>OY744520.1:99895446-100100446 GCA_963556195.1 Sepiola atlantica
AAAATAAAGAGAGACGGAAAAAAAAGACGCAAAAGAAGAAAAGGAGAGACCGAGAAGAAAAACCGAAAGAAGATTAAAAGAGACGCAAGAGAGGAAAAAGAGAGCCCGAAAAAAAAGAAAAAGAGAGACGTAAAAGAAGGAAAAGGTTACTAAAAATAAAAAGAAAGAAAGGAGAGAACGTCTATAGAAAAATAGAAAAGGAAAACGAAAAGATGAAAGAAACAAAAAAAGGGGGAAGAGACAGAAAAGAAAGAAAGAAAGAAAGAAAGAAATAGCCTAGAAACGAGGAGTCGTCATATTTGTATTAACGAATTTATAGTTTTAAATAAATGAAAGAAAGAAAGAAAAAAGAAAAAAAGATCCGACAGCTGAGAATATCCCAGGTGAGTTTCTGGGTGGGGCATATACGAATGTAGCTCTTAAGTGCAGGGGATACCCATTACAATACGGGTATTTTTATTTGCTTATTTGCTTAACAAACAAATACACTGATCTTTCGGGTTTTCAATTTTCGTGGTTATATAATATTCTTCATTGGGAACGTATTAAGAGATGCTGAAACGAAACCCTCGTCTTTTGTTATTAAAAAGTGCTGCGATATACGGACACCTTTGTAAGTTGCACTTAACGCTGATAAATGAATTACATTGTCTAGGATATCTGCTGCGTGCTGCGGGGTTTAGTGGCTAGGCGCACACACACTATATATGCTTACTAGCTGAAGTATTCGCCTACGCAGGGTGATTAACCAAATTCCTAATATTTATTTAGATTTGCTAGTCCATACCCGCTCCTTGAGCAGTCTTCTTACAGTATCTGGATATATCAATTTATCAAAGTGTGGTATAGACCGGTATCGTCTTGGCCTTCAGGTCTTGATTTACGCCGGTCTATGGGCTTGTTCTGTACATTTCTAGGTGGTCCACCTCCCAGGCTTTGTCTTCTCACCCTTTGAGAAGGAGTTAGTTTATTGCTAATCGCCTGAGGCGCCCCTACCGGGGAATGCCGACGGGGTTTCCCAGGCATTTTTTTAGGGTGCTGACTTATCAAATCCCACTTTCCGACCTTGTGTTACATTTTACTTTGTGGGAGGTAGATAAATACTCTTTTTATAACTAATACGAAGAAAAATATTTGTAAAATTTTGTGACAAAAAAAATACGTTACTATCATTTGCATGAGAGAGTAAGTAACTACGATGAATTTGTTTACATATTGTTTTTATTGACAAAAAAGTACGTTACTTATTATTTGCATGAGAGAGTAAGTAACTACGATGAATTTATTTACATATTGTTTTTATTGACAAAAAAAGTACGTTACTTATTATTTGCATGAGTAAGTAACTACGATGATTTTATTTACATATTGTTTTTATTGACAAAAAAAGTATGTTACTTATTATTTGTATGAGAGAGTAAGTAACTACGATGAATTTATTTACATATTGTTTTTATTGACAAAAAAAGTATGTTACTTATTATTTGTATGAGAGAGTAAGTAACTACGATGATTTTATTTACATATTGTTTTTATTGACAAAAAAAGTATGTTACTTATTATTTGTATGAGAGAGTAAGTAACTACGATGATTTTATTTACATATTGTTTTTATTGACAAAAAAAGTATGTTACTTATTATTTGTATGAGAGAGTAAGTAACTACGATGATTTTATTTACATATTGTTTTTATTGACAAAAAAAGTACGTTACTTATTATTTGCATGAGAGAGTAAGTAACTACGATGATTTTATTTACATATTGTTTTTATTGACAAAAAAAGTATGTTACTTATTATTTGTATGAGAGAGTAAGTAACTACGATGATTTTATTTACATATTGTTTTTATTGACAAAAAAAGTACGTTACTTATTATTTGCATGAGAGAGTAAGTAACTACGATGAATTTATTTACATATTGTTTTTATTGGCAAAAAAAAATAAAATAAAATTATGCTTTTAAGCCAAAACAATTCGCTTCAAACTAATGCCGAATACCCTTTATGTATATAAGAAAACGGTGACTTGGTTGTTGTTGTTTTTTTTTATTTATGTAATGTTGTTTTTATGTTAATTTCTTAATTTATAAAATATGTATCCAGTTAAAAGAATTATGTAGACTTGCGGGAGATTTAAACTCAGGTATTGACGTCGTAAAACCTACTGCCTTAGTAATGTGTACTCTGCCTATTCCTTGTTTTTTGTCAACCAATCACATGTTTCTATTTGCGTATGAACAGACAAACACCTAAAACGCCATCACTTTTTAATAGTATATCGATTTTTTTCATCGATTTTCTTTCGTACTATGTAATGAGGCACACCGGTTCTCGTTAAATAACCGAAGTGAGCCTGGTCAGTGCTAGATGGGTGACCATTTGGGAATACATGGCGCTGTATGTACAAGGACGTTAACACTTCCCTGCAAGGACTGCAAAAACCTAACGTCGTCATCTCTCCTAACCACTATATACATGCGACGAGGGACCACTTGTGAATTTGATATTCCCTAGAAACTTTCTGCTTCGAACGGAAACCGGTTCAACCTGCCCAGGTACAGGTAGGGGTATGTAATGAGGCTGGATAGAAAAAGGCTGACCCCCTGCCCCCTCTGCAATTTTTTAGAGAATGGAGAATAAATGAAATAGAACACTACAAATTTTCTTTTCATTCCTTGGCCCAAACTATGACAGTGCAATTGAATTTAGTGTTTATCGAAAATGGCAATGATATTTAACTTACTGTTTATCTAAAGTGACAATGTTATAAGAATAACATCCAAGTTAAAAAAAACAGTAGTCCAAATAATCCAATCTTCATCTAAAAAATTCTGAAACATATACCAACTTTCTTCATGTTCCATATTCCTTTCAGTTCTCGGGCCAGTTCCATGTATTTGCTTCGTTTTTCTGTCTTCTTCATCTCCACTCTGTGAACTTCTGGGCCAGCGAAATCTACAAATTGGTAATTTTTTTCCTTCTTGTTGACTGGTGATACCAGATCAGGCTGCCCTGTGGCTCCCTGAGACGAAATTCACCTACATTGACGTTTTTTTTTTTTTGTTTTTTTTTGTTTGTAAAACTTAATTATGTTCTACAAAACCAAAAACAAAAACAACAGCCCCTCTCCCTTTCTCCCCCCCCCCTTTTTTATTTTTATTTTTCCTACCCTACTCCCGGTCCTGGATATGACCTTAAACTACATCCGATGGTGAGATTCGGCTTACGGACTTTGGGGAATGTGGAGCCTCCTCTTAATTACCATTGCTCCCAGGTCCACCCTGACCCGGAGTGGTAGTACCTGTTAGGGTCCAAACTATGGGTTAAATAGAAACAGATATTAAAAGGGGAAAGAAACAAAAAAGAGAAGAAAACAAGACCAGATTCGGCATTAAATAACCCAAAAAGGGTTGATATGCCGTAAAACAAAACTACCAAACCAAACCTTCTTGTCGACTATTATGACATCCGGTCTCTTTGCTAGGATGAGTTTGTTTATTTGTATCTCTACGTCCCAGGCAATTTTCGTTTTCCAGTAATCTTCAGTTGGTGTCTGCACCAGTTGTCTGTATGTTCAAAATTCATCCACTTACATAGTTTCCAGTGCACTGCCTTTCTCATGCAGTCGCATCTGTTTTTGTATTCTTTTCGGCTAGTTTAGTTGCATTCACATGCGTTTCGTCTCTTTGCACATAGTGTTTTCTTGTGTTTTGTCTATCTTAGTTTTGATATGGTTTGTTCTGATTGTGTTATTCTGTGCAGGTGTCAGTAGCAATTCAGTGTCTCTGTACAGGTTACCATTTCATAGTTATATCCAGTTATTTTCGTGTGTCTCTTCTCTGGTCAGTCTTATGAATCGTCCATGTAGCTGCTTTTCTTCCCATTTTTTTTTACTTGTCTTTTTGTTTTCAGTTTCGCTGCTCTGTGTAGTGTTCATTTTTTCAGTGTCTCTTGCTGCAATAATCAGTTCTGTGTTTTGGGTTGTGCATTTCACCAAGTTTTTTTTGTGTCATCCACACAGTTTTCTATACTTACCAGTCCTCTATATCCTCCTCTTTTTTATATAGAGTCGGTCAATATAATCCTTCAGGTGTAGTGCATTGTTCATGATCATTAGTTTCCTTGTCTTCTGGTCCAGCTGCATGAGTTCTTCTTTTGTCCAGCCTATGAATGGTCCAGAATATCTTACTGTGAATACTGCCCAGGTTTTTATTCCTTTTATCAGGTTTCTACTAAATTACTTGATTTTTAAGCGTTTTCTTGTTCTTTTCAGGTATTCTTTCCCAATCTTTTCTTTAATTTTTTTTTGATTTGATGGTGTCTGCTTCCAGAACTCTCAGATATTTGTATGTATCATGTTTTCCAAGTGCCCTCATCTCCTCTTGGTTAGGTAGTTCCATGCTCTCTGCTGTCTCAAGCTTTCCCCTTTCCATCTCTAGTAGTGCACACTTTTCCATTCCGAATTCCACTTGAATGTCCTGGTTGAAGATTCTGGTTGTGTTTATCAGTTTTTCTAATTTCTTTTTGCTTGTTTTGCAAATAACTTCATACCGTCCATATAGATGAGGTGTTTTAGTCTTTCTTCTGTTGCTGTGAATCCATATCCAGCATAACACTCCCTGAGTATATTGTTCAGTGGCATCATGGCTATGATAAACAGTAGTAATGATAGAGAGTCTCCCTGGAAAAATGCTTCTATTATTATCTCAGTCAGGAGTTGTCCTCTGGATGTCATTTCCAGTCTTCATATTTCCAATGCTTGTTTCATGAGTTTGATAATTCTGTCCGATATTCTGTACATACATAAGCATTTCATTACTCATGCTCGGGAATTTTGTTATAGACTTTCTTGTAGTCAAGCCATGCCATGGTTATGTTCTTTTTCCTGTTTTTTACCTACTTCAGGATCTTTTGATCTATATATTACATGTCATGTGTCCCTCTTGTTGCTTTCCGACATCTTTTCTGTGTCCCAGGAAGTAGTCCACAATTATTAAGGGAGTAATAGATTTGTTCTCCCAGTTGTGTCATTATTATTTTCCACATGGTTTGTAGGCAGGTTATTGGTCTGTAGTTCCCTTCTTGGTATCTTTTTGTATTATTGTAGTTCTTCCCTTAATCATCCATTCTGATATGCCTGTTTCATGCATACACCTTTGTTGCTAGTCTTTCATGTAGGGTTGTGAATTTAAAAAACCAGTATGCATGTATTCAATTGCGGTCTGGTGTTTTCCAGTTTGCCATTTATTATTATTACTATCATCATGTACTTACTCAGGGTTCTCACACGTCATCATCGGTGATTGCTCACGGATAATAACCGGTAGTGTTTCCTGGGGTCTGAGTGACAATAAGTCTCCCCAGATTTCAAGTACTCTCCACCTCTTTCGATAACCATTGTTAATAACTTTGTCTTATCGCAACAGCCGCTTACCATTGATTTCTCACTGGCAACAACCATTGGTCTTCTCTAGGACTTGGGTGGAAATAACCTCCCGAAGGTTCCAGAACTCTCTGCACTCTTCCAGTGGAGGTCTGGTTAGTGTTCTTGCTCCTTGGTTTATCAGTCAAGGCTGGTGCCATCACTTGGGGGGGGGGCAGTTTATGAAATTTCTTGCAGTTTCAGTTCGCTTGGTTTAATGTTTTTGTTTCATTTTTATTGCAACTTCCTTGTGACTGGTTAGCGTTCGCAGTTTATGTGGGTTGATTTCCACATTTGAGGATTTTTCTTAGGATTTCATCTGTTTTCACCATTGCTGTCCGTTGTATAGTCTCTGTCTTCCCTTTGATTTCAATTTCTCCCAGTCTTCTTTCTATTTTTTTTTTCAGGACTGTTCCTTGTGCTCCTACTATTATTGTATTATATTAGCTTTCTTCATGCTACATTTTTTGGCAAGTTCCATGTAACTGAAAGGGATATAAAACATTATTATTATCATTATTATTATTATTAGTAGTAGTAGTAGTAGTAGTAGTATGATGAATATTATTAGTATTAATAGTAATAGTAACAGTAATATTATTACTATTTAGCCACCCTATGATACATCCGACATGCTAAAGGTATGTCCTATCAAATTTCATGCAATTTGACCCAGCTGAAATGAATGACTCTCACCTTGAAGAAGCCCCTCGTATTGATAAGCTCCTAGAACTGACTTTCACTCCAAACCTAAACTGTTGCTAAGATTACTGGAAAAATGGTTGGATTCTTCTACCGTCCCAGAAAATACCTGACTCCTGATGCAACACTCTACCTATATAAGAGTCAGATACGGCCTAAGATGGAATACTGTTGCCACATCTAAGTAGATGTTTTCTCTGTCTTGCAATGACAGAGTTCAACATCGACTTCACAATCTAATGGGGGATGATTACTTGGATTCCCCCTTCTCACAAAAAAGATGTTGCTAGTCTTTCTCTACTCTATTATTACCATGGAAGGTGCTCGACTGAGCTTCACTTTCTGGGTACTCCTTGTAAACCTTTCACAGCAACAAATCGTCTCTCTACCACCACTGAGCTTTCCTTTCTTATTCTGTGTACCTAACATCAAACGGAATTTCCTTGAACAGCTTCTTTTCTTAAAAGAACTTCCCATCTTTGGAACACGTTGCCACAGGATTGTTTCCATGAAGGCTACAACACGGTCATTTTTAAATCTAATGTCAATAAAAACTTGTCATAAATCGCCCTTATAAGTGATCAAATTATTAATTCTATTTATTATTTGCAATCCTCTCATAATATTCATCATCATTCGACTGTTAATCTGTCCATCTCATTAACCCTTATCCTCGATAACTGATAACACGTAATTATTAGTAAGAACATAAAATTTCTGCTCAAGAGTTAGCCTATTAGTTGGTTATCGGTTATTGTTTATTGTAATTATATCCCCTATGACACACCCGGCATGTCAAAGGTGCTTTATGCCAAATTAGTACAATTCTTTTGAGTAGTTTTGGAGCCTATGAGTTACTAAAAAGACAGACAGACAAAAATGATGGATTATAATATGGCAGAGTGTATGTAATAAGCATGTAATGGATTCCAAAGTTTCGAAGTAAGAGTTTTAAGAATTAATCAAAAATATCAGTGATTAAATTTTAATATTAAATATTAAATTTATCAAAATATTATCAAATATAAAATTTTATCAAATATGGAATTTTAGACGAATGAGTACAATACCAACACCGACAGGTATAATTGTAAAATAAAAAAGACTATCCGTTGGAGAGTAGTTGTAACTAAGTAACGTTGTATATAAGGCAACCCTTTTGATGAAAGAGGATAGCAGTAACAGAAAAATATATATCGGAATTTTCATCCGATAATTGAAAACAACGTTATTATAACTACATATTTTCTTTTCCAAATCACTCTGTTGAAATACTGAGGGACAGTAATCGTCCACCTATAATTTTCTGGTCGGTCCTATGTACGTCCAACACCTCTAATAGCTTTAACGAAAGATGTAACCTGTGCCTGGAGGAGAAGATTAGAATTATGAATAATGAATACAATAACATTAACATATTAAACTAAAGCTGTGTTAATTTCACGATGTCGACATAGAAACATGGGCACTTCTGTAGTATATATGAAGCAGCTGCCGATTAAGAAATCGAAATTGAAGAGTTCCGGTTTATTTTCTCCAAGTACCATTCATTCAGAATTCACCGGAAGTTGAATTTAGTATTTAGAAAATGGAGTTAAATGAGATTAATCTTCGAGACATTGGTAATTTAATGAACCAGCCGCAAAAAACAATAGATTTTTTTACAGGCACACCGCCTGATTTCTTAGGGTTTAGGGTTTTTTATTTAAAAAATTTTTACTTCATATAATAAAAAGAAATTGTTAATTGTTACCCAAAAACAAATCAGTCTTGCATTTTTTTTATGGTGTAAAAAATCACTTCCGGTTGAATTACCTCCCTTTATTTTCAGTAGAAGGACAGAAAATCTGCTGCTTCATATATACTACAGAAGTGCCGAAACATGTTCAAAATAACAAATCAGTAAGCACACTAAGTAATTGCTCATCTAAAATTAGAATAGTACAAAGTATAAATATATATTTATTTAAACATAATTTTTAAAAATCCTTTATATGACAAACGGTTAACTTGGTTGGTCTTTTGTCACTGGTCTGGTTACATGTATTGTATAAATGTGTGGGTGGATGTCACACATGCCTGCGTCTTATTTATAAGTATACATTTACCACAACGCTCGAATAATTATCTCCTGTAAAGTAATAAGAAATCATTTCCTTATATCCTGCAACCATGAATAGCAGAACAATATGGCTAACTTATAGAGAATATCATTAAAGGTCGTTTGTTTATTCTATATTTAAATTAAATATAATAGTAGAAGTTACCTTTTTTCTAAGACTTGCCAAAGCATAATGTTTAACTTCTCTTTTTTTCCCCTGATTTTCTTATCTTTTTATTTTTGTTGGGGATGGGGTATCCTACCGGATTACAGGCATTAACCTGCTATTTCAGAAACTTCAACCATAAGATATTTTAAGGATTCTAACCGTCTCTTTAAGCGCAATTGTTTTTATCTCTCTTGCACTTGGTTAAACGGGTATATTTGCCAGGTAGTTTTTGAAATTCTTTTTCGTGAGCCTGATTGCTCCTATAATTACTGGGATGATGGAGATCTTTCTAAGATTTCAGTTTCTTTTCATGCTGTACATAAGACTTTGATATTTCGTTATCTTCTCTCTCAGGTTTGTTTAAGCCAGCAACATTAGGGACACTGACTTCAACTAGAATTGCTACTTTCTCCCTCTTGTCCCATATCACTATATCAGTTGTAACAGCTCCGTTTTCTAGGTAACTGTAGGAATTGCCTAGTCATGTGAGTCAGTGTGTGTATGGATGGATGTGCATAACATTAAACTATTGTGAGTGTATGTGTGCATAAATGTGTACGGTTATTATAAGGTGGGTGTTAGGCCAACTCAATATGAATAGACTCTAGCGAATTCACACCTACTTACAAAGTCTTTTAATCTGTAGCTGGACTGACTACCAGCATCTAAATAAGATCAAGGATTAAAAGAAAGAATATATCTAAGACTATAGGAACTGAACTTTTCCTAAAAAAATGGAAAACTGATACTTCCTTCCCGTTCCCCCTTTCCCCCCAGATCCTAGATTAAAAGTTTTTCAAAACTCGGATGTGAACTTTTATCCTCATTTTTGCAAGTGAAATCAGATGTTCAATAGTATGTTCGAATTCTGCTGGAGGGCAGGTGAAATAAATGATTACATATAAATGACATGGGGGGGGGGGGAGCTTTCCCATATAACGTTGTAAGTATTCCTCTGTAATTAAATTGAGCTCTCTAATCGGAGTTACCCTGAAAAGTACTCTACATCTTACACGGATCTACAAAGTTATATATATATATATATATATATATATTATATATATATATTATATATATATATATATATATATATATATATATATATATATTATATATATATATATATATATATATATTATATATATATATATATATATATATATATATATATATATATATATATATATATATATATATATATATATATATATATATATTATATATATATATATTATATATATATATATATTATATATATATATTATATATATATATATATATATATATATATATATATATATATATATATATATATATATATATATATATATATATATTATTAATAGTCAGACTTTCAAGATTTAAACTCAATACATGTTAATTCTTCCAGTAACCATTTTTTATTCATTTCTAAAATAATCAATTCCTTGACAGACTGTTTTGTTAACACTTAGACAGCCAAAATACAAAGTTATATATATATATATATATATATATATATATATATATATATATATATATATATATATATATATATATATATTAGTAGTAAGTTTTTGATAGGCTGTGGGCAATGCAATTCCGGGTAAGATGCAAGTTGAAAGGAAAGGAACAAAAACAATAAAAATAAATCGAATACGATATAAGACTTACTATTTATTTTTCCTTTTTTTTCCTTTTATTTATTTATTAATTTTTTTCTTACATAACAGCAAGAGTGTTTTAGCTGTTCGTGTGATGTCTGGGTGATTAAAAATCACTATTTGATATTTCGGGAAAAGACATCCCTTTTTCAAAAATAATTAGACCAGAAGAAGAATAATATTTTATTCTTCTCCGACTGTGTAGAGAATAATACAAAACAAAATGGCTGCCAGATATAGACCGCAGCAAAAAAGCAGTTTCACAGGAAATATAAATTAAGTTAAGTTTTATTTTAATATTATGTTAAATATATGATTGGTGTTTAGAATATTAGTGTAATGTTGGTTAGGTGTATGGTGTTCGATAAACTGTTAGTTTTGATAATATATATATATCATTTTTTTATTTTATTTTTTTTTTATATTTGAATATTTACTTTGTTTTATCTTCGTATTTTTATTTTGTTTATCTTTCTATCGTAATTTAAGAATTTTAATATAAAGTAAAGTAATTAGTCTCATATTTTAAATATTCTAGATCTATCTACTTATCGATTTCGATTATCATCTATTAAAGAAGTGTTAATAATAATAATAATAATAATAATAATAATAATAATAATAATATATATATATATATATATATATATATATAACTTTGTATATATATATATATATATATATATATATATATATATATATATATATATATAACAAAACACAAAACCGACCCAACCATCTGCGAATGTGGGGAGGAGGATGATACGATGCGGCACTGCCTTATCTGCTGTCCTCTCTTACTCAACCAGTACAGCTTAAAAGATCTCACAGACGTCAATGATGATACAAAGAACTATGTAAAGAAGTCAGGAAACTGTCATATGACCACATGTTTCAAAGACCTGCAAAGAAGAAGAAAAAATAGCTATTCTGTTTTGGTATAAAATAACTCCTAAACGGGTTGATATGCCATAAAACAGAAAAACAAACAAATTAATGAAGCATTTAAAATAGGTATTGTCACTCAATTTTCTTTGGAAGTCATATTCCTTAGTTGAGGCGAGATTTTTATAGGCCGGATCACTTCCTGATGCCAACCTAGTGAGGTGATGAGGACCAGTGTTTTTATCGAGACACAGTCTCTAGGTGATTGCCCACCAAGTCTAAAGAGCGTTTCACCAGTCCTTTTTGGGTTTTTTTTAATGTGTTTTTCCATGAAAAAAGTAAAATTATTCACTGCTTTATTAATTATTATTATTATTATTATTATTATTACATAGGTCATCGTCAGTGATTGCTCACCGGCAACAACCGGTGGTGTTCCCAGGAGTCTGAGTGACAACAAGCCTTCCCAGATTTCCAGTACTCTCCACCTCGTTTAGATAACTACCGCAAATGACCTTGTGGTATCGCAACAGCCACTTACCATTGATTTCTTGCTGGTAAGAACAATTTGTCTTCTCTGGGATTTGGATGGCAATGCCTCCCCAAGGTCCCAGCACTCTCCACACTCTTCAGTGGAGGTCTGGTTTGTGCTGTCCCTCCTCGGTCTCCTCATCTTCTTTGACCCTCTACAAATATTTTGTGTGGTGTCAGCCTAGGCAGGCGCCATTTTTTTTCTTATGATGTTTCTTGCAGTTTCTGTTCATTCGGTGGTGCTTTTCCTGTGGTTTTGTTTTCTTCTTGTACTTCTATATGACTGGTTACCATTCGTAGCTTATGCGGGTTGGTTTCTGCATTTGAGAATTTTCATTAAGATTGCAGCTGTTTTGATCATTGCCGTCCTTTGTATGGTCTCAATGATTCCTTTGATTCCAATTTCTCCCAGTCTTTTCTCCAGGTTTTTGGGTATTGTTCCTAGTATGCCTATGATTATTTGTATTATACTGCCTTTCTTCATGCTCCATGTTCCTTTCAGTTGCCTAGCAAGTTCCGTGTATTTGCTTTGTTTTTCCGTCTCTTTGATCTTCACGCTGTGGACTGCTGGAACGGCGAAGTCTACGATTTTGCAAGATTTTCCCTTCTTGTTGATTATTATAACATCCGGTCTCCTTGCTTGTATGAGTTTGTCTGTTTGTACATCCATATTATTATTATTATTATTATTATTATTATTATTATTATTATTATTATTATTATTATTATTATTATTATTATTATTATTCCCCAGATTAAATCTGGACAGAATAGGGAGATGTGTGCAAAAGAGGAGACTTCAATTGTATTGGCACGTTGAAAGAACGGACGAGAGTTCTTGAGTTAGTAGATGTAGAACAGTCAGGGTAGCAGATTCAGTTGATAGGGGAAGGCCAAGGAAAATATTGGAGGAAGTGATAAAAATGGACTTGAAGACTTGGCCAGAGGTAGGTTAGTTTGGAAGTCAATTTCTTAAAGCCGTCCAACGCATGGCAGCATGTAAAACGGACGTTAAACTGAATATTATGATGATTGTGTTTCGGTATAAATATTCTAAAAAAGGGTCTATATGCAGTAGCACAGACAAACCAAGCGAATTAAAGAATTGTTTATAACAAGTTTTGTGTTTTGCTCTGTCTATTTCAAAACCAAGAGCAGTAAGCATGTCTTCTTTAAATAGTCTCCACTTTCTGTATAATTATTCAAGGGAAGTAACTCATCTCTCATCTGACATATTAACTCTGCATCTCTCCACCATCAAAGAAAAGAATGAATGCTTTATTTTAGTTTTATTGTTTTTCTTTTTCTTTTTATTTCATGCTCCATTTGTTAACAGACAAAACAATTAAATCATTCTAGCATCGCACCATGTCACCTTTTTCCCCCTTTCTGTTCTATTTCCTTTGTTGTTTTACAAAGATAAGAGAACAAAAATCAAAAGTGCTTGATTTATAAAAAAAAACATTGAAAAAAATAGAAGGTCGCTATTAACAAATGCCGGGTGATTAAATGACTCCTTTGAAGTATTCTGCTGATATAGTATACCCCACCTTTAAATACAAATTGCACACGGTCAGAACACCATTCATTACCCATAGCTTTATTTGAGCACCTTGTTGTGGGCGGAGGTGAGGGCGGGCGTACAGGGATCGGTGATGAAAGCCAGTGATAGTCCGGATGTAATTGCCTCACCATGAGGACAAAGTTAAACACACAGTCGGTTTTTGATATGAGGAAAGTACAGCTCCCCAAAAAGGGAGACTCTTGATTGAGACACAAATTTAAATTACCTCAGTCTAGAAGGATTTCTCCTTCGCTGACCGATGATAGAAAAAATGAAGTGTAGTATCAAGAACAGATACTACACCTTGCTTTTAGTCAATAGTCGGTCGTCTGCGTTGTTAGATTAAATACTCTCAGCCTCTCCGCACACAAGTTCCTACATGTATTCTTCGGACAAAATGCCAGAAACAAGATCAAACTCAACTGAGACTGGAGGCCGAAATAGCTTGATGAATTCTCGTGTCTGAGACCCTCCTCTCTCTATCCTCTCTCTCTCTCGCTTTCTATCTCTCTCTTTCCGAATATTTGACGTCATCCCAAAGTCTGCTCAGGCAACATTCAAACAGAACGGCTAGCTTCTTCAGTGCCACAAAGAAGACATCCATTGTCTCGTCTGTCAATAATTTCCGAGTGGTAAAGCATTCATATGCTGTACAATGGTCAATCACAAAAGATATGTACAGTACAGCCTTCATCAGCTTAATATCGGCCTCATCACTGTCACATAGCTACTGGTAAACATCCAGAGCACCCCCTTTTAGTCGCAGGGGAATCACCAACTCAGCCTGCTTGACCCCACAAAAATGACAGGTCAGGTCTACCCTCTTAACCAAGTCCACCACAGACGTGGAGCCGTCAAACTTATGAATGAGTTTCTGATCGAACTTTGCATCCGCCATTATGTCATAAATCAATTGCATGGAAAACTCCGAAATAGAATTTTCATGTCTGAGACGTCTCTCTCTCTCTCCATCTCTCTCTGAACACTTGACATGGTCCAATGTTGCTGCATAATGTTTTCGCTCTAACCTTTTTTTATAATACTGAGAATTCGCTTATGCAAAACAATGATCATTTGTACAAGCAAACTCTTGTCATCGCACAATAAAAAAAACAAGATTCTCTTTTGTAAGAAGTCCTCTTTAGGTTCAATCCCGAATCTCTGCCTGACGGAGGACACATGATGCAACCCTTACTCTTTTTCCTCATGTAACACATGATGGCTGCTACAATTGGTCTTGCAGCTGTTTAGACACGAAGACAACACAGCAATTGACAAAGAAAGATAACGAACACAAGATCTTTGTTGACCATAAAAATGACCTGTTTATTTTGCCAAGTTAGCAATGTCTGATTGGCTCTCCAACACATGATTGATAGTCGAGTGTTGACGTCACACTATTATTGGATAAGCTCAGCAGATTGAAAGGGTTGTCCTGAAATATATAAATTTGTCCTGAGAAGGGCTGCTTGATTGCAAAAGACTGGTAAGGAACATTGACGATGGTGGATAGATTCCATTCAGGGTTGGTCAAGTTTGAGGATCAGGATGCAGCTGCAGTCTTCTGGTATGGTTGAATCAATAGCTGGACAAATGGAGTTAGTCGACAGGCAAACAAAGTGGCAGGAGAGAGAAGGAAGGCAGAAATATTAGTAGTAATAAGCTCTTTAAAAAGAGAGAGTTAGAAGAGAGAATAATAAGAACAGTAGACATGCTTTCTAAAAAAGGAGAGAATAATGAAAGCCGTAGGTATGCTCTCTAAAAAGAGAGTAATAAGAGATAATACTGAACAGTAAAAGAACGCTCTCTCTCTCTCTCTCTCTCTCTCTCTCTCTCTCTCTCTCTCTCTCTAAAAAGAGAAAGAGAATAATTAGATCTGAAGACAGAAAAGAGTAAGTACACATGCTCTCTAAAAAGTGAGAGCGAAAAATACCACACACATACGGGCACGCGTCAACACATGTACACACAATAATGCACATACACGCCAGAAGTTCCCTATTATTACACAAGTACATAGAAAACAAAAGGAAAGCAAAGCAGGTTTGGACGAGTTCCTTTCGTTGTCATGGTGATGACCTCTACCGACCTTCTTGCTTCACCTTATTTCTCACACCCGCCATTATGTTTCTCTCTTTCTGATAAAGGAAAAAAAAGCAAATCGATTCGAATTTTTTGTTTTACTTTGTTTACATTTTATCTTTTTTTTTAAATTTACATTTAGTCTACCTTCGCACAGAAAAAGATTCTAACTATTTGCCTCTCCACGAGGACAAGGTTCTTTTTTTTTTTTTTAGATTAGTCACTCCTATCCGTAAGATACTTAATTTGTTTTTAGTTTAGGAGCACAAATGAACCATAATACTAGACTGTGGACTCTGCAATTTATCAGGAAATTTTTTTCAACTTTAAATTTTAAAAGCTTCAGGATAGGATCGATTCTGTTCTTGGTCAATGAAAAAAGGATCCTTCTAGACTGAGGTAATTTAAATTTTTGTCACAATCCAGAGTGCTCTTTTTTTGGGGGGGGGTTGAATTTTTGCAACATTAAAAACCGACCTTGTGTCTAACTCTACCCCTGTGTGGAGGCAAGTAAATAGGAATATTTTAAAGCCTTCAGAATAAAATCCGAATTTCCAATGGACACGGTAAACATCATTAGCAGGAGTGTTTGTTAGTTAATATTAACTTGAGGAGAATGCTAAAAAATGCTGCTTGGCACTATTTCAAAACATCTTATTAATGTGTTGTGGGTCATTTACAATTCGATACTTCTTACTAACAAAACTGGATGTTAACTTTTCGACAGCTTCAGCACATGTGGCAGAAATAGACATAATTTTGTCTCTGACATCAAGACAGTGCCAACAGTAGCAACAGTATCTCTCCCCTAAAGTCCAACCATTCCTCACTGTGGTCTGAGTGGTGGCAACGTGATAGTGTCACAACCTTGGTTCCTGGCAGGGCAACTCATTGCAGACAGGTTTGGCAGCAAGTGATATTTAGGCCGCAACCGAGTTAACAGGTCTCTGGAGAAAATCCAGGCTGGCATCATGATCTGTCGTCTTCTAGTCATCTCTGCTTCTGTATGTGGCAAGGAAAGACGTGTCAAGCGTGGAACCACAAATCTATGGAGTGAGAGTGGCAATGTTGCTTCTGTGCCATTCCTTTGTGTGTTCTGGGACAAACCTTCCCGACTTCGCATACAACCGCTGAGCCTTGCTGCTCACAGTGTTGAAGGTAAAAACCTGTAATCCTGTAGATTAATAATACCAACGAGAAAGACTTCACACAGACAAGACAATCCTGAGGCACGACCTTCGTGAGATCTATGCAGAAGTCCAACTTGCTTAACAAGCAAAAAAGAAACAATTTACTTTTGGACCTGGCCCCACAACATTACTATTAGGCGACAAGGCAACTCCCAATGACTATGATAAGCAGCAGTACCAACACCGAACCCATGATGGTAGCAGCTGCAATAGCTCTGATCCTGCCCACAATGGCAACACTAGCAGCAGTTTCCGACTTGGCCATGACAAACAGCAATATCAATACTAAGGTTAAACATTTGTGATATTACAACTCTATTAGGAGAAATCATTGTCATCATACAGTGCGACAAGCCGACCTTTAGTAATAAAAGATGGCAGGCAACATCCCAATACTACTTCATCATCATCATCATCATCATCATCATCATCACAGTGACCGCCTTGGCCCAGCTTGGTTAGGTGTTGTTCATACTAGTCGGAGATACGTTTTCGACAATCAGTCGAACAGTGGCTTTGTTGCTGTCAGGCTGAGGTATGATTCTGTTCATCCTAGGAAGTCCACCCTCCCAGACTTTACCTTCTCTCTGAGAAGAGGTTAGTTTATTGCTAATCCTCTGAGGTGTTCCTACCAGGGAATGCTGACAGGGTTGCACAGCCATTTTTGGTAGGCCAGGGTGCACTTTACCTAGTGCGCTGGCTTTTCAAAACTCCACCTGACCTTGTGTCTAACTTCCTGCAGAGAAGGTAAATAAATATATACTGCGACAAGCAGACCCTTAGTAATGCAAGATTGCAGGCAACATCCCAATACTGCTTCATCATTATTACCATCATCATATTGACCGCCGTACACATAATGACTCACTGAGTTATGAAACACAAGCAAATAGGCGTGTTTCTTTCTGGAAATAAAAACACATTTTTTTTACACACGAGTTTGTCTCCTTTTTGTCAGATACGTCCCAAGATCCTGCCACAAAATCGACTTAACAATCTAGTGGGGGATGATCTCTATTCTTCCTTACAACCATTTACTCACAGAGGAGACATTGCTATCTTTCTCTACCCTATCGCTTTTCAATAATAGATGCTTGACTGAGCTCCAAACTCTGGTTCTCCCATGTAAAGCATTCACAACAAGAACTCGTGTTCCTACTACCAATACTGCAAAGAACTTTAATTTCTTCCTTTGAGTATCTAAAACAAAACGGAACTTCCATGAACAAAGTTTCTTTCCAAGAACTTCCCATCTATGAAATACAATACCACGTGTTTGCTTCCCAGTTGACTACAACATGGTCATTTTCAAGTTCAATATTAACAAATAATTGTCAAGCCGTCCATCATCATCATCATCATCATCATCATCATCATCATCATCATCATCAATGTTTTAACGTCCGTTTTTATATGTTGGCCTGCGCTGGTTGGACCGCTTTAAGAAATTGACTTCCAAATTAACCTATCTCTGTGCAGGTCTTTATTAATCTCTCTTTCTCTCCAGTCCATTCTTATCACTTCTTCCCATGTTTATCCTTAGCCTTTCCCTGTGAACTGAACCTGCTACCTCAACTGTTCTACATCTTATCCATTCTTTCAACATGGCCATACCATTGTAGTCTACTGTTCTGCACACATCTCCCTTTACTGTGCAGATTTAATCTTCCTCTGAGGTCATCAGGACTAGGGCCTGTCTTTAAGACTCACATTACACATCAATCATATCATTCTCATTTCATTTCTCTCCATGCAGCACATGTCCTCAACCCTCACTGGTCAGCTTAAATAATCAAATCCTGACTATTTCCTCCATTGTTTTGAATTCTCTCAACGTGTTGTTCATTACCAACTGACAATCGCTTTAACGCCTATCCTTGAGTGGTTTTTCAGCCTTGATAAGTGGTGACACATTAGCAAAACAAACAAAAAATACAAGAGTGTTTCTCCTTCTTTTTGTCCGATTCAGTTAATTTCCATTAATTTGGCAGAAAATAAAACAAGCATGCTTCAGTTGCCATGTAGTGAATAGGTGGTAAAAATTGACACAGAAGAGGATACAGTAACCCAGCACCTGTCCAAATTCACCTCGAATTGTTGCATTGTTGGCGCATTTCTTACCTCTTTTGGGAGTCTGTTCCAAGGTCCAGGGATCCTGATTGAGAAAGCGGCCCTCCTCCGGTTCAATCGAAATCGGCGATGAAATAATTTCTTGTGTCCGCATAGACATCTTTCTGGTGCATGAGTGAATAATAGGTCCTGAGGTATATCGTAATGATCATTGAGAAGATTGTGGGCCGAAATGAGATCACTGCGTAATCGTCGGTGCTCAAGAGAGAAAAAGTTAAGTTTCTTGAGTTAACTTTCATAGGGCAGATCCGATAGACCCTGCACCATTTGTTGTCACGTTTCAGCATGCCTTTTAATTTTACTTGTCGCAGGAGTCTTAGTATACTAGACAACTGGCTCTCGTCTATCGCCCTCCGTGTCACTACTCTCACTACAATCACAGAAAATCATCTATAAGGTTATAAGGGAATTTTTTTTTTTTACAAACAAGTAAATTTGCGGATGAATAAAATTTATTCATGACCATAGTGCATCACTCATTGTAGAACGGCCATCTTCGAACTATTTGGAAAAGCTTGTAAAAACAAGTATGACAAATAAGAAGCCATGTTGAATCATCTCCAGCTAGCATGGACAAGAGCCATGGTAATTTTGTAAATTAAATAAAATGATAATGCGATAAGGTGTTATGAAATAGTGGCCAATACGCTTTTTTAGGATTCCCCAAAGTGAATATTAACCTGTTTGTTTTCATTACCTATTTGTCTAAAGAAATATTTGTCTCTATATCTGTTAGAGGACCGAAAATGTAACTGAAAACGAAGTCCTATACAAAGATCAAACACAACTTTTCTTGAGTAAAATGTTATGACGTCACTAATGGTGAAATAGTAATTCAATTTTATATTATGTTTTCTTTTTTCGTTTACAATGATATTGTGAGGTCTGCGTTTACAACGAACATCCATAAGCAACAAAGATGATGTTTTACTTTATTTTATTATATTATTGAAAATTATAGAAATTAAAAAGTAAGAATAAAAATGTAAATATGGGGTTTAGGGCCGGAAGAAGGGCTACCCAGGGGTCCTCATTCATTTCTGGATAATGCCGGGATGTCTGCTCATTATAATCTTTTTAAATAACGATGCTCCTAACATTTTTGTGATTCTAAAGTAATTTTGAAGCCTTTTTTGGGGGGAAAAGGAAGTTTTGATTGAAATTACTGGTTATAAGCCAAAGTCAAGTATTATGGTTCATTTGTGTTCCTAAACCAAACAAAAACATTTTTCGGCAGAGTCACTTTCTAATTACTGTAACTGAACGTCATACAAAAATAAAAATAAGGTAAAATTGCATTTATAGGCCACTGTTACTACAAAACAATCCATTTTTAAGGGCCAATTTCATTTTCAAGGTACTTTATCTTGTCTTGACTTTCTTGTCTCCACACAAGGACAAAGTTCGACACAAAGAAGGCTTTTAATGTGGGGAAATCCCAACTTCCCAAAAAGGGTCACTCTGGATTTGAGACAAAAATAACAATTGATCCAACCGAGAAGGATCTCTCCTCTACTGATCATGAAAGTTCATTTTGATCAAAAGACGGCACACAGTTTTAAAAAAAGACCGCTTGGATGTTCCAGCGCATCTCCCTAGCCATCATCATGCAATGTCCATCATGACGTCATCCTGCAATGTCTAAGCATTGATGAAGAAAACAAAAAGACTTTGCCCTCGGGTGCAGGCAAGTAAAAAGGGACGTATTGAATTTTTTTTTAATGGAAATCGCTCCAGACAAGGCATGAAAGGAGGTAAAAAGAACGAAAGATGATTAGCAACCATAGTCTTGAAAAAAAGACTAAAGCTATAGGTAGGAGGAAAACAATCAGCAGGAAGAGAGTTCCACAAGCCTGCAGTTCTTAGAAAGAAGCTACTGGAATAAGAAGTTGTTTTATAACAAGGTATCAAAACAGCGAATTGATGAAGATCACTAGACCAACAAGTCAGACGAGCTGAAACAAAGGAAGCAGGGGATAAATCAGACAATTCTGAGGAATACATGCCATAATAGTACATATAGAAGAGACTGAGACTAGCAACACCACGTCTGTGAGAGAGAGGGTAGAAACAAGAAGAAACGGTGGAGCCAACCAAATAACAGATGCGCTTCTGAACCTTATCAAGAATTCTCAAATGGTACAGAGATTCAACAGCCCAAATATGGCAACAGTACTCCATACATGGTCTGATAGTAGATTTGTAAAGATAAGGAATAGCTTCAGGTATGAGAAAGTGTTTTGAGCGATAGAGACAACCAACTTTACAAGAATCAGAAAGAACAATGGATCTAATGTATGAACTCCAAGAAAGATTTGATGAGAAAGAAAAACCAAGACGTTTCAGAGTCGATTTCTCTACAAGAACAGAGTCATCCATGAAAATCTCAGAAAAAAAAGTCATTAAGTGATAAAAAGTCACGAGCTGAATCTTTACAGGGTTAAACGAAACAAGCCCTTTCATACTCCAATCCACAACCGGAACCCAAGTCAACTTTTAGATCGGCTGCATATTCCAACTGATCCCAGGGAGATGAGCAAAAATAAATACCAGAAAAGAGAGTGGTATGATCAGCATAGATTTTAATCTTCTGAATAATATTCTCTGGAAAGTCATTGGTTTACAGAAGAAACAGTGTTGGATCTAGAATAAAGCCCTGAGGGATACCAGCATTGGTTGGAAAAGAAGATGAGGAGATATCACCCAGAGATGGTGCAGAAAGGAAGACAGGGGAGAATAAATTTAAATGAATATATGTATTTTATGCTTATTTATTATTTACTTAAAACTGAAATGGAAAATAAAAAAAGTTCCCAGATAAAAGTAGTTAATTTTCATTATAAATTTTAATGTTTGTATAATTATAATCGGCCATGATCTGCGCCATTAATGAAGGGTCCAAAAAATCGTTTGCTTAAATCATAAAAAACAAAAAACAATCTAACGCTTATCCTATACTTACCTGGAACAGGTCATGCTTACCCAGTCGCGTAAACCTTTGCACATTTTTACAGGACCTGGTACTTACTCCAGCATTCACTCTGAGCAGGCTGAGTCGGCTGAGCTGGCTTCCTCCAAAGTAGGAAGTTTCTAGGAAATGTTAAATTCACAAGCTGTCCCCAGCCACATATATATCCCAGTCAAGGAAGATAACGCCATTAGTTTTTGCATTTTTTTGCACGGAGGTGTCGCTGTCCTCCGACATACACCGCCTGGTATTTCCAAATGATCACTTATCTGGTACTGACCAGGCTCGATGTTGCTTAACATCGGTGATCTAACATGAAGCTGTGTGTCAACATGATCATGCTTTCTTTTTTTTCGTGGAAATCGTTTCAGACAAGGCATAAAAATACTACTTCAAGGTCAAAAACTAGCCAACAATAAGTGTTAGATGGATAGATTCCGACCAAGAAAACAGCAATTCTCCCCCCCCCTTTTGTCAGAAACATCGCAAGGCCAGGTGGGTTTTTAAAAGCCAGCACACTAGGTGAAATGCACTCTTGCCTACCAAAATACCTGAGCAGCCCCGATTAGCAATAAACTGCCCCCTTCTCAAAAAGAAGGTAAAGCCTGGGAGAGTGAATACTCTTAGAACTGAACGGAATCATATTTCAGCCTGACAGCAACAAAGCCACTGTGGGACTGATAGTGAAGGACGCATCCCTGACCGATGCGAACAACACCTACTCAAGCTGAGCCAGATAACGTGATTATGCCGTATATATAAACCGTTGACTTTTTATTATAGAACGGAAGATGATGAGAAATGATATTTCGAAAAAATAAGGTCAGTCAATTAACGTTCTCGCAAAGCAAAACTTTAAGTTTGCCTCTAGTCTTGTTCGCTGGGTATCTGATCCTTGATATTTGAATGAAGTTTGGTTCTGTTCGGTTCTAGGAGGTGCACCCTCCCAGACATTACCTCCTCCTTCTGTGGGGGGGGGGGTATTGCCGATTGCTTGAGACACCCTTACTAGGGAATATCGATGGGTCTGTTCATGGCTATTATTTTTCCATCCTTGTGCCACATCTTGCTTCAGTAGGAAGCAAGTAAATATTTTTATTCATATGAGTCACCACTTACCAAGCAGGGCTACCCGGCGTTGTCCGTGGCAATATAAAACAAAATAGAAGGTTAAAAACTGTAACATATTTCTATTAAAACTTTTATCTCTCTAACTCTCTCTATCCGTCTCCTTATCTTTCATTCTCTCCCCCTTCCTGTTTTCTCGTTTCCTCTCCTAACTCGAGAATAAAGCTTAATGAGATTGTCAATAGAATGATGAGCAATACTATGAGAGGGTTTGGAACCGATGAGTGGAATGGGCAGAATTCGATTACTGAAAGAACGGCTTGACAAATATTTGTTGATATTGGACTTGAATATGACCACATTGTAATCAGCTGGGAAGCAGCCCCACGGTATTGTGTTTCACAATAGAAAGTTTTGGATAAGAAACTGTGTTCATGGAAGTTTTGTTTGGTTTTAGGTACACAGAGAAAGAAAGTTCTTTGCAGTGGTTGTAGCAAGACGATTTTTGCTGTGAATATTTTACAGGGAGGAACCAGATATTGAAGCACAGTGGAGCACCTACCATGAACATAGCAGTAGAGTAGAGAAAGACTAGCAACATCTTTTCTGTGAGAAAGTGACTGTAGGGAAAAGGAAACATCTTCCACCATGAGATTGTGAAATCGATTTCCTACTTTATCAAGGCAAAAAAGAGTGCTCTAAGCGGCACCTCCCCAGATGTGGCAGCAGTACTCCATCTTAAGACGTATCTGACTCTTTTTCAGGTAAAATATTGCATCAAGAGTCAGGTACTTCTGTAGCGGTAGAATGATCCAACCATTTTTCCAGAGACTTTAGCAACAGATTTGATATAAGTCCTCCATTTCAGGTCTAGAGTGAAAGTCAGTCCTAGGAGCTTATTAAAACAAGGGGCCTCCTCAAGGAGATAGACATTCATTTCAACTGAGGCAAAACAAGGATCTGAGCATTGGTGGTTAAAAGAGAGAAGCTTGTTTTTAGAGGTGTTAAAAGTAACAAGCCAATTTTTACTCATTGCACCACGTGCTTCAGGTCGGAAGAAAGAGAATCAGGACGATCTTGATTACCAATTCTCTTGTATCGACTGCATAGATGCCAACAAATGATCTCAGAATATGAAGATCAGGAAGAGAGCTGGGCCCAGAATAGATCCTTGAGGCATGCTGGCATTGATACTATGTGCTTCAGGCAACCCAGCTCTAACCATAAATAGAATTATTCAGAGATGAGGAGAAATGAATTTTCTAAAAAATAAAGTACTCAGAAAGCAGAACTTTAAGTTTGCTAGTAGTCTTTTGTTGGTGTAAAAAATGGCCGACTTTATTAATGGTGTAAAGTATTAAAACCTAAATTTCTCATGTAAACAAAAACAACTAAATCATGCGTTTTTATTTATAACAGGGTGAGCTTTTATCTTTTTATGACGAGATAAAATACCTAGAGGAAAAAAAAAAATGGTTCTTAAAAATGTGTGCTTCAGCATCGCCTCTACAGTGTAATTTTACCAAAAATAATTAAATAAGGAAGCCTTATGATTGTGACCCACGGAAAGAAAAAGATAATTTCTTTCTTTTCAATTTCCTCCAGTTTTCTCCCGAATCAATCTCTCTTTTATCGTCAATCAGCAACACACTATCTGTCACCCGGCGGCTATTAATCTGGCTCTAAGTATTCTTTTAAATGTATAAATTACATTACATATATTTAATATAAATCTATTGTAATTAACAAAAAAAATTAATAGTTTTTTTTATTTAAATTACATCCCTTTACAATTAATGAACATAATATTTTAAGAAAGATAATTTATCCTTTTTATTTAATCACTGTAATTAATTACTGTCGACAAAACTATATCATATATATAAGAAATAAGACAATAAAATTACAAATAAATAACACCAAACATTAACATATCTTTAACATAAATCAATGGTACTTTTTAAAAAACTAACACGCCTCCCCCTTTCTCCTATGATTTTTCTTATACAAATCTTATGGTATCATACAATCGATTTAGCACCAAAGTTTTCGATTATTGAAAATTCTTTTGAAAAAATAACTTACTTAGCTTTTACATGGGGGTGAGAATCATTTTGTCTTGTAAATTTTCGAACGATAATTGATTTCTAAACCGGTATTAACTTTTAGAAGTTCTCTTAATCCTACACACTATTTGATCTTTCTTTCTTACTAAGCGTCTATTTAATTCTAAGTTAGGACTTCCATATGTTTGCATCAGTTTTGAATTTATTTCCCCTAATATAAAGATCTAATCTCCTCCAGTCTCCCTAATCAACCTTTCTTTTATTGTCAACAAGCAACACACTATCTGCCATCCGGCAGCTATTAATCTAACTCTAAATATTTTTTTAATGTATAACTTATATTACATATCTTTAATATAAATCTATTGTAATTTTTAAAAAAAACTAATAGTTTCCATTTTAATTACCTCCCTTGAAAATTAATGACCATAATATTTTAAGAAACGTTTTCGTAATTTATCTATTTTTTATTAAATAACTTTAATTAATTATTGTAATAATCGACAAAACTATTGATATATATATATATAGGAAAAAGACAATAAAATTACAAATGAATAACAACATTGATTTATTATAAACTGTTAAAAATAGTTATGCAAATTATGCATACAAATAGTTGTGTTTTGGTGTTTGCTCTCTACTATATAAACAGTATTTCTGGAGGTCCCCAGATGCCGGAGAGCCTTCTACTCCAATAGCTTCTTTCATCAAGCTGCCGGCCTTTGAAACTCCCTCTATGCTCCCTGTTTCCCCCACTGTACCAACATGCAGAAATTTAAAACTAATGTGAACAAGCATCTTGCTGCACAGCTCCTTACTTACGATGACCCCCCAAAACTTTCATCCTAATTCTCAGTAGCCCCTTACTTCTACAGTGGCAACTTACTTTGTTTGGGGTGAACTATGTTAAAAAAAAAAATTGTCCTTATCTAAAATATTACGAAAACCCAATATTTTCTTTTGCTTCATATTTTTGTCCATAACTCATCTATTTATGGTATTTCTTTTCTTTATCAGATTTCTCCTAGAATCATGTTGCAACATCCGAAGTCAATGTTTCATGGCAGTCGTGTAAATGAGTCGAATTTGCGGTGCTTTGGCTGTAAAAGTGTTAACGGTTAGGGTTTGTCATTCATAGCGTCCTTGTTGAGAGATAGCGAAAATACTGATATAGTAACGGAATTGTGTTATCTCATTATGATGGCAAGCTATCATTGGGCTGTCCCCTGTTATTCACTTCAAAGTTTGATATCGCTTACGTTCTCACCAAATCTAAATCTGGAACGTTTAGAATGTTTTTAGGGTTGAACTGATTTTTAATAACATAGAGTTAAAGAGAAAAGCCACCAGAAAAAAAAGAAATGGGCAGGGTTATAAATCTAATCTACAGCATATATGAATATGAAGTTTTTGCAAAAGTACAGAATAGTTAACAATCGAGAACTCCCCCCCCCCCCCAAAAAAGAAAACGACACATAATTTATGGAATGGTATCATAACGAATGAACATATACTACACTACTCCCCCCTCCCAAAAGAGGAAGTAATGCCTGGTAGTATGGTCACATGACAACAGAACAGATATTACACTACTCCTCCCCAAAAAATAAAGGAGGAAGTAATGCCTGGGTGGATGGTATCATGACAACAGAAAAGATACTACACTACCTCCTCTGAATTGAGCATTGAAAGATAGTAGTAGTATAATTTCAGGTTCAAATATAGAAGTAATAGTATAGTTTCGGCTTCAGGCAGACAGATACGAAATCTCCATCTGTAATACATTATTCATCTTCAAAATTATATGACTTTATTTTCTATTTCACTTGTGCACTAGCTGGTCTTTAGTAACTTCCCTTGGTCGACAATCATTTTAAGACATTACTTTACAAAATTAACACTTTTCTAAGCTCATAGATTCAACCATATAACTTGTATTGTCACACAGTTTTCACGTTGTATGTTTTTTAATTACTTTGAACTATTTTTTAAGGTCTATAATTGTTGATTAACATTTAAACTTCCGTTTTATAGCGTTTCTTCCCCTTTTCTCTGCCTACTTCCTACCTTCTGTTTTACTCTTTGTTCTTTCCACCTTCTTATTCATTCCCTCTTCTCCTACCCCCTCTTCTTCATACCACAAAGCGCACCGGACACACATACGTTCACCTTTATTATATAGATTATGAATATTAAAAAGAGGTAGAAGACTTACTTTTGATTTGGAAACAAATTAATGGCAATTGCTGAACGAATGAATCTTAAATGTCACTACTAATGATAGCTAAATCCGTCATTAACAAAAACAGGAGATGCGAAACCTTCGGATATTTCCTGTAGCACACATGAGCAAGATTCATTTCTGTTGGAAACCAATAAAAATAGTTTAAGCACGGGAATTCCGTTAGATGGTTACCCGAGGGATGATGAACCACCCTTCACTGAAACATGTTTAACCTTTGATCTAATTAAGGGCAATAGCATTGTCATGTGACAGAAAAACTAAGCCAAAGAGCAATGTCATTTTTGATAAACAGTAACGGCAATAGCTTTGTTATTTATGATAAACACTAAGCATAATAGCATTGTACTTTAAAATAAACACCAAGGTCACTGGCATTGCCATTTTAGCTAAACACTAATGTCAGTAACATTGTTATTTTAGATAAATATTAAGCCAATTTCATTTTCTTTTGGATAAACACTGAGCCTAATAGCATGTCGTTTTACATAAACACTAATGTTAATAGCTTTACTCTTTCATATAAATAGTTTAGTCATTTTAAATAAACACTAAGCCTAAAAGCATTGTCATTTTAGATAACTCTAACTCAGTAGCCTAATAGTATTGTATTTTTTAGATTAACACTCAAGTCAATGGCATTGCCATTTAGATAAACTCTAAGCCTAATAGCATTGTTATTTTAGATAAACACTAAGCTTAATAGCATTGTTATTTTACATAAACACTAAGCCAATAGTATTATGCTTTTAGATAAACACTAAGCCTAATTAGCATTTTTTTTAGATAAACACTCAACTCAATGGCATTGCCATTTAGATGAACAGTAAGCCTAATAGCATTGTCATTTAGATAAACACCAAGCCTAATAGCATTTTTTTTTTAGATAAACACTAAGCCTAATAGCATTTTTTTTTTAGATAAACACTCAAGTCAATGGCATTGTCATTTAGATGAACACTAAGCCTAATAGCATTGTCATTCAGATAAACACTAAGCCTAATAGCACTGTTATTTTAGATAAACACTCAGGTCAGTAGCTTTGTCATAGATTGCGACTAAAGTATAATAAATATATGCAATCGACTGTGTATTTCTGCCTTCCAGCAAGACGTGTGCCCCCCCCCCCCCCCATAAAAAAACGTCGATTGTCTATTGATAACATTCGTGATTATTGGTAGAGGCTTCCACTATGGGACTAAAAAGAAATAAAGATTTCTGCAATGGGGAGGAAAGGGGGAGAGGAGAGGAGGGGGCAAATTGTCCCTCAAATAATTCTGAGACCTTTTTTTTATTTCTTCTCCCTCATGCATCCATTTCTACAGCTGACACTGAATTTCTATTTTTTCTTCTTCTTCTTCCCATCTAACTATTGTTCCCTGTTCAAATGAGGGTTTTAGTTGTTGTTATTTTTTTACATCCCCCTCCCGCCTACACACACACACTCCCTGTCTCTTTAGACAAGTGCTCCTGGTTCTGCTGACTGACGGTTTGTCAGTTGTCGGTTTTATAGCAGAACCAAAAATGATTGGCTCTGCTCCAGGTGTTTGTTTTATGAGACTGCGCAAACGACTTGGTACTCCAACGTTTTGACGGCCAGTAACCATCATAGCAATCTTTTCTTTCTTTCTCTCCTTCTCTCTCTCTCTCTCTCTCTCTCTCTCTCTCTCTCTCTCTCTCTCTCTTTCGCTCTCTCTCCCACCCCTCCCACTAAACAAGGAATTGCACATAATGGCGTTATGAGTGAGCAAACCTTGCCTCATAACGTTGTCTAGCTGAAGTATGCGTTCTATGCTGGGTTTCTTAAATATTTCCATTCTGCATTTCGACTGGATGAGCTGGGATCAAACTGTAGTATCTGCTCTATCCTCAGTCAGTGAAGAAAAAATCCTTCTAGACTGAGGCAATTAAAAAAAATTTGTTCTTATCCAGAGTGTCCCTTTTTAGGAAGTTGGATTTTCTTTTAAACCTTGTTTTCAATCTCATTAGAACTTAGAACTTAACATTTAACACATGATAATGTATAGTCCTACATATTTAATCCCAAAATATTAATTTTAAATATCTATGTTGTATTTCTGCTGTGTTTAAAAGAATGATAGCACACTGATATATGAAAATATAATGATATATCTTTATTGTCGGTGGAAGTGAAGAGCTGTGAGTTAGTGAGGAAGGAAGACAAATGCACAGGAATTCGAAGGGTGGCTTTTCTCAGGCCTAAATCGCCAAGCAACTGCCGATATCAATTTCGAGTTGTTATTATATAACAATTTGTAACCCTCCACCTCCATCTGCAAACGACCACTCTGGGACTTCGCTATCAATGTATCCACACTCCTAGGGTGTATTATTCAGCGATGAGGTAATTTCTTTCTGACACTAAGTTCTGCAGATCAACAATTATTTTATTTTTGACAATCCATCATATTTTTGCTCAGCCATGTGGTCCGACTTCAACCAAAAATTATTTTATTTTTGATAATCAATAATGTCATGTTATTTTTTTCTAGCCAGTTGCATGCCCATGCTAATTGCACCTACTTCTGTTTAATGACCATTTCCATATACCTGGCCTGCATATTTAACACCTATGTTCAACAAATAATTGCATACGCTTAATCAAACATAAGTCACTATTTTATCAATAGTTTGTGGGAAATTGAAAGTTACCAATAGAAATCCATGGATGCATATTGCAAAAATTCTAGGAGTTCCAATGAAACAGGCAAAAATGCTCACCCAAAACAAGCAAGAGTTCACTCGTCTCCTTTTGATGGCAAGGACCATTAGACTCCATGGTCTTTTTGGCTAGGAGCAAAGTGTAATATCTGTTCTGATACTACACTTCATTTGTATGTCCTTGGTCAATGAAGGAGAAATGATTTGCATCTTATATTTTTCTTTATTAAGTCTACCTTCGCAAAGAGAAAGATTTTATTTATTTTCCTCACCACGAAGACAGGGCTCTTTTATAGATTAGTGGCTCTTTTCTGAGAAATACTGATTTTTTAGTTTAAGAGCACACATGAACCATAATACTTGACTGTGGCCTCTACACGTTATTCAGAAATTACTTTTAATTTGAAATTTTAAAGGCTTCTAGCTAGGATCAAAGCGTAGTATCTATTCTGTTCTCAGTTGATGAAGGAAGAATCCTTCTTAACTGAGGCAAGTTTAATTTTTGTCCCATTCCAGAGTACCGCTTTTTGGGGAGCTGGATTCTCCTCACATTAAAAACCGACCTTGTGTCTAACTCTACCCTCGTGAGGAGGCTAGTAAATAGAGACTCGATTGGAAGAATATGTTTTGATTTTAAACTCTAAAAAAACAATTACAAATTCCTCTTTCTAATCTGTAAACTTTTTAGCTGAGAAAAAGTATAAATTACTTATCACGAAATCAATAATGTTGTTTACAATTGAAGTTGTTGTTGAAGCGACATCCTCGCCCAATTTTTTTTTTATTCAACCGATTGCCGTTTATCAAAGCCAAAAGACATTTGTGGTTAAGGGTTAGTAAGGTAGAATGATTGTCAGTTTAGAGATGAAGAACATTATGAGAGGATTGGGAAAGTTTGATGGGATGGGCCAAGTTCTAATTACTGTTGTGAACGGTTCATAACAGGAATCTGTTGATATTGGATTTGAAGACGACTATGTTGTAATCTGAAGGGAAGCAATCCTGTGATAACAGACAGGAAAGCCTTTTAATCTGTACACGTTTTATTGGACAAAAAGTTTGAATGACTTATTATTACGAAATAAATAACATTATTTACAATTAAAGTTTTGCTGAATTGAATCGAAAGTTTAAGAATCGCCCCCCCCCCCCCAAAGTGATTTTATTTTATTTACACTATATACCAGAAACACAGTGCATATCGGCAACAGAGTCGATGTGTTTATTTGTTAAGCTTAGTCTTTTTATTACTATCGAATTAAACTATAGTTAATTGACAGATTTTATTATCAGGAACAAATTTTTTATCTCCGCCACGAATGTTATGTTTTTCTGTCGAGTTTGTAACTATGTGTGTTTTTTTTTTTTTGTGTGTGTACAGCCTATTTCAGTCAAAGGTCAAAGTAACAGAAAAAGTGAAAGTCGCACTTTGGTTCTGTTCATCGTAGAGACTCACTATTTGGACCATATTGTAGTCAATGAAGTCTCGCATTTTATATGACCTTGAAATTGTCTTTGATCTTGACCTTGAAACGTGTAAGTATGGTCAAAATTTTGATAGAATTTACACTTCGATTTTTCCAAATTTGATGCATGGATCTGGTGCTCTTTGATAACAGTAGCCATGCAAAATTTCAGCTTGATCAAAGAAATAGTTTTTGAGTTATGAAAGTTTTCATGGCATAATTTTGAGAATACTTGATACAATTAGGAAAAGTAAGGCCCAGAGAAGACTTTGGCCTATTTTTACATTATCAATCAGAAGTATGCAGGCTCACAACTGACATGTTCTTGTAGCTAAATAAAAGAGAGACTTTATTTCTGGTGTATTGTTTAAAAGAGAATTATCTCCCTTAATTCTGATTGGTTCTAATGTCAGTGTCCGGTGTTTAAATTGAAAATTATTCAATGTCAAATAATGAACAGACAGACATACAATTTTTGTCTTTTAAATAGAGGGATTATTACCACTAATATTCTGTCAAAAATAACTATATAAAGTATATTTGGATAGCGAGTCTATTGAGGTTGTTCAGAGGTTTTGCTAACATGGTGGTATCATTAGAGAACAGGTAACAACTGGTGCTAGTGTCATTGCAAGAGTTAGGAGTGGATGGAGTAAGTTCAGGGAATTTCTGTTATTACTAACTAGCAGAGCATTACCACTGTTGACTAAGGGAAGATTCTATCAGACATGTGTATGCAGTATGATGATGTATGGAAATGAAACCTGGCCAGTGAGGGTTGAGGACATGCGTTGCATGGAGAGAAACGATATGAGAATAGATAAGATAGATATGTAATGTGAGTTTTAAATACAGGTTTATATCTCACGACCTCAGAGGAAGATTAAATATGAACAGTATAGAGAGATGTGTTAAGAACAGGAGACTTTGATGGTATGGTCACGTTGTAAGAATGGATGAGAGTTCTTGGATTAGTAGATGTAGAAAGGTTGAGGTAGCAGAATCAGTTGGCAGGGGAATGCCAACGAAAAAATGGAAGGAATTGATAAGGATAGACTTGAGAGAAAGAGAGATAAATAAAGACTAATGAGAGATAGGTTTGTTTGGAAGTCAATTTCTTAATGCCGCCCGACACATACGAGCATGTAAAACGGACGTTAAACCGAATATGATGATGATATGATGAATTTTGATTGGTTCTAATGTCAGTGTCCGGTATTTAAATTGAAAAGTGTTCAATGCCATTCTGGTAACAATGATATTTTAGCTAAAATAAATCTTTAGGATACAGTGATTTATAATGCCAAGCTCCAGCCCCTGCCACATTGTCGCAGTGCTGCATCCCTGTGCTTTCTTTTATGAGTACTTCCACAGATACTGCACTTGTATCCCTCTCAATAAAAACACCTCCGACCCACCCAACTAGCAGCAAAATCCCCCCCCCCCTTCACTGTAGAGATACCTAGATGCTGGAAGATTTTTTTACTCTAATAGCTTATTTCCTCGGACCGTTGATCTTTGGAATCCCCTCCCTGCTCGACTTTACCAACATGCAGAAATTTAAATGTAATGTTGACAAAAATCTTGCTGCCCAACTCCCCACTCATGTTGCCCCTTATAAATCTGGCCCCATATCATAGTAGCCCCTTACGCATCAGTGGCAATATGCCTCATTTGGGGTGAAGAAAAGTAAATAAATAAATTAAAAACAAAAAAAAAATTGGTATCATCAGTTTTAGGCCTGCATTGGATGGGAAAGTAGAAGTGATTATTAGCTCTAATATTCTGTCCAAAATAAATCTGATTTTTTTCAAATTGTTTAAATAAGATAAGCACTTTTTTTTTCAAATCTACAAAAATGTTGATATTTTTATAAAACGGTCATTGGTAAATTAAAGCCAATTGTCACTTGAAATTAAAACGGTTCTATCTGCAATTTTCGTTTATTTTGAGTCATTGAAGAAATTCAGGCAGAGGAAGGGAAATAGATAGCAGTGGGCGATGTTTTTATAAAGTCAAGTGAGTGATGATAAAAGTTAGTTAGCTAATGAACCAGTCAGAGAGTGAAGGAGTTAGGGTTAGGGTGAGTGAAAGAATTTGCAGCCGACACACGTCCAACCTCTGCGCAAATTATGGATAACAGCATTTTTTTTCCGCTTATTGACTGACAAATTTCCATGAGATGCCAATTCATTTTTTTTTCACCGCTAAGGAGATAGGTAGAGATGGATATCTGTACATAGCAGTTCCTGTATTCTTAAGCTAACTAGAAAAAATATGCTGCTCCTCTCCAGTTGCATATTTTTGCTAGTATATATAATGTAAGTGTTGAGCTTACTAATGAACAGCTGATTGTGACAATTTGTCGTTGACGTATGCTACTCCCCCTCAAAGGAGGATTTAATGCCTGAGAAAATGATATCATAACAACAGAACAGATACTACACTATCCCCTCCACCCTGAATTGAACATTGAAAGATAGTAAGATGGTACAATTAATAAAAGTGCACCAACCACTAGTCTCTCCGTCTTGGACAGGGTGCAAAAGAGAGTCTCTAACATTATAGGTCCCGTGCTGTCTACCAAGCTCCATCCCCTGTCCCATCATCGCAATGTTCCATCCCTGTGCTTGTTTTACAAGTACTTCAACAGAATGTGCTCTGACAAACTTATTTCACTTGTACCCCCCTCAACATAAATACCCGCTACTAACCCGACTAGCAACAAAATCTCACCCCTTCACTGTAGAGGTTTTTAGATGCCAACAAACTTTCTATTCAAATAGCTTTATTCCTCGAACCACTTGCCTTTGGAATTCTCTCTTTGCTCCTTGTTTCCCCACTTAGGATGTTCACTATAAATCTGGTCCTTAATCACATTAACCCTTTACGTTTTAGTGGCAATATGCTTTGTTTGGGGTGAAATAAAGTTCAAATAAAAAAGTAATAGTATAGTTTGGGCCTCAGACAGACAGACAGATATCAAATCTCCATTTGTAATATCTGGTGCTACCAGATCAGGCTATCTGAAGATACTGACTTCTTGACCAAAAATGCGTCAAACATTGATATCATTGTTTTTTTTTCTTTTCCCTTTGCTAAAATCAATCATGTTCTGCAAAGCCAAAAACAAAAACAACAATTTTCTTCTACAAAACAACCAAACGAAACACTATGAATACATATTGGAAGATATATAGAATTTGAAGCATAAAAACTGTTACCAAAATGACCGTATTCAGCATTAAATAACCCGAAAAGGGTTGCTATGCCGAAAAACAAAAATAACCAAAATAAACAATACAATGGTGACTATTTTACTGCGATTGATCAGAATAAAGTCTTAAAAATCATTAATGTAAACGAACGGGTAAAAGTCGTGCCTGTCTCTATAGCTCAGTGGTTCAGGACACTTGTCTTATAAACCAGTGGTCATGAGTTTGTATCTCACCTGGACATGAAGTCTTAGTGACGTTGGCCTTCCTTTTTAAAAGTGAAAGTCGTCCACAGTTAATAGATATAAGAGTATAGTTTCGGTTTCAGACAGGCAAATACCAAATTTCTTTTAGTAATAGATATTACAAAGGAATGCTATCGATTCGCAATCCAATATGTTGATATTTAAAAAAAAACTTTATGACATCTTTCTTTATTCTAATAAAACTGTTTCAGAAAACAGAAATCTTTGCCCTCATGCAGATGCAAGTTAATAAAGACTTATTGAAATAAACTTTTTTTTAAAATATTTGTCAGTAAAATCGATTTTTTTTTTAATTTACGAATAAATAATTCAAAGTGTAAAAAATAAATAAAAATAAAACTGTTAAGTTATCAACAGTTTATTTTTCATCTAATTAATCCTCTACTCCCATATCAACCAGAATAGCGGTCTACACCTGAGAAAACGAGACATCAATTACCACGGCTCTGTTAAGAACTACAGGTATACTAAATGCATTCATCCTATCATTTGATGCTTACTGTCACAATCAGAAAACTGTTGTATCCAAGAGCTGCCCACACCAACCAAAGTCTGCCAGATCTATTCATTTTATGGATAGGTTGGACGATGCAAATTCGCAGGGAAAAGTTACATGTTTATTTGATTGTTTTTGGTAAGTAGTAGTGCTTTATTTTTATATCCTTTTTTTTATTTATTTATAAGTAATTCAAAAGCAAAATAGAAACAAAAAAAACTAAAAAAACTGATTATGGAAAATCATTTTAACAATACAAGACTGAACAATAGACGATAATTTGTGGGAACCAGTACATTCTAATATGTTGCAAAAACATTGATTTTGTATGAATAATGCATTAAAAAAAAGAAACAATATTTTCCTGGGAAGGGCACCTGTTATTTTGTTCTATGACAATGTATTTTCACATTATCAAAAATAAGGGAGCAACATGTGAAGTACCAGCTTATAAAAAATAATAATAATAATAATAATAATAATAATAATAATAATAATAATAATAATAATAATTTAATAGATATTAAACATCTATATACTTCAAACTCAATGTCTGTATGTGTGTGTGTTTGTATGTTACCTATAGAATGTAAGGTTAAAAATCTACATAAAATCTAAAAGTGTATTCTGCCAGAGAAGATAAAGTGAGTGTTCCCGAACCTCTAAGTACACTCGTTAGGGGACTATGAGGACATAAACTCCTTAAAACTTCAAATATATCCTATTTGTATGACATTTAAATCGTATGTATGACATTTTCTGGGGGAAAATGGAAGTGGTCACGAATCTCTAAGTACCCTCCTAATCTAAGTGAGCTATGGGGCATGAACGTCCTTTAAAACTTCAAGTATATCCCATTTTGATGAAATTTATATCACATGTATAAAATACTTTGGGAAAAACAATGTAAGTAGTCCTGAATCTCTATGTTACTCTCTATGTGCCGAATATCTATTTGCCCCCACTTCTAAGTGAACCATGGGGACAGAACCCCATTAAAACTTCAGATATTTATATCCGACTTTTCTTATGGGTGTCATCTTAAATGTCTGAATTGTTTAGTTGGGAAAGTTTCAGACTGAAAACATTGAGTGTGTGGTTACGATTCTACCTTTCTACGATAAAAAAAAAATGAAATCAAAGAATCATTTTTTCCTTTTTTTTTAACTAGAATTATTGGTCTGTAGGCTACAAATTCTACTATATATTCAATATTTAATTGTTTTTAAAGCCAATATGCAGCTAAAGCAAAATAAATTGCTTTGGACTATTAAAATAATTTTCAACGCTATTGATAATGTTTACCCATTCATTTATTTGGCTTGCTTCAAAGCGTGAAGCGCCCCCTAAACATCACGTGGTCTGGAATACAACTTGAAAATCGCACTTACCCTGTCCACCTTGGTGTAACCCTGGACTGCGCCCTCTCATTCAGGGAACATGTGAAGAAGACAAAAATGAAAGTCACCTCACGGAACAACATCCTACAGAAACTGATCAACTCCAAGTGGGGAGCCACAGCATACACACTAAGATGCACTGCCTTAGTCTCATGCTATTCCTCTGCGGGGTATGTTTGTCCCGTTTGGGAGAGATCAACACATGCTAAAACCCTAGACTCGGCATTGAACAACACCTGTCGCTTGATCACTGGCTGCTTAAAGCCCACTAACCTGAAAAACCTGCATCTTCTCACTGGCATTGCCCCTTCAGCCGAGTAGAGATCACAAAGGCTGATGAATGCCATCTCCTTTATGGACGTGAACCAATAGTCCAATGACTGAAGTCAAGGAGAAGTTTCCTCAACCATGTCGAACCCCTAACAGCATCTCAGGAAGAGACCAGACTACAGCTGTGGACCAGACGGCTAGAAGATGGCCCCCCCTCATAACAGCATGGGAATCTCTTCTTCTGTCGAACTCCCTCCCGGTTCAGAGGCACCCTGGCTCCAGTGGAAAACACTAAACTGCCTGAGAACGAGAATGGGGCGATCAAAAGTTGCTATGAATAGATGGGGCTACAAAACTGACCCAACTATCAGTAAATGTGGAGAGGAGGACCATACAATGGAACATTGCCTCGTCTGCCCTCTACTGCCCAACCGGTGTAGTTTGAAAGATCTTGCAGAATACAACACTATTGCTAAGGACTGCATAAAAATGTGGGAAACTGTCATACGACCACATGCTTCAAAAACACGCAAAGAAGAAGAAGAAGAAGAAGAAGAAGAATTCATTTACTTATTTTTTATTATTGCTTATGTTTGAATTCATGTTTTGAAACATAATGTAAATCATATTATGTGATGCTAAAGCTATAATTATTTTGTCACGGTAATGTTTTGTATTTCTATTTATAAAAAAGTTCAAATATGAAGATCTCAAGGTTTTGGTTTCGGTTTCAATTTCCAGTCATGACATCTGCATTATTTGTTGGGAATTTATTATTTACTATTAATGCAATATTTTCCATTTCTAAAATATTAAAATTTCTGATATTTCAAAATGAGACAAATTCTGCAATGTATTTATTACGTTAAAAATATTGTGACTGACGGAAAAATTGTGACTGTCTGTATGTCTGTTTCTCTCTCTCTTTATTGCTCTATATATACCTAGATCTATCTATAAATATATAATAATGGAGAATACCCCTCTGATATCTAGATATCAAGGTTGCTCTTAAAGTAAACTCCTTAATATGATGTTGCATATGATGCTATCCCACACTTTAACCCGGGAAACGCCTGGTAATCCTGCGAGTCAATTAATATATATTCCCCAAATTTTGGTTTCTTTGGAGTATTCTAAATGGTGTTTAGGGGTCAAAATATGTTGCTCGATCTAAGAAACTTGATGGATCATACATAGTATCTTGGTGTATGATCCATCAAGTTTCTTAGATCGAGCAATATTTAGTGTCCAAGAGTCTGATCCATAGAGTAGGAGGAATATGACCGATGCCAAAGCGCAAAAGTTTCAAAGCATTGGTCTAATCCATCCTACTCTACGGATCAGATTTTGGGGTACTAAATGTTGCTTGATCTAAGAAATTTGTTGGATCATACACCAAGAAGCCATCTACAACATATCGTGTTGAGACCATATAACAAACAAAATGCTGTATGGTTGCCTTCCATGCATATCTGCAGTGGTTTAAAGCCAACGTTTGGTGCTGGCTGGACAGGTATCCCGATATAATGAACGTGCTGGAAAAGTGCTTTTGTGGTCAATAGAGGCCAAGCGTCGAGCTGGTAGGCATCATATTACAATCAAAGCTGTTCTTGAGAAAGGACACTTATCTCTTGAGATTGGAGCTTCTGGCCACAATGAGTGAGCAGGCACCATGGCGCACAGACTTCGTGAATGTTTCACCATCAATTGATGGATGATACAAGAAAAAGAATATGAGCATAATCTCCCATTTGAAAATTCAAATACTTCAGATTTGCATTAAATTTGATCCATAGTCATTAGACACCAATTAAGAAAGATTTCCTGGATTTAAATCAGTTCTTAAAACGGTTTAAGCCTTAAATTTTAGGCATTTTCTAGAATTTTCTAGAATCAAAATTGGAAACAAGATTCTAGAGATAAGATTAGTAGCATTATATTTTGATTTTACTCTTCGCAAGGGGACATAAAAGTGGTGCAAACTGTTCTGAATTAATTTTACCCGCCCTGGGACGGATATTCTTCTAGTTTTATATAAGATTTATCCTCCTGCCTCCACATCCCTCTCTCCTAAAATATTTTTGGAGCCATGTCTGTAAAATGATTTAAAACTCACCATCTGAACACATTAAATTAGCTCGGATATTGGGAAAAAAAATCTAGATGCATTCACAGGTAAAAATGAGTCTTTTGTTTCTATGTTAGTGATGCCGGTCGGATGTAGAAATATGAACTCGACCATTTTTTGTTCTTTTGTTTTCCTCTTCTCTTAAGCCAACATGTCTGGTATCAAAATTAATGTCTTTCGTGAGAAGAATTATGCCATCAGTCTGGTCACTCTTGGTAAAGTTATTTATGGAGTCTTGCAGGACTTTTTGTAAAAAATACCAGCCAGTTGGAAGTCGATCCCTTTTCACAACGAATCATTCTCTTTTAGTCTGCCTTTTTTTCTTCTTTCACTGAAGTTATTTAAGAAAATGGATGGTGCTTAGAAGTTGGGGATGTAGGTAAGAATAGAAAAAAGGTTGGTGTAACAGGAAGAACAATCAAATATATTTTTGAACAGAAAAAAGAAAGAAAAAAAATTAAACGAGAGTATAGTTATTTTTGTTTTGTTTTATTTTTTTTCAATAATAAAAATGGCAAAAACACTCCCTGTACATCCCTGGCACCAAGAGAGTCAAAGAATTCAGAATTTGCCAACGCTTTCCTTCCAGTCCGATCCTCTCTCCACCCTCTGCCCCCCTCATCCTAGCTCATCCCTTGTTTTCAGCCCTGAGCAGTTCCATGGTGAACTATGGCCGGCAGACAAGGAAGAGGAAGCTCGGCTTTTTTTGTATACTTTTCTTGAACGATGGCGATGGCGATGGCAGAGGCGGTAGTGATCAGGTCGAAGTGGGTGGGTTGGTGTAAGAGAAAGTTGCTCGTTGTGGTGGGTAACAGTAGAAGAGGGTAATGGGTAGGGTAAGGTAAATTGTAGGGGAAGGTAATGGTGGGGAAAGGTAATGGGTAGAGGAAGGTAGGTAGAGAATTGGCATTTGGATCTCAGATTGAGTTGGATGTTGCAAAAATCGGAAAATAAAGAAAGAAAAATAGAAGAAAGATAAAAAGAATCTTCCCTTTGGGACATTGTAGCAGATCGACTCAAAAATAGAAAGTCTGTGTGTGTAAGAGACAGAGAGAGAGAGAGAGAGGGAGAGAGAGGGAGAGAGAGAGAGAAAGAGACAGAGAGAAAGAAGGGAAAAACAATTAAATTAACTAGTGTATACATATACATGTATACATTTAGTTGATTTGATGAAAAAAGTGTATCTAAGTTTTAACATCATCAAATGGTCATCCAGTATGCATAATGACAAGCCAGCAATCAAACAAGATCTATATATATTTGTAGGTTTTTATAAGAAGTGTATTATATTTTCAATTTTACACTCTTTATAATATCAGAAAATTTCCAATTGCAAGCTCAATGAAGTGGTATTACAAGATTCAGAGAATATATATTATATTGATTCATTCCAATAATCATGCAGTAATCAATCCAAACCCATAATTTTCATGTGATCCTTTAATTTTTTCATTTATTTTTTAATTTTAATTTCATAATTACATTAACACCTCGGTGGATGTTTATCATTTACATCTTATATATAAAAAAAACAATGTTTTAATCTTTTGCAACCTTACACATGCTAAACGTTTCCCGGGAGGGGTTCCATTTGTTTTTGATGCCGTTTCATCACGTGAGTTTTCTTCCATGTACTCCAAATTACTATGCTTTTATTGGAACACTCATTTTAAATACCCTCCCTTATTTCCTTCAGTTTCTCTCCTATGGTTTTTGACGTTATAAGATGTTGCTACAATTTCAATACACTTTCTAATATTCTCTGAAGATTAATAGAAAGACTATTGAACTGTAATTTTTGTATCTATCTGCCAAGAAACACGTGTAAGATTGAAAACATTGTTTTTTTTTTATAAATGAGATGTAAATGATAAACATCTATCAAGGTGTTGAGATAATTATAAAATGCATGGCCATTGGAATAAATCAATATCAATATCAATATATATATATATATATATATATATATATATATATATATATATATATATATATATATATATATATATATATAATATATATATATAAATATATATATAATATTTTTATATAAATATTTATTATTATTACCTACAGACATCAGTGTAGGAGAGACTAATCACTTCCGGTCGAAGGGTTCGAACCCAGTTACAAAGTCACCTTTGACTATGTGTGTATATTTATATTAACAATTGTATGCAAATAAAAACTGTCTTTTCAATGAATTTATAAAGTTTGTTCCCTACCTTTACTGATGTTTACATAATATAATATATATATATATATATATATATATATATATATATATATATATATATATATATATATATATCGGTCTGAAAATGAATGTTACCAAGACTAAAGTGCTGATCAGCGATTGTAATGTTAGAAAATCTGGGATCTATACTGAGTCTGTTGTTTTTTTATTTGTGTCTTAGAAGTGTTGTCCAGGTAATTTTGTATGTGTTGTCTGGAAGGGATGCTTCATGTTGGTTACTTAGTGCTTGTCTGTGAAACAATAGAAAGTCTACATGTTTAGTTAAAGACTTGGATAAGTGCTATGGAGAGTAAAGATCTGAGAATAAATGTTACCAAAGTGATTATCAGTAGTTGTAGTGTTAGAAAGCCGTTCAAAAAAGGAAAATTGCCTTGCTCATGTTTTTGGAAAGGGAGTCCGAAGCAACTCAATTCTGGATTGTACTAGCATTGGGTACACAAGTAGGGCAGTGGAATTACAGGTAGGCTGAGAGGTGATAACTAGTTTGTGTGCAACAAGTTTAAGACAATGAAGACGGATAAGAACTCTGATGTGGAGAAAGTATATTTGGATGGCAAGGCTATTGAGGTTATTCAGAAGTTTTGTTACCTTTGTGATATTATTGCAACACAGGTGTAATTGCAAGAGTGAGAGTGGATGGAGTAGGTTCAGGGAATTCTGCAATTACTAACCGGCAGAGGCTTTCCACTGTCAACATAGTATTTTCTAGAATGGTTATACTACTATGCAAGGCTGTTCTTTTCGGGGAAGTAATTTTACTTGTCCTGAGATGGGTATTCTTCTAGTATATATATATATATATATATATATATATATATATATATATATATATATATATATATAGGGTTATATGAAACTAAAAGTATACTTTTAGTAGATAGAACCTATAGTGAAATGGTTTAAGCTCAATATATTAGATAGAGCAATTATAAAGATAAATGTAAGCAACTTATCCATCTATGTAATTCCTCTGATGATAAGATTTTAATCTTTGAAAAGCCTATAAACATGTTTTTACCGAGTACACCTTGCATTGAACAATCGAAGTTGAAATAGATTTGTCATTCGTACATATTTATCCCTCTTCTTTCATTTATCGTTATATATATATATATATATATATATATATATATATATATATATATATATATAGGTGCTGTATGTGCTCTTTGCTTATCTTGGCATTGTTTCCAGTCGTCTTGAACTGCTTGCCATTGGAATCAAGAAGTGCCAACTCAGGAGAGGTGTTGTTGGGGATTGCGCAACCCTTGCAATTACAATCAAACACACGGGCAGCCCATGACGGGGCACTGATACGTCGAAATTGACGGGAGAATCCATCATATATATATAAACTCGTAGAAACAACTGTTTCTTGTTAGTTTTTTTTTAAATTTTAATCAAATTTTTATTCTTTTTTCCAAATTTGGAAAACACATGTTGACCACTGAATCTTTCCGATGTTTGAAATATAGTCCATACCAATTTGATTGGTTAGTGCTTTTCAAACACTTTATTTTCCCTCTCCTCTTCCACGACTGATGGCATATTCTAAGGATCTCTTTATTTTATGACAACACGGATCCAATATTTCACCCCCTTTTGCGCATAATGTGCTGACAGCTACATCTTGATGCGGCAAAAAAATTTGCTGAATTTGCTGACTTTGCTGACAGGTCTTTTAAAGAGGGAAACCTTCCGGCAAGTTTCTTTATGTGAGCTGGGAACAGGCTTTAATTGATTGCAAAATTTATGATGGACGTTTGCATGAATTTCAAAAAACGTTTCTTCCACCGATTTTCTATGAATTTTAATAGCACAGCGTTCATATTTTCTTTTCCTTTGGTTAAGATTGGCAAATTAGCAAAATTAATTTCCATCCCAAATGTTTTATAGCTGTCAAAAAAAGTGAGTGCAACGAAATCTATGCATATGTATAGCATAGTATATTTGATTGTCAAAGCAGCATAGATGTCCGTGTTGCCTTTAATCATGCTGCAACCAGCAACATTTATTTATTTTTTACATAATGTGATATATCTGCCTATTTTGGGGAGTGGGAGAGGGGGCTTAACATCGAAATAAGCTTGCATTTTATCTTTGAACTTTTCATATATACATATATATATATATATATATATATCACAGACGTGATGTTGCTAGTCTCAGTCTCTTCTATAAGTACTACTGTTGTTCAGAATAGTCTGATTTATTTGCTGCTTCCTTTGTTCCAGCTCGTTTGACCTGTTGATCTAGTGGTATTCATCAATTTGCTGTTCAGATACATCTTCCTAGTATCTTCTTTCCAAGAACTGCAGGCTTGTGGAACTCTCTTCCTGCTGACTGTTTTCCTCATACCTATAGTGTTGGTCTTTTCAAGACTAAGGTCAATAGGCATCTTCCATATTCGCATTAATCATCTTTTGTTCATTTTAGCACTTTACATCAAGTGTCTTCATGCCTATATATATATATATACATATATATACATATATATATATATATATATATATATATATATATATATGTATATACTAGCTGACCTACTCAGCGTAACCTGGAACTTAACTTTATGTTTTCAAAATATTATATGAGAAATATCACATAAATAGAAAAATAGAATTTTCTGAAGTAATTAATTAAAATGGCTTAATTACTTAATTGTTTTATAAGAAACAGAAATGCATTATAGTGGATTTAATGTACCGAAATGCATTGCAGTGGATCTAACATAATCAGTAAATTATTGCACGTAAATAAATAATTGTTTCTAAATAAGATTTTAATAGGATGGCAGGAGGTTAGGACAGTATATAAAAAAGGAAAATGATATTAGAAAAAATTCAATTTCGACTTGTACCTATATTCACTAAATGTAAGCTGAAATTGAGTTTCTTCTAATATCCTTTCTCCCCTTAGAAACTATCCCCCTCCCATTCTACCGACACTTTTCGTTGGCTTAAAACTCAATTCATTATTTCAGAATCTTCTCTGTCAGTGACCTGAGGAAGTTTGACCTTGACAAAAAGCCATACCTGAAACATATATGTGTGCCCCACCTCCCCAGAGTCGGTGACGTCACCAATTTGGCCGCTCCTGAGTTCGGTTGTTCACCTGGTAGTGCTCGAGAAAAGTTGCTGCTCCGATGAAGGCCGCAGATGTTGAAAGGCCTGGTGTAGTGATTACCGTTGTGATTGATCGATCAGTGGGTAATTATACGGATTGGGTCAGCAATTTTGTACCGCTGCAAAACGAAGGTTCATTTCAAGCGGAACAATTAAAAGAAAAAAAAAATCTTCAACAACTCGGTTTGTTGGGTTTTTTAGAAGAAGAATTATTTGACAAGGATAACAAAAAAACAAATACTTGTTCGATTACAAGGCAAATTAGCTCAATAATTTCTAACTCCTAACTCTGTGTTTTTGAAGCGACACTCTTAATAATTCTGGGCGATTTTTTTTGTTTTTAGCGAGATCCACCCCAAGTCCTGGGGGGGGGGGGGTCAAAGCGACGTGGATTCGGTGGGCGAGCAAAATGAAGTCGCCGAAGCTTGTTACGCTTCGCCTTATATTGAGAATCAGATGGGCATGGCCCCATCCCTCTCCTAATAGAATTTAGTCAGACAACAAAAAGAAAGAATGTTTCCTTATTATCAGTCTGTATTTCCAATTCGGGAATGGGTAATCGTATTTTCATCCTGCCCCTCTTTTGTTCTTCTTCATCTGCTTCCATCTCTCACCATTCCCTAGTGAGAGGAGGAACTCACTCACAGAAACAGAAAAATATAATTTCACTAATGGCGTATGTCCTCTTAACTTACGTCCACTGAGACCAACATCTCGGCAAAATACCTGGTTTGTTGTTATCGGTCAGACCACACCTGTCTCGTGTACAGGCAATGACTGGTGCGGACAAGTGACATTTTTTTCTAACCTAGCCAGACATTGTGACGCCCATCCCCACAACCCTTTTTTCGGTTATCAAAAAGAACAATTTATACGTTTTCCTTCCGTCAATTCTTATTTTTCGGCCAACACCTGGTTTATGCATCGGTCGTTATTTTGATACAACAGTGACAATCAATGCGAACCAACTCAGACAGCCCGATTCCGTAATCTGTTGAAACACAGAAAAAACAGGCAGGCTATCTCCGCTTATCAATTTTTTTTTAATGAAAATATCCATGTCTTTCTCTGTTAATTCATACTATGTAGAATACAGCTCTTCTTGTTATTGAGCACTTAAGTGTTATTGAGCACTATGTTAGACCATCATAGCGTCATGGAATTAACACCTGTGAACAGTCGTACTTCTATGCTGATGAGTCTTGATAGAAAAAGAGACGAAACGTATACGTCCATAGATAAATAAACAATAACAAATATTTACATATATATATATACATATATATATATATATATATATATATATATATATATATATTAAGTCGTTACAAAAATAAAGTCATGTTAACAAAGTATTTGTAGTTTATTTCTGGTAAATTTTTACATATATAATTATTAATGTGTTTTTAATAATAATTTTTAACTTTTTTTTTAGATAGAAAGTATTTTTGAAGCATAGAAGACCCTCAATAATGAACATGCCAAAACATGACCTTCGCTTTCTTATGTTGAATGAGTTCAAACTTGCACACAATGCCTCCGAAACTTCTGCTAATATCAATACAGCATGGGGAGATAGATCTACAAGCGATCGGGCAGTACGAATGTGATTCCAGAAATTCTGTACTGCAGATGAGAGCCTGGAAGATGAAGACGGTAAAGGACGGCCGTGTAATCTTCACAATTAACAATTGCAAGCACTTGTGATACAAAATCCACGTCAAAGTGTCAAAGAAATGTTTTAGACACTTGCTGTAACCACTGTAACAGTTTCATGTCATTTAAAGATTATTGGAAAAGTTAAAATATTTACATGCATAAATGTATGTTTCTGAAATCGGCCATTATTTTTGTAACGACCTAATATATATATATATATATATATATATATATATATATATATATATATATATATATATATATATATATATATATATATATATATATATAGTAGAGAATGGTAGTTTGCTTGAAGCATTGCTGGGTATAGTAGTAGTAATTTTTTGAAAGTTGTAAGGAACAAAAACAATAACAATAAATCGAATACGAAATATGACTTACTATTTATTTTTCCTTTTTTTCTTAAAATCTTACATAACAGCAAGAGTGTTTTTAGCTGTTCGTGTGATGTCCGGGTGATTAAAAATCACTATTTAATATTTCGGGAAAAGAGACTTCCCTTTTGTTTTGTAGGATTCTCTGCACAGTCGGAGACATTTTTATTTTTCTTCTGGTTTAATTATTTTTGACAAAGGAAAGTCTCTTTTCCTGAAATATTAAATAGTGATTGGATTTGTCTCCCAAGTACTTTCGAACCCATCTGGTTCCATCTTCGGGGGAATGGGGTTGATTTCACCTATGAATTAAACATTAATAAAAAAATCTTTTTTTTAGACGTTTTAATAGACACTAATCACAATGAATTCTTAAAGGAGTCTTAAAGGAGTCTTAAAGGCAGGATTAGATCTGATGACCTCAGAGGAATATTAAATATGAACAGTATAGAGAGATGTGTGCAGAACAGAAAATTTCGATGGTATGACCACATTGAAAGAATGGATGAGAGTTCTTGGGTTGGTAGATGTAGACCAATTGAGGTTGTAGTTTCAGTTCACAGGGGAAGACAAAGGAAAATATGGGAGGAAGTTATTAGAATGGAGCTGATAGAAAAAGGATAAAGACCTTGCCAGAGAAATATAATAATAATAATAATAATAATAATTATCACTATTATTATTATTATTATTATTATTATTATTATTATTATTATTATTATTATTATTATTATTATTATTATTATTATTATTATTATTATTATTATTATTATTATTATTATTATTATTTATGTACGTTAGTTTTTCATTCGTTATCCGAAAGTAAAATGTCTTCTAAGTCTACAGTTAGTGGCTATTCCCCATCAACGATTATAGTTTGTTTTACATCTTTAAACTTAAAAATTATTGAAGATAATCCATCTGTAATGTTAGTTCTCCTAGCAGACTAATTTTCTTTTTTTATTGAAAGAGAAAGGGGCATAACCTATTAGAGATAGACCAGAGATAAGTGAGTATTGAAGTTGCTTTTGAGTGACGTGTTCTATATCTGTGATGGACCAGGTATAACATAGTGTTTCAAGAGTAAAAAGTCTACAATGTTTGTATGTTTAGTAAAACTGCATGCACGAGCTGTTGTGCCTTATATAGCTAGCAAGAGACGGCTATACAAATTCGAAGCATACATAAAGGCTACAAATTTGTTGGTAAATTAGTATGCCTTTGATTTGTGTCAAAGTAACAATGGCAGAACAGAGACAGACAGACAAACTGACAAGCTGGAAAGGAACGGACAGGGGAGGAAAGTAAAGGAGAAGAGATGGGATAGAAAGAAAGAGGAAAGGACAAAGAAGGTAAGAAAGAGGAAGGGAAAAGAGAGAGAAAGAGAGAGAAAGAGAGAGAAAGAGAGAGAAAGATGAAGACTAACTGTAATTATATTTCACGTATTTCGATTGTTTAATTCTTGTACGAACATCAGATATTAATGCAAGAAATACCACAATGATTCCATGCAAGTCAATGGCGAGCAGTGGTCTAGTGGTGCCCTGGTTATGCCTGGAGCCACTCCTTGACTATATTCCCCAAATCCCAAGTATAAGTCCTAATGCTGAAAAATATTATAAGAAGGAGAGATAGTTTTAATATGGTTAGATGTCCCACCCTCAATTTAGATGCCCAGTGCCATCGTCCTGTCGTTCCTCCCCTTACACGTTACTGTAAGTAGATATAATTTGATACATGTTACTGTTCGATTCATACTTACTTATATTAGCAAATCAGACGAACACTTTTGAGTTTCTACTGGTGACATTTCCTGGATAGCTGTCAAGATCCATCTCGAACGCTTGTCTCTCGCTGTCAATGGCAAACGCAGCTCACCTCAATTTTGAAGACCTTCAAATGATTAACAACTGGACGAAGACGATAAGGTAATTACCTTATCGTCTTCGTCCAGAAAGTTTACTGAAAGCCAGACTAAATGCAGGTTAAGTGCTGATTGGACTCAGCTGAAACTGACAGGTCAGGAACCATGTGTGGGTCAAGTTTTGGATTGCTAGGATCTTGATTCAGCTGATCGATAAAGCATCTTCCTCTTTTGGACGAAGGGCAAATAAAAGGTGGCTTAACTGTTTGACCCCTTTTAGTAAACAATGCATTGATCTGAGACGGACGAATGAGTTACATGTCTTCTCTGTAGATATGAGTCCGACTTGTGACTGGATGACATTATGAGTCAGAATTTAAAGACCAAGTAGAGACAGAGAAGTGAGAGTCCAATATCATATCCTCTACTCTATAATAAAGACCAATGTGTATTTATTTATATATAAATAAATATAAACCCATCCCGTCATGCAAAAGTTAGCGAGTAAAACACATACCTTTTTCTAACCCCTGGATGGAACCATTTCAAGTGGTGAGCGGAAGCAAAAAAAGCAAGTAGCAAGTCGGACAACTTCCACTGCCAGAAATTAATTCAGAAAAATATCCTTCACTCTAAATAAAATGTCAGCGATGGGTGTTTTTTCTTCTTTAGGTCATCAGAAATGATCAAAAATTATATCTGAAAAATTTAATAACTGACGTAATTCTATGGTTTTATATGAATATTAGTGTGAACAGTGGTGAAGCATAATTTTTTTCGTCATTTTTGACAGAGGATTTACACTAGTTGTAGTATAAACTAAATTTACCAATTACTATAACAGAGATTTGGTGTCTGTCTGTAATCAACACTATTTATTTATTTATTATGCCTCTTTAAGAATACTTTATTTCAGTCAATCTCATTTCAACTTAAAAAGAGAAATCTCATAAAATATTTATTATAATAGACCTCAGTGATGTGAAAGATCGTCTCATCTGTGATGTTATTGACTTAACATCATAGAAAGTCTTCCAGCATCATACCTCTTCACCTAAGTGACCCTACCAGAATAATATATATACTAACAGGCGATCATTAAGCAAATATCAGCCAAGCCTACAATAACATACCAACATATTCGGATGAAATAACCGCTGCTGTTTCGAGTGTGACTAACTAATATTATTTCATTTTAATTTTGATTCTGGCTGATTCATATTATTCTACTTTTATGACTGGTTAATATTATTTCATTATTTCACTTGAATCTTGGATTCGATTGCTTAATATTATTTAACTTTTATCTTGATTTTGACTGATTAATATTATTTCACTTTTATGTCGAGAGTGGCGTTAATATTAATTCACTTCTGTTTCGAATATGACTGGCTAACATTATTTAACTTTTATCTTGATTTTGACTGATTAATATTATTTCACTTTTATGTCGAGAGTGGCGTTAATATTAATTCACTTCTGTTTCGAATATGACTGGCTAACATTATTTAACTTTTATCTTGATTTTGACTGATTAATATTATTTCACTTTTATGTCGAGAGTGGCGTTAATATTAATTCACTTCTGTTTCGAATATGACTGGCTAACATTATTTAACTTTTATCTTGATTTTGACTGATTAATATTATTTCACTTTTATGTCGAGAGTGGCGTTAATATTAATTCACTTCTGTTTCGAATATGACTGGCTAACATTATTTAACTTTTATCTTGATTTTGACTGATTAATATTATTTCACTTTTATGTCGAGAGTGGCGTTAATATTAATTCACTTCTGTTTCGAATATGACTGGCTAACATTATTTAACTTTTATCTTGATTTTGACTGATTAATATTATTTCACTTTTATGTCGAGAGTGGCGTTAATATTAATTCACTTCTGTTTCGAATATGACTGGCTAACATTATTTAACTTTTATCTTGATTTTGACTGATTAATATTATTTCACTTTTATGTCGAGAGTGGCGTTAATATTAATTCACTTCTGTTTCGAATATGACTGGCTAACATTATTTAACTTTTATCTTGATTTTGACTGATTAATATTATTTCACTTTTATGTCGAGAGTGGCGTTAATATTAATTCACTTCTGTTTCGAATATGACTGGCTAACATTATTTAACTTTTATCTTGATTTTGACTGATTAATATTATTTCACTTTTATGTCGAGAGTGGCGTTAATATTAATTCACTTCTGTTTCGAATATGACTGGCTAACATTATTTAACTTTTATCTTGATTTTGACTGATTAATATTATTTCACTTTTATGTCGAGAGTGGCGTTAATATTAATTCACTTCTGTTTCGAATATGACTGGCTAACATTATTTAACTTTTATCTTGATTTTGACTGATTAATATTATTTCACTTTTATGTCGAGAGTGGCGTTAATATTAATTCACTTCTGTTTCGAATATGACTGGCTAACATTATTTAACTTTTATCTTGATTTTGACTGATTAATATTATTTCACTTTTATGTCGAGAGTGGCGTTAATATTAATTCACTTCTGTTTCGAATATGACTGGCTAACATTATTTAACTTTTATCTTGATTTTGACTGATTAATATTATTTCACTTTTATGTCGAGAGTGGCGTTAATATTAATTCACTTCTGTTTCGAATATGACTGGCTAACATTATTTAACTTTTATCTTGATTTTGACTGATTAATATTATTTCACTTTTATGTCGAGAGTGGCGTTAATATTAATTCACTTCTGTTTCGAATATGACTGGCTAACATTATTTAACTTTTATCTTGATTTTGACTGATTAATATTATTTCACTTTTATGTCGAGAGTGGCGTTAATATTAATTCACTTCTGTTTCGAATATGACTGGCTAACATTATTTAACTTTTATCTTGATTTTGACTGATTAATATTATTTCACTTTTATGTCGAGAGTGGCGTTAATATTAATTCACTTCTGTTTCGAATATGACTGGCTAACATTATTTAACTTTTATCTTGATTTTGACTGATTAATATTATTTCACTTTTATGTCGAGAGTGGCGTTAATATTAATTCACTTCTGTTTCGAATATGACTGGCTAACATTATTTAACTTTTATCTTGATTTTGACTGATTAATATTATTTCACTTTTATGTCGAGAGTGGCGTTAATATTAATTCACTTCTGTTTCGAATATGACTGGCTAACATTATTTAACTTTTATCTTGATTTTGACTGATTAATATTATTTCACTTTTATGTCGAGAGTGGCGTTAATATTAATTCACTTCTGTTTCGAATATGACTGGCTAACATTATTTAACTTTTATCTTGATTTTGACTGATTAATATTATTTCACTTTTATGTCGAGAGTGGCGTTAATATTAATTCACTTCTGTTTCGAATATGACTGGCTAACATTATTTAACTTTTATCTTGATTTTGACTGATTAATATTATTTCACTTTTATGTCGAGAGTGGCGTTAATATTAATTCACTTCTGTTTCGAATATGACTGGCTAACATTATTTAACTTTTATCTTGATTTTGACTGATTAATATTATTTCACTTTTATGTCGAGAGTGGCGTTAATATTAATTCACTTCTGTTTCGAATATGACTGGCTAACATTATTTAACTTTTATCTTGATTTTGACTGATTAATATTATTTCACTTTTATGTCGAGAGTGGCGTTAATATTAATTCACTTCTGTTTCGAATATGACTGGCTAACATTATTTAACTTTTATCTTGATTTTGACTGATTAATATTATTTCACTTTTATGTCGAGAGTGGCGTTAATATTAATTCACTTCTGTTTCGAATATGACTGGCTAACATTATTTAACTTTTATCTTGATTTTGACTGATTAATATTATTTCACTTTTATGTCGAGAGTGGCGTTAATATTAATTCACTTCTGTTTCGAATATGACTGGCTAACATTATTTAACTTTTATCTTGATTTTGACTGATTAATATTATTTCACTTTTATGTCGAGAGTGGCGTTAATATTAATTCACTTCTGTTTCGAATATGACTGGCTAACATTATTTAACTTTTATCTTGATTTTGACTGATTAATATTATTTCACTTTTATGTCGAGAGTGGCGTTAATATTAATTCACTTCTGTTTCGAATATGACTGGCTAACATTATTTAACTTTTATCTTGATTTTGACTGATTAATATTATTTCACTTTTATGTCGAGAGTGGCGTTAATATTAATTCACTTCTGTTTCGAATATGACTGGCTAACATTATTTAACTTTTATCTTGATTTTGACTGATTAATATTATTTCACTTTTATGTCGAGAGTGGCGTTAATATTAATTCACTTCTGTTTCGAATATGACTGGCTAACATTATTTAACTTTTATCTTGATTTTGACTGATTAATATTATTTCACTTTTATGTCGAGAGTGGCGTTAATATTAATTCACTTCTGTTTCGAATATGACTGGCTAACATTATTTAACTTTTATCTTGATTTTGACTGATTAATATTATTTCACTTTTATGTCGAGAGTGGCGTTAATATTAATTCACTTCTGTTTCGAATATGACTGGCTAACATTATTTAACTTTTATCTTGATTTTGACTGATTAATATTATTTCACTTTTATGTCGAGAGTGGCGTTAATATTAATTCACTTCTGTTTCGAATATGACTGGCTAACATTATTTAACTTTTATCTTGATTTTGACTGATTAATATTATTTCACTTTTATGTCGAGAGTGGCGTTAATATTAATTCACTTCTGTTTCGAATATGACTGGCTAACATTATTTAACTTTTATCTTGATTTTGACTGATTAATATTATTTCACTTTTATGTCGAGAGTGGCGTTAATATTAATTCACTTCTGTTTCGAATATGACTGGCTAACATTATTTAACTTTTATCTTGATTTTGACTGATTAATATTATTTCACTTTTATGTCGAGAGTGGCGTTAATATTAATTCACTTCTGTTTCGAATATGACTGGCTAACATTATTTAACTTTTATCTTGATTTTGACTGATTAATATTATTTCACTTTTATGTCGAGAGTGGCGTTAATATTAATTCACTTCTGTTTCGAATATGACTGGCTAACATTATTTAACTTTTATCTTGATTTTGACTGATTAATATTATTTCACTTTTATGTCGAGAGTGGCGTTAATATTAATTCACTTCTGTTTCGAATATGACTGGCTAACATTATTTAACTTTTATCTTGATTTTGACTGATTAATATTATTTCACTTTTATGTCGAGAGTGGCGTTAATATTAATTCACTTCTGTTTCGAATATGACTGGCTAACATTATTTAACTTTTATCTTGATTTTGACGGATTAATATTATTTCACTTTTATGTCGAGAGTGGCGTTAATATTAATTCACTTCTGTTTCGAATATGACTGGCTAACATTATTTAACTTTTATCTTGATTTTGACTGATTAATATTATTTCACTTTTATGTCGAGAGTGGCGTTAATATTAATTCACTTCTGTTTCGAATATGACTGGCTAACATTATTTAACTTTTATCTTGATTTTGACTGATTAATATTATTTCACTTTTATGTCGAGAGTGGCGTTAATATTAATTCACTTTGTTTCGAATATGACTGGCTAACATTATTTAACTTTTATCTTGATTTTGACTGATTAATATTATTTCACTTTTATGTCGAGAGTGGCGTTAATATTAATTCACTTCTGTTTCGAATATGACTGGCTAACATTATTTAACTTTTATCTTGATTTTGACTGATTAATATTATTTCACTTTTATGTCGAGAGTGGCGTTAATATTAATTCACTTCTGTTTCGAATATGACTGGCTAACATTATTTAACTTTTATCTTGATTTTGACTGATTAATATTATTTCACTTTTATGTCGAGAGTGGCGTTAATATTAATTCACTTCTGTTTCGAATATGACTGGCTAACATTATTTAACTTTTATCTTGATTTTGACTGATTAATATTATTTCACTTTTATGTCGAGAGTGGCGTTAATATTAATTCACTTCTGTTTCGAATATGACTGGCTAACATTATTTAACTTTTATCTTGATTTTGACTGATTAACATTATTTCACTTTTATGTCGAGAGTGGCGTTAATATTAATTCACTTCTGTTTCGAATATGACTGGCTAACATTATTTAACTTTTATCTTGATTTTGACTGATTAATATTATTTCACTTTTATGTCGAGAGTGGCGTTAATATTAATTCACTTTTGTTTCGAATATGACTGGCTAACATTATTTAACTTTTATCTTGATTTTGACTGATTAATATTATTTCACTTTTATGTCGAGAGTGGCGTTAATATTAATTCACTTCTGTTTCGAATATGACTGGCTAACATTATTTAACTTTTATCTTGATTTTGACTGATTAATATTATTTCACTTTTATGTCGAGAGTGGCGTTAATATTAATTCACTTTTGTTTCGAATATGACTGGCTAACATTATTTAACTTTTATCTTGATTTTGACTGATTAATATTATTTCACTTTTATGTCGAGAGTGGCGTTAATATTAATTCACTTCTGTTTCGAATATGACTGGCTAACATTATTTAACTTTTATCTTGATTTTGACTGATTAATATTATTTCACTTTTATGTCGAGAGTGGCGTTAATATTAATTCACTTCTGTTTCGAATATGACTGGCTAACATTATTTAACTTTTATCTTGATTTTGACTGATTAATATTATTTCACTTTTATGTCGAGAGTGGCGTTAATATTAATTCACTTCTGTTTCGAATATGACTGGCTAACATTATTTAACTTTTATCTTGATTTTGACTGATTAATATTATTTCACTTTTATGTCGAGAGTGGCGTTAATATTAATTCACTTCTGTTTCGAATATGACTGGCTAACATTATTTAACTTTTATCTTGATTTTGACTGATTAATATTATTTCACTTTTATGTCGAGAGTGGCGTTAATATTAATTCACTTCTGTTTCAAATATGACTGGCTTACATTATTTAACTTTTATCTTGATCCTGATTACCACACCCAAGTAAACGATCTAAGCTCAAACTTATTGCAGATCAACATCTGTGGGTATCAACTTGTTTCGAATGCCAAAGGTGTAAGATACGCCGATATACAAAATCTCTATCCAGCACATTCAGCAATTTTAACGCCTGTTTCACCCATGTTCACATCGACATAGTTGGACTCCTACCGATGCCTTAGGATATTCAATACCTGCAGACGGTCGTCAATCGCTTTTCTAAATGGTTAATAGCACTACCTATCAGGGAGACTTCTACGACGATCCTACATGAATGGATTACGACTTTTTGTGTACTCAACATCATAACCATGGATCACGGTGCAGAGTTCCAGTCTTTACTATTCCAAGAATGTACCCAGCTGTTCAGTGTCAAGCACATCAAGCCACAGCTTACCATTCCTGCCCAACAGTCTTCTAGAGAGATTCCACCGAACTTTTAAACGCCTCTCTTGCAACAGAAGACAGCACTAGCAACTGAGTAGACGAACTACCCTTATTTCTCCTGTAAATCAGCAATAAGGTCAAGGAGGACCTAGAATGTACTTCAGCTAAGCTGGTTTTTGGTACATCTCTCTCTGTTTACCCGGACAGTACTTTGATGACACCACACCTGATTCGACACCAACGACGTATTTTATGCAAGAGCTACACCATAAAATGGTACAGTTGAAATATATGCCATCCAGGCAGTCATCAAATACTACACACGTCCCGTACCAATTTAGAAACTGCAAATTTGTTTTCGTCTGAAACAATGCAGTAAATAGGTCACTCACACCAACGTACAAAGGTCTATTCAAAGTTCTGAAGCATGCAGGGGAGCACCTTATCATCAGCCGAAGTAACCAGACGGACATCATCTCCATCGATCAAACCAAGTTGGCTTTTCTGAAGAAAAACGCCATTGGAGACACAATTTGCTTCAATAACCTCCGAACAACAGCAGAGACACAACGTACTCTAACAACACCAGAGTCATTGCAAGCAACCTCAACAAACCCAGTAAAGCAGATTCGGTCGGGAAAGAAGGTCACTTTCGCTGAGAAGTTCAAGACCTATGTATATTTGTAATTGATACGAGCAATTCCAAGGAGAGAGCCTTTGTTTACTTAACCCTAACACCTGCTGCTACTTTTGAAGCATTGGCTTTAGTTATGCCTACCAAAAATCGCCGCTGATGATAATTCCTTTGCTTTTTCAAGCCGAGAAAATAATAAATTTTCCTCTATCGCAAACAACTCACTAATAAACTTTAAACTATTTTTCCATAAATATCGATGATTGCTTCAGAATAAACGTAATACGGTTAACTAACACTTTATTTAAATTAAATTGTATTACTATGAGCCTGGAATAAACTATTGTATTGCTAATATCTGGTGGGATCAGCAGTTTGTTAGACGCCATGTTGCAAATATATTCAGGCAATATTTTGCCCCAAAAGTCAAGTTCAACCGGAAGGCCAAGACTCCCCTAGTATCTGACTGTGACTCGCTTTCTGTCCAGTAATCAAGCCTGGAAGCAGCAACAGCAAGTGCCCACCTCATAACACAACTGTCCTTTTCAGAGAAACTTTTCACTTACTACTTAAATGAAAACTAACTTTTTCTTTTACAGCAATCTTTCTCAACAACTAAATATGAACCAACTACTCTTTGCAGAGCAATTTTTCCACAACAACTACGATTCAGCTTCCATTCTTTCTAAGACTCTTTGCTACAACTCCTCCTGAGATGCACTCTTCAGCTCAAGACGACGGTCCTCCGGCCTCTATGGCTCCAGGCGACGTCCTGCCTATCCAACTCTTATCGACACCCTCTTTCTGTTCCAGAACCCGGTGTATTTTGTCTTGTATCTCTATAAAGTTATAATATTGATCACCAGCATCGAGTCTTGCAACCCTGTAAAAATCAATACATAGCTTTAAAACATCTAGCCAACAATACATGACTTTACAACATTTAGTCAATAATACATAGCTTTACAACATTTAGCTAACAATACATGGCTTTACAACATCTAGCCAACAATACATGACTTTACAACAGTTAGTCAATAATACATAGCTTTTAAACATTTAGCTAACAATCCATGGCTTTACAACATTTAGTCAATAATACATGGCTTTAAAACATTAAGCTAACAATACATGGTTTTACGACATTTAGTCAATAATACATGGCTTTAAAACATTTAGCTAACAATCCATGGCTTTACAACATTTAGTCAATAATACATGGCTTTAAAACATTTAGCTAACAATCCATGGCTTTACAACATTTAGTCAATAATACATGGCTTTAAAACATTTAGCTAACAATCCATGGCTTTACGACATTTAGTCAATAATACATGGCTTTAAAACATTTAGCTAACAATCCATGGCTTTACAACATTTAGTCAATAATACATGGCTTTAAAACATTTAGCTAACAATCCATGGCTTTACAACATTTAGTCAATAATACATGGCTTTAAAACATTTAGCTAACAATCCATGGCTTTACAACATTTAGTCAATAATACATGGCTTTAAAGCATTTCGCTAACAATCCATGGCTTTACGACATTTAGTCAATAATACATGGCTTTAAAACATTTAGCTAACAATCCATGGCTTTACAACATTTAGTCAATAATACATGGCTTTAAAACATTTAGCTTACAATCCATGGCTTTATAACATTTAGTCAATAATACATGGCTTTAAAACATTTAGCTAATAATCCATGGCTTTACAACATTTAGTCAATAATACATGGCTTTAAAACATTTAGCTAATAATCCATGGCTTTACAACATTTAGTCAATAATACATGGCTTTAAAACATTTAGCTAACAATCCATGGCTTTACAACATTTAGTCAATAATACATGGCTTTAAAATATTTAGCTAACAATCCATGGCTTTACAACATTTAGTCAATAATACATGGCTTTAAAACATTTAGCTAACAATCCATGGCTTTACAACATTTAGTCAATAATACATGGCTTTAAAACATTTAGCTAACAATCCATGGCTTTACAACATTTAGTCAATAATACATGGTTTTAAAACATTTAGCTAACAATCCATGGCTTTACAACATTTAGTCAATAATACATGGCTTTAAAACATTTAGCTAACAATCCATGGCTTTACAACATTTAGTCAATAATACATGGCTTTAAAACATTTAGCTAACAATCCATGGCTTTACAACATTTAGTCAATAATACATGGCTTTAAAACATTTAGCTAACAATATATGGCTTTACAACATTTAGTCAATAATACATGGCTTTAAAGCATTTCGCTAACAATCCATGGCTTTACGACATTTAGTCAATAATACATGGCTTTAAAACATTTAGCTAACAATCCATGGCTTTACAACATTTAGTCAATAATACATGGCTTTAAAACATTTAGCTTACAATCCATGGCTTTATAACATTTAGTCAATAATACATGGCTTTAAAACATTTAGCTAATAATCCATGGCTTTACAACATTTAGTCAATAATACATGGCTTTAAAACATTTAGCTAACAATCCATGGCTTTACAACATTTAGTCAATAATACATGACTTTAAAACATTTAGCTAACAATCCATGGCTTTACAACATTTAGTCAATAATACATGGCTTTAAAATATTTAGCTAACAATCCATGGCTTTACAACATTTAGTCAATAATACATGGCTTTAAAACATTTAGCTAACAATCCATGGCTTTACAACATTTAGTCAATAATACATGGCTTTAAAACATTTAGCTAACAATCCATGGCTTTACAACATTTAGTCAATAATACATGGTTTTAAAACATTTAGCTAACAATCCATGGCTTTACAACATTTAGTCAATAATACATGGCTTTAAAACATTTAGCTAACAATCCATGGCTTTACAACATTTAGTCAATAATACATGGCTTTAAAACATTTATCTTACAATCCATGGCTTTACAACATTTAGTCAATAATACATGGCTTTAAAACATTTAGCTAACAATCTATGGCTTTACAACATTTAGTCAATAATACATGGCTTTACAACATTTAGCTAACAATCCATGGCTTTACAACATTTAGTCAATAATACATGGCTTTAAAGCATTTAGCTAACAATACATGGCTTTACGACATTTAGTCAATAATACATGACTTTAAAACATTTAGCTAACAATCCATGGCTTTACAACATTTAGTCAATAATACATGGCTTTAAAACATTTAGCTTACAATCCATGGCTTTATAACATTTAGTCAATAATACATGGCTTTAAAACATTTAGCTAATAATCCATGGCTTTACAACATTTAGTCAATAATACATGGCTTTAAAACATTTAGCTAACAATCCATGGCTTTACAACATTTAGTCAATAATACATGGCTTTAAAACATTTAGCTAACAATCCATGGCTTTACAACATTTAGTCAATAATACATGACTTTAAAACATTTAGCTAACAATCCATGGCTTTACAACATTTAGTCAATAATACATTGTTTTAAAACATTTAGCTAACAATCCATGGCTTTACAACATTTAGTCAATAATACATGACTTTAAAACATTTAGCTAACAATCCATGGCTTTACAACATTTAGTCAATAATACATGGCTTTAAAACATTTAGCTAACAATCCATGGCTTTACAACATTTAGTCAATAATACATGGCTTTAAAACATTTAGCTAACAATCCATGGCTTTACAGCATTTAGCCAATAATATACGACTTTACATGGTTTTACAATGTTTAGTCATAAATATGTCGTTTTAAAACATTTAGTTATTAATGTTCGGTTCTACAACATTTAGTACTCAATGCTTAATTTTTTTTTTAGATTTAGTCATAAACACATCATTTTACAAAGTTTACTCATCAATAAGTGGTTTAAAAACGTTCAGCCACTAATGCGTGGTTTTACATTATTTAGCCCCTAATACATGGTTTTGCAAAAATTTAGTCATCAATACAGGATTTTACTACGTTTAATCATCAGTATGTGGTGTTACGAGATTTAGTCATCAATGTGTGGTTTTAACAACGTTTATGCATCAGTACATGGTTTTATAACATTTAATAATCAATGCTGAGTGTTACAAGATTTAGTCATCAATGTGTGGTTTTAACAACGTTTATGCATTAGTACATGGTTTTATAACATTTAATAATCAATGCTGAGTGTTACAAGATTTAGTCATCAATACATGTTTTATTAACGTTTAATCATTAATGTGTGGTTTTAACAACGTTTATTTAACTTTTGTATACCCGTAACTTAATTCATGTAAACTATACTTTTGTAGATTTTTTTTCGCAGTCTAAGTAGGGGTAGAACCGGCAGACGCAAACACGGTACACCCGAATTGATTCAGTTGGCAAATAATATCTGCTCCATTTAGTCCTTTCTGTGGGAGGTTAATTTCTGTGTCACATAATTTACATAGTGTTTATCTTATGAATGCTTATATAAAATAGATAAAATGATAAACTTTGTCAAAAAATATATTGTGTTGGGTGCAGCAATATAATGGTAATAGCATTACTGTCTAAAAGTTAAAAGAATAGTGTGCATGTGGAAATGAAAGAAAAAATAAAAATAAACAAAGAGCCAAATGTGGTCTCTGTTAATTAAAGAAACGTGCTCGCCACCCGAACTTTGTTACGTGGTATACGTTTCTCTGGTGACACCGTATTCAATGCAACAACGTGTGTGCCACTAGATCTTTATCACGGAATAGATTGTTCTCCAACAACACCGTTTTTATTACTGATCTCTATCACTCAATGATCTTAGACTTTCGAGTGCTAAAACTCCATTAACAACTTCCATTAAGCCCATATTTAATAGATACCAAAGCATGCTATACACACGTGGTCGATACGTATAAATACTCTTGTTCCAGTGTGTACCTGTTCTTTCTCACATCAAGGGGTCTTTTATGGTGGCGATAACATAAGTTAACACTATTCTCACCACTCGTTTCAGGTTCTGACGTATCATGTTTGACACAGAAAATCATAAAGATTCAATTGACACACTGTTTGTTGCTTTTAATATAATATGAGTGACACCTCGTGGAAATTCTACAATTGCTTTCTTCATTAACTTCTCTGAAAGGTCCAAATATAATGAAATATAAGACTTTTAGATGACAGATTCATTTTATTGTAAAATTGCAAATAAAATATTCAGTTTTATTTTTATTTTGAATAAAGTTATTTGTAACCGTATTTTTCAATAAAAAATATTCCATTTAATTAAAAAAAATAATTTGTTGATATAGAGGAGTCATAAAAACTTATGGCATTGCAAGAAATGGAAATATGCCGGTGTTGAGAAGAGGATAAAAACGAAGTGATTGTTTTTGTAGTAAATCTTACTTGTTTCGTCACAACTCTTACACAGTGATCTAATATGTCTAACCGTGTTCCATAATATATTAAGAAGTAAAACATTTTCATCAAATAATGAGTGTTTCAAATTACTAATCAGTAATGCCATGAAAAAAATAACATTACCAATCCATATGAGTTTCAGGAGATTTGAAACATCAAAATTTGATAAGGAGGTCTTACCACGAAATATATTATGGAACACAGTTACACACATTAGATCACTGTATAGAAGTTGTGACTAAACAAGTAAGATTTACTATAAAAGAAAACTTCGTTTTTGTCCTCCTTCTCAACACCGGCATATTTCCACTTATTGCATTGTGATAGCCTTCTATGACTCTTATATCCCCAAAGTGTTGTAGAAATTTTAAATTTTATTCGAAAGTATAAATTTTTACAGATTCATTGGTAATGTGGAGTGGGACTACATGATTATTTAGGTTTTTTAAAGTTTTATGTACAGTGGACTGTCCGTTTCCTTATCTATATGCTAACCACTGATGTCCCAATTTTGAATTTCACTGTATCTAGCGACATTGATGTTTCATAAAAGTAGGAAACATGTATGTGAATTATTATATATATATATATATATATATATATATATATATATATATATATATATATATATATTAAATGTATACATACATAAAAGTAATCCATGGACACGTGTTTTTGGCTCACAGCCGTCATCAGCATGGCTAACTTACACAGATATCGAACCCTCGATGTTGATGTCTATAGTTCAGCGTTCTACCACTGGGCCAAGACGCTCTGTGTAGAAATATGTCCATGGATTACTTTTATGTACGTATACATTTAATATATATATTATAAAAATACGGCCTTTGAAATGAGGACGACTAATAATCATGCAGTTTTTCTGCATCTTAATCACTTAGGAAGTGAAACAATGAAAAATAATATTAAGCTCAACAACAACGAGCTGAAAATCACCTATACAAATAATTACATAGAAATCATTATATATATATATATATATATATATATATATATATATATATATATATATATATATATATATATATATTACAACACCGTCGTAATTTCATTGTGATAGCCTTCTATGACTCCTTTATATACATATTACACACAATGCATGAAGCAAACTACATCACCTTATTAAAATTTGTTGAATTTGTAGAGCTGTTTTCTATTCTTGTTTTTATCCATTTTTCTTTCTACACGGTTAGGTTAAACACTTTATTAACTAAACTTGTGTAATTAAATCAACTTGGAAAATATCAGATGTCGTCTGCTTGTTATTGATTTACAAAGAAAGCTGTATTAATAATACTATTGCGTCTAATTTTAATGAATTACCTCCCCTTTGATTTAGCACACGCGTATTGAAAGCATTACGGCAGTACTAACTAAATAAGGGACACATAGAATTATTACATAGCGAGATAGATAGATGTTTGAATGAATCACTGTTAAAATACATTATATTAAACTTTTTACTTTTCATAAAATCAAATGGCGTTTTTTTTATCAGTTCATTGATAAACTGAAGAGTAGAAGGAGCAAACATTCTAGGAATAAAATTAAGTTAAAAAATTAACACCATTTTCCCTCTTGTACCTATTTACTTGCCTCCTCACGAGGGTAGAGTTAAACATAAGATCGGTTTCTAATGTGGGGAAGATCCAGCTCAACCAAGAGTGGCACTCTGGATTGGAACAAAAATTAAAAAAAAGCTCAGTTTAGAAGGACTTCTCCTTCACTGACTGAAGACAGAATAGACTAAGTGTAGCATCAAAACAGATACTACACTTTGTTCCTAGCCAAAAGGTCCTTTACCTTCTTACTACAAAAGACATTTCTGTATCTGAGGAGGCTTTCTTAAATACTTTTCTTTTTGTACTTTATATTTTTTAAGTGGGAGATTTTCTTGTTTTGAAAAGAAGTTTGTCCTTGAGGGTAAGGCTGAAATGCATTCACTTCTTCAACGCTTCGAACATTTCTACATGGAGTCATGGGAAGTTTCTATTTTGCCGGAGGATGACCCAGAAGAGTGTTTAAAAGAAGAAGAAAAAAGACAAATGTGTAAGTGGCAGTTATAAAATCAATTTAAAGACAAAAGATTCACCCTGCAGAGTTGTAAAATTGGTTAAAAGAAGGGGGAAAGAAATACGGAAAGAAATTAAAGAAAAGTTGGCAGTTGGTTGGGGGTCATTACATGTTTAAGAATTTTTTGGAAAGTATTTAAAGAATAAAAAAAAATAGAAAATTGGGGAAAACAGGCTTCGTCTCTGATTTGAACATCGTCAGAAAGCAAATGAGAAAAGAATGAAGAAAAATGAAGATTTCGTTGCTTCTTCCGCCTTTGCAATTGTCATTGATTTCAATGTTGTAATTTATATGTCTCTGAAGAAAACAGGGTCGCGTCCTCGAAGACAGCACATATTTTTAGTTAGTTGAACTAAGAAAGAGAGTGAGAGGGTGAGTCAGATATATATATATATATATATATATATATATATATATATATATATATATATATATATAGAGAGAGAGAGAGATAGAGAGAGAGTAAGAGAAAGTTGTATGGAGGGAGATAAGAGAAAGACATTGATGAATGTATAGGAAATGGTTGATAAAAAAGGAAAGAAAGAAAGTGAGACAGTGTATGTTGGGGGAGTGAGATTGTGCGAGTGAGACAGAGAGAGAGAGAGAGAGAGAAATAGAGAGGGGCAGATATAGAGGTTAAATGAAAGGCAAGGTTAGCAGCAGGTTCTGTTGATCAGGCAAGGAAATTGAGCCAATGTCAGCATTGAAATAACGAAAGGTCAAGTTAAAGAGAGGGTAAAAGAGAATGAAAGAGTAAAAGAAAAAAGGAAGGGAGTAAGAAAGAGGAAGAGAATGAGTAAAAGAGAGAACGAGAGAGAGAGAGGGGAGCAGAGGAGAGAAAAGAAAGAGAAAATGAGATAAAAAGGAGAAAAATAAAGAGAAATAGAAAGGAAGTAAAAGAGAAATAAAGAGAAAGCCATATATATATATATATATATATATATATATATATATATATATATATATATATATATATATGCAAATTATTTATTGAAAAGCTATACATTGCATATTTTATGTGCCATGGTTGCATTAACATGAATACACCTTTTACTTTTTAGGAAATGTCTTTACAACCCATTTAAAATCTTCGGCAACTCACGAAATGAAGACAGTTCGAAAAATGGAATCCAACCTACCCATATAAATGAAAGCATGATACGGCTCTAAAATATATAATGTATAGTTTTTAAATAAATAATTTGTATTTTAGCTCTCGCATTCTTACGATCAAGCATTTTAATAATTCATTTTCAATATACCCCAACGCACTATATATATTTATGCAAACACTGTTAAAAATAACAGAATTCGTCTTTTTTTATTTTTTCAATTTTTCTGATGCACTTTTGTGTATTAAAATTTTGATTTTAATACAAAAAAGACCATTAGAAAAAATTTTTAAAATAAAAAAGTATAATTTGACAGATGAATTCTGTTATTTTTTAGAATGTTTGCATAAATGAGAAAATGCTTCCTAAATACATACAATATATATATATATATATATATATATATATATATATATATATATATTAAGTTACGTAGTTTATTATTATTTTTACTGGCGCTAATAACAGCGTTGTTTTTGTATTTTTCTGTTCACCGTTCGTTCAATTCAACATTTATCCCTTAAACATGTTTCATGGCAAAATATCGAATTAGTGTATTCTTTTAATCCAATCTTATCAATCATCCGAGAGTAGCATTATATATTGTTGAATTGTAAAAGAACATGTTACATAAAAAAACACAGGGGTGAAAAAAATACGGTGAAGTTCAAAATTGAGTCCTGATAAAAGATTTGGCAAATTTTTGCCATGGAACACGTGTAAGGGATGAATGTTAAATTTGAAATAAATTACTTTTGAGTGTAAGATGAGAGAAAAAGAATAAACCCTCATAGGAATACGGAAATAAAGAGATTGTAAAAACTAATGAAAATTATGGTTTGGGATTGATTCCCCATGGTCAGTGGAATGCAAAATTAAGATATATATGCTCTGAATCTTGTAATACAAATCCATTGAGCTTACAATTGGAAACATTTAAGATATTATAAAGACTATACGTTTAAAAATATATATTTTTTTGTAAAAACACATAATATATATATATATATATATATATATATATATATATATATATATATATATATATATATATATATATATGTGTGTGTGTGTGTGTGTGTGTGTGTGTGTATGCGTAAGGTTTGTGGGAGATAACCATAGCAGAGTGCTCAATTAGTAACGAAAATAAAAAATAAGAGCGTAATATTTATTTATATATGTATTATCTTCGGTAATACATGCACACTCTCTCACACACACACACACACACATATATATATATATATATATATATATATATATATATATTCTAGCAAAGCTTCTTTTTCGGTGTTGCTCGGGAAGTAATGTGAATCCTGTGGCGTTCATCAATTTGCCGTTCTGATATCTCGCTATAATACAGCTTCCTATTCTAATAGCTTCTTTCTAAGAACTGCAGGCTTGTGAACTCATCCTGCTGACTGTTTTCCTCCTACTTATTGCATCGATCTTTTCAAGGCTACAGTCAATAGACATCTCCTGTCTTTTCGATAATCATCTTTCGTTCTTTTTAGCTCATTTCATCAAGTGGCTTCATACCTCGTATGGGGTGACTTCCATAAAAAAATTACGTTTTTATTCTTACTTTTTGATTTACTGTTTATAAATGCTCGGTGTGAATGCAAACCCTATGATATTATTCTAAAAATAATTCAATATCAATACCTATTTCTCACAGAAGAGAGGTTGCTAGTCTCTCTCTACTCTATCTTTATTTTCATGGTAGGTGCTCGACTAAGATCCAATCTATGTGTCTCCCGTGTAAAACATTCACAGGTAAAAGTCATCTAGCAACAACCAAAATAAATAATTTTCCTTTCTTCCTAAACGGAACTTCTATGAAAAAAGTTACTTTCCAAGAACTACTCGTCTGTAGAAACACAATACCACGGAGCTGCTATCCAACTGACTGCAACATGGTCGTTTTCAAGCCCAATATTAACACATTCTTGTTGAGCTGTCCTCTTTAATAATCAAATTCTGCCCAATATCAACCATTTATTTCTCTTCTAACATACGCGCACACAACATGGATTTCGAGACATCTGGGGAGGTGTCGCCTAGAACACCATTTCCTTCTTTAACAGAGAACAAAATCAACTTCGAAATCTGGTGGGGGATGTTCCCTCTTCTTCCCTACAGCCTCTTTCTCACAGAAGAAGCCTTGATCGTCTTTCTCTATTCCATCGCAATTTTCATGGTAGGTGCTCGACTGAGCTCCAATCTCTCGTCCCCCCCCCCTTTAAAACATTTACAACAAAAATCGTCTAGCCAGAACCACTGTAAATAATTTTTTTTTCTTCTCTCTGTATACCTAAAACCAAACGAAACTTCCATGATAAAAGTTCCTTTCTAAGAATAGTCAGTGGAATATAATTCCACGGGGCTACTTCCCAACTGACTACAACATGGTTGTTTTCAAGCCGAATATTAACAAATTCTTGCTGAGCCGTCCTCTTTAATACTCAAATTCTGCTCAATATCAACTATCGTCTCCAATCCTCACGGTGTTGTCTCACCGTCCACATGACAAACTCATTGACCCTTATCCTCGAGTGGCCTTTGAGCTTTGATAAGCGGTGACCTGTTAGTACATAAAAAAATACCTCATGTGATTTTACTCGAGAAAAGTTGTCTTTCATCTTAGTATAGATCTTTGTTTTTAGTTTCATTCCTGATACGCGAAATGTGGAATCGACAATTGAACCTAATGATCCAGATGCAATCGCAAGAAAATTTGAATAATGAATCATGAAATTCTTGAAAAATGTTATCCCTATTGAATTTGATTTGAATTTCAAATCTTTTTGTTAACAGATCGATTTCTATGCTAAACAAAAACCTTCAATTTTATATGCATCGAGAATATGTATAAATATACTTGCCTCACCGGAATAATAATAATAATAAAAAATCTCTTTTAACTTGCACACGACGCAAATATAGGCAAACTTTGCGGGTGGAAATGCCGAATTAGTAAAAATTAATCAATATAAAGCAGAAGATCGAAATATAAAAAAGTCACACGTGAGCCGCCATATTTCGAGGAGGCAGGCATAAACAGAGGCTGAAGAGAGTCCGATAAAGGAGACCAATTATAGGGCTCCTCTGTTTTGAAACTGACAGTACCAGTGTTGTTCTGATCTATTGTTATACACATATAAATAAATATTACGCTCTTAATTTTGTAATTTTCTTAAAAATCCAGCACTTTGCTAGAGTCATCTCTCACCAACTTATATATATATATATATATATATATATATATATATATATATATATATATATGTGTGTTAAATAACACGGAGTGTTTTTGCTTGATGAGACTTTTTGTTATTTTTTAAATTTCCGAATGGTCAATTTAGTGTTTCGGTCAAATTGCTGTATGTAAGTTCCATGTGTTTCTTGTTCCATTTTCTTTCCTTTTTTTTTGCGAGTACTTTCGATTTGATTCGTCAAATCATCTTCTGGCGGTGTTAGTTTTGGTTTCTTAAAAAATATGTCTTTACTGTTGAGTTTTTTTTAAATTATTATAACGGCCAGTAATTTACAACTTAAAATGAGCGTCTATAATATTAAGATGTTACTTGAAAGCGTGATTACGTTCTAAGAGCGTGCAAGATTCAAAAGTTTGATTGCTTCACCATTAAGAATTTGATTACGTTCTGCCAATTTCACCTATCACTTCCAATCCTCTAATAGTATTGTTCATCATCAAGCTGACAATCTCATTAACCCTTATCTTGGAGTGGTTTGTGGCCTTGGTCAGTGCTGACTCATTAGTATCAAATAAAAACACATAAAAATGAATAAGAAAGACACTGAGTGAATGAAAAAAAAAAAGCAAACAAAAAAAATTCAAAGAAATACGAGGGAAAAAAATGGAGGAAAATTTATTTTGTGACATTTTCACCAGATCGGCAGATACTAAGACAACTATCTGGAAATGTTTATAAAATAACGCAACCGCTATGAGTTATTGGTTTCTTTAAAAAATGTCTGCCTTATTTAAGTTATGTACATGTTTTGAACTGTTGTCCTCGTCTTGGTTGTTGTTATGTACACAACATTTCGACGGTTGTACTCTTTGGCCTTCATTAGGTACCTCATCTCGGAAATATCGTCAAATGTCCTCCAGTTAAACACACTATATAATGCTGTTTATCAATTAGAGATTTTATCGATGAAAGAACTCATCCTATATTGGATTTACATGAAGGTTCTTCTGCAGACATACTTGTCATTTATCAAATCATAGTGCAATTAAGCAACATAACAACCTTTTAAATATAAGACAGTTTCTGTATGAAAATACAAACATTCTTTGCAGAAGCAATTACAAAACAATAAGATTAATAATTTTAGAAACTGTTTTTTTTACTATTAGGTCACAACATATAAAGGTCAAGAGTCACCCGAGGATAAAGGTTAATGAGCCAGAATGATTCACTATGAGAGTACCAAGGTTGATCAATGAGGAACACTATGGGAGTACTAGCATTGATCAATGGTATGAACTGCATTTGATTAGTTATGGGGTGGTTTAGGACAAGAATTTATTTACAATAGATTTGAAAACGACCAAGTTGTAATCAGCAAGGAAGCAGTCCTGCGGCAATGCGTTTCACAGATGGGAAACGACTTGCAAAGAAGCTCTGTCCATTGTTTTCTATTTTATTCTTTTATTTACCCATTTATTTTATTTTTAGTTTTACTCAATTTATTTCTGAGAAGACTTTCATAGCAGACCTGGTCAAAAGCCTTGAATATATCAAGTGCTATTGCCTGACTTCACCTGTCTCATCCAGTGTAAAGTAAATTGGTTTAGAGATGACTGTTAGGATATCTGCAGTAGAACGGGATTGCCTAAATTCATACTATTTGCCAGAAATAAGTTTAGCATCTTTGAGGTGGTGGACTATTGCTAGACTGATTAATGATTCAAACATTTTAGCATAGAGTGGGAGGTGACTTATGGGGCGATAATTTTGCAGGTTAGTTCTTTCACCAGAGTTCCTGAAAACTGAGGCAATTTTATAGTTATCATGGAAGCAAAATTTGGCAAGGCATTTATTGTAAAGTTTACATCGGGCAGGGGCTAGCTAAGCAGAGCATTTATTTATTACTATAGCAGGAATAAGATCTGGTCCACATGCTTTCAAGGTCTCAAGGTTTTTTATTATATTAAGGACATGGGAAAGGGTGATCCTTTAGTGTGGTTAGTGTCTGTAGTAGGAAGTTATAGAGAGAGTGGTGGTTTGTGGAGTCCAATGTGGAGTTTAAAACAAACTGCTGATCAAGCAGTTCAGCCTTATTCATGACCGTGCAAGCAACATCATAGTGGTTGGATAATGAGGATATTGTTGATTGCCCATTGTTCACCTCAGTATCATAAACTCCAGAAATCACAATTTCCTAATTTCAACAACTCTTTTCTAGTCATCTCAGTATACCTAGTCTTAACTGTAGCTACTACACTCTTACAGTGCTTTAAACTTTTATCTTTTTATAGCTGACTTATGGTGGGTGAAATGACAAAATGCTTGCTGCCTATGCACAATAGCAGCTGCACAAGTCGAAGTGAACCATTGAGGAGAGTGGAGCTTACTATAAAATTTTCGTGTTTGGACAAATGCTTCTATGCCTGCTTTGACCCATTCAGTTACCTCGTTTGGGCACAGTTCAGCAGGAAGAGAAAAAGTTTTCCTCCAAGTTGAATCTCTGATGAGATCTCTGAGGGATTCTCAATCGGCACATTCGTAGTATTCCGTTGTTTTTGTTTCAATGTGAGTAACGGCGCTTTGGTTTCTATCGAACCCAAACTGTAGGGTGAATAGAATTAAAGAATTGAGAAAGGAAATCAGATCCCTTAAAAAGCTCTTTAAAAATGCAGCTATAGAAGAACGTCAACCCCTTAAGGAGCTCCAGGAAATTCTCAGAGGGAAATTAAAAACCATCCGGCGAGCTGAGTGGCATCGACAGAGAAGGAAACAAAGATAAAAAAAGCGAGTCAATTTTCTTACCAACCCTTTTGGCTCCACAAGAAAGTTGTTAGGGAATAAGCACGGTGGACAACTGGAAGCATCGGAAGGAGAAATCGACATCTATCTCTGTAATCCCATGAGTGATCCTGAAAAAGAACAAGCATAACTGTTTGATCTCTCAAGAGCAACCAGTATACCTATTAGACACAGAACTGTCCAACTAGAAACAGATTCAAGAAATTGTGAGAGCATCAAGATCTGCTTCAGCACCCGGTTCGAGCACGGTACCTTACATCATGTACAATCAGTGTACAGGAATTCTCCAAAGGCTATGGAAAATATTAAGAGTCATCTGGAGGAGAGGCACGATCATAGAGCAGTGGAGATTCACAGGAGAGGTATAGATCTCGAAGGAAGAAACATCAAAGATGCTTGACCAATTTCTGTATTATTTTCTTGTTTAATACCGAGAGCAAGATCTTTTTCAGGTTATTATCAAGGTGCCATTCGAATTTCATTCTTAGAAATGGATATATTGATACATCAGTCCAGAAAGACGTGGTCATCGGTATGTCAGGCTATTTGGAGGATATGGGAGTCTTAACACAACTCTTAAGAAAGGCAAATGCCCACGGGTTTATACCACACAAACTGGTTGAAGAAGCTTTAAAAAAAAGTATGCGAACTCATGACCAACTATTATGAAGAATTTCAGCTGAGTGTAGTTTTTGGAATAACAGCGTCAGAATGGTAGAAACTGAAAAAGGGCATCATTATGGGTTGTACATTGTCTGCTATCCTCTTCCTGTTTGCCATGAACATGTTCGTTGAGGCAGCTAAGATGGAATGTCGAGACCCATTGTCCAAATCAGGTGCATGTCAGCTGCTGATAAGAGCTTACATGAGCGACATAATCGTAACAACGACAAGAATCAGGGGAGGTAGATGGCTTTTAAAGAGAATATGACATAGGGCAGAATGAATTTCAAGCCTAGTACTGAAGAAAGGCAAGGTCACTGAGAAAGTCAGATCTATGATTATATGGACAACAATACCTATCCTAAGTGAAGAACTTGTTAAGACCTTGGGCAAGATTTTTAACAGTAGTCTTAATGACACAGCTGCAATCCAGCAGAATATTAAGAATCCTGGGGAGAGACTGACCAAGATAGATAAATTGGGATTGGCAGGCCGTTTCAAGGCATAGCTCTTTCAACACACAGTGTTTCCCCGAAGATAGTAGCCATTGCTCCTCTATGATTTCCCTATAACTACCGTGGAAATGTTGGAGAGAACAATCAGTAATTGACTGAGGAGACGGCTTGGAGTACCAAAATGCTTAAGCAGTGCGGCCCTCTATGGTAACAGCAACGCGTTGTAGCTTTCCTTCAGCAGTCTCACCGAAGAATTTAAAGTAACAAGAACAAGAAAAAGACTGCAGTATGCTAAATCCAGCGATCCCAAAGTGAAGGCAGATGAAATTCTGACAAGATCTGACAGGGAATGGAGCGCTGAGAGGGAGTTGCGAGTGGCGGAAGAGAGGCTTAGACATAAAACTATATTAGAGTCAATAGTTAAAGGCAAAACGTGGTTGGTTACATCTCCCTTCCCAAAATTAACAGCCAAAGGAAAAGAAAGACACAAACTCATCCAGAATGAAGCACATTACAGTAAAATGGTCAGTCTTGATCAGCAGGGAGCCTGGACGAAATGGTAGAATATTGAGAGGAAACGAATTACCTAGTCAGAGTGATTTCAGTAAGGTTCGTTTCCTCATTTAATTGTTTTTTTATGTTCATGCTGAGCCTAACCAACTTGCACATATGAGAGAAGAGCAAGACTCCTAATTGCAAAATATGTGCAAATAAAGGATCTTTACAGCACATCCTAAGTAGTTGCTTCAAAACTTTGGGTGATGGTTGGTACCGTTGGCACCACGATCAGGTCCTGGCAATAATCGACAGCAAAGTGATGAAAGTCTTAAAGCTTGGGAAGACATGGAACCTGATAAAGTTCGCCATGGCTGGAATGAAGACACCGAGACAGAGAAGAGAAAGAATGAGGCAGTTATTTGGAATTTACTAGTAGACTTAAAAACACAACTAAAATTTCCTATACACATAGCAAGAACAACATTCAGACCAGACTTGATATTGCATTCAGAAAAAAACAAAGCAATGCATAATCTTGGAACTGTCGGTGTCTTGGAAGAAATCTATCACATTAGCTAATAAGAGAAAAAGGACTAAATACCAGGAATTGGTCGAACAATGTCGAGAGGAGAAATAGAGGATTCACTAAGACCCTACAGAAGTTGGTTGTAGGGCTTTTGTGGGTCAGTCGCTATGCAAAACACTGACAAAAATAGGTATAGTGGGAGCAGTAAGGGACTGTGCTTTGAAGGACATAACGAATAACGGGCTAGCGGCGTCCAAATGGATTTGGCTAAAAGGATCGGAGCTCTGGAAAAGATTTGAGTAGTAAATGGAGCCGAAGGACAAACACACCAGTAACATTAAAAGTGTTTTTTTCTTTGCTTTTCGTGATCCATCACGCTGACATGTTTGTATATTTATTATTTATTATTATCATTTTTGAACTGGCACGTTGAACAGTCGTTAATGTGTGTGCATAAACTAACATGTAGATTGGTATTGTATTTATATATTTATGTTTTTTTAACCGGCGCGTTGAACTGTTCGGTGTGTAAATTGACAATCGTTAACATGTGTTTTATCGGTGCTTCTACGGAAGTTGAACTGAACTAAACCGACTTTTGAAGAACTAAACATAACACTTAGGTTGGGGTCAGATTAGGATCAGATTAGGGGTAGGTTGTGGTTAGGTTCAGGTTGGTTTGGGGTTAGGTTAAGGTTAGGGTTAAGAAAAAAAATAGGGAAGGAGAGGGAGAAAAAAGAGTTTCCGTTTAGATTCTGACTAGTAATTAACGTTAAGATGTTATGTGCAAATAGTTAATAATTTATTGGTTTAAAAGTTTTTCGATATTAGTAGTAATATGAGCAAGATTAATTATTTTAATGGGTAACGTTTTATTTTCTAGTTTGAGTAAGTAAATATTTATTTTTCTCGTAACTAGAATAAAGTAAATTACATGGGATCAGTTGTTCGATTGGACTGCTTCAGAAGTAATAAATCAATTAAGTAGTTCAGAAAAGAAAAGTAAAAACCAACTTACCCGAATGCGAACTCAAGGAAAGACAATGTAGAACAAGAGAAAAGTGAGAGAAGGCATTATATGGGAGTGGTAGGAGCGGTAACTGTTTTCATTGGCTGATGCCTGCTGACGTGTTTTGATAAGAACAGTCGAAGATTGTCACTTAAAAAAATGTAATTTTTGCAATGTCAACGTGCGTAGCTAAACGCTTTAAAGGAAGTGACTTGACACGTTCGGACTCAGATCGGGGTTGCTGTCTGAACCGATATAATGTGGAACATAAAATTGGCACTGAAGACAGTGCATCACTGAATACCACCCTTGACACATATAAAAATGTATTTTACGATTTGTTTTATTTATATATGTTTATTGTTTTATTTATATAGGCTTATAGCATTTTTTTTAATGGAAATCGCTCCACACAAGACATGAAGTCACTTGATGTAAAGAGCTAACAAAAATACTACTTCAAGGTCAAAAACTAGCCAACGATAACTGTAAGTTGGGTAGATTCCGATTCAGAAAACAGCAATTCTTCCCCCTTTGTCAGAAACATCGCTTATGGAATGTGAGGACTACAGGACAAAATAAGAGAAGTGAGAGTTTTGAGGCTGCCGAAAGTAAACCCAAGGTCCACTTTCTACTCTCCTTGAGTAGACTTTATATAGGCTTATCGTTTTATTTATATAGGCTTATAGTTTTATTTATATAGGCTTATAGTTTTATTTATATAGGCTTATTTGTTTTATTTATATACAATTATAATCAAAAGACTTGTCATTTATCCAGATGAGTATAACATTCCTCTCTGCGAAATTGCATCCATTTCAGGAAAGTAAAATTAAATAATGATCTATATCTCTGAAGACTTCCCTTCAGACAAGAAACACACATAGCATGTCTCCCTCTCCCATACACATAGCATGTCTCCCTCTCCCATACACATAGCACACCGTGCTAAAATCAATAAAAGTCTCTGACATTAGGGAATTACACACATCTAATTCAGTTTTTCTTTTGCTTTGTTTTAACAGACCATCAAAAGACAGATGAGAAATGAACTAAGTGAAACCGGAATCTTTTGTTAAAATTAGTACGATCACGGCACCATCCAGAATGATAGTAGTTCAAGTAGTTCTTTTTCTTTCCACCATTATTGTCTCCCTCTCCCATACACATATGCGCACACATGAAAGAAGTAAATACACACCCCACAAAAAATAGTTCATACATATTTAAAATTTGTGTTTCTTTCGTCGACAAATTTTGTAACTGCTGGCTTGGTATTATTAGACAGGGCTAGTATTCAGGAGAGGTTGAAACAAATTATAGATCATTTGGGCTATCCATAACTATAAAAGTACTAGCGGGACCCCATGTAAATTCCATGGAACTTTCTACATGAATCTGTAATAACCTACTTTAAAAAAATAATATTTCTTTTGAAATAATAAATGTCTGTCAGTGTTAATAATATTTTTAAAAAAACGACTCTTTCTCCTGTTATTATCAGCTACATATTCTTTAAATAAATAAAACGAATATGTCTCTTCTTTATTTATTTAATATTTTAACAATTTAATTCTTTTTAAAACAATAAATAGTCTGTCTTCTTTCCGTAAAAGTAATTGTGAACTAAATATTTTTCAAATCCATAAACGAATGTCACTTTTAAAAATGTATGTATTACAACTCGTACTGTTTTAGTCGGTGGGAGGACATAATTTAATTTTGGAACTATTAATTTTATAATAGGTGAAATCGGAATTGCGTACCCTAGCGAGATCAGATTAATCACGTATCTTCATCTTTGCCGATGGGACGATCTCATTTAAAAGAAAATGTGTGTGAAAGGTGATAACGTGCGTACGAACACGGAATGTCTTAGCATATTATTATTTAACTAGCGGAACCCATGGAAATTCCACAGTTGAATCCTGCATCTATTGTATATTGCTGTCGTGCTTACAAATATTTCCCTACATACTCCGCGATACTATTGTACCACCTTTGCTCAAACTGAAACATATTTATCTAAATACTCGGGTTCATGTAGTTTCGGAATACATTTGATTAGGCTTCTATTTCCAAAACCCATATATAAGTTAGTACTTATATCGATCTTGACCCAGTTTTAAGTTATATTTTCAAGAAATGTTCTAAAAGAAACAATAAAAAAAACAAAACAAGCAAAACATAACGAAGTTACTGTTATCAAATAAATATTTTCTGTTATTTTGATACGTTGCTGCGTCCTATAATTTTTAGTTATATTTGCAAGAAATTTTTTAAACAACAAAACAAATAAAACAAGCAAAACAGAGCGAAATTACTGTTATCAAATAAATATTTTTAACCCTAACCCTAAACCCTAACCCTAAACCCTAACAACAACAAAAACAAAACAAGCAAAACATTATTAGCATAGGACACAGCACCGTATCAAAATTGTCGCCCGGTACAAATCGGCTCGTCATCTCTCGGGCGTTTGCGTAGTATAGCCGAACGCTTCCAACACTAAACTCACGGAAATTGGGTCAAGATCGATATAAGTACCTATAAGTTTGTGACATATTACCATTCTATGGACGTCCGGCACGAATGCAGACTCATGATATTATTGTACCATCTTTGAACAGAACAAATGCTACACTTTGATCCTAGTCAGAAGGCCAAGAAAGTTCGAGTTTCACATTCGACACAACAGAGACATCATATGAAATTAAAAATATTTTTTTGCATTTATTGCATTGTATCTTCGGCGATTGGGCGATTCCATCTTTAAAAAAAAAGGTGAAAGGTGATAATGTATGCACAAATATAAAATACTTTAGTGTATTATTATTTGGATAATTTTTCATATATAAATGCTTGTAAGATGTGTGTGATGCTGTAGCTAATTTTTTTGTTCTTCTATTTTTACCAACTTCAACAAGAAGCTAAGCCTGACACAAGGTTATGAACTCCAAAACTTTATGTATTTAATAAATAATGAATATTAGGTAATTTTTTACCATCTTACCCGGCGCAGTTTACCCCATAAAAAAGTTTAAATTCTACTTTTTTTGTGCAAATACATTTAAACAGCCTAAAAAAATATCCGCAAAAAAGGAATTTAAAAAAAAATTAAATATTTAAGATTTTAGAGTGGGGATCACTTTCCACTCTAAAATCTTAAATATTTAATGCTTTTTTTTAAATTTCTTCTTTGCGGATATTTTTTAGGCTGTTTAAATGTATTTGCAAAAAAAAAGTAGAATTTAAACTTTTCTATGGGGTAAACTGCGCCGGGTAAGATAGTAAAAAAAATACTAAATATTATTTAAAGTAGAAGGTGTGGAATATTCTAACCAACTTCCAGAAGAAGAGAAACTCTAAGAGAAGAAGAAGAAGCAATAACCAACAGAACAATTCCTGGAATAGGTTTACCTTTTTTTTTAGCAGAGTATTTGTGATGGATTCATGGTTTTATTTTGTTTTTTGCCATATCAACTCCATTGCTTAGAGAGTGGGATTAGGGGTTATTTAATTCCGCAAAACAATAAAAAGCTTACCTTGTTTGTTTTACAACATATCAACCCTTTTTTGGGGTTATTTAATACCCAAAATACAATAAAAGAGTTGTCTTATCTTTTTTTGAAAGGCATATCAACCCTTTTGGTGTCATACAATGCTGAGATACAATAAAAGGCATGTTTTACAGTTTCAATACTTTTGGAGGTATTTAATAGCAAAACACAATAAAGGTTTGTTTTGTCCATTCTATGACGAATCAACCCTTTTGGGGCTATTTATTGCCAGAACACACTGTCTATTGTCAATGATTCATTGTATATTACTGAGGTAATGTTTTTTTGGTCGAGTTTGTCACTGCTTGTTTGTTTGTTCACAGCCTAACGTCCATAACGCTTGATCAATCGTCACCAAACTTGGTCAAAATAGCGGTCATGGTCAAACTTAGAACTGATTTTATTTTGAGATATCTATGTCAAAGATCAAGGTCAAGGTCACAAAAAGGTGGAACTCACACTTTTGGCGATAATTTCGGTTCTGTTTATCATAGAATCGCTACTTAGCTCATATTGTCGCCAATGAAATTTCGCATTGTGTATGACATTGACCTCAACATTTTACTTTGACCTTGAGAAGTTCGATCAAGGTCGAAATATTGATGGAATTTCAATTTCCAATGTTTCCAAATTTGATGTATGGATCTGATGCTTTTTGATAGCAGTAACCACCATGCAAAATTTCAACCTGATCAAATAAATACTTGTTGAGTAATCAATGTTTCCATTGCATAACTTCGGAAATACTTTATACAATATGGAGAAGTAAGGTCCAGATAACACTTTAACCCATTCTTACGTTGTCAGGTGGAGGTTTTATGCTGAGTCGTTGAAGATAAGTAGCTGTTTTATTCATAGCTAGAGATAAATTGTGCATTTTCCCAAAGAGCATGAGTTGGTGAATAACCACAACAGCCGATTCCGTAGTCTGCTACCACATTTATTAGGCCAATCATGACTCCCATCCATCGAAAATCTATTTTTAGAAAGAAATAACTTGATTAAGTGTTTCTTGTCGAATTAAGAAAGCAAAAAAATAAGAATAAAAATAGTTCTATTCGAACAGTCAGTACTAAAAACAAAGAATTTAGTCAGTTGTAATTAAGATTAGTGCTTGAACCACTCTTCGTGATTGGAATTGCATGGGACAAGTTTTTAAAAAGATAAGGAGAGAGAGAGAGAGAGATAAAGAGAAAAAGCGAGAGAGAGAGAGAAAGACAGATAGACAGACAGACTGTGTTAATAGATAGCAAAAGATTTTATAATAATAAAAAAGTTTCAATCTTCTTGACAGCACAAAGGTTGTGTTTGTGATATTTTCGACAGGCATCAGGGACCTGGCATTCTCCTTTTTTTAATTGGGGTGGGGGTACTTTTCTTACGTTAGTACGACTATTATAACCCTTTTATTTCTATTTGGAAGCAAGAACTCACCCTGATCTGTGAGGAAATTCAGTGCAAAGTAATTTAGTATTTATCTGATGTCGCTAAATTTTTTCTTTTTATTTAAGAAAACTTAAAATTTCATAGAATTAATATTCGTTTGTGTTTTAAAAACATATTTTAATCATTATTCTACAACTTAAAATACACTAAATATACCTCGAATAAATTTTAAATACTAAAAGAATGGCTTTAATATATCTTTGTATAATATAGCTACACATGCAACAAGCAAAGATATATTCCATTCCATAATGAAGAGCAATGTATATATATATATATATATATATATATATATATATATATATATATATATATATAGTGTGTGTGTGTGTGTGTTTAGGCAGCATTATTTCATATAAACAAACATACTGGTTTTTTAATTCTTTCTTTTTTCCCAGTTTTTTGTTTATTCGATTTTTTTATCGCCTGAAATTGATTACAGGAAGAATTGAAAGTACTCTTGATACTTATGGAACATCCATTCAGTTTTTTGATGTTGACACAAAAAAAGATCATGAGAAAAATTCAAAAGATAAAAAAATTATAATCAAGCAAAAAATTCCGTTATGTTTAACAATGTTAGCTCATATATATATATATATATATATATATATATATATATATATATATATATATATATATATATATACTAGCAACAAACTACCCGCCCTTCCGAGTAGCAATTAATCTGGCTGTAGCCTTCTTTACAGAAAAACAAAGAAACAATTTTCTTTTCACATTTTGTTAATTTGAAGAGAAACAACAAAAAGATGTTGCCATGGTGTTATTAAATATATTCTAATGTTGTAATTTGATCTTGTATAAGCATAAAATGAATTAAGATTGTCAAGAATGACCAGCAGAAAACAGGTGTTAAAAAAGTTACAAATAACTGTTACTAAAGGCAATAAATGTTACTTTTTTTTACCTATCTGCTTTTTTTTATATGTGTTAATGTATTTTAAAGCATTTTTATTGCATTTAAAAAATTCATCCAAATCCGATCGCGTTACAGTTCCCTTTTCAAGATGACTTACAGTGAAATAGGTTCGGCTTTCAAATAACACAAGATCCGAATTTAAAACTGTTCATAATAATAAAACCACTGCACAATTTTTTTTTTAAGTAAATGTGACCCAAAAAGATATTCGTGAAGCTTACCTTGCCGGTTTACATGTAATTGGCCCCAAATAGTTGAAAAAACAACAAATGTGTGACCTTTTTTTCAGTGCTTGTATGGAGTAGATTTTCTTACGATGTAACTGATTTCTGAAAAAGCACCAAAGTGTAGTTTGTCTTCTGAAAAAAAGTATAAATTCGTAATAATTTACATACATGAAAGACGACAGGAGAAGCCGCCATGTTGAAAAGCTATTTGTTAATTTGTATATTCTGCTCTAATCTGGAAATGTGAAAAATGTTAGACAGAACGGCGGACCAAATTTAGTGTTTAATTTTGAATAAATAATGAATGTCATTTGTTTAACATGAAGAATATGAGAAGAAAAATAACTAAATTTAAAAATAATAATCGGAAAAGCTTACTGACACAAACGTCTAAACTCTTAGCGAACATTTATTGTGTTAAAAAAATGCGAATGTGAAGCGTTCGTTAAGTATTCTGAAATAACCGGTGTTTATTTAATTTTTAATCCATGAAAAATTAGCTCACGGTGAATCTGGTGGCGGTGAGGGTAGATAAATAGTAGCCAGTAAAAATAGATGCCACCTTCTCTTTGGAATATTTATTTGGGAAAGTACGGTAATCCAGTGAAAATATAATAAATATTGAAAGAAGGCGAAATAAATGCATAATTTTTGGAAACACACATGAGGGCTTAGCCTAATTGGATGGCAGAAGAGATTAGCATGTGAAGGTTTTGGTTATTATCCTATTATGTTTATAATGCAGACGGAAAAATTAACTTTACTTTATTATGTGAAAAAAACTTAATGAGTATTTAAAAAGAATAAGGATACTTTTTTTTGTAATTTAAAAAGCTGAGAGGAAGGGGGGCTTTTTGTCATATTTACGTAATGGTTGTAATCATCATCAGCAGTAGCAGCAGCATCGTTATCGCCGTCGTCAACAACGATAATAAAAACAAATGTAGTTTTAAAAATAAAGTATATATATTTTATTATTAAAAGAAAAGATGTCCCCTTCAATATATATAGAGTATTTGGAGATAAACCTAAGGTGTTTTGATATAAATATAGTTCGGATAAATGGAAAAAAAAACTTTCGCATTTATTCATTTAGAAGACAGGAAAAATACCTAATTAAGTTAAAAAAAAGAATTTATTTTCATTTATATTGTAATTTAAAAAGATGAGAAGAGGTGGGGGGCTTTTTAATATTCATTATAACAAATATAATGGTTGTTATGTTATCATAATCATATTCATTGTCGTCGCCGTCGTCGTCCTCGACGACAAGAGCAACGAATTTAGTTTTAAATATAAAGTGTATATTTAATTATTAAAATAAAAACTTTGTTAGTTATTGCGTTCACTGTGGAGTTTATTTCTTTAAAATAAATTATTCCCAAGTAATCTAAGTTGTTGGTTTGTGTAAATATACACATGCGTAAACGTGACCGGAAATCATCATTAGAATTATTTTGAATGTTAAACGTTTTAATCAATAATAGGTTAATATAGTTTGCTTGAAGTATTGTTCAGTGTGTATACAAAAGTATAGGATTGACATATAATATTAACGTACCAATGGCGTAGGCGAAAACACAAGCCAACCACCCCCCTCAAAAAAAAAATCTACAAAAGAAATTAATTTTTTCTTTCGAAACCGGCTCCCAGAGGCATATTTAGTGAAAAAGCAAAGTGATGACCTCTAAGCTATGTCCGCCGCACCTCATCGATTAAAATCATTTTTTTCACGCTGAGATAAAACTATCCATTTGGAGGCAATACAATGTAATTTAAGCTCAGATTTTCGTCGAGGAAATCAGTTGGAAAAAATCAGAACACGGTTACCAAGAGGACATTTCCACCACCCTCGTCCATTTGGGGCTTGGGAAGCCACTATTCATTTTCAACTCACACACACGTCCTTACGCACCCTGACAAATGGTATAACATACACAAATGCCTACACTGTCCCAAAGTGGTCAAGGGACCCCTAATCATTTCTCAACTCACGTGCACACACAGAGTTGTATACTTACGCACTCTAACGCAAAACAACACATACTCACACCAATATCTACACTGCCGCACGCATATACACACTCATAAACTACAGACATAAAAACATACATTTTATTCATTTTCTAACTGAACATTTCAAATGAACAATTAATGCCTTGTAATTTTGTATGTATATAAATATCTTGTGTTCTTTAAATAATGTTTATTTTTCATTCAACTTCTAGATGTTTTTCTCGTGTTTTAAAAACATTCAACACTAACTTAATGGCCACAGCAAAGGTAATTTAGCAGCAGAGGTGTAACGAATAAACACGAACTGAAGCAAATAAAGACGGAATGAGTTTCGCAGGTTCCACCTTTTATTAATATAATTTTTATAAAAAATGTTTTTTTCTGATATAGGAAAAAAATTGGCGATTGTTAAGAATTTCCAATGGAAAAAGGGGTGAGAAAAAAAAGAAATACTTAACAAATAACTGTTACCAAACGAAAGAAAATTTAATCTTTTATCGATCTGTATAGCTTTTAAGTTTTGGAACTATTTTTAAGTGTTTGCTTTTTTCTGATTTTCTATCGCTATTTACAAGGCTGTAAAAACAACATGTCCACCACGTGCGACCACATGAGATCGGATTGTTCAGTATAGTACTAAGTATTTGGAAATAAAGAAGAACTTAAAATCAGTTTCAGTAAGTAAAAAAAATATACATATCTGTCGAAAATTAAATATTTGACCGATTAGTGACAGTTATTAGTTGTTTTTGTTTAATTTTCGATATTTTACTTTTTAAACATACGACATCGAATCTTCACATCAACTAAAGAAATGACGCCATCTTGAAATTCATTTTTCATAGCCTTGTAAATAGCGATGGAAAATCAGATAAAAGAAACACTTAAAAGCACTTTCAAAACTTAAAAGCTACGTAGATCGATAGAAGTTTAAATTTTCTTTCGTTTGGTAACAGTTATTTGTTGACTATTTTTTTTCGTTTTTTTCATGCCTTTTATTTCTGTTGGAAATTCTTAACAATTGCCCCAAAATTATATTAATAAAAGGGTGAAACTGCAAAACTTCATTCCACCTGTATATGTCTTAATTTGCTTCAGTTTGTGTGTATCCTTTACACCTGTTCATTGTATTACCTTCTATAAATTATGTTTTAGTTACTACTACTACTACTACTACTACTACTACTACTTCTACTACTTCTACTACTACTAATAATAATATTAATATGAACAAAACTATTGCGTATATATAAAAAGAATTGGAAATCAAAATTAGAAATGAATCATGCAGTATATTAATTAATTAGAGACTGTTTATAAAATTATTATGCAAATGAAGCATCTGGATGAGTGTGTTTTGGCAGTGCTTCGTTGGGTATATATAGAGTATTTGAAAATATTTCAGTGTATAATTGAATCAAATACGGCTACATTGTTTTGCTTCAGAATCTTTTAGATGAGGGTTTATAATTCGTAGAATTTGGTATATTCGGACTACTGTTCTCATCTTGGGTGTTTTTTTTTGTGATAAAAACACCAAAGATGACAACAGTAGTCCAAATATACCAAATTCTACGAATAAATTGTTTTGATATAAATATAATTCGGTCAAATGAAAAAAAACTTTCACAATTATACATTTAGATTAATATTTATATCTATCTAAATGAATAAATGCGAAAGTTATATACATAAAGTTAGGTATGTGTATATGTTTATATTTTTCTATGTATAGGATTCTCTCCTAAACTAGCCGATCGATCATTATGAATTTTAGAAAACACCTGCTAGACGTAAAGATTAGGTAATGTGGGCTATAGTGTAGCATCTGGTATTGTCTTGGCCTTCAGAACTTGATTTACGCCGGTCTATGGGTCTGTCCTGTGCAGTTCTAGGAGGTCCACCCTCCCAGGCTTTGGAGAGGAGTAAGTTTATTGCTTACTACCGAGGAATGCTGACGGGGCTGCCCAGGCATTTTTTGTAGGCCAGAGCGCTCACCTTCTTGGGCGCTGGCTTTTCAAATCTCACTTTCCCGACCTTGTGTCACATCTTACCTTGTGGGAGGAAGATAAATAAAATTAGCAATAGCTATTAGACAGCAATTATTCAGTTTTTGGGGGGAGTATTTTAAAGAGGTCTTAAAGGTCTTAAAGAGATTTTAGGGGACATATTATGGGCACAACTTCCAATTTGAAAATTCAAATATTTCAGATTTGCATTGAATTAGATTAATAGTCATTAAACACTAATTAAGCCAGATTGCCTGCACTTTAAATTATTTTTACATCTCTTCAGCTTAAGCCTTACATTTTACACATTTTCTAGAATCGAAATTATGTAATGGATTTTGATCTAAATTGGAATAAGGATTCTATATATAAGGTTTAGTATCATTATATCTTGATTTTAATTTTCGTAAGGGGGCATAAACTTGGTTGCAAAACTGTTTTGTTCGGAGGGGGGGGGATTAATTTTACCCATCCTGGGACGGATATTTTTCTAGTATATATATGTGAAAGTAAGAATTTGTTGTTTTGTTCGTTGTTATGTAGCAATAGACGACCATCGTGATAAAACTCATGTTGGTGAATATGATGTGAATAATCAGTTGTTTAAAGGGAAATAAATGTTATTCTGATGTAGACATTTAGCCTTTTTTTTTCAATGGTTGATTAATCTATTCGAAATTTAGGATTTCTCCTCTCTCATTTGTGCGAGAATGGGTACTCTAGTAGTAGTAGTAGTAGTAGTAGTAGTAGTAGTAGACCACTTCTAACATTGTAAGTAGATGGTGCAAGTTGACCAAAAGGAGCACAAGAATAGACAATGATTGGATGTGAAAAGGGATGGATTCTTTTTGTTCCTTTTATTGAGGAAAACCATTTCTGTTATGGCAGAATTGATGGAATTGACCTACTTATCTAGTTTATTTTGTGGGGAGAGGGAGAGAGAGGGAGAGATAGGGAGAGAGAGAGAGACGAAGGGGAATGTAGAGAAGGATAAGGGGGCATAGAAAGAACAAAATTAGATTGAGGAGAAAAGGTAAAGAGTGAAATGGAAAAGGACATAATCAGATTGAGAAAAGGAAGTGAGAGTGGATGAGCAAGAGAGAGAGAGAGGGGGGAGGCAAGGGGGAGATAGAGAAAAGGACAACATGAGTTGGAGAAGAAAGAGAGGGTGAATGGGAGTAAGAAAGAGTGAGTGAGAGAGAGAGAAAGAGAGAGAGAGAGAGACGGAGATAGAGGGAGAAGGGGAGATAAAGAAAGAACAAAATGAGATTGAAAAGAAAAAGATAATGAGAGGGAAAAAAAGAAAGAGAGGATTAGTGTGTGAGAGAAAGCTAGAGAGAGAAAGAGAGAGAGAGAGTGAGGGGTAGTGAAAAAAAGACAACATAAGTGAGAAAAGAAAGGGTGAATGGGAGAAAAAGAGAGTGATTGAGAGAGAGAAGGATAAATAGATTGAAAAGAAAAGAGATGGTGAATGAATGAGAGAGAGGAGCTGTGATATATATATATATATATATATATATATATATATATATATATATATATATATATATATATAGAGAGAGAGAGAGAGAGAGAGAGAGAGAGAGAGAGAGAGAGAGAGAAAGAGAGAGAGAGAGATAGTGCGAAAGAGGACAAAATGAGATTGGGAAAAAAGAGAAGGTGAGAAAATGCGATAATACGGTTGAAAAAGGGGGTATGATAGAGAGTGAGTATAGAGAAATAAAGAGAAAAAGAGTAAAAGAAAGAAGAAAAGAAAGTATAAAATGAAAGTGAAAGGAGAGGGAGAGAAAAGGGGATGGAAAGAGATTGTGATAGAGAGAAATATATCGAAAAATAAGAAGGATGAGGGGTGAGACAGAAGGAGAGAGAGAATAGTACAAAGTCTAAGAAGCAAAGAGAGTGAGAAAAATAAAGAAAGAGAGAGAAAGAGAATGAAGAGTACAGATTGAGAAGGCAGAAAAGTGAGATACAGAAGAGAGAAAATTAAACTAAATATAACCCACATTTACGTCAGCTGTGTTCCAGAATTCATAATGATCGGTTAATTAGTTTAGGAGGGAATTCTGATGATAAAAATATATAAACATATAAACATACCTAACTTTATAAAGATAGTTATATACAAATAAATACACATTGCTCTTTATTATAGAGTGAGGAATACTAATGTAACTTTGACAAACTGTTATTTTTTTTCATTATTCTTTGGCTTAAATTAGAGTTTTAAAGCTTCAAATTTTTCTTTTTGTATGTTCAAGTACATTGTATCCTTAAACAACATTAACGTAAAATGTTAAATATATTTTAATAATTTGGATTATTCGAATTATTCGTACCAAAAACAAAAAATATGAATAAAAAAATAAAAAAACAAGAATATAGTGTAATAACAAGTAATAAGTAGTAAGTCTATAACATTGCAGTATGTTGCATTTTTGTAGTGGTGCATGCGAATGGCCGACGGTGCAAGTGATAGATGCTCTGCCAAAGGAAGAAGAGGAGGCGTTTAAAGGAATTTAAAAATGTCTTTGGTTTCATATCGGACCACCTAGAATCTTATTTCTCTTTGAAATGAAATAAGTGCCTCTTAAAAACAGAGAATCATGCTGATCTCAGAAAGTAATGTTCTTAGATCGGCTCCGTGATAAGCCCATTTAGGTGAACTGTCTGACTGTTGTCTCTAGCGGATATCTTAAATAGCTAGTGATTAGGTGGTCGAATGGTGACCAGTAAGAAAGACTGGAATCCAAGATTTCTGGTCAGGAGGAAAGGATTCCAGAAAATGGGAGAGGTGAGACGCAGCCCTCTGAGCATGACAGAAAGTTGGGTTTTCTGACAGATCTGGCAATCAGTTGATGCTAGGTGTCTCTCCAGGAAAGGTGTGCCCATTTGGGGTTCTTAGCTAAACGACTTTATTTCGCCGGGGTAAAAGATCTCATTTTCCAAGTCTGCCATTCAACCTAAGATCACGAGTATCTTTTGTAACCTCCTTTTGCTGTCCAAGTATGCCTTATTTCTGTGGTTCCTAACTGCTTAAAAGTGGAATTAGGTACACTCGGATCTGTTCTCTAGTCACCATGATCGCACCAGAGTTGGGGCACATACTCATGCACATCACCACAAAGTTGTGTGTCGATTACTCATGTGCCGTGCTCGCTATGGCGAAAATAAAATTTTAAAGAAACAGTTTTCTAAAGTCAAGGGCTATTTTTGTCCCTATCGTTTGGGACCCGGATGTTTACAAATCCTTCCGCGCACTACTCTTAAATAGCGGGGCCCCCGACGGCAGGCAGTAGTCACACAAAGAAACCCGACACTGAACGGTCATGTTGCTGTTGACCGTTCACTTAACTAATCCATCCACTCGAACCACCAACGACATCGCCATCCTGACTACATCACACCTTGAAGAAGAACAACAATAGCGACTCTACCACAGCAAAACAACAACAACAACAGCAACAACGACTCTACCACGTCATAACAACAACAGCAACGACTCTACCACGGAGATCAACAACAATAACAGCAACGACTCTGCCGCAGCAGAACGACAACAACAAGAACGGAAGAAAAACAACAACAACCTTGTTTTGTATCTAATGTATTTTGAAACAATACAATTTCTTTAAATTCCATTCTGTTTCGTCTCCTTTTTCCTTGCTACCAAACGCTTATTATAACAAAGGTTTCTATTCAAAATTCTGTACAGATTCCTGACTTCAACAAGAGATACCTGAAGAAGGTTGGAGGTTAGCTCGGCCAAAACGTTGTGAGAATAACATCCAAGATAAGAACAATAGTTCGAATAATGCAAATTATGAATCCTCAAAAATTCGTAAACGAAATATTTAAGTAATTTTAGTATTTAAATAATCGCTTCAGTTATTGTGTATTTGTTTCCTACTACGAAAACAAATGCATAAGACATTTTGTTTAAAATCCTACAAAGACAAAAATTAATAAAGAAAGAAAATACATTGCGGATTGTGTTTTCTAAATTCACAAAGAGTTTATGTTATTCTTATAAATTAAAAAAAAAACAAATTGAATTAAGAAAGAAGAAAAAAAGGTAAATTTTTTAGCTAAGAAGAGAGACCATCAAAGAAATTAGTTAGACTCTTTGAAAAAATAATGGCTTCCTGAAAACAAGGGTTCGTGCTAAGACAACAGACCACTTAAAATCCTACAGAATTAATGCCCACTTCAAATAACAAACTCCCTGGTCAGTCGGTTTTTATGTCCATAGATTAAACAGCCAATAATTTTCAAATGAATTTGTGTGGTCGACGCCAAATGACAGTTATGTTTATATATATATTCTGAGCAAAACAGAGAAAAGAAGAATTTGGCATTTAATGAAGCAGGCAAGCAGGCCATGGACCTTGCTCATAGTTTTTGTGTTTTTGTTTCGATCGGCCTCTGGGTTCAGCCAGGAATTAAAATGGACTAGTCTGCTGTTTTGTGTTAAGTTGGAATCGATTGTCCTTCTAATTGCAAGCCGGTTATTTAGACCACTTGAAATCCTACAGAATTAATGTCCACTCCAGATAATAGACACCCTGGTCAGTGAGGTTTTATGTCCAGTGATAAAACAGCCCATCATTTTCAAATAGGCTGGCAGTGATATCTATATATATATATTCGAGCAAAAGCAGGCATGAGGAGTTGTTTACTTTTGTTGGGCCTTGGGTGCAGTCAGAAATTTAAGTGGACTGGTCTGTTTGTTTTGTGTTCGGTTTGAAGTGAATGTCGTTCTGGCTGCAAGTCTGTCGTTTGGTAGAGAAACCAAGTATCATTGTAACTTCACAAAATAAAATATTGTTACTTGTTTTGAAACTAAGAGTTGTAATTTTATTTGGAAGGAAAATCTCTTTGTTACAATCACTGACTGAGACTACATTTTTTTAATGGAAATCGCTCCAGGCAAGGCACGAAGCCACTTGATGAAAGGAGCTAACAAGAACAAGTATGATTATCGCAAAGACAGGAGATGCATATTGGACGTAGTCTTGAAAAGACCAAGATTATAGGCTATAGGTAATGAGAAAACAGTCAGTAGGAAAGAAGCTATTGTAATAAGAAGCTGTATTACAATGAGGTATCAAAACAGCGAATGTATGGAGACCACTAGACCAACGAGTCAAACGAGCTGGAACAAAGGAAGTGGGGAATAAATCAGACAATTCTGAAGAACAGATGCCTTAATAGTATTTATAGAAAAGACTGAGACTAGCAATACCACGTTTGTGAAAGAGAGTTCAGAGAAGAAGAAAGGGTGAGGCCAATCAAATTACAAATACGTTTTTTGCACCTTATCAAGAACCCTCAAATGGAACAGAGATTCATTGTACTTAAAAGGAAAAAAAAAGAGTAAAGTGGTCGCCCATAGTAGAGGGTGATCCAAATGTTCCGTTTTTATTAGCTTCTAAACCGAGGTGTAGGGGAGGGCGCCACTCCGTTCCGAGGATTACTCCACTTACCCTTGATCCTTACCTTATAATGTTGAGTGTTTAGCAAGAGGTCATAAAGTACTATTTTTTGAGTCTTTGATATGACTCGACCGAAAATTGAACTCTGGTCTACTGACACATGAGCGAACACTATAACTATTATGCCAAATGGGCCAACACTATAACCATTATGCCAAATGGACCAACACTATAACCATTATGCCAAATGGGCCAACACTATAACCATTATGCCAAATGGGCCAACACTATAACCATTATGCCAAATGGACCAACACTATAACCATTATGCCAAATGGGCCAACACTATAACCATTATGCCAAATGGGCCAACACTATAACCATTATGCCAAATGGGCCAACACTATAACCATTATGCCAAATGGACCAACACTATAACCATTATGCCAAATGGGCCAACACTATAACCATTATGCCAAATGGGCCAACACTATAACCATTATGCCAAATGGACCAACACTATAACCATTATGCCAAATGGGCCAACACTATAACCATTATGCCAAATGGACCAACACTATAACCATTATGCCAAATGGGCCAACACTATAACCATTATGCCAAATGGGCCAACACTATAACCATTATGCCAAATGGACCAACACTATAACCATTATGCCAAATGGGCCAACACTATAACCATTATGCCAAATGGGCCAACACTATAACCATTATGCCAAATGGGCCAGCACTTAAAATATTTTGAATAAAACAAAACATTATTAATTTTCTTTTACTAAGCTAATATTTTTTTGATGCAATAAATAAACTTTACTTTTAGCTTTATAGATTAAAACATTGTGAAGAAAAAAAGAAATAGAGATATAAAAAATAGCAGATACATCCAGTTGGAAAACAGGCAGATAAAGGGGCAGAGAAAGGAAGACGAGCAGAGAGAGAGGAAGATTGTCATCTGTCAGGTTTCTTAGATTTATAGACAAGGTTGTGCTCACCGTTTTTAATATATAGAGAAAAAAACGAACCTAGTTGGTGTGATATTAGCCCTGGCCGGGCTATGCTGGTTTCCTCCGAAAAAGGAAGTTTACAGGGAATATCAAGTTCACAAGCGGTCCACAGCCGCATGTATATCCTGGTCATGGGAAGATAACATAGCATTCCCATATTATGGTCACCCATCTAGTATTGGCCAGACTCCATGTCGCTTAACTTTGGTGATCTAACAGGAACCGGTGTGTCAACACAATCATGCCGTATGCAGCAGCTATAGTAAATAAAGTATTTATTTTAAAAATAAAAAAAGACTCACTTGACACTAAGGCCAGTGTCAAAATCAAGCACAAAATTCTAACAAGACAACGAGTGGACGATAACAGTCTGTGCAGTGAACAGACACAAACGCAAGTTCACATATATACAAATGTCCCTCCCCTCACCAAAAAAAACTAGAATTTCGAACATTAATTTTCTACATAAGTAGTTCTTGCTCCTCCTCTACCAACACCTTACATTAAAAAAATGGCCCAAAATAAGTTTCTTTCCACTACTCAACTTCTTATTTGGCTTTCTGCCCTACTGAACTAAACTTAGTAAAAGATCAATACATCATTGTGGCCTGGTTATATGATGTAAGAAACTGGGTGATACCAGATTTGTAATATTTGCTCATTCTTTTTTACAATGCTTTTCATATTAAATAAGCTTTTAGTCTTCTTTTTATGATGTTTTATCCAATATATAAAATTAGGTCAGTCGGATTTCTCATGTTAAACTTAAATGTCCGGCTTCAGATTGATATAGCATTTGCATTGCTAACAGTCATGTGTAGATTGATTATTGTATGCTGACTGCTGGCAGAGAAGTAACTTTTACATAATCTGGGCTCACTTTTCTAGGAAAGTGTAATTTTGCATTGCAAGTACCTGTGATTTAGAACAGCAAATAACGGATCACAGTGTCAGGCTATTTCATGTAATTAAAAAGTAAACATTTACAGTTTTTGGACAAGTTTTCTTATCTTGGATGTTGTTATTACAATGCTTCGACAATTTTCCCCTCCTACTTTCTTCAAGTGTCTTGCATCAAACTTGAGAATTGTCATGGAATTTTGAACCCAACCTTTATTCGAGCCATGGGTGGGTGAGGTGATTAGCGCATTGGTTAAGATGTGTAGATTATCTTGAAGTTCTGAGTTATGAACAAATGTGGCAAGACGATTTAACAGTTTTATTAAAAGGATGTGAACACGGTTCTAATAAACGGTTGAGTTCGACATCAACCAGTCTCAAAATCCATATCTTTATAGAGTTAGATATGTTAATATTGTATTGACAATTCTCCAAAACACGACGATGTCAACTATAAAAAAAGGCCGACTCTCGAATTGTAATTAACAATTCTCCAAAACACGATAATGCCAACTCTCAAAAAGTCCGACCTTCGAATTGTAATTAACAATTCTCCAAAATATGACGACGCCAACTTTCAAAAACCAGGAGGAAAGTTTCTACTCTTTTTATTTCAACGAGAATTCGCCCATGCAAAACAATGCTCATTTGCATAAGTGAACTCTTGTCCTCGCACAGAAATAACAAGATTCTATCTTGTAAGCGGGACGCTCTGGTTTCAATCCCCGATGAACGAGACACGACGTGACCTTCACTCTTTTACCTTGTGGACCCGCATGATGGCTGATACATTAATATGTTTATATATTTGTATATTCAGGATTCACTTTGAAACTAATTAACTGATCAAGGGACATAAAAAGAGGGTAGAAGCCATTCGTGAAAATTCAGATACCTCCGATTTTTGTGAAATTTCAACAACATGCATTAGCCATCAATTAATAAATATTCCGCAAATTTTGGTTTCTTTGAAGTATTTTAAAGGGTTTTTAGTGGACCTAATATAGGCACAACCTCCCATTTCAAAATTCAAATATAACAGATTTGCATTGAGTTTTATCCATAGTCATTAGACACCAATTAAGCAAGACTCCCTGAATTTCAATTTCTTATTAAGACCCCTTAAGCTTAAGCCTTCTATCTTAAACATTTTTAAAACTCAAAATCATGTAATGGATTTTGATCGAAATTAGAATAATGATTCTAGACATAAGGTTTAGTATCATTATATCATGATTTTAATCTTTGTGAGGCGACATAAAAGTGGTGCAAAACTCGGGGAATTCATTTTACCCATCCTGGTACAGGTATTCGTCTACTAATATATAATAATGAAAATTCCTCATTTCCAAAATATAGACAAATATATTTATACATTTTGTTAATATTATGAATGATTTTTTAACCGGACGTCTTTAAGTTAAAGCCAGGCAAAGAGGGTGAGAAGGGATTTAACTTCATGGGATGGTACAGGCTGGTTTTTGAATCACGCTGACGTTGTACTCTCTGTGGTGGACGTGATGAGCCAGAAACTGGATCGAGTGGGGGAGATAATCTTGACTTACCTTATCACTGCCATAAAAAGGGGCATCTCTGTCTGGCGTGTAGAACCTAGATTTGAGTAAGTACACGTTGGAACAAGAGTATTTATACGTATCGATCACGTGTGATTGGCGTGCTTTGCGATCTATAAAAGACAAATAATTTTTAAGCAGTTTACTTTTGTTCACCTCAAGCAAATCATATTGCCGCAGAAGTTTAATGAGCTACTATAATAGAGCCAGATTTAGGGGGGGGGGAAGATTCCAGCAAGATGTTTGCTCAAATTACAGTTATATTTCTGTATGTTGGTACGATCGGGTGAAACAGGGAGTAGGGAGGGAATTTCAAAGGCAAACGGTCTGAGGAAAGAAATTATGAGAGTAGAAAGTCTTCCGGCATCTAGTGATCTCTACAGTGAAGGGGTGGGAATGTGCTGCTAGTCGGGTGGGTCGGAGGTATTTATATTGAGGGGGTACAAGTGCGATAACTTCATCGAGTCATATTCGATGAAAATACTTGTAAAGCAAGCCCAGGGATGAAACACTGCGGTGATACGACAGGGCCTGAAGCTAGGCAGACAGTGCAGACATATTAGGTTAGAGACTCTTTTTCGCACCCTGTTCAAGAGGGAGAGACTAGTGGTTAGTGCACCAGCACATATGTGGCAAAATTACTCCATACACGGAGGAACAATGGTGGCTTGATAGAGATATAAGATACTGGCATGTGTGAGAAATGTTCTACCTTGTTTGCATCAGACTTTCTGTGCCATTCATCTGGGAAACCAAGTTATTCGAACACTGCCCCAGTGATAACAGACACCAATGCAGCTTGAGGGGATGGCCAATTGTCTAATGTCTCCATTTTAAACATCCAGGACAATGAAGGCAAAGCTTGTCGGGTTATACAAATAATTCGTTTTTGCACGATTAGTGATATGAGAATATTCCTGGCAGGAAATCGAGTTATTTGAATGAATCCTTTCTTAAGTTCAATAAAAAGACGAATAATTTACAATTTGAGATTATTATTTTGCTGGACTTGATGCTGTTCAGAAAAATTGTTTTTGTGATTTGTATCTGCTGTCAGTTGGAAGAAGTTTCTTTTTTCTTTAAGGCGAGATTTCTCATCTCAATATTCTAACAACACTTTAAAAGACCTTTACGCAAAGTTTTAAGCGTTCTTTATTTATTTATGTGTCTAGTTTGCGGTCCTGTTGAAGTTAGGGCATGAAAGTGGTGCCCTCGTCAATTTTCAAGCCTAACAAGCCATTCCGGCGTTTTCCTCACCCACACCAGAAATATGGCAAATGGCAAATTTGATTTGAAATTAATACCTGAATTCGACAAATTCATGTCAGTTGCCGAATGGATTGAGAAGATGGAACTAGTCTGCAGATTATTAAAAGTTTTAGGCTTTTTTTTGTGTGTTTAGTCCTGTTTGCGATCCCGTTGAAGTTAGGGTGCAAGTGGTGTTCCCATCAATTTTCAACTTTACACTCACAAAAATGTAAGGCGTATATTTTTGATAATTTAAATCTAGAGTTAATTTTTGTTTGTATTAGTACAGCCTTTTTATTCTTGGGTAATATAAAAGAAAATCATACCAGCGCACTGGAATCTATTCCAAAGACCTAGAAAAGCTCGCCAGTGAAAGGACATCTTCGTCCTCCACTGTGTAAAGAGATGAAGACATCTTTGAGGATAATCATAAGAACCCTAGTGGCCATCTATGTCTCTTATGAGTGAGCATGCAAGGAAACAGTGATCATCGACCATTGTCGAACTAGTATAAGAATTTCGACTCTCTTAAAACACATGTGTGATAATGAAGGTGTTTCATGCCAAATTTAGTGGAATTCTGACCGGTAGTTTTGAGCCTTTAGGTGATTATTGTTTTTAGTGCAAAAAGCAACAACAGTAGTATTAATATCGCAGTAGTGTCACTGGTCTTAGGTACACCCGGTCTTGAACAGGTTGTTTCTTTTATATTTCGACCTTAGTTACCAATACCCTGCATGTCTGATGATGTTCTCTTTGCTGAGCTACATTTCAAATTGAGATTTATTTGGCTTGTTATTTTTGTTTGTCAGCCATGGTGAATTATTGTTGATTTTGGTGACTAATTAATTAAATTGGTATCATAGTTAGGAGCAAACACAAATGTACGTTTTCCATCTCTTTCTAATTAAATCTGGGAATGGTGATAATGAATAGCAATAATCAATTGCAGAATAAAAACAACGACGGAAATAATAATGAAAATAACAACAAAAACAAAAACAAATAACAACTAAAACAAATAACAACAAAAACAAATAACAACTAAAACAAAGATAATCTATCCTATAATTGAGTATTTTTGTTTGTCTGTCTGTCTGTCTGTCTGTCTGTCTGTCCCTATGTACTTACATCTCCACAAGGGCAGTTAGATACAAGGTCGGTTTTTTGATGTGGAAAAATTTCAACCTCGCCAAAAAAGGGGGGTAGTCTGCATTGGGACAAAAATAAATATTTCCTCCTTCACTGATCGAGGACAGAACAGATGAAATGCAGTATCTGTTCTGATACTACACTTCGATTTCAGCCAAAAGGCCAAGAAAGTCCCTATTTACTTGCTTCCCCACGAGGGCAGAGTTAGACATAAAGTCGGTGTTTAATGTGGGGAAAATTCTGGATTTTTTTTTTAATGGAAAACGTTCTAGACAAGGCATGAAGACACTTGATGCAAGGAGCTAACAAGAACAAATATGATCATCGCAAAGACAGGAGATGCATATTGGACGTAGTCTTGAAAAGACCAAGATTATAGGTAGGAGGAAAACAGTCAGCAGGAAGAGAGTTCCACAAGGCTGCGGTTCTTGGAAAAAGCTACTGGAATAAGAAGCTGTATTACAATGAGGTATCAAAACAGCTAGACCAACGAGTCAAACGAGCTGGAACAAAGGAAGCAGGGAATAGATCAGACAATTCTGAAGAACAGATGCAATAATAGTATTCATAGAAAAGACTGAGACTAGCAACATTACGTCTGTTAGAGAGGGGGTGTAGAGAAGAAGAAAGGATAGGGCCAATCAAATTACAGATACGTTTCTGCACCTTATCAAGAACCCTCAAGTGGGACAGAGATTCACCAGCCCAAATATGACAACAGTACTTCATACATGGTCTAATTGTTGATTTGTAGAGATAGAGAATAGCCTGAGGTGTGAGAAAGTGTTTGGAGCGATAGAGAGAACCGACTTTATGAGAAGCAGAAAGAGCAATGGATCTAATGTATGAATTCTAAGAAAGATTTGATGAGAGAGAAAGACCAAGACGTTTCAGAGTCGATTTCTCCTCAAGAGCAGAGCTATCCATGAGAATCTCAGGAAGAAAAGGGACACGCCTACGGTTGAAAGACACGAGCTGGGTCTTAACTGGATTAAATGAAACAAGCCACTTTGTACCCCAATTCACAACTGAACCCAGGTCAACTTCTGGATCAGCTGCATATTTCGACAGATCTGGGGAAGATTAGCGAGAAGCAACACCAGAATAGAAAGTGGTATGATCAGCATAGATGTTAATTTTCTGAACAATATTTTCTGTAAGATCATTCTTATAGAGAAGAAACAGTGTTGGGCCTAGAATAGAGCCCTGAGGAGCACCATCATTGATAGGAAAAGAGAAAGAAGAGACACCGTCCAAAGTTACTCGCAAGCTTTGATCAGAAAGAAAAGACCTAATAATGTCAAGAACCTCACCACCAATACCATAACCCTAAAGTTTGTGTAGGAGACCAGAATGCCACTCTCTGTCGAACGCCTTTGAAATGTCAAGCACAATGGCTCTACCATTTCCTGAATTATTCAAAAACCGACAGATCTGCTCAGTTACAACAGTTAAAAAATCAGCAGTTGAACGAAAACCACAAAAGCCATACTGAACATTTATAAAGAGGCCCAGACTTTCCAGAAAATGAACAAGCTTGCCGTTAACCAACCTTTCAAAAACCTTGCTAATAACGGAGAGAAGACTAATTGGACGATATTTAATTGGGTCAGACCGATCACCAGAATTTTTAAAGATAGAGATAACAAATGACTCCTTCCAACAAGAAGGGAAACAAAACTTAGACAAACAGGGATTGAATAATTTAGAAAGGATAAAAGAAAGTTCAGGAGCACAACGCTTGAGGACAACAACAGGAATTGACTCAGAGTGATAATAACAGAATTAAGAGACTGATCAATTTTCAAAGGAAAATCAGGAAAAACAGCACCAGAATCATCAAGAGAAGAATTGTCAGCAAAAAGACGAGCAAAGAGGATGAAATAATCTGAAGACCATTACAACGAGGAAGAATAGAAAACTTGCCACTATTAATAACTCCAAAAATCACGAGACCTAACCCTTTCAGATGAGATAGAGTCACAAATCCTTGCTTCTTTTACTGACCGAGTACAGAAAAGATGAAGTGTAGTATCAGAACAGATACTACACTTTGTTTCTAGCCAAAAGGGCAAGGATCTGTTTGTCTCAATCTAATGATAAGAGTTGCACCAAATTTAGTATTAAGAATCCAAGGTGGGTTAAACCGATACTACTACTACTACTACTACTACTACTACTACTACTACTACTACTACTCTTGCTGCTCAAAACAATAATCACTTATAGGCTCAAAACTACCGGTCAGAATTTCACTAAATTTGGCATGAAACACCTTCATTATCACACATGTGTTTTAGGAGGGTCGAAATTCTTATACTAGCTCGACAATGGTCGATGATCACTGTTTCCTTGCATACTCACTCATAAGAGACATAGATGGCCACCAGGGTTCTTATGATTATCCTCAAAGATGTCTTCATCTCTTTACACAGTGGAGGACGAAGATGTCCTTTCACTGGCGAGCTTTTCTAGGTCTTTGGAATTGATTCCAGTGCGCTGGCATGATTTTCTTTTATATTAGCTTAGAATAAGAGGATATTTTAGTTTGCTTAAAACATTGTGAGTAGTGCATAAATAGATTGAAGGTCTAGAAGGCTGTGATAATACAATGTAAAGTTATGGGCACCGGATGAATTGAAAGAATGTCTAGCTGAAAAATGAGATGATAATAGAAATAAAGAGAAAATATGTAGTTTAATAATTTTCTTTTGTTTTATACTTACCGTTTTCATCCTCAATCAATCATATATTATATGGTACCTAAGATTTTCTAATGTTTCGGGGTTAAAACCTCCTTTTCAAAATAGCGTTTTCTTAGATGTTCAACTGTCTGAGTTCCCAAACTCTATGTGTAATCCCTCTGCACAACCGTTGTTCCTCCATGCAGACGTCTCCAGTTAAGTGTAGCTGAGTAGAGGTTATCCCACACACTTACAAAATTACAGACGGGTAATGTGAATTTGAGGAATACTGGATGAGATATTAATCAAAAAAATGATATAAGTACACCTAGTAGGATATATTTTATTTGTCACAGAGCTTTAGTTGTCATATTCTTTTTTTTATGGAAATTACTCCAGACAAGGCACGAAGCCACTTGATGTAAGGAGCTAAAAATACTACTTCAAGGTCAAAAACTAGCCAAAGTGTTAGATGGATAGATTCCGACCCAGAAAACAGCAATTATTCTTTCTCTTGTCAGAAATATCGCTCATGTAATGTGAGGACTAAAAGACAAAATAAGGGAAGCGAGAGTTATGAGGCTGCCGAAAGTAAACCTAAGGTCCACTTTCTACTCTCCTTGAAATACTAACTATAACTAAACTGTCCGTAAATTAATTTACAATCTTATCTAAAAGGAACTATATATAATTATAATTTAAAAGGGAAAAAATAATAATGACCGGTGACAACTGACACCGGTCATTATATTTTACTACATTTGTAAATAATTATAATGCCTGGTATTTAAGACTACATTCGTTTATAATAATATTCCAAGTTTATATTAAAATCTAAATAAAGTAGTAATTATTTATTTTCTGTGATTGTATCGTCCAATGGGCTGGACTAAAGCAATGCCAACAATAATGCACAATGACAGCAAGTAAGAATGTTGAATTTGCGACCCTGATTATTGAAAAAGAATTGTTGGCATATTTTTTAGCATAGTTATCAATTTTACTTTCTTCATCCACCGACTATATAATCTCCTCTCCGAAATAGCTTGTGATTGTATTGTCTGATGGGATCAGCATACTCTCCCTCTCTAAACCATAGGAACACTTGCTACACCCGTACTTATACTCAACTCTTCCTTTTACACAGAGTGAGTGTGTGTGTGTGTGAGAGAGAGAGAGAGTGAGAGAGAGAGTGAGAGAGAGAGGATGGGGGAGGCGAAACAACATATGGCACTCAAAAACTAAAATACATTGATGAGATAATGATGCTGCCAATGAAAACGAATAAATCACATTTATAAAAATTAGAATTAATCAGCAACAGTGAAGGATCAAAGGGACATAAAAAGATCTTATCCAGAATTAATTACCTATTTTCTAGCAATGCATGCAGATATAATTAAAATATACATATCTCTCTCTATCGCTGTATATAGATATATATTTAATCCAAACATATATAATTTATAATATATTAGTACATATATATATATATATATATATATATATATATATATATATATATATATATATATATATATATAAGGTTAATACAACAAAAGATATAAGAGGCAACTAATATCTTTAATTAGTGAACATCCGGATAAAAATAAAGCTCAATATACTGGATAGAGCATTAATAGCAATAGATAAAGTGAAAGAATAAAATAAGGTACAAATCAAATTTTATTACAATTCAATGTTCAGGCAAAGTTCTTTAAAGTCCTTAACTTATGAGTTTTCAAAAAAAAAATCTTCTCCTCAGAGGACCATTACCGCAATGACATTACTGTAGGTAATAAAAATTAAACTTTGAAAATATATAAAAAATATATATAAAAATACATAAAGGTACATAAAACATTAAATATATCGGGCCAAAACATACTTTTTAGTAAAACTATACAGTTCATCCAAGTCAACAGGTCCAAAATAGCCCCAGGCAAGATATCAAAGAGGTTGATAAAAAAAATAATCCAAGTGGTGAATGGTGGTCCAAAAACGAAAAAAGTTATCCTGAGGAAAAGATTTTCTTTGAAAACTCATGAGTTAAGGACTTTAAAGAACTTTGCCTGAACATTGAATTGTAATTGCCTTTCCAATCACATTAATCCATTTCACTATTTAGTCGAATCGGTATCTTATTTTTATTAGTTACAAATAGAAGAAGAAGGAGGAGAAGTTACCCCTAAGTAACATATACTTTTCTTGACACTCAAATCACCAGGTTCAAATATTTGTTAAACTTATCTAAAGAGAACTATATATAATTATAATTTAAAAGAAATTAAAATATAATGACTGGTGTCAACTAACACTTGTAAACAATTATACTGACTAATGGTATTTAAGACGATGTTCTTTTATAATAATATTCAAAGTTTATATTAAATCTAAATATTTATATTCCTGTGATGTATTGTCTAATGGGATCAGGTTCAAATATTTAGAAAGAAGTATATTTTTTTGAGGCACCGTTTAATAAAATTAGAATTTACTTTTCTCATCGGTAACCAATAATGATATATTATTTAATTTAAATTTTATTATGTATTTAGAAATAACATTACTCTTTAAATACGTATTTTTCTTAAATAAAAACATATCATCTTATCTTCAACATGCTTCAATTATTCTTGCTATGCAAACATGTCATATAACATCGCAGCCTTCTGGCGAATATAACTCATGTGTACAAGGGAGATAACTCGAAATTGATAATTATTTGAAAAGTGTATCCCTGACCACCAGAGGAATACCGGGTATCTTTCTGATTTTTTGTTCTTTTTTGCTTTTCTGTTTATTTAAGTAAACAAAGAATATTACATTTTAACCCTTAAATGCTATTTGTTTCAAGTATGACACATTCCAACGAAATGCATATTTAACATAATATTCAATGAGTGTTAAACTGCAACTTGTTTCACATCTTCAACAAGCCTGTTGGCAAGTGTGAGTAGGTATTAGTATGATGTTGCATCAGCACACTTGCTAAATAGGTAATCAGTATCTTCGATGATAATTTTTTTAAAACCAATTTAAAAGTAAAGCATTTAAGAGTTAATTATACTTTTTTGTTTGAAAATGATTAAAACAGTTGGTGCTTATCCAGAAGTAGATTGACATAAAATAAATATATATTTATGAGGTACGTACCCGTGACGGGAAGGATATATCGAAAAGAAATCACGTAAATTGATCAAGCAGTTTTTTTTTTCCAAAAGAAAATCATTTTGAAACGATGATTGTGAATTTGTACGAATTACGGCTATGTTTATTTACTCCTCTGCAGGAGTTAGGCACAAGGCCAGTTTTATCTTACTCCCACAAGTAAGATGTGACCACAGCTTGAGTCGAGTAAGTGGGGTTTGAAAAGTCAGCGCCCGAGAAAGTGAACACTCTGGCCATTTAAAAATTGCCTGGGCAGCCCCGTCGGCATTCCCCGGTAGGGGCGCCTCAGGCAGTAAGCAATAAACTTACTCCTCCCCAAAGAGGGGAGGCGAAGCCTGGGAGGGTGGACCTCCTAGAACCGCACAGGACAAACCCACAGACAGGTGGAATCAAGTCCCGAAGGACAAGACGACACCCGTCTATAGGGGTGCAGTATCCATCGGAACAGATACTACAAAGGCTGATTTTAAACTCTATTTTTGAAGAGTTTATATTTTGGGAGATATCTCCTTTTAGTTTTCAAACATGGCGACGAGAGATCGACGCTCGTCTTTTAGCTGTAAAATTTGATTTTCTTTTGTAAAAAAAACGACTTGATCAATTTACGTAATATTTTGTATGATACCTGCTTTCCGTCACATGTACGTACATCTTAATTTGTTTTGTGTGTCAGTCGACTTCTGGATAAGCACCGAACTGATTATTGAGGTAAAATGTGAACCTCCTTTGACGAAGCATGTAAATCCGAATATTAATAAACATATTAATAAGCATATTAATAAACATATTAATAAACATATTAATAAACACACATCTATAAATAAAAAGGAGTGTTATAATAAAAACACGAAGCATAGAAATCGTATTTACGTTTTATCCAACATATCTAAAGAAGTTAGTATGAACAGGAATATTTATAAGAAGGGGCAGTCCATTATTATACTGAAGGCAGGGAGGATAGGATGTTCACTAATATGTCTCCTGTTCTTAAACATTTTAGCTGCAGTTTTTTCCTATAACCTTTAATTGCAATTAAAGTTTATAGGAAAAACGTTTTTGTAAATTCTTATTTACAATGAAGGTAGGGGGTAGGATGTTCACCACAACACTCCCTTGAAATTAGAAAAGAAATAAGGATGATCACCATAGTTGTATCTGCCATTAACTGCTTTATCTTTTCATCTAGTTGAAATAGTCGTCCCTGGACAAGTTGATAATGCTGAGACACAATCGCCAGGATAGACTGTGGCAAAAATGCAAAATGATGCAGTGCTCATGTTTATTGCTGCAGAGTCCCCCTAAAAAAGTAAGCCAGGTCAAATGCAAATTTTGCCATCATGGTTATGTAGGGTTAAATATTTTGTATACATCAGCTAGAAAATCATTTAAGGAGTTATGTTCGCCGAGAGATTTTTGTTAAGTTAGGCAGGATATAAGGGCCGGCAACGGGTCAACCAGTTAACCTTTGGGGTGGGTGGGGGTCATCATTTTATTTGTGGAACTAATAACTCGAGGTTGTGACATCAAACGAGTTAGGGAAGAGCGAAAAGTTAACAAGTCTGACTTTGGAAAACACGCAATTGGATGCAAACAAAATAACTGAAGAATCAATGGTAAACGAAAATTAAGGAATGAGGCGTCAAACCAAATTTTCTTTTCACTGCCGCTAGCAAAATGTAGGTAATATCAACAGCCTTAATAAAAATTGATCTTTCTCCAAATTGATTGATTCCGGTTGTGTTTGTTCAGGCCTGATTTCAATTCCAGCCTGAGAGTGCTCAAAGTGGGAACGTTGGGTTGCAAAGAAGTTCCAGGTATGATTTTCACTCATAATGATCATAAATGTTGAACTGTTACGATATATAACATTAATGAAAAGAGAGACAGAAAAATATTCACTCACTTTTTATATCGCAAAAGTTTCTTTGAATTTGAAACCCGGTGCTATCCAAAAATAAATTGTGCTCTATTGATGACTGTATCGTTTTCAAAAATGCTAAGATTGAATTGTCATCTTTGCAAAGAGGTTAGGCTATTCATATCAGTTGAGGACACGTCCTCAACAATAAGTCCCACGATGTCTTGGCCATTTTGAAGGTGATGGCCTTGTTTCTGGCGGGCCGAGGTATAGCTCTGTGCAGTTCTAGCAGGTCCACTCTTCTTTCTTTGAGAAGGGGTTTGTTTATTCCAAAATGCTGAAATGCAAAAGAATACTCTGGAAAGTATCAAAACTGAACATTTATCAAAAATCGAATTCGTATCGGTTCTTAGTCAATACAGAATTGATTTTAAAAGTTTTTGTTTATTTTTATTCATTTTGTAATGTGTATATTTGTCTTTACAAATAAAAAAAACATCAATTTAAAATATTTTGAAAATGTCCTTTAATACTGCATCAATGCCTTTGTGCTCTAATTTCTAAGGAGTCGAACAAGGCAATTTCTGCCTGCCTGTTATTGAACTTAGATCCATTCTGCCAATGTATCCTTTAATAAACAGGTGCAATGTAATGTTGTAAAGCCCTCAGAAAAAGGAAAGTTCCCCTTCTCAGTTTGTGGAAAGAGAATCGGATACAACTCAAGTTTTTGTGGACCTTGTAAGCATTGGGTACACAAGAAGTGCAATGGAATTACAGGTAGGTTGAGAGATGAAAACAATTGTGTACAAGAAGTGAAAGACAATGGAGGCGGGTGAACACTTAGATGTGGAGAAAGTATATTTGGATGACAAAGCTGCTGAGGTTCAGAAGTTTTGTTACCTTGGTGATACCATTGGAACAAAGGGGGAGCTGGTGCTAGTGTGATTGAAAGAGTTAGGAGTAAGTTCAGGGAACTTTTGCAATTACTAACCAGCAGAGCATTAGTACTAGTCTATCAAGTACATCGTGTAATGATGTATGGAAGTGAAATCTGGCTTGTGATGGTTGAAGACATGATATGTTATATGAAGAGAATTGATATGAGAATGATACAATGGATGTGTAATGTGGGTCTGTAAGACAGGCTAAGATTTGATTAAATCTGGACAGTATAGGGGGATTGTGTGCAGAAGAGGACGTTGTTGGTATGGTCACTTTAACGAATGGACGGGAGTTCTTAGGTGAGTAGATGTAGAACAGTTGAGGTAGCAGGGTCAGTTGGCAGGAGAAGGTAACGAAAAACATGAGAGGAAATAGTAAAGACGGTCTTGAGAGAAAGAAGGACAAATAAAGACCTGGGCAAGGATAGGTTAGTTTGGAAGTCATTTTCTAAAAACCGTCCAATACAGGCCAGCATGTAAAACAGACGTTAAACCGATGATGATGATGATGATGATGATGATGATGATGATGATGATGATGATGATGATGCATAATGCATGACTGAAACATGGGATAAGAGGGATGCATCAAGAAGGGAGAGGGAAGAGAGAGTAATTTAAAACATGTAGATATATATACGGCAGTGGGAATGCATTTCTGGCTTTTTGCATTATCTTTCCGAGAAGTCAAAGAACGAAAAATTGCACTTCATTTCAACTTCAGAGACATCAAAGCAGCTTTTGACAACGCATAGCAAAAGCCTTCTTGAAAATGTTAAAGGCGATTGGAGTTGATAGCGAAATCGTAAACATTGTTGAAAATTTATGCCGAGACACAGAATGCGTAGTTGTTATTAACGGACATATCGCAAATTGGTTTGAAGTGACTGCAGGGGTACGCCAAGGTTGTCTCTTATCTTCCCGCCCTCTTCTATGTGTTGTTGGAATTTGTGATGAAAGGATTAGAAAGTCTGCAATTAACACTGCTGCTTAGCATTGGGCTTTCTACTTATATTCGTTACACTAATGACACTTCACTCGTTGCTGTTGTCTTTGAAGCCCTGTGCGATAAATAGGGGGAAAAAATGAATCCAGGCAAATGCAAGATAATTTCCACCTCTGGAGATAATATCTCAATAGAAAACAAAACGGCTGAAAAAAAACCCAAAGATTTTGTGCTTCTTGGCTCAGTGGTTCAAGGATCTTCATCTGGCATTAGCAGAAGAATAGGGATAGCAACTTCTGCATTTGGACGCTAAAAATAAAAGATATCGAGCAGGTAGGACATATCAACACCTCTGAAGTTCAGACTTTAAAAACATTGCTGTATATATAAGTAAAAACATGCATTATACTGGCAGAGCATGAGAGGAAACTCAATGTCATTGAAATATAATGTTTAAGAACTATCCTTGGAGTAACTTTGTAAGATATACAGAAGAAATGCAGATATCAGAAAGAAGCTTAATATCCATCAATGATGTTATTCGGAAAAAAAGATTAAAGTGGTTTGGACATATTTCCCGGCTACCAGATTCCAGCTATGTATAGAAATCATATAAAGAAGACTTCATTAAAGAAAAAAGACGATCATTAAAGAGTTGTGCTGACTAAATAAGAACTGAGACTGGCATGCTGCTCCTGACAGCTGAATGAAAGGCCCAAGATCGTGATAAGTGGCAGCATTGTGTTCCCAAGCATGTAGCAAAGTATGCACATAAGTCAAGTGAAGTTAAGTTAAGAATGTATTCTTTTGTTATATTTAACTAAATGTAATAAAAATACCTAATGCACAGATAAAATGATAAACTTGCAACCTATTTTCGTTAATTAACTTTGGAATTTCCACAGATCCTGTCACAAATTATTTAACCGTTTTGTTTTCGATTATTTTCATAGCATCTACTTTTCCTACTTTTTGCCTCCAAAGTATAAAAAAAGAGAAAACTTTTGTTAGACAGGCAAACATATATATATATATATATATATATATATATATATATATATATATATATATATATATATATATATATATATGTATATATATTTAGATTTTTCACTTAGAAGATAGTTTATTCAGTAAAGACCGGGATTAGTCCAATAAAAATAAGCTCGATGATACTCGATTACAGGGTACAGAGCATTTATATGTGTTTTATTTAAGGTTTACCAAAACATTTCGTTCAAGAAATTATTTATCACAACAGTTTATTTATTTTTCAGATTTTTCAAAGTTAAAGAATTTTTTCCCTGCACGTGTTTCTCTACTCAAGCAGGTTCTTGTTTGGCAGTTCATCAGGGGAATTATATACCTGGAATAAGAACCCCAACAACTGACAATACCCAATGTGGTGTTGCCCTAAAGAAGAAAAAAGAAAAAGCCTCTTAAGAAAATAGTTCAAGAAATTTTCACAGTATGGTTGCTACTATGCATACCCACAAGGAATTAGTCCCAATGCAGTCCAAAAGAATCGGGAACAATGTGCGAGAATACACCTCCTTATCGGGCGACACAACGATGAAAGTATCCCCCCCCAAAAAAACAAAAACAAAACGGTCAACACACAATCCACAAGTTAGCGTTCCAAGAGAGAAAAAAAAATGTTTTTAAGATGAATAAATAATTTATTTTTAAAAACAAATAATCTGTGTTGTGCAAGGTTTTCTAAATATTTTATTAAAAAAATATCTTCGTTATTATTGCCACCCACCCAACGCTTCAAATTGTGTGCCTTTTCAAAGTATCCTTTCCACGCCGACCACGTGACACACAGCCATATCAACACTTTTCTCTCTTCGTCATAACACCTAGACGGATTTCAACTTGGCCACGAGAATGTCTCAACCAAGAGAAAAAAAGAAAAAAAAGAAAAAGAAGAAATATTCTTCTGAAGATGGTAGATTACCGAAAGTACTCAAGTTCATAAAAAAAAGGAAAAAAAAATGTTTTTAAGATGAATAAATAATTTATTTTTAAAACAAATAATCTGCGTTGTGCAAGGTTTTCTAAATATTTTATGAAAAAAATATCTTCGTTATTATATATATATATATATATGTGTGTGTGTGTGTGTGTGTGTGTGTGTGTAATTGGTGGTAGTCATAACAACAGTATCAGATGCAGACTTTCTGTAATATATTATTCTATGCTTTTGTAAATACACTCTAGTAAACATACTACCGTAGTGCTTTACTTATTAACGGCTTTTCAAGGTGACAACAGTATAGGTGGAGCATATTATCAGAGGAAATAGTATTTCCACTTAGCGTTAAGGCAATACACTTCCGTTAAAAAAATGACTACTTTCAGTTATCAGCATTGTAAAAACATACATGATTAGCATCATTTAAATACGATATAACATAATTTCTCCCATTGCCAGTAGTCATTTCGTAAGACAGTTGTCAGAGTACCGGACGTGGGTCACTGAGGTCTCGGTTTTGAATCTTTTTTCTAGGTCTCGCTACACTGATGAGTTGTAGAGACAACGAAACAAATGTCTGTGGATAACTATATATATATATATACATATATATATATATACAACTCGAAGAATGCCTGTCTTAGGATGAGTAAAATTAACATTTTTTCACCATTTTTATGTCTCCTTGAAAAGATTAACATCAAGATATAATGATACTAAACCTTATGTCTAGAATCTTTATTCCAATTTTAATCAAAATCCATTAGATGATTTTGATTCTAGAAAATGTCTCAAATTTAAGGCTTAAGCTTAAGGGGTCTTAAGAAAAAAATGAAATTCAGCAAATCTTGCTTACTTGTTGCCTAATGAATATGTATTAAATTCAATGCAAATCTGAAATATTTCAATTTTCAAATGCCCCTTAAATCTTTTTAAGATACTTCAAAGAAACTAAAATTTGAGGAATATTTATTCTGTAGGTCTCTGTCGGTCAGGGTTGACCATTAGTAGCATCCTGTTTCGGTGACGCTCATTCCAGAGGAAAGCTATCTATATAGGAGATCTTTTGAGATGCAGCCATCTGGCATATGATGGACATGGCCCAGCCAGCATAGTCTGCACTGTCTGAGCAGTATGCTGGGCAGACCTGTTCGAGACAGGATCTCAGTGTTGGGTGCCCTGTCATTTCATATTACTCCAAGGATAAGGCGGATGCTTCTCATATCGAAGGTGTGCTTTGTATGCATGGTTAAAGCCTCGCTAAAATAAAAAGACCAAAATGGCAGTGTGCAAGGCTTGTATGACACAAGCCTTGCACACTGCCATTTTGGTCTTCACTGACAGTTTATGATTGGGCCACACACATGTTGTGAGGTGTACAAGGGTTGTAGCTGCCGTCCTAATTCTCCTGTCAATCTTTGCATTTAATGAGCTGTTGGGAGTAATGGTGGAGGCAAGGTAGATTAACTGACGGACCGCATTGAGCTCATAGTCGTCCATAGTGATGACTGGTGGTGTTTCGCTAGGTTATCCCAGAACGTTTTTTTTTTCAGGCTGATGGTCATCCTAGGTCTTTGCAGGCTTCGGTTAAATTCACACTTGGTATCAGTCATCACTACTGCATCATTGACAAAACGCATGTTCATGACAAAGGACTCTCACACTTTGATCCTCGCTCTTAGGTGGGCGACATTGAACAGCTCACTATTTGATATAGTACACAGGTAAATCCCCTCTCTCAACTTGCCGAATACATGCTTCAGAAGCAGAGCAAAGAAGATCTTGAAGTGGGAGTGAGGATGCAGCCCTGTTTAACTCCATTGCAGATCTTGAAGGGCTCAGAGGTTCTGTCATTGGACCACACAGTCCCTTCCATATCTCTGCAGAAGAACTCAATCAAGCTTTGCAGCTTGGGTGGACATTCAATATTGGGCAGGATTCTGAAGAGGCCTTCTCTACTAACGACATAAACGTACATAGGCATCTTCTCTTCTCTGCACTTCTCGGGTTGATGAGGGAGAAGACTATGTCAATGTTAATTTTTCAGCTCGGAAATCACACTGCAACTCTGGGTAGATGCGAACTAAAATGACCCAAGCAAAGACTTTGCCAACGATGCTGAGTAGAGAGATGCCTCTGTAGTTTATGCAGTCGCTTCGCTCACCCTTGTTCTTGAGGAGGATGATGATCTCGACGTTTCTCATGTCCTGAGGTATGGCCCCTTCTTTCTAGCACTGATAGAGGACTGTGCAATCGAAGCAGCAGGGTAGTCTTGCAATGCTTGATCAAGTCAGGAAAGATCCCACTAGTGCTAGGTGCTTTCCATGAGGCTAAGGTGTCAACGACCCTGCGGAGCTCTTTTATGGTCGGTTCAGTGACAAGGTCTTTCATGACCTGCAAGCACTTAAGGGCTACAGTCGTTACAACATTCAGCTTGGAGTAGAGGTTGGAGTAATGTTTCACTTATTTCATCTTCATATTGCCTTTTATCTGTGATGACTTCCTATGTGGAAGCTGTCCTGATGCCAAGGTACTTTCCTCTGGTGTTCCCTGTCTGGATGGTTTTGCTAAGCTCGGTCCAGTACTCGTTGGCACAGTGTCTGGCAGTTGTTTCTGGTAACTGAGAGGATCTGCAGGTTTCCATCGCTGATTGACTACTTGTATTCTGCAGCTTACTTAGCTTCAATAACAGGAGTCATCTTGACAGACTTTGTCTCAAACCAGTTATTTGACTTTGAGGTCTTTATCCCAAAGTGACCAAGGCGGTGCAGTGAATGGTATCCTACAAGTCTGTTAGGTGGCTTTCTCGTTCTCAAACCTATTGGCAAACTGTTGCATAAGGTCTGGCTGGCACATCTTACTGATATTGATGCTAGGATTCCTATGTTTTTTTATCATCGTTGGAATCTCTTGGGTCGGTGGTTGATCCTGCAATGCACCAAGGAATTGTCAGTGTCACAGTCTGCACTGTCGAAAGAACTTGTGTGAAGGACGTTTCTAACCAGAATGAGATCCAGCTGATGCCATTTCTTTGAGTATGGATGTCTCCAGTAGACCTAATGCTGAAACTTGGTCTTGAAGAAGGAATTGGCTATGCAGAAGTTGTGGTAAATACATAGATCGAACAGTCTCTTACCATGTTCATTCATGTTGCCAATACCAAACTATTTAAGGCCACGAGACATAGTCAAGAACCTACTCGGGCATTGAAGTTGTCCAGGAGAACAAGTTGTTCCTTGTTGGGGATACTGCTGATTGTGGCTGCCAGCTTATTCCTGGTGCTCAGTATTGCAGAAAGTGTTGGGGCATACATGCTGGCGAGTAGTATTGAGGTGGAGAGTGAGGAGTCTCTTGGAGCCGTTGCTGTCTGGTTCTACCATATTTAGCAAGTTGTTCCTCACTGTGAAGCCCACTCCTTTTTGGCATGGTTCATTGGAGCTCTTCACCTACCAGAATAATGTGAAATATTTCTCCTTCAGTGATTTAGAGTCAACCAGACGTGATCTCTGTCTAGCGGTGATGTCTATCTGAAGTATCTTGAGCTCATCATTGATGACAGCAGTTTTCCTGGAGTCGACGGTCGTGGGGGTCCTCAGAGAGGCCTGTCAGCATAGCCCAATGTTCTAACAATCCAGTGTCAGAATCGATTTATTCTTATCATTATTCTTGTTGCTTTTTACAAAGGTTGCAGTCTGCCTATCTGATGTTTCCTAATCTCCAAGAACCCAATAAAGAAGGCAGGCTATCGCAGGGCAACACCTTTCTGGCTGGGAGCTGCCTATTATGCTGTAACTTATAACCGGTAACTGTTGTGTCAGCACCAAAAGCAAAGCTGGAGTTTCCTCTCATGGTGTAATGCAGGGTATTCTGATGAACTTTGGTCGGATACAAGCCTGGGCAATGTGATATAGATGACAGGCTGTTTCCCATCTAACACGTACCCCCTCTCCATATCATGTGAGACCAAAAGTGCTACAGACTCACTAAAGTTTGGAACTGGTACCATCACAGAAGTTGCCAGAACTTGTTGGTTACAGCAACGAACTGTCTTAGGGATTCTGACCCCTGATTTTTCCTTGAGGTTTATGCCTAAAACTTTTTCTGTGATTAGATATGGCCGCAAGTCAGTGAAGGTTTGAAATAAGGGTTTTCCTTCTCTTAGGTGAGCTGCTTTCTCAGACTATCGAGATCCGTCTACCCGGGGTATCTTTTTTGGTATTACCTGGGACAGACAATATTCACTAATTGATGTCTGATACCTATTGTTAAAATTTCGTAAAAATCGGAAGTATCTCAATTTTCATGACGGACGTCCACCCTTTTTTTACCCCTTTGGCATGAAACTAAATTAAACTAAATATAGGCAACATTACGACCCCTTACGAGTAGCAGCTTCATAGTGATCGGTTAATTAATTTAGGTGTGTATCTTGTGCATACAAATATATAAACTTATACTTAACTTTACATAAATAAAGATATATATATAAACAAAATTAATTTAATTTACATTATTTATTTTTGAAGTATTTGCTGTTATCATTACAACGTTTGAAATTCTGTGTTTTCCAGACTTCACGAGAAGATTTTCATAGTGGGCAATCTGTGAAAAACTACCCTATAAAATACCATTGGAGCACTGGGAGGAGCAGGTGCTAGTGGGATTACAAGAGTTCGTAGTGGATGAAATAAGTTCAGAGAACTTCTGCCATTACTAACAAGCAGTACGTTATTACTGTTGACCAAGGGAGGAATCTATCAGGCATGTGTATGCAGTGTAATGATGTATGGAAGTGAAACCTGGTCAGTGAGGGTTAAGCATATGCGTTTCAAGGAGAGAAATTATATAAAATGATACGATGGATGTGTAATATGAGTGCTAAAGACAGGCTTAGTTCTGGTGACCTCAGAGGAAGATTAAATCTAGACAGTATGTGGGAGATGTGTGCAGAATGAGAAACTTTGATGGTATGGCCATGTTGAAAGAATGGATGATAGTTCTTGGGTTGATAGATGTAGAACAGTTGAGGTAGCAGGGTCAGTTCGCAAGGAAATGCCAAAGGAAAACATGGGGGGAAATAATAAGGATCAACTTAAGAGAAAGAGGGATAAATAAAAACCTGGTCAGAGATAGGTTAGTTTGGAAGTCTATTTCTAAAAGCTGTCCAACACATGCCAGCATGTAAAATTGACGTTAAACCGATGTTGATGCTGCTGCTGTTGATGCTGCTGCTACTGCTGCTGCTGCTTCTGATGCTGTTGATGCTGCTGCTGCTGCTGCTGCTTCTGATGATGATGATGATGATGATGATGATGATGATGATGATGATGATGATGATGATGATGATGACAAAATTGAGATGTATTGATTATCAGGGTAAAATTCCAGCCTCCTTAAACAGCGCAAGTTTCTCTGATCTCATATAGATAGACGGACATCTGTAAAGAAAGTCATTTCAGGATGATTATGAATTCATTTAGGTTTATCCATAAACCAACAAGTTAATCCACTGAGATAATCTGTAAACGATGGCTGAAAACACGCATCCACATAAAAAGAAATCAAATGAAAAAGCAAAAGAATACAGATTAGAATTAATGATATTATATTCGCGGCTACCCGTGTCTCAATTGCAACTTTTATCTATGTTATTATATGAAAGCCAATGTCATCAAATCCGTTGATCTGTCTCGGCCGTGACTATAATAAAACTTTATCAACGTTTGACGAGATTCACCTGTAATTGAAACCTATTGGCATTTAGTGATTCTGAATCCTAGTATGGTTAACCGGCGTTGTCCGTGGATGGGGGCGGCATGGACAACAAAATAGGAGTGTTAAAAAGTGTAGACAACATCTTTCTTTTAAAACCTCGCTCTCTTTCTCTCTCTCTCTCTCTCTCTCTCTCTTTCTCTTTCTCTCTCTCTCTCTCTACCTCGCTCTACCCCCTCACCCCATTTCCCGCTTCCGCCTACTACTCCCCCTCCCCTACAACTCTCTCCTCCACCTCTTTCTCCTCATCCCCCTTTCTTTTCCCCGCGCCCCCTCTCCCTCTCCCCTCCCTAATCAAAAAGAATTCCCCCATTTCCTATAGAGGATAGAACAGCTACTGCACTTTGATCCTAGTCCGATGGCAAAGAAAGTGTATTTCAGTTCAAGTTTCAGACCAAAGGTCAATGGAAAAAAATCGCTCTAAATGTTGACCTCCCTCTTGACTAATTTTGTTCCTTGTGACCCTGAAAAAAATGAGTATTACAACAAAAATGTGTCCATATTCTGTCCGAGGCTGACAAAGAATATACTAGCTTTGTGAGTGTGTATTGTGTATATTCTAAGTTTTAGACGAACACACATACAAACAGACAACTGCTCTTTATATAATAGATTAATCTGTAGAAATGTTAGTTTTATATTTTTATTTTATTTATCCTATTGTACGAATCAATAAGTTTACAATCTCTTATAGTCTAGCCTCTGCAGTTTATTTAATCATCACAATTTGTATTTTAATTGTTATTACATCTAACATCCCAAAGGCTCTTTATGTCCAATTATGTGTATTCAATTGTTTTGGAACTTATAAGTGTTGATAATTCTTATTAATATCAGAAGTAATAGTAGGGTAATTGTAACCCCCAGAGCAAATATCATATCATTTGTTAGTTTGTCACTCTCATCTAATATATAAAATCAATTTGTCGAATTTTCAGAGTTTGTCATCAATTGCAATTATTTGATGGATCAATATTTGATTCTGACTAGCAAATCTTTCTGTTTTCTCTTGAACCATATTTTTTTTACAATTTTGGCTTAAGTTTCTTTAAAATAATACTTATTCTCGTTCAGAATTATTTCACTATGTGGTCATTTTCCATTAATCACCTTTACATATTCGGCTGCTTACGTTCTTAATAAAAAGTTATTTCTGCATGTTTCTATCTATGATAGCTTTAATATGTATAGTTACAAAGGTTTACAAGACATATTAAACGATTTATTTATTTAACTTACTTTTTTAGCACAGTAGTAGGTACACTTTTTTTTCTTTATTACATTGTTTTGTACTGTGGTCTAAATGCCATTACAAAATCAACATTTTTGTCTTATTCATGGACTTATTCATGCTAATGAGAAGTATTTTCTTACTTTCTTAACTACTTTTATCCATCAACATGCCTTCCTTTAAACCACATACATATTATGTTTTAAAAATTAATCCGCCTTCTCTTGTAAACAAAAAAACGCTATTAAATTAACTTAAAATAATGCTAAATAAATATTAAATTTGACATAATTTTTTTAATATACTGAAACAAATACGGTAACAATATATATATATATATATATATATATATATATATATATATATTGAGAGTGAGAGAGAGAGAGAGAGAGAGAGAAGAGGGGGAGAGCATAATTTGGGCGATAATAGTTTTCTTAGCATATAGAAACTGAATATGATTCTTCTGTTGTTTTCTTGCCTTTTCAGCCTGGGAATTAAAGTGTAGTATCTTTTATCTGTTCGGTCAGAGGACATGTAGTTTTTTTTCATTTTCATACATGACAATTTAATAGAAATCAAGTCAGCAATTTTAATAAATTACTTCGTAAATTAAAAATCCTATTGAGAATACGTCATTTATTTACACAAAATTACTTTATTGATTAAATTAATTCCAATAGAATACATTTCGGTTTCTTAGAAAAAAGTCAGTCATTTTCATTACTTACTCAGTGAAATAACATTCTGGTTTAGAACAAACACTTTGTTTACAAAAATAACGTTCGGTTTCTTAGAAATCAAGTCAGTCGTTTTAATGCATTACTTTGTAAAATAAAATTATATTTACAACAAATAATTAAATTAATAGAAACTGCATATTGTTCACCTGTTGATTCCTGGTCTTGAGTCAACCTCTTTTTTAATACACTGTGATTTGTAAAATAAAAACCATATTTAGAATAAATAATATATTTCAAAAATTTACTTTACTAGTTAAATTAATTCCAATAGAATTCATTTCGGTTTCTTAAAAAAATTAGTTAGCTATTTCAATGAATTATTCTGTGCAATATAATTCCGTTTTACAAAAAATATTTTCTTTAGAAAAATAATTTTACTGATAACATTAAATCCACTATAATGTATTTCAGTTTCTTAGAAAACATGTCAGCCATTTTAATAAATTACATCGTGAAATAGAAATCCTATTTTCAACAAATAATATATTTACGAACTAACAAGTCAACAATTACTTGGTGAAATTCTATTTTGCTGACTTTAAATTACTTTGCAATTCATCACGTACGATTATAACAACATTAACTTAACTACTGGGCTATGCCGAGTATGGGGCAGCTAGTACGATAATAACACTATATAATTTTTAATGAAATCCACAACTGGAATTTTGAATTTTTCATCTACATTATAATAACGCATTTTGTTTCTGTTAATCAAACATAGGCTCAAAACTATTTGACAGAATTATTTTTATGGAAGTCGCTCCAGACAAGGCATGAAGCCACTTGATGTAAGTAGTTAATCTATTAATAATGAAGATTATGTATCTCTCTGTCTGTCTGAAGCCGAAACTATATTATTAGTTTTGATCGCTCTCCTTTTATATCTACTTATCAGCTCCTATATATACCCATTCCAAAACTTCCTTAAACATCACACGTCTTTCAAATTTACATAATTAATTTGTTTTAAAGCTTCTAATAAAGTAATATTCGCAAATATACACTCATGATTGTTTTTTTCAAATTTCCAGATGTATTTAAAATATTTTCCTTGATAATAATTATCTTCATAAAAATTATAAATAGAATTAATTAAAGACATTTTTTTAAATCTATATAATTGAGTTACGTAATTAAATTAGATTGTAATGGAATATGATGGAACAGCCGGCGCCCACTACAACATTTGGTTACCCGCCTTCTGATTATTAAGTATAACGTTCTATTTCGAACGCACAGAAAGTTCTATTTCAAGAAAGAGAGAGAGAGAGAAAGAGAGAGAAAGAGAGAGAGAGAAAAATAGAGAGGAAGAGAGAAAGAGAGAGAAAGAGATAGAGAGAAAGCGAAAAGAGAGAGAGATTGACACAAGACAGGGGCGCGTTATTTGATTGATAACATGTAAACAACACATTCTCTGAGATTTATCGTACGAGTCGCTCAAAAATGATATATTTACTTTGATTTTTTTATTAAAACGTTTTGGTTTTTTTTATCTTATTAGAAATTATGTCTTAAAGCAAAAATTTATTGAATCAAATTGTTTAATTTAAAAAATAATTGATTTAAAAATTACTATTTACACATTTTACTAATCAATTAAATAACTGAATTTAAGATCGTGTTCACTGTATTTTATTTTTTAATTTTTGATTTTATTTTAGGTACACCTTTTTTTCCGTTTTGAAAAACTTAAAATATTATTATCTTTTTACGACCTTAAATGAGTTTAGGATTACCATATTATTATCACTCGAGACTTATTTTGGTAGACGTATACGACACGTTGCAAAAGGAGGATCAATTTACGTTAGAGTTGCACAGCGAACTGAACCCCCCTTTAAAATCTAAACGGGTAAGTTTAAACAAATTTTTCTTTTGATAATCTGAATTTTTGTTGCTTAATCAATAGAAATCCGAAAAGAATTGTAAAAAAAATTGTATAAAGATTTTAGACTGGAGAGTGGGTCATCTATAGGTCTGCCAAATATAAATTTTCTTACGCCATCTTCTGGAACAATAAAATAACTTCCAATTAACAACTTTCTTCTATTTATCGAAGAGAATTTAAAGATTTTGTTTTCTAAACACTTTCCCTGCGGTTACATTTTACTACGCGACTGGAGGGAGCATATATTTGCTAGTAGTAGTAGTAGTAGTAGTAGTAATAATAATAATAATAATAATAATAATGATGATGATGATGATGATGATGGTAGTAGTAGTAGTAGTAATAATAATAATATTAATAATAGTAGTAATAGTAGTAGAAGTAGAATCACTTCAAGACAAACCAAGCCTGAAAGAAACCCAATTGCACCAAATTTGGTAGCATGCACCCTTAAAACGACATGTGAGTCGTGCGGGGGGGGTTAAACATGTTGATACGATGATGGCTATTACTACAACTACTGCTAATGCAAAAACAATAAACACTTAAAGTCTTAAAAACTATAGTTTAGAATTATACCCAATATGGTATATCAGATCTGTCATAGAGGAGTCAAAAATTATACTACTACTACTACTACTACTACTACTACTATTGAATTGCACTACATTTAGCATGAAGATCGCTTGGGATACCGGGTGTGTCATAGGGGGGGGGACATTTAAATACTACTACTACTAATACTAATAATTAAAATGTAAACACTTATGGGCTACCAAAATATTTAATAGTTTTGCATCGATTCTGACATAAAGAACCTTCGGCATGCTGAATGTAATTAAATTAAATATATATATATATATATATATATATATATATATATATATATATATATATATATATATATATATATATTAGTAGTAGTAGTAGTAGTAGTAATATTATTATTATAAATATTCATAGTAATGCCCCCCTTTCAGATAAATAAATCTTAATTGTCAAGCACTGTCTGAAATTTAAAAAAAATCTGAGGTCGAAAAGTAACCTTCGAAATGTATTTCATTTTTATTTGTTGATTAAATAAATTGTTGTAAGATTGTGTTATATATGTTGAAAGAGAGAGAGAGAGAGAGAAAGAGAGAGAGAGAGAGAGAAAGAGGAAGAGAGAGAGAAAGAGTTAGAGAGACTTAGAGAGAGGGACAACATAAAACATTTGTGTATTTCGAAAGTTACTGGAAAGTAACTAATGCAATGCATTTCCTTTTATTAAACAATTAAATTAATTATTTGTAAAAGTGTGTTATATCAGATGACAGAGAGAGAGAGAGAGAGAGAGAGAGAGAGAGATATAGAGAGAGAATAAACATTAGTATTTTGAAAGTAATCAGTGAAATGTATTTTTCTTTTATTTGCCGATTAAACTAATTTTTGTAAGAGTGTGTTGTATCAGTTGACAGAAAGAGAGAGACACTTAAATAGGGGGACAACATCAAAGTTAAGATAATAAAATTGAAACCTCCTTTCTTTAATTAACCAAGGAAGTTAACCGGGTTCTACTAGTACTAATTATGATGCTTAAATAAAGCCCAAACTGAGCTCTGTCGGAACTAGACTAAAAGTTGGTGAAATATTAATTAACAGTAAAAAGGAAATCTTGTGCTGCGTCCAATTTTGTTTGTATTTATGGTATTGTGCACGTGAACCAAGTTAATCTAATGTGAATATTCATACGTGATAAGGAAGAAGATGAAAAAAGTCTATTAAATATAAAGAAAGAAAATAAAAATAAAACAAAAAGAACTCTGTTTACAATTAATTATATTATTTTGGCTTTTTCCTTTATCTAAAATCTTATTTTCCTTTATCTAAAATCTTATTATCTTATTATAAACTAACGATCATTTATCGGTTTGTTTATCTGCCACTAATGACGTCACATCATGACCGAGAGAATTAATTCTCCTCGGCAAGAAGCTACACTGTTATTCTCCAATGTAAAAAAAAGATGTCGTCATCGTCATCATCATCGTCGTAGGTTTAACGTCCGTTCTATAGGCTGGCATATGTTGGGTGGCTTTTAGAAAGTGACTTCCAAATCAACTGCAACTACTTGCCGGTAGTGAAAGGAAAAGGGGTTGATGCTTCATACAGATGTTATAAATTTTATTCAATGATCACCTTTAGAACTGTACAAAGGAAGAAATAAATAACACCAACCATCAACTTCATCAGTTTGTTCTGCTCACTTAAATGATTAACTTCAATCACTTAATCTACCCATCTCCCTACAATAAGAACACAAAACGTCACTGCTCCCTTTTCATTTCCAATCAAATACAGCTTATATCTTGCATTCTTTCCCACAATTATTCTTGCAGATTCACCACTCCAACAAGTTTCTTGGACACAACACAGGTAAATACATCTTCTCTCAAAGAGCTCAACAATTTCACCAGACCTTTCATGCAAACTTCCAACATTTAAACTCCATAGCCTGAAATGCAACCGATTTTCTTTGAAACTCATTTCGTTATTTGAGGCAAAGTTTTTATTAGCCGGATTCTCTTTTATGACGCCTACCAAGTGAGGTGATGAAGACCCGTGCTTTTATCGAGACACCATCTCTAGGTGATCGCCCATCAAAGCTTAAGTGCGCTTCTGTCATTAACGAAAACAACAATAGCAAAAGTTATTTTAGTCAGGTTCAAGTTTAAAGATTTTTGTACCATTTTTTTTTTTCAATTTAATAAAATTATTTTCATAAAAATTACGGTATAGTTTAGCAATCAACCACATTTTGTTTGTTCTTATTTTAAAGTAACCTGCTGAAGTAATTTTAAAATTTCCTGGAGTAATCTGCTTGAATATTAAAATTTATTGAATATTACAAAATTTAAAAAGCAAGTACATCTATTATAGATGAACAGGGTATTGTTTTGAATATCAGGTCTAGTGTATTGGAAATAACATCTGACAGGAATGAGTAAAACCTACTTGACAGTCACGCACCTAGCTGGAAGAAACAAAACATAGTTGATTGACACGGAGATACAATTGTCTGGAAGATAAAATATCTGGTGATTTGATGCAGAGACACTTGCGAAAGTCATCTGCAAAGGTTATCTGCAGACTGGAATACACCCATTGGTAAATAAAGCTACACATTGATGGCGAAATCCAAGAATGGGCGTTTATAGGTGGATGTGTGGGTGCCCAAAAATGTTATATAAACTAGACCAAATTACGATCAAGACAATCTGTTGGCGAGCGAGTTCAAGAGACCAACCTCCGTCAATTCCCATACTTCCTTCACCAGTCTCTCTCACCCCATTTGTTGGTCGCAACTAAACAATAAAAATATGACATTTTTATACATCAGTGTTTGTCGTCATTTTTTTAAGCACAGCAGTAATACAACAATTGTATATTATAAATTTGGTGGGGTGGGTGGATTCCAAACACTAGTGTAGTATATATCTGTCTTTTTGTCCACTATAACCTCACAAACTACTGGCCGCATGTCAATACATCTTGACTTGCAGGCAAAGGGACTGTCATAGGCTATTTAGCCCTAGAAGTCATAAAAATGAAAGGTTTACAGAAACCATTCCTCATAGAAGTGGGCTTCTAAGCAACAATGTTTATAAAATGATGTACAGAAAAACTAAAAGACTAGATAGGTATCAGAACTGACTTCAATCTTATGATAATAACGTAGAATTAGTGTTTGCACTGAACTGTATAAGTCTGCAAAGTTGTTTAAAAAGCATATACTTTGATTGGGATAAAATACTCGCATTGCTCTGGCAAAAACGCTATAGTTCAATTACCTTTGTTGAACACCGGTACAATGTTGCATTAAAAGCGTATTTATACATCTCAGTCGTGTATGCACCAACATCAGAGAAAAATATATGGAGAATAATGTGGGAACAAGGATACCACCTTGGATATTGGATATTGGATATTGGATATTGGATAAGACAGTAAACCATTAAAGTGTTTAGATTTCTGTTGACATTTTGTCCCACCATCTGTTCTTCATTTGACGTTTCTCATGCTGCAGTTTTAATTTCGATTCTTGATAGATTTTTTCTGCAATTTCTTTAGCTGGTCCATTTGAACACAAAAATTTCTTATGAACCTTGTTTTTCTCTTCCAGAAAATTGGTGATTGTAGAATCGTTTCATCAAATCAATCTCTATGTTTCGTCTTAACAAAGAATTTCAGCTCCTTTGGTATATACCTGTGACTTGAACTGCACCCAGGTTCCGTCAAATGTGATGTTATTAAATGGAGTCCTCAGAGTTTCACGTACTTTCTTTATTTTGTTATTCATTCAGACACTTTTACTCCATTGGCTCTGACGTTTTTTTCTAATACACAGTTTAAGTTTTACATGAACAAATTTGTGATCAGTGCCACAGTCTGCACCCCACATGACTCTTACTGTACGCATATCCTGAAGATCACGCTTATGCATGATGACATAATCTATAATATGCCCATGTTTTTATCTAGGATGTATCCATATTACCTTGTGGATGGCTTTTGTTGGCAAAAGGTATTGAATACTGCAAGTCTATATTCAGTGCACAACTGAAGAAGAAGAATACAAATATCATTGCCTTACCAAGGCCGTATTTTCCTAAGATATCCCACGTGTTGTGATCACTTCCATTAAAGTGTCCAAGTAACAAAATCTTATCCGCTTTTGGTATTACTTTGATAGAATTTCTTAGATCTTTAAAAAACATTATGGCGTCCTGGCTACTATCCAACATAGTTAATGAGATAACTGGCATCGTCCAATCACTGATTCCCCAAGGTTGCTCTAACTGTGATGTGATTCTTGTCGTAATAGCAAAACCAACTCCTCCTTCCCTTTTTACTTCCTCAGGTTTACCTTGCTAGAAGAAAGTGTACCCTGCACCATTTTCAGTGAGTTGATCTTCAGCATTCAAACGAGTCTCAGATAGAGCAGCAATATCCAAGTTGTATCAAGCCAGTTCACTGGCAACAATAGCTGTTCTCCGTTCTGGATTAACTGACCCTTTCTGATCAAGGAGTGTCCTTACATTCCAGGTATCAATATTCAAATTAACTTTGTTTTTATCATAGATCCCATTTCTTTTCTTTTGTTTCCCCTGCAGAAATGAACAACCATTATCCGCAGGGAAGAACAGACGATGTTTAGGTCACCTTTTCTAGACCCCTCCAATGACCAGTGCTATCCCCAAAAAGGGCTGCTAAGTCACAAAAAGCTGTTCCTCAAACTAATGGTGCCATTAAGATAAGCTTTGAGCCGCCTGTGTGCAGATTTGTGACTGTATACTTCCAACTTGTTAGGTCTGTACACGACACCCTGCCTCTATCGCTATGAAGAAGAGATATCTGTACAAAAAGATCTCAGTGATAAATGCTTGTACTACACATATATTACCGTCTGAGTATCTACCGTTAGGATCAAATGACAAGCAGGTGCAAAATAACTGATAACTGTATCAGCTGCAGGTTTTCCTAAGTGACCTTCTCACAAAAATCAATGACATGTCGAAAGATGCTTTCACCCACAGAGGTAAGGCCACCACTAGCCGCCAGATATATACATGATGATTGCCACTTCTTTGCAGAAGAAGACGATCCCTATAACATTGGAATGTCCAGTTGTGGTCATGCAGATTGTTCAGTATGCCCGACTTATTTTTATAAGTCTTTATTACCTTGGGTGTTGTAGGAATATCTGTACATATAGATGAGCATGCTGTGCGCTTGTACGACACTCAGAGTATGCTTTCCTTCTACAAAGCCTGGTTTCAATGACAAGATGAAGCAAGATAACTGAGAGACAGTGTAGAGCGCATGGTTTTATATAAGAGTTTCCATCTTCTAGATGGATGATCTAAAAAAATTTACGGGTCCATCTCGCCAAATAGAGTAGCATCGCACCTGGGTACTACACCAGGTATTTCTACGTCCCCACTAATCTAAATGAATAAATGCGAAAGTTTTTTTTATCTATCCTAACTATATTAACATCAAAACCGGTTAGGTTTATTTAATTCTAATGATATAAGAATATATTGAAATACCGTATATATATATATATATATATATATATATATATATATATATATATATATATATATTGTGCCTGGGTACTACACCAGGTATTTCTACACCCCCGCTAATATATATATATATATATATATATATATATATATATAATTTTTTTTTAGAAATGCCTTCTGATATTGGTTATAGTTTTAAAATTCACAAAAATAACGACACTGCTACGGGTCCATCTCGCTGAATAGGGTAGCATAGCGCCTGGGTACTATATCAGGTATTTCTACGGCCCCACTAATAATAATAATATATATATATATATATATATATATATATATACATAATTTTTTTTTAGAAATTCCTTCCGATATTGGTTATAGTTTTAAAATTCACAAAAAATAACGACACTGCTCTTTTTTTTTGTTGTAAACCAAACAAAAATTCCTTCTGATTAAATCCAGTTACAAAGGCACGGACAAAAGAAACGCCTTGCAATATCGGTGATAATTTTAAAATTTACAAAAATAGCGACACTGCTTTCGTTGTGGTCGTTGTATCAAAAACAAAACAAAAATTCTTTCTGATTGAATCCAGTTACAAAGACACGGGCGAAAGAAACGCCTTCCAATATCGGTGATAATTTTAAAATTCACGAAAATGATGACACTGCTCTTGTTGTTGTTGTATCGAAAATAAACAAAAATGCATGCATATATATATATATATATATATATATATATATATATATATATGTATATATATATATAAACATAGATGAAAGAAGAGTGATAAATATGTACGAATGTCCAGATTTATTTCAAACTTCGATTGTTCAATGCAAGGTATATTCGGTAATAAAATTATGTTTATTATTCTTTCCTTAAGCCAAGGCTTTTCAAAGATCAAAATCTTATCATCAGAGGAATTACATAGATAGATAAGTTGGCAGTGGAAAAGTCAAAATTCAACATTTAAAAAAAATTTAAGAAATGGAGAGTGAAAAAAAGTTCGTGTAAAAAAGATATGGGTTTGTCCAGTTGGTAATTGTCCGTTGATAAGATGTCTAATGAAAGGAGATTTAGATGGAGAAGAAAAGTTTTTCGTGAAGGCAGCATGGAAAACCGTTCAAAAATGAAGTAACTCCAATAGTGAGATGTTGAGTTCAAATTGTAGGTGGAGCGCACTTAATCGGAATTAATATGAGAAATCGGGCCATTAATTGCTCTATCTCGTTTATTGAGTTTAAACGACTTCACTATAGGTTCTATCTACTAAAAGTTTATTTTTAGTTTCATATTTGATTATATATATATATATATATATATATATATATATATGGGAAGAGAAGGATGAAAGTAATCCGACGTGATGGGAAAATGAAAAAAGGAAAACAAAAAATGGATGTTTTTTTATGTGTACATCAACGTTTCGTCTTTATTTATAAGACTTCATATCAAGAGAGAGAGGGAGAGAGAAGGGGGAATGGAAAAAGTGGAATAAACAAAAAATAAAATAAAATTAACTTTTACTATTTCATCTTTAATATCAAATGATTTTTTCATAAATGAGCGAAGACATTATTTTTTTTTTAAAAATGCAATAATAATGAGGTAAATGTCATGAAAAATGAATGGAGATGGAAAGATAGAATTAAAGCAGAATTGAACATAATTTACTGAATTTGAAGTGAGTTTACCTATTTCATAGCCACCCCTTCCTTCTGAATATCTATTATAATTGATCAAAAGTAAAAGCTGGATGAAAAACTGGAATTAGGGTTAGGCTTAGGGTTAGAGTTAGGTTTCGTGAATATTCAGTGGGATAAGTGAATGTTATAGAAAAAAAAGGAAGAATTCAAAGAATGAAGAATGATTGAATGATAGCTTTTTTTGTTCTTCTTGAAATTCTTGCAGTTTGATGGATAATTGAAGTACGGGCAGCATTATCAAAAAAGATTTGATTTGTTGGGAAATTTTCTTTCTTTTTTTTACAGTAAACACACAGAAAAAATGATGGCAGCAATGGTGGGATTGGCACTTTAAATAACGAAGTAGCTTTCATTTCTGTGGCGAAAAAATGTCTTAACTTCGAAAAAGAGTTTGCATTTTGTGTACTATGTGCAGAAAAAAGGAAATTAAAATTGAGGACTGAATGTTTTTTTCTTTATATCTGTCAAAATATGCTCGCCCATCTGTCACAAACAATCATAAATTATCTATTGATAAGGTCATTCAGCTGTAACTTGGTTTGGAGACAACTGAGGTGTCATTGCAATTTGTGTTTACGAATTCGGCTTTGATCTGTGAATTTCTTCTTTCTTGCTAGCTTTGACACTTAAATTCTGAAAAGTCTCTGGATGTATGGTGTCTTCGTTTTAACCAACTTATGACATGATACTTCCAATTAAGAATCAGCACCTCTTTTATTATTATTATTATTATTATTATTATTATTATTATTATTATTATTATTATTATTATTATTGTTACTCACTAGGAGTTTTCACACAGGTAGTCATCAGTGATTGCTCATTGACAGTAACCGGTGGTGTTCCCTGGAGTCTGAGTGACAACAAATCTCTCCATATTTCCAGTATTTTTTACCTCTTTCGATAACCATTACAAATGACTTTGCATTATCGCAACAGCTGCTTAACATTGATTTCTTGCTGGCAGCAACCATTGGTCTTCTCTGGTATTATTATTATTTACTCACTAGGAGTTATCACACTGGTCATCGTCAGTGATCGCCCACTGCCAACAACCTGTGGTATTCTCTGGAGTCTGAGTGACAACAAGTCTCCTCAGATTTCCAGTATGCTTCACCTCTTTTTGTTCATCACCGCTGATGACCTTGCGGTATTGCAACAGCCACCTACCACCGATTCCCCGCTGATAAGGGCCATTGGTCCCCTCTGGGGCCCGAGTGGCAACAAGCCTCCCCAAGGTCCCAGAGCTGTCCGTGCTCTTCCAGTGGAGGTCTGGTTTGCGCTTTCCCTCCTCGACCCTCTGTCCATTTTCCCTCCTCGACCCTCTGTCTATTTTCCCTCCTCGACCCTCTGTCCATTATTATTATTATTATTATTATTATTATTATTATTATTATTATTATTATTATTATTATTATTATTATTATTATTATCATGTTTACTCACTAGGAGTTCTCACACAGGCCGTCATCAGTGATTGCTCACTGATAATAACCAGTGGTGTTACCTGGAGCCTGAGTGACAACAAGTCTCCTCAGATTTCCAGTGATCTCCACCTCTTTCGATAACTACTGCAAATAAATTTGCATTATCACAACAGACGCTTACCATCGATTTCTAGTTGGCAACGACCATTGGCCTTCTCTGGAATTTGGATGGCAATAAGCCTCCCCAATGTCCCAGTGCTCTCTGCACTCTTCCAGCAGAGGTCTGGTTAGTGTAGTGGTTCTTAACCTGTGGGGAATTCCCCACTGGTGGGGAATGGCGGAGTTGCCAAGTGGGGAATGACCGGTCGGACAGAAGAACCACTGCTTCAAAATTTAATACATTACATCCACAAAACGCTCAGCAATGATTCGATGAAACCCCATCAACTGAAGAAGCACTTCTCCAATGTACACCACGAGATCGTTGGCAAGGAGAGGCAGTTTTTTGAATTGAAGGCAAACTGCTTGAAGAAAATGAGAATGGATCAGGGCGGAAAATTTCAAATTGAGTCGAAAGCGATATTACACGCATCGTATGCTGTTTCTCTGCTGGCGGCGAAGGCGAAGAAGCCACATAACATCGGAGAGACGCTGATATAGGCCAAATATATTTAGAAAAAACATAACAAATCTTTTCGTATGTATTTATTTCCATGTGATAACTGTGGTGGGAATGGGGAGCTGGCTCACTAAATAGTGGGGAATTGGAGAAAAAAGGTTAAGAACCACTGGGTTAGTGCTATTCCTCCTCGGTCTTTCCATCCTCCTTGTCCCTTCATGACTATTTTGTGTGGTATCAGTCGGGGCTGGTGCCATCGGGGAGGTTAATTTATGAAATTTCTGGCAGTTTCTGTTCCTTGGGTTCTTCTGGTGTTCTTTATGTGATTTTGTTTTCTTCCTGTTGCACCTTGCATGTGATTGGTTAGTCTTCGTAGCCAATGTGGAAAGACTCCGCATTCAAGGATTTTCCTTAAGATTGCAGCTGTTTTTTATCATTGCCGTCCATTGCATGGTCTCAGTCTTCCCTTTGATTCCAATTTCTCCCAGTCTTTTTTCCAAGTTCTTCGGAACTGTTCCTAGTTATCCTACGATTATTGGTATTATATTGACTTTCTTCATACTCCATATCCCTTTCAATTCTCTGGCGAGTTCAGTGTATTTCCTTCGGTTTTCTGTCTCCTTGATCTTCAATCTGTGGTCTGCTAAAGCGGCAAATTCTATCATTTGGCAGGATTGATCCTTCTTGTTGACTATTATGATTTGGGTTCTCCTTGCTTGTATGAGTTTGTCTGTTTGTACCTTCATATCCCAGAGGATTTTGTGTTTTTCGTGTTCGACTACTGTCTCTGGTTTATGTTTGTACCATTTGTCCGAGTGTTCGAAATGCATTTGTTTGCATAGCTCCCAGTGTACTGCTTTCCCCACGCAGTCATGCCTATTTTTGTATTCTTTTTGGGCCAGTTTTATGTGATTTACTGTTTAGTCTCTTTGTCTGCACAATCTGCATTTACTGTTTTCCTGGGTTTTATCTATTTTAGCTTTAATGTAGTTGGTCCTAATCACATTGTTTTGTGCAGCCGTCAGTAGGGATTCCGTTTCTCTGTTCAGCTGTTTTTTTCTCAGCCATGTCCAACTATTTTCTGTGTCTCTTCTTCTTGTCATTCTTATGAAACGTCCATGTAGTTGTTTTTCTTCCCACTTTTCTTTTCTTGTCTCTGTTTGTTTCTGGTTTCGGTGCTTCCTGAGTTGTTTGTTGGGATGGTTTCCTTTGCTGCAGTGATCAGCCTTTCTGTGTTTTGGTTTATGTATTTTTCCAGCTCTTTTTAGTGTCTTCCACACAGTCTTCTATACTTACCAGTCCTCTTCCCCCTTCGTTTATCTTCATATAGTCTCTCTATATCGTTTTTTCCATGTAGCACTACATCTAAAAGACGATACGGAGAGACTCTACGTGAAAAGAAACGAAGGGGAAAGAGGACTGGTAAGTATAGAAAATAGTGTGGAAGACACACGAAAAGAGCTGGAGAAATACATAACTAAACACATGGAAAGGCTGATCACGGTAGCAAGTGACACTGTCCCAATGAACAACTCAAGAAGCACTGAAACGACAAACAAAAAGACAAAAAAAGAAAAGTGGAAAGAAAAACAGCTACATTGACGTTTCATAAGAATGACAAGAGAAGAGACCAAATAACATTCCTGGGCATGGCTAAGAAAAGGAGACTTGAACAGAGAAACGGAATCTCTACTGACAATTACACAGAACAATGCGATTAGGACAAACCATGTTAAAGCTAAAATAGATAAAACCCAGGAAAACAGTAAATTCAGATTGTGTGGACAAAGAGACGAAACAGTAAATCACATAATAAGTGAATGCAGCAAATTAGCCCAAAAAAGAATACAAGAACAGACACGACTGTGTTGGGAAAGCAGTACACTGGCAACTATGTTAACGAATGCATTTCGAACACACAGCCAAATGGTACAAACATAAACCAGAGACAGTAGTCGAAAACGAAAAACACAAAATCCTCTGGGACATTAATGTACACACAGATAAACTCATACATAGTAATGCCCCTGACCCATTTCCCATAGTAGTAAATTAATGAAACTTGGCACAATTGTTAGTCTTTCTCTACATAAAAACCACCCAGAGTTATGCATTTCTCCCATCGTTTGATGCAGCTTTGGACACCGTTTTTGTAGAACACCCCAGGTTGGTACTCCAACCACATCGTAACTTTAGAAATTAAGGCTGCATAATCTGGGAAATGCTTTCCTTTCAAATACAACTTCATTGCTGGGAAGAAATGAAAGTCAGAGGGTGCAAGGTTAGGAGAGTAAGGGGGATGAGGGAGGATTTCATAGCCACACACCCGTGTTTCTGATCTGGCGACATGCGAGTTGTGGACCAGAGCTTTGTCCTGCGGGAGGAGGATAACTTTGCTGACCTTGCCCCACCTCTTGATTCTGATAGCTTCCCTTAATTTCATCAAAAGTGAAGCGTAATAGGCTCCTATAATTGTGGTATCCTTTGCCAGGAAATCTGTCATCACTACTCCGTCCTGGTCCCAGAAGACTGTGAGCATGACCTTTCCAGTGGAGGGCTGCACCCTTGCCTTCTTTGGAGGTAGTGAGTCCAAGTGCTTCCACTGCATTGACTGGGACTTGGTCTCTGGATCATTGTGATGGACACAAGTTTCATCCTGTGTAATCAGTCTTTTGAAAAACTTCAACTTATCTTCTTGGCACATCTCCAAATTCATCCTCGAGCACTCAACGTGTTCTTGCTTCTGGAAAGGTGTGAGCAACCTGGGAATCCATCTGGCAGACACCTTATGCATATGCAAATGGTCATGAATGATAGTTTCCACTGTACCCTGTACTAATCTTGACCTCTTGGCTATTTGGCGAATAGTAATGTGTCGATCTTCCAAAATGGCAGCCTCAACTTGACAGACAGATGCCTCATCAATGGCAGAAGACGGACGACCAGGTCTGGGACCTGTTTCCACAGACTTCTGGCCATGTTTGAATTCACGATGCCAGCGTTTTACAAAATCATAAGTTTCTTTCATTTCATCAAAAGTCTCCTTTGGTTCGCGTCCTTTCAAATACAAAAATCGGATCACTGCACGACACTCAACTGGCTCCATTTCACACCTGACTCAGTTCAAACACCTCTGAATCAGAAACTACAATTAGTTCAGAGCTGTTTGTTGCAAGATAACCCATACAGATATAAATCATTACACATGCAAAATTTCATCTAGATCAGAAAACGGGAAGTGGGTCAGGGGCATTACTTATTGAACGCCCCTCATATTAATTCTTTTTTTCTGTCTTTAATAATAAATGCGAAAAGCACAAAATAACCATTTCGAATTACTCAGTAATATGGAATTGTTTTATTTGGCCAATCGACGTTCTAGTCTTTCATTTGTTCATTTCATTATATAACCAGTTTTTAATCGGGAATTCATTTTCATTTTTATGCTGAAAAAAAATAAAATTCCTTGACTTTGAATATCTTAAAGACCATATCAATTAACCTTTTTTTTCTAATAAATAAATAAAATTTTACTATGTTCATGCACAGTAAATTTCCCAACATTAGAATATATCAAATAACACTACGACAATCATATTTATGTACATATTTACAATAAAAGCAAACGAATATATATATATATATATATATATATATATATATATATATATATATATATATAATGAAGAAGAATGGAAAGGAATTAGAGAAGCAAAAGCCAAATCATAATTCAATTCAATTGCTCAGAGCAAGATATAAACCGCAAAAAAGGCAATTTATTCAAGTATCCTGGATATTGAGCTGTATACTCTTCACAATAGGTTTTACTTTTCCTAAAAGTTCGCTTTTAGTACACCACTTTATATATATATATATATATATATATATATATATATATAGAGAGAGAGAGAGAGAGAGAGAGAGATGTGGGGAAATATATGTTTTGCATATACTTTCTACTCTTTAAAGTCCAACCATTTCAAGGTAAAAGCTTGATGTTGTTAACATATAACAACTCAAAATAAATAAATACACAATATTTCAAAGTTGCATTGAATTTAATCATTAGACACCAATTAAACAAGCTGCCCTGAATTTCATTTTCTTCGTAAAACTGCTTAATCTTAAGTCATGAATTTTTGACATTTTCTAGAATCAAAAACATGTATTGTATTTATGGATTTTGCTCAAAATTAAATTAAGGATTCTAGACATAAGGTTAAGTATCATATCTTGATTTTAATTTTGTAAAGAGCAATAAAAGTGATGAAAAACCGTTCTGTCCGGGAATTGATTTCGTCCTCCCTGCAATGGGTAGTCGAGCACTTTGAGAGAAATATGAAAAGTTTTTAATTCAGCAATATTGCAAAAGTTCTCTCCCTTTTTAGCAGATTGAACACTCTCTGGGATTTTCTATGTTCGTAAAATAAATATAGGGTTTATTTCTCTCACATTTAATATCGGATTCACAGTGACATAATAGTTAATGTAGTTGAATTGGAGTTACTTGGACCAAGGGCTCGAATCGTTCAGTACAGGTATATATATGGGCACACTGATGATTGTTAGTGAACATGAAACATATATGTCCGTGGATAATAAATATTTATTCATAAAAAATAATTGTATATATATATATATATATATATATATATATATGTATGTGTGTGTGTGTGTGTGTGTGTGTGTGTGTGGACACACAGTCTAATTTAAATCAATTATAAAACTCTTTTTGAGTTGACTACAAAGATCAATCATAAACTTCCACCGAACAGCTCAATATTTATTGCGATAAAGCTGAGCATATAGATGCAATTTTTATGATTTAAATTATTTTCAAATCATATTCCAAATAAAGAGTATACTCAAAGTTTAACAGCTATTTCAAATCAATATTTATTTTTAGTCATATAATGTTAAATAAAAATTGTTCAAATAGCGACTCTCTTCAGAATTTCTTTTACATATGTACCAAGAAAAAACATATATATATATATAGACTGTTTCGCTGTTTCACAGCTCATCAGTGCGGCTAGACCAGTTAGTGTCTCAAGCCGGGATCGAAACGCAACCGTCGAGCTGACAGTCGGCGATGCTAACCCCTACGCCATCATGCGACACTGACTGAATGTAAGAAATATCTCAATGTAACGAAATGTAAACATTGCAATTGCCTGAGCTCGAATTAGTTTTTACCTAATGAGCATTGCCTTAAAGCTAATGGCCGTTGACGATACCCTTACAAAAATAAGCTCTACCCGGAGGGAGCTTTTATAGTCATCCACATACAGACTGTTTCGCTGTTTCACAGCTCATCAGTGCGGCTAGACCAGTTAGTGTCTCAAGCCGGGATAGAAACGCAACCGTCGAGCTATATATATACACATATATATATATATATGTAGACACATATATATTCACTTTTTTTTTCATTGTTTATATCCTTTTGCTTTTGCTGGGTATGGGGCATTTACCGGCTATTTCAAACATTCCAACCACGAGATCTTTTTAAGATTCTAACCGTCCCTTTAAGTGCAATTGTATTTCATTTTACTTCAGTCAAAGTTCTCAGAAATCAAGGGGCCTCTTCTTGGGGCTAACACTTGATCTCTATATAAGATACATAGATATTCGAATATTTCATTAATGTTCTCTTTTACCTGTTAAACGTTTAATTAGTAAGGAAGTTAAGAATATTAATTTTCCTCTACAATTGACCCGTGAACTATGTTATAGTATACCTTCTTTGTGATGTCTTGGTCTTACCTGATTCCAGGACAAGAATTCATCTAGTCTGGTGGAGTATCCAGCTAAGTGCTCTTACTTGAGGTAACTTTATTTGGAAAAGGTTCATTATTCCTCGTATATATTGTGTATAGCTGTGTCGAGGGGATGTGTGTGTGTGTGTGTGCATAAATGAGTAAGATAAATAGTGCTAATTAAATAAAAGCGAAACATGATCCGTGTTGAATTTAAAGTTAATTAAAAGAATGTAATCTGGGAGTGTTTTTCCGGTTAGCCAATCAGACGTGTACCAGATGGTAGAAAATATTCTCAAGAGTCTGAATCCCAATTGCACATGCCATTCGTAAGCTGTGTAGACAAACGAACATCTACTACCACGAATGCTTATAAATAAGTTCACAGTACATTGCAAAAACAAATTCAACCGGGCGATTCAATATAATTCGTTAAACGTAACTGAGAGCATGCAGAAAGAAAAAAGGGGTTTCTGTAAAAGAAAAAGCAAGAAATAGAATCACTCAATAGAAGTATAATAATCAAGAAGACATCATCATCATCATCATCATCATCATCATCATCATCATCATCATCATCATCATCATCATCATCATCATCATCATCAATGCAGTAGTGTCAGAGATATGCCATCTGGAACTCTAGTTTCTGGCAGGACCATCACGGCGGACAGATATTAAGGTCGAATTCCAGCTAACAGGGCTTGGGTAAAAATCTTGAAGGAGTTAGTATCTGGATCCGTCTAATGCATGGAATTAATGGAGTGCGAGTGTGCCATTCCTATGTGTGTTCTGGATCAAACCTTCCCCGATTTTGCATGCAACTGATGAACCTTGCTTCTCTCAGCATCAGAGGCAATCTTGCAGGTTTAATGAATAGCTACAAACAACGAGGACTTCATGCAGACCATACAATCCTGAGGCACGATCTTCATGAGCTCTATGCAAAAGTCGGACTTGCTCAAAAACAACAACAACAGCATTATCATCGTCATAATCATCATCGGTTAACCGTCTGTTTTATATGCTGGCATGTGTTACACAGCTTTTAGAAATTGACTTTCAAACTAAACTATCTTCATGTACCCCTCTTTCTCTCAAATCCACCCTTATCACTTCCTCCTATGTTTTCCTTGGTCTTTCCCTGCCAACTGACCTTGCTACCTCAACTGTTTTACATCTACTAACCCAAGCCCTTGCATCCACCATCATCGTCATCATATTTGGTTTAATGTCAGTTTTACATGCTGACATGTGTTGGACGGCTTTAACAAATTAACTTCCAAACTAACCTATCTCTGGTCAGTTCTTTATTTATCCCTCTTTCTTTCAAGTCCTTTTTTGTCACTTCATCTGATGTTATTCTTGGCCTGCCCCTGTGAACGAGACCTTCTACCTTAAGTGTTCTATATCTACTAATACAAGAACTCTCATCCATATTTTCAACATCCTCAACCCTCACTGGCTAGGTTTCATGTCTATACATCATCGCACTGCATACACATCCCTTGGTCGGCAGTAGTAATGTTCTGCTATTTAGTAAAGGCAAGCGTTCCCTGAACTTACTCCAACCACTCATAACTCTTGCAACCACACTAGCACCTACTCCACCCTGTGATGCAATGGTATCACCGATGAAAACACAACTTTTCAACAATCTCAATAGCTTCGTCATCCAAATATAGTGAATTGATGCTTTAAAACTGGCTTTAAAAAAATAATTCTTTAGTTTTATTTTAAGCATATTATGAATGATTTCGTGGATGTATCTTTAAGGAAATCAATAAAAAATATCGAAATAATTTGTAATTTTATTATCTATTTTCCTATTTAGTCAAAGTACATTTTACAAATAAATAGGAATAAATAAAACAGCTTCATCCATTCCAAGATATTCTTTTATTTGTTTACACACCTTATGTTTACATATGTGAAGAAAATGATGTTATCAGAAAAAGTCGTCTGATGATTATGTCTTCTAAAAATACCAGTCGAGGCTACGTTCTCAACAATCAGTCTGGCAGAGACTGTGCCATTTCGGTGGCCTTTATCTGTAAGAGTGTGGTATTAGTTCTGGGTAGTCCTAGGAGGTTCACGCTCGCAGGCCTTGCCTTCTCTCTTTAGGAAGGAATTAGTTAATCGCTAACTGCCTGAGGGGAATGTCGACGGGGTTGCACAGGCCATTTTTAGAGGCCAGCCTGGCCCTTTCATGGGGGCGTTGGCTTCCCCCTCGTCCAACTTTCCGGCCCTTGTGCAACATATTACTTTAGTGAGAAGTATGGAAATACCATGTTTACATAAGTTTAAGCTAATGAATTTTTAATAAGTGCACATATTATTTTCTTTTTTATCAATATTTTTTTTTTAATAAAAATGAATAAAAGAGTCATGAAAAAAAAAATAACTATAATTTGTGTTAACTTCTTTCTTTCTCGGTGAACTTCGAAAGTCGAGAGTAACAAAAGGAAAAATTGGAAAGAAAACAATCAGACAAAAAGAAAAAGTATTTTAATTTATAAACGGAAAAAAAGAAAATAAAGTGAATAAATACATACCCTGCGATTGTAGATATCATTTTGTATCTTGAAAATGTTACAAATTTTAAATTTCTATAAATTTCTACCACTGAAAGAAATGTAGGGTCGGATATAATATGTAATCGATGAAATCGATTGGAATTAAATGTTTTATATATTTCACTGGCTAGTCAGAATCAAGTACTGATCTGTCAGAATCATTTCTATTTGTGTTTACCTTGGAAAATCTGACAAGATAACTTTAGATGATAAGATTTCAGATAAATGTAAAAGCAAAAATAATGTATTTGTAAACTTATTTATGTTTTTTTATATTTAAGAATCTTCTTTGATTTAAATAATTTGGACTCTGTCTACTTGTAAAATACCATGAATACAATATTAAAAATAGACATCATAAGATTCCTTTTTGTGTGCATCTTCAGTATGTGATATACATGCTGAATGTGATCTACAACAATACAAATCTACTAAAATGTAATAATCTGAAAAAGGTATTATTGTAAATTAACACTCTCCAAAAAATGAGATTCTACTTTTATTTTTTGTGAACACCCGAAAAAATTTGGCGGAAAGACCTCCTCCCCTCCAAAAAAATAATGTAGAATGGGGGATCAGTTTCATATATAAATTTTTAGCATTTTAGGGTAGTCAACCAATTGCTTTTATGTCCATTTGTGACCTATCTGCGTTAAAAAATGTTATATTTGATAGAAGATATAAGCATTTTAAGTTACCATATATATCTGTTCTTATCAAAGTAGACATCTTGTTTAGTCACAGGAAGTAAATTATCTAACCTAAATAAGTGACTAAAAAGGATGACTACTTTGCTGAGTACCAATATTTATGATAACTTAAAATCTTCTGTTTAATATTAAATATTATTTTTTAACGCAAATAGGTCACAAATGAGTAGGTAAACCACAATAAACTGTTTTTGACTAATTTCTTTTAACTGATTTATGTCGCTAATAGTAACATTTATCCCTTCTATTTTACGATACTTTAAAAGTGCATGAATTGAAATGTATTCTGGTGGATTTAATTTTGTAATCAAATTATTTTTTCAATAGAATTTTTTTTAAATATTTCAATAAATATTTGATTTATCTCTATATTAATAAAGTAATCTCGATTTTCTCCTGAAACTTCATTCACTATTGGACTTTAAACACAGGTGCTATATAAAATTCAAATATGGTCACGCTTTCTGTCAAAAATTGATGCATGTTTGCAGAAATTATCAGTCAGTTTCATTCGGTTTCATTATTTCATACATTAATTCCGGGATACCTGACTCTCTCAAACAAGTCATACATACAGGAAGTCGGAGTAACTTTTACTCACATGCAAAAATCTACTACCACTACCACTATCTAATACCAGGACTTCTTTATTGGATAAATTTTCCAGCTCAAACCGTCATTGTTTTATTTTTGAATTCCGTGATATTGTCTTTCACCCATTATAACTTCCATAAGTAAATATGCTCTACTGACCCATTCTGCTCCACCCTATCCCACAAATGGAAGAGAAATACAACAAAAAGGAAACGATTATACAGGCAAAAAATAGCTTTTTTTTCGTACATACATAGGAAAATTCTGGGTATCTGCTGTTAACACTGTGAGGTCTGTGTTCGTGCTGGATCGTTCAAAGTTGGGCATGGAATTTCTCGAGTTAATCTCCTTTCCCGGGCAACGCCGGGACACGGGTCAGCTAGTAATAAATAAAACAAAATAATATGAATTCAATTCTCACAATTGCAAGTTGTCTGATAATTTTATTAATATAGAGATTATATATATATATTACTAGCTGGCTTTGCCGGCTCACTATTTCTTCTAGAAGTTCGCCCCTTGAAACACCTAAACCACTAATCTAAAATAATAAACATTTCATTCATAACTTTGTGTAAACACTAAACAAAATCTTTCTCATTTATTCATATAGATAAACATAAACATTTTGGTAATTTCGATACAAATTTATTTATATTTCAAATGTGACCGTAAAGAAAGGAAGAAAGAAGAAATCAACTTACCTTTTCACTTGCAATTTAGAAATAGATCGTAACTTGTGTAAAATCAAGATGGTACATCTAAAGAAAGGAACATTTGATCACAAATGCTAAATCTTTGTCCAGGAGATCAAAACAATATTGCAAAACAAAACTATTTGTTATATTAAAATCAAAACAATCATTGTATTAAAAAACAATAAAAAATAATAGTTAATTAATAAAATGTCCTTTTTCAGAACCAATATGCAAATTCGTTAACCCTGCAACTGATATCGCACACACATAAGTAATATATATAAAAAAAGGGGCCCAACTTTCACATTTATTCATTTAGATAAAATAATTGCTATGCATACTCAAACTGTATTATTATCTCTAACTTAATTATTTATCCGAATAAACTTTTTATTTAGTTTGTGGTAGTTTTAATTGTGTGTTTTATTGCATTCATCACTATTATTTATCAGTTAGCCATTTGATAACATAATCAATAATCTAATTTATTAGCAGCGATGAAATTATAATACATTGATCATCATCATTAATATACTACTAAGTTTGTTCAAATTGATCAATCCAAACTACTTATTGGTTTGAGTTCTTTTGCTATCGCGAAATAAACATTTATTATGGCATTCAGTGTATGTGTTAACATCTGCTGCGTTTAGTACAATGGAAATGCAATATGCCTTTTCTAATCGCGAACTTTCTCGCTTTTTGAAAGTTTTATGCAGCTTTTTGAATTGTTTAACCCATAAATGCTTTATTTTGTATATTGGTTTCAAAAATATTTCATCATCGAAGATAGTGATTACCTGTTTAGCGGGTGTACTGATGAAACGTCATATTAATACATACTCACACCTGCCAAACAAGTTGCAGTTCGACACATTTTCGTTGAATATTATATTAAATAGGCATTTTGTTTGAATGTGACGTATTTGAAACAAAAAGTATTTAAGGGTTAAGTAGAAGGCGATTGTCTACAAAGTATGTTACACTATATTTTCGATGGTGACACAGCTAGTTTAGACCCTTGCCGTCTGGTTTCTGCTGACGGTCTTGACAAAGTTTTCCTTTAAAAGAGTTTTACACCGTTTCTTTTCCTGTAGTGGACACACAAACTTTAACTAATGCTTCTGAAGACAAACTGTTCTTTCTTTTATCTGCACAGAGGCATTATTTTGTAATGTCAGACACTTCCCAGTCTTCTGGTTTAAATTAAAGTGAAAAATAGGGATTTTTATTTTTGTTCCTTTTGGCTAAGATCAAAGTGTAGTATCTGTTCCGATGGACACTACACCCCATAAACTGGTATTGTCTTGACCTTCGGGGCTTGATTTACGCCGGTCTATGGGTCTGTCCTGTGCAGTTCTAGGAGGACCACCCTCCCAGGCTTCGCCTCTCCTCTTTGGGGAGGAGTAAGTTTATTGCTTACTGCCTGAGGCGCCCCTACCGAGGAATGCCGACGGGGTTGCCCAGGCAATTTTTAATGGCCAGAGTGCTCACCTCTCGGGTGCTGGCTTTTCAAACCCCACTTTCCCGACACGACCTTGGGTCACATCTTACTTGTGGGAGTAAGATAAAAACTGGCCTTGTGCCTAACTCCTGGAGAGGAGTAAATAAATACTCAAAATTCACGTTTTGGTGGAGCTGGGATATCCCCTACATTAAACCGACTTTGTGTTACATCTTGCCATTGTAAGTAGGTAAATAGTATCTGCAATTGAATGGGTCATGTACGTGCACAAACTGATATGTATACGGACGGAAGTAAGCCTAACACTTTTTTCTACTAGCCAATGGTAGCCGAGATAGCATCTTCAGTTGGCATGTTGTTAACAAATGCTCAAAAATGAAGCGTTTCAGGTTTCTCAACATCATACAATTTTTGTCAGATTATCCAAAGATCAGACATAAGCTCAATAATATGTATAATCGTATAATCTTCTGTACAATACAGGGAAGTCAATTTTCACTTATTTCATTGACTATTATAGCTTTCGAACAAAAAACTTTATATGTTAATCCATTCTGCCAGCCACTTAGGCCAATTCTTCATGTGTATTTCCAGAAAATATGCGTTCCCTTTCAACATTTCTTACAGTTTTTCCAAGTAAGCTGTTCCTCCCAATACAATCATTTACAGGAGAGGTCACAGGCATTTTCACTCTCATGCTAACATCTACTCCCACAACACCCACAGTCACCGGAAACTGTTCTTAATAGGGTGATATTTGTTTAAATCACTACAATTATTTCATATTTTCGTTCTTACTATTGTCTATATACTACACTAAATTTTACATTAATTCTGGTATTCTTCTAATAAAATAATCTTAATATTTGTAAAAAGAAAATAAACGAAAAGAAGAAGTAGTCTTTATTTATTCTACACATAATCTCCGTCTAAACAAAATTGGAATATCATTAAGAAATGCAAGAAATAATTTGGGGGCGTTTGATTTTCTAGCAAATAAAATCTGGATGAGATAGAATTGTAATTCATATTCTTAAATGTAGATCACATGTGGAAGCGCCCCACCCACTCTTTTTCTAAATATCTATGTTAAGGAAAAGAGTTTCTTTTTCAAGAACGTCCCATCGGTGGTACACATTACCACTGGACTGTTCCCCCACAGACTGCAACATGGTAGTCTTCAAATCCAATCTCAGCAAATACTTGCTATAAACCGTCCCCCCATAAGTACTCAGACTTTGTTAATTCCAGTCATAATTTTCAATCCTCTTATAATATTAGTTATCATCCAACTGACAATCCATCCCTCTCATTCATCCTTCTCTTTGAGTGGCTTTTGGACTTGATATATGGTGACTTATTAGTGTAAAAAAATAATCTCTTAAATGTTCAAAAACGTAAAGAGGTTATTGTAGTTTGTGGTGCTACAGTGACAATTCGACGTCACATTCTCCCAGCCAAAATATATGTTTGCAATATCAAAAAACGTTCCATGTTAGGAGCAAAGTGTAGTATCTGTTCTGATACTACACTTCATGTTTTTCTGTCCTCCGTCAGTTAAGGAGAAATCTTCCGAGAGTGAGGCAATTTGCTATTTTTGTTCCAATCCAGAGTGCCTCTTTTTGGGGAACTGAAATTTCCTCACATTAAAAACTGACCTTGTGGGGAGGCAAGTAATTAGAAACTTGAAAGTATATCTGAAAAGCAAAAACAAAAAACAAAACAAATAAACAAACCGATGAGAATAAATGTTTAAACAAAGTTAAATAGATTAATATGTTATTTTCATTTGGATACAACGAAATCGGCATATGGTTTTACACAGTGATAGATACTGCCAAGTCTGCCACAAAGAAGGTAGGCTCCCTCTACTGGGGTAGAAAACTACTCACACCTGCTAGTAGCCTATATCTCTATAAAGCCACGTTTCGCCCATGCATAGATAATTGTTGCCATATCTGGGCTGGTGCACCAACCACTAATCTCCCTCCCCCTTTCGTGGCCAGGATGAAAAAAGAATTTCTAACCTAATAAGTCGCGCATTGGTTGCTAAGCTCCAGTCCTTGTCGCATGGCCGCAGTGTTGTATCCCTGTGCTTGTTTTACAAATACTTCTACAGAATGTGCTTTGTTAAGCTTACTGCACTTGCTCAACGTGAATATCCCCGACCCAACCAATTAGCAGCAGAATCACATCCTTTTTCTGTAGAGGTCCCTAGATACCGGAAGAGTTTCTACTTCGATAGCTTCTTTCTTTAGATCGCTTGCCTTTGGAATTCCCTCCTTGCTCCATGTTTCTCTAACCGTACGAACATGCAGAAATTTAAATGTAATGTGAACAAACATCTTGCTGCAAAACTCCTCATCAGGTTTCACTCTATAAATCTGGCCGCTATCATAGTAGCCCCTTACGTTTCAGTAGCAGTATACCTCGTTGTAGGCGAACAAAAGTTTTTAAAAGAAGCTAATTCTTAAAATGGTCTTCCTATTTTAATTATTGGGATGTTACAGACAAAATCTAAATATTTATATATATATATATATATATATATATATATATATATATATATAAATCAAGGGAGGCGCGATAGCGCTCTATCCCTTAATAGACTTCAAAAACGACCTATGCTAGAAATCTCATTTCTTTGATCAGTCATAACTCAAAAACCAATAAACCAAATTAGTTAAAACTTTGCACAAAATTTTCATTTGATAGGTTCTATAAGTGTGTAGAATTTCAGCATCATTAGTCAAGGCAACCCAGAGATCCAGAAAGGTCAGGAGTGATTTTGTGTTATCCGTGTGTACGTATGTACGTGTGTGCCACCCTGTATCTCATCAACTATTTGATGGATTCAGCTGATTTTTGGCAGAGATAGAGGTTCTAGGGTCTAGTTGATGGCATTTTAATTTCAGTTCACCATATACCTTAGTTTTCCAGAAAATTCAAAAAAACCTTAAGAATTACCATTGTCTTGAGGCATAGCCTTTACAAAAGTAGTGACATTCCATGATAAATGCCAGTATACTGAAATCACTTAATAGGGTTAGATGAAAATTCATATACACTAAATGTACGAAAACAAGAAAATTCCCAAATTTTTACACTTTTATTGTCATTAAGAGTATGACTACATATGAACCAAACCATTTCATTATCACATCACTACAGTATAAATATCTATGCATGAGTGGATGAAGTGTGTGAGGTGCGCTGAAGAAAAATTCCTACAAGTAAAATACATAGCCCTGTTGTACTCGCATACCCTTAATGACAATAAAAGTGTAAACATTTGGGAATTTACTTGCTTTTGTACATTTAGTGTATATGAATTTTCATCTTAACCCTATTAAGGGCATATGATTTCAGTATACTGGTATTTTTCATGGAATATATATATATATTTAGATTTTGTCTGAAACATCGATGTCTGTAGGTAATACATAATTAATATTTATTTATAAATATTATTAAAAGCCCCCTTTACTAAGGCCGGGCACTCTGAGTGAGTTTAATAACAAGCAGTACTACTAGCTTCATTGCGAGATCCAACACAGTTTGTTGTTGTAAATAACTATTCGCTGCTCGTTGTGAAATACCCGCCGACTTGGTATTTACAAAGTTAAATTCCTCCTTAATTCTAAGCTAATTTGTGGTGGCCAACGGGAAACGCTCTTGACTGCGATTCAGCGGCGATTTATGATCGGAGTTCGCGCCCGCCGACCGTCGTAAATTAACTTCCTGCACTGAAGATTGTATAAGTGTGAAACATCGATGTCTGTAGGTAATACATAATTAATATTTATTTATAAATATTATATATATATATACTAGACGTATACGTGACCCGTTGGGTCACAATCACAACGACTATTCATTCTACTTTGATTGCATTCGAAAATTAATAAAATGTGATATACCTTTTAAGACGTTCTTCTTGCATAACTAAAAATTAGGAATCTTGCTACTTCTATATTATTATTATTATTATTATTATTATTATTATTATTATTATTATTATATAAAAGTATTATTATTAATTTTATATATATATAAAAACGAAACGATATCGTCTGTAGGTGAAAAAAACAGTTTGATATTTAAAAAATATTTATATTTAAAAAGCCCCTTTAAAGATGTAATAGTCTTAAAAGTAGAGAACCGTGAAATTGAGAAAGTGTGTTGTCATCTGCGATAAGCGAGTTCCGTGTGAGTGTTGAACACTGTAGGCAGCAATGACACTTCCCCCTGCCTCCCAGAGTAAGTGTATCTCAATTTCAATTACTGTATGTGCTGATTGCCAACGATCGTATGGTCCTGAGCGTTTGTCTCATGATTCTCCTACAACCGCCTACAACCGCCACTCCTACACTGATGAGGGTAAAAAAAAAGGAAACGATATCGTCTGTAGGTGAAAAAAACACTTTAATATTTAAAAATATTTATAGTTATACATATATATATATATATATATATATATATATATTGACTGTGGTACCAGTCTTGAAGAATTCTGGAGATAGAACTGACCCTCAAAATTATCGCCTCCATCAGCCTACTCTTGCTCTTCACTAAAATCTTTGAATCCTTAATACATCTAGCAATAGTCCGGCACCTTGTTAATACTAAACTTCTTTCTGGCCATCAGTATGGATTTAGGCAAGCAAGGTCCACTGCTGAATTCCTAACGATCATCTCCGAACGCATATACCATACACTGGACAAGGCAGATGAAGCTAGGACGGTAGCGCTTGATATATCCAAAGTATTTGACAAGGTCTGGCATAAAGGTCTTCTCATAAAAATTAATTCATATGGTATTACTGGATGAATATTTAATATAATTAGATCCTTCCTATCCAACAGAAAGATCCAGGTTGTTCTAGATGGCCGTTCATCCAAACAACTTAACATAAACGCAGGTGTGCCCCAGGGATCGATCCTTGGACCTTTATTATTCCTCATTTTCATAAACGACCTCCCCAATAACATTGTGTCTGAGATGGGTATATTTGCTGACGACACTACACTCTACTCTTGTCATGTGAGTAAAACGGGCACACATATACGAGGAAATGGCTGAATCCTTAGAAAGTGACCTCTACTCTGGCATAAAATTTTCAGGTCATAAATGGTTGGTAACATTTAATGCTGCAAAGACAAAGCTCTTTTCCTTCAATAACTGCAAGAAACCTCTTCAACCACTGATTGCTATGGCAAATAACACCCTACCTGAGAGTCCAGCGTTCAAACTCCTCAGCCTAACATTCACAGGTAACATGAATTGGAACAAATACATTGAATACATTGCAAGGCTGCAGCAAAGAAGGTGGGTTATCTCTATTGTGCTAGTACACTTCTCACACCTACACATTATCCTGTATCTCTACAAAGCCACCATCCGCCCATGCATGGAGTATTGTTGTCACATCTGGGCTGGTGTGCCATCCACTAGTCTCTCCCTCTAAGACAAGGCCCAAAAAAGAGTCTCATCTAATAGGTCCCTCACTATCTACCAAGCTCCAGCCCCTGTCCCATCGCCACAATGTTGCATCCTTGCGCTTATTTTACAAGTACTTCAATGGAATGGGCCCCGATGAGCTTGCTGCTCTGGTTCCCCCTCGACTTAAATACACTCGACCAACTCGACAATCAGCAAAATCCCACCTATTCACTATGGAAGTTCCCAGATGCCGAAGAGCCTTCTACTCCAATAGCTTCTTTCCTCGAGCTGTTGGCCTTTGGAACTCCCTCCCTGCTGCCTGTTTCCCCGACTGTACCGACATGCAGAAATTTAAAACTAATGTGAACAAACATCTAGCTGTACAGCTTCCAATTTAGGATGATCCCCTAAAATTTCACCCTAATTCTCACAGTCCCTTACGTCTACAGTGGCAACTAGTCTTGTTTGGGGTGAACTCAGTAAAAAAAAAATATTTTTTTAAATTATTGATACAAGTCTGATAGAAGACATAGAATTTTCTCTATTCGGGATTTTTTAAATTACTAACTCGACTTGGCGAACAAATTTCTGAGTCTCTGGTAGTAATTCGTTGAATGTGGATTTTAGATTTCTTTAACCACTTTAACCACTTGAAATTTGCTTGCAGTCCGAAAAAAATCAAACAAAAAACCCCAGAAAATTGGCCAGCAAAAATTAACTTCTTTCCAAGGTTGTAGCTATCGGGTGGTGGGGAAAGACATTTAAACATGTTATTATCACAAACCAGCAGGAATCACCCTGCATACCCTTACACATTGGAAGAGCATAAGTATCAATCACATACAAGCATAAACACACACACGCCACACGGTATGTATAAAACTTTCTTACCCCCCCCCCCCCCCCACCTTATCTCACACGTCCAGACAATAGGTATACTCGAATTTATGGCATGCAAGCTTAACCTAGATTAAGATACAAACTCCCATCAGCTAGACATGGATAGAAAACCAACCGCCTCCACATACGTTTCACCATATATTAAATATTTACATACATAGATTATAGGGAAACAATTTGCAATAGCACACACGTATACATTTACTCATTACACATGCACTTATACTTCTGAATTAATATAATTACAATCAAGTTTAAGAAAAAGTCTGTCTCATAGGGTGCAGTCATTTAAAACAATTTGGATTTTCTACTATATTTAACTGGGGTTTAATAGATAAATTCATACTCAGACGCATTAATTATAAGATTTAATTGGTGTTTACTATACCTATTAATTTTAAAGATAAATAAATATTTTTCAAAACACTGATTTCTAGAAATATAAAATCATAAAAGTATAATTTTACCAAGCAAAATTCTGTAAAAATAATATATATCCACAAAACACATACCCCGATTACACAAGTATGCAAACAAGCTGCACAATGTGATAAAACAGTATTAATTCATCCTTAGCAGCGTATTAAAATAGTGGAAGTGAGACAGATATTATTAAATATATTATTCATTAAGAGCAATTTAATTATTAGTTTAATTAAAAACTACAATCTAGTTCGATTGACTTATTAAATTTTACAGTCCACACAACTCTTCACTAGAAGAGTTTAGTTTCGTTTATAAATTTAAATTACATATTCATTAGTCAGCTTAATACCTAATATAATTATATGTTTATATAATTTGATTTATTTACAGTATATATATATAGTTTTGTGTGTGCTTTGCCTTGCTGTTTTTTTAATCTTTTTTTCATCTTTCTTCCTTTTATGTGTACTAGTCTGCTTATTTTTTATTATTAAATGAAGGTCTCTGATGAGCAGACCGAAAAAACTAAATACCATATATTTGTTAATGGGTTGTTAACCGTTCGTAAGATGGAAAAAAATTTAAGCATTCGCCGAAATAAAAAAATAAAATAAATATTATGATTGTGGATTGACAATTTTTCTTTTCAGTTGAATGCAACCAATCAATATATATATATATATATATATATATATATATATATATATATATATATATATATATATATATATATATATATATACCTAACTTTATATAGAGAGATAGATAAAGAGAAGTTCAATAGGCCTGTTTGCTAAGGCGGGAGCACAAATTAGGATATTATTAAACTTTGTCTTTGACTTAACCTTAACCATGACCCTTGGAATTTTCTCTTATTATCAAATGCATATTGTGTCTGTGTAGACATAACATTCTAAGCTTAAGGAAGTAGGAAATAATATAAACCTTAAATCAATCTATATCATTATATTTTTAATATTAATGAGGTACTGCTTATAAAGGTCAGAAGCCATTCGAGAATCTGACAAAAACAGCGAAAATAACGGTCGCGTGATGCGTTTACAACTAAGTCCGCACAGAAAATCATTCTTCTAACTCAAAATCAAAATTCATTTTTTGATCCGACTGGCAGATGTACAAGCAATCAGAATTTCAACGCTCCTGTCTTTAATGGGCAAGGAGGACATAAAACTACTAACACCCCTTTCCGGTGAGATGCACATACTCACACACTAAATATAGGCAGCATGTACACACTGATGGAAAGCAAATTGTCTACACTCAACATACCACACACATGTTCACACACTGAAAAATGACACATACACACAATGTCTACACTGCTTGTTGAACTCTCACTAACTAAAACAAAGACAAGCAAATATATACACAATGTCTACACTGCTTACTGGAGTCACTCACACATCTTCTCACGCTGTCACACGCATACACACACTGACAGAAAACAAAGATATAGACATATGCACTTCTTACTCTCTTGCCTTTCTCCTCACTTTGAACACTTTACAAACCGGAACCTTTAACTTTTGCCTCCCATGGTAAAGAGAAAGCAAATTAACTACACTCAACTTAACCACACACGTATTCAAACACTTACAAAGGCATCATACACACACTGACTACTGAACTCACTCATAATGTCACAAGTACACAAGACATGCACACTTCTAACACTCGTGCTTTCTTCTCATTTCGAACATTCTACAGCAAGAACATTTAACATTTCAAACACGTACACAAACAATGCTATCACACAAAATATCTTTAAACCTATTGTAAATTTGTCAATAGTTATTGAAATTTTTTAAAAATGTGATGCGATTATGACGTGAAAAGAATGTTTTTGTTCTTTTTTAGAAGGAACCATAGCTGTTAGAATTCAAAATGTGTGATGTGTATATGAAATGGAATGAGTGTTTTTATTTTCAAACAAAACAGTCGTTAGAATTTAAAAAATGTGGTGCGATTAAGATGTGAAAAAAATGTTTTTGTTCTTTTTTCAGACATATATGTATGTGTTTTATTTTTATTTTCATTTGGAACATACATTTGTGTCCATTTTCCATTTATAACATATGTGTGGATCTTAGTACATGTTTAAGACATGAAGATCGTCTAAATCTTATTCAAGCCAGAGTCCAAGCTATGCATGCATTGATTTACACAGTTGTTGATGATGATGATGATGATGATGATGATGATGATGATGATGATGATGATGATGATGATGATGATGATGTGCATGTGTGAGTTAACTAAAGCCAGCCTGTTTAACACATGCCAGCATGTAAAACAGACGGTAAATCGATGATGATGATGATGATGATGATGATGATGATGATGATGATGATGATGATGATGATGATGATGATGATGATGATGATGATGATTATTATTATTATTATTATTATTTTTTAGGAGAAAGGTCGATAATTCTTTCTTCGTGGGGGATACATCTGTAATATTTGTAGCAGAAAAAAAAGCTAAACTTACTATAGTGTACTTATTTCACTGCAACATCTGCTGTACCTACCCTGTGAGTCTCACGTCGTCAAGCACTCCAACAACTTATATTTTAAACTCATCTTCATGGGAAGGCGAGCAAAGAATGAAAACATAAATAAATAACGATTCAATAATAACTAACTGAATTATTTGGCATACACAGAAAGGCGTTACCACTATCGACCAAAAGAAGAGTCTATCAGGCATGTGTACACACTTATCAAGGTCTAAAGGCCACTTGAGGATAAGAATTAATGAGTGTCAGGTGGACGTTGAGACAACACCGCAATAATTCGTAATGATGATTCAAATTGGGCAGAATTTGATTATTTAAGAGGACGACGGCTCAACAAGAATTTGTTTACATTGGACTTGAAAACAACTATGTTGTAGTCAACTGGGAAGCAGCCCTGCGGTATTGTGTTCCAAAGGCGGGTAGTTCTAAGAAAAAAAAACTTTACTCATGGAAGTTCTGTTTAATTTTAGGTACAGATAGAGAGAAAATGGAAATTATGGAAGTGAAACCTGGCCAGTGAGAGGTCAGAATATGTTTTGCATGGGGAGAAATGATATGAGAATGATACAATAGATGTGTAATGTAAGTCTTTAAAACAGACTAAATCTGATAACCTCAGAGGAAGATTAAACCTGGACAGTATAGATATGTGAATAACAGAAGATTTTGTTGATTTGGTCATATTGAAAGAATGGATGAGAGTTCTTGGATTAGTAGATGTGGAACAGTTGAGATAGCAGGGTTAGTTGGAAGGATTAGGCCAAGATTCAGTATGACGTGGAAATTTTTTGTATGACTGGTCTGAAGAAAAGAAAGTCGTGCTTTTGTGGAAAAAGGAGAAGACTTGATATTGATTGAAAATGGAGAGTTTAACAATAATAAACAAAGATGGAATATTTCCAAAAGTTTCAAATAGCTTTACACTTCTCAAAGAGGTAACGACTTGGAACAAAGTATGTATTCTTAAACTTTTATCAGAGAATCGAACACAGAGTTAATTTCAGGCAATTGTAACTTGTCTTGCGTAAGTGTGGGTCAGGTAATCTCTCTCTCTTTCTCTTTCTCTTTCTCTCTCTCTCTGCAATTCTCCTAGGTGTCTCTACTCGTTCTGCCAGACTGCTCTATAAATGGTGATTCTTCAACCCAAGCCTTTTCCCACACTCCCCCGATGACTGGAAGGGTAAAAAATGTTCATTTTCCTCTTTGCTTGTGAAATTAGTCACAATTTCAAGATGGCTCTTTTTTCTATTGGATATTCAAAATAATATTGTCACATATCCGCTTGTTATGCCAACTTCAAATGCAGACAAAACAAGGTTTGCCATCTGTCAAAATTTGCAGTCTTTGAAAACAGGTGTTTTTTTACAATAAAATTTCTTCCTTTGAAAATCTTATTTCACTTCAAAGATTCAAACTTATCATTTTTTTCTCTTCCAATCCGTAACCATCAATTCAAAATGAGAAATATAAAATTACACTTCACTAACAAGTCTTGTTAAAATTAGTCTTGTTAAAATTATTACTTAAAAGTAAAAACAACCAAAAGATTTTAATTTTACCTAAAAGCAAACAATTACTCGATATAATAATGGTCCAAACTTCAGTTGAATGATGATGATTAGTATCAGAGGATTGAAAACAAACGCCGACCTAGAAAACAGCAATTTTCCCCCTTTGTCATAAACATGGCTCATTGAATGTGAGAACTAAAGGGCTAAATAGAAGAGAAGCGAGTATTACGAGGCTGCTTTTTACTCTCCATATTTGTTCAGCTGGAGGGAATTTTTAATTTTGTTCTACCCCAGAGTAGTGGCGTGAAGAATTCTGGTGGTACCCGGGGCCAACTCATTGATTGTTTGCCCTAAAGACTCAAGTATAAGTCCTAGTACTGAGAAATGTTATGAGAAAAGGAGATTGGATATCCTCCCCCGATTTGGATGCCTGGAGCCACTGCCCCACCAGTCTTCCCCCTCTGCACGCCATTAATGCAGAATGCCCCTTTTTGAGTAGCTGGATTTTCCCCACATTAAAAACCAACCTTGTGTCTAACTTTTCTCTCGTGAGGAGGCAAGTAAATAAGGACTTTTCTGGGCTGGTGCATCATCTACTGGTCTCTTCCTCCTTGACAAGGTCCAAAAAAGAGTCGCCAACCTAATAGGTCCCTCACTGTAAACCAATGTAGCATCCTTGTGCTTGTTTTACAAATACTTCAATGGATTATGCTCCGATGAATTGGCTACTCTGGTGCCCCCTTGACGTAAATTCACTAGACCAACTCGACAATCAACTAAATCCCATCCATTCACTGTGGAGGTCCCCAGATGCCAGAGAGCTTTCTACTCAAATAGCTTCTTTCCTCGTGCTGCTGGCCTCTGGAACTCCCTCCCTGCCCATTGCTTCCCCGACGGTACTGATATACAGAAATTTAAAACTAATGTAAACAGACATCTCGCTGTGCAGCTCCCAATTTAGGTTGACCCCCCCCCCCAAACCTTCTCCCTTTTTTTCTCAGTAGCCCCTTACGTCTACAGTGGCATCTGCCTTGTTTGGGGTGAACTATGGTAAAAAAAAAAGAAAAAGTTTTTAAAAAAATCTGAACTGTATATACAATAACAGAAGTTTATCTACATCTATCTTTCAAAAAGTGTCTGGTTTTTGTGTTTGTTTCAGTGCAGATAAAGGCACCAGTATTATTGATATCTAACTTTGATCTTTTTGGGAGGGAGGTGATGGTGATTAAGGACACGGACTTCCAACCTGGGTGTGCCAAGTTCGAATCCAGTTCATTCCATAGCACCACTTTCACTTAGAGATGTTGGTAACCTCGACGTGGTCCCTTCTGTAAGTACCCGATCTTTTTTTAGAAATAATTCATCCAAGCAGAATCTGGGAAACAAATGTCAACAAGAGAATCATGCTGACTCATACGAATTTACTTTTTACTTTGATTTTTGGACTTAAAACAATGAAAAGAAAAAAACGGTACTGGTGCAGTTTGTTTAATTATTATTATTTTTTTGTTTTTGTTTCTTGTAGAGCTTTTAAACCATACCAACTATGTTAGGGTTAGGTTAAGGTTAGTTTACTTTTAGGTTAGGATTAGGGTGAAAAAACAAACAGTTTTAAGTGTAGTATACTACACCCCATAGACCGGTATTGTCTTGGCCTTCGGGGCTTGATTTATGCCGGTCTATGGGACGGTCCTGTGCAGTTCTAGGACGTCCAACCTCCCAAGCTTTGCCTCCCCTCTTTGGGGAGGAGTAAGTTTATTGCTTACTGCCTGAGGCGCCCCTACCGGGTAATGCCGACGGGGCTGCCCAGGCAATTTTTAACGGCCAGAGTGCTCACCTTCTCGAGCACTGGTTTATCAAATCCCACTTTCCCGACCTTGTGTCACATCAAGTGTGGGAGGTAGATAAATAAAACAAACAGTATTTTTACCCTTTTTTTAGTGTTAGAGTTAACGTTAGGGTGGAAAGAAAAACAACAGTTTCTTTACATTTTTTAGGGTTAGGGTTCCGAGAATTTTTTTTCATTTTCCAAAATTTTGGAGATTTTCTATTGGCGTTAGCTCAGACGAATTTTACAATTTACTCAATTCACAATTGAAAATTGTCACCTGCTGTCTCACAATTGGATTAGTAAGCGCTTTATCAGCTTTTGGCTGTTTACGTAAATAGCCAGAAGATGCAGACGAAAAGTTGGTTTTAGCACAACTAATACCGAAAAATTTTTACATCATCGATTATGCATTACCACCCCAATCATAGTTTCTTGTTGTTTTTTTGTTTTTTCAATGGGTGATTTTTTTTCACGTTCGTAACAAAATAAAGGCTCTAATAATTTCTAAAGTCTTTCAAAAGGTTACATTGGTTAAATGTCAGTGTCCGAGTCAGTTTTTCAATTAACATAAACATTGTAAGTCAACTGAAACGTTCGCTCTAAAAATGAAAAACACAAAGCTTTTTACCCCCTCTTCCAATAATCAAGTTTAAAAAATTATTTTGTTCAATTGTAGAATAGGCACCATAAAAGAATCTTGCATATTGCAGTTGGTTCTTGACCGTATTTGGATTAAATTGATTGTTGGTCTTTATTTTTTTTTCTTCCGAAAATAACCTTGTACTTTGGTTTTGAAATCATATAAATTTGAATTTCTATTCAAAGTTTTTATTGACTGGTGGTCATTTAATTTTGGTTTTGATGTGGAGATTTCTATCTGCAAAAGAAAGTTTAATTCTTGCATGTGAGAAAGTAGGAATACTCTCTGAAGATAAGCACTGAATAGGGAGCAATAGCTTTTGGAAAGAAGGAAAAACAACCGTGTATATAATTTAACAATTTTACTTGGGCAAAAAATGAAGAATGATATTGTTAGGACACCTAACGAAAACAGAATTACATCCCTTGAACCATTTCGGGAGTTAAGAGTTATCGCCCTTGTAAAAGGGTCGTCTGCCCGGAGAGAAAGAAAACAAAGACCACGGCGTCAGACTGTGAATATATCAATCGTGTCCAGTTGCCAATTAACTCATTAATTCATTCTGTGTTCAGTTTTAATAAATCTGTTAAACGTTTCTCTTGATAGTTCATCCATTTATTTACAAGTTATTATTTATAATTAACCTAAATTACGAGGTTATAAAAGATATACAACAGAAAATGAAGAGTGTACAGAACAAGGAATTTTGAGGATGCGCCTTTGCAAGAACTTATCTGCATGCTTACGTCCGTCAATTCTGGCCATTTTTATTGTGAAAGGAATGACTCTTGCCTACAAACTGCCTTCTGTGGACTTCTGTCACAAATGCAGTCAGGCCGATGGTGATCAAAATAGGGAAACCGAACAAAGCAAAAACGAGGAAACTGGAAAAAGCCTTGTAGCAGCCTTCTGTTGGTTTTGTCATGATACAGTCAAACCTTATCCACAATGGTAGCATAACAGGGAAGGTAAAAAAGGATGCGTTTGGCTGCCTACAGCAAAGTATTTTCTGGAACGAATTAAATTGAATCACAGTTTATTGCTAGTAACAAAATGCGGCAACGATCCACTGAAAGAACGGATGCACCAGAATAAAATATTAATTTTCTAGGAAGAAAACTATCGATGACAAAAATCGAGAAAGAGACTAACTTTATTTGGATTGCTTTGACTATTGCTCTCATCTTGGGTGTTGTTCGCACAACGTTTCGGCCGATATAACCTCCGACCTTCTTCAGCATTATTTCTTCTACACGGTTTATGGGGTGGTTCCCAAAGCGGGTAGTACTCTCTTGGGGCGTTTGAAAGACCCAGGGGTAAGAACTTAAAATAAATGCGACTGTAGGGGTGCGGTGTGGAAAAGTTTACACCCGAAAGTTTTCTTTTCATTTATGGCCAGAATTAAATAAAGTACTTTCTGTCTCTATCATGTTGATGTGATCGAGACAGGGGATGTCGTATTCCACCCAAACAAAACAGCCGACGCCTGCATTTTATTTTTCGCAAGTTATAGTATATTCAACTTTTTAATGTATATCAATTGATCATAAAGAGACTAACTTTACTTTATATATTAGAAGATGTGTCGTACACGTTCGCTAAAGACCGTCTTTTAGGCGGTGTCGCACACGGAATGATTTTAACAAAAATAACCTGTTTTGTGTCTAACAATAACCATAGACTTTCCTTTACACTCGATACCCCCACCTACGCTCCTTCCCCTCACCTCCACCAACTGAGGATTGAAACTGTTGTTGTTGTTGGCGTTGTTGTTGTTAACAACACCAACAACAACAAAAACAACCAGTGAGCAAAGAGTCGGTTACTTCATGACACGCTACTGTATTTATTTTAACAGGTAGGTTGGCAATAAGCTAAATTAGGGTACTACTTAATAATTGTATTTTCACATGGGTTTGACTGTACTAGACTAAGCCGCGTATTTGTATGTATATGTTTGTGTGTACGCACACATGTGTGTATGTGACTGGGAATGTGTTAAGTTTATTATGAGTCTATGCATATGTCTATGTGCGTGAGTCTGAAAGTGTATATTTGAATATTTGAATATGCGTATCTGAATATCCGAATGTGTTTGCAGGTGTGTGTGTGTGTACGCACTGTGTGCGTATGAAAAACGTGAACATTATGTGGCTCGTGTCATTCATTCATCATTCATGGCCTCCGTTCAGTCTTGAGAGACAATAGATACCAACTGTAAGGGTGGCGGCGTGCGTAATTGTGAAGCAAGGGTTGCGCAATCCCAACCACACCTCTCGTGAATCCACACTGCTTGATTCCAGTGGCAATACCGAGATAAGCGGAGAGCACATACAGCACTTGGTATTCCCGAATGGTCACCCATTTAGTACTGACCAGGCTCAACGTCGCTCAACTTCGGTGATTTAAACGTGAACATTATGTGGCTCGTGTCATACACTGCAAAAGCTTGTATGCGTATTTCAGTTTGATGTGTTCTTCAAGATACAAGTCTTTATGTCGGTGCTTTTGCACGTGTATGTATGCCTGAATCAGGAGCAATAATAAAGCCACAGGGAAAAAATGTTTCAATTTTGGCTTGTGCTGGTATCTTCTAGAATCAGCAGAAGCAAACGAATACATTTGTAAAAATATCAAAAATCCTAATGCAGAAATTTTATTCCAACTAATCGAAAGTGCAGAAATTTTCACACCTTTTAATAAGTAGATGTTGGAATATTGGCGCCATGTGCTAGGAACCACCTACATTAATCCTTAACACTCACTCAATAAGTACCTTGCTTAACATATAGATGGTACCACAAATAAAAATTCCATATGTCAAAATTTCACACCCAATTGGATTATTTGTTTACAAATTACAGTTACTTAAATAAAGCTACTGTTGGTTTTGTGCATTCACAAAGCATTGCTTTCTGATTGGAAAAAATACTGCTCAAGCAAAGTAATGGCTTGATAAGTCTTATTCGGACTCTTCTTCATCGGAAACAACGGTTAAGAGATGGTATGCTGAATGTAAATGCGGTCGTATAGACACAAATGATACCGAATGTTCATGTTCCCCAAATTCGGCAGTTGCCCCAGAAAACATAAAAAAATTCTAAAAACTCGTTTAGGCCAATCGTAAATTGAAGGTACATGAGATAGCAAAGGAGTTTAAAATATGAGAAGGCAGTGTATTCACCATTTTGCATGAACATTTGTCAATGAGAAAGCTGTGTTCAAAGTGGGTGCCGCGTTTGCCCACAATCAATCAATATTTGACAATTAATGAAACATGGATCCACCACTTCACACCGGAGTCAAATCAGCAGTCAGTTGAAGGCAGTCAAAAACGACCAATGATGTAAACATCAGCAGGCAAGGCTATGGCCTCCATATTTTGGGATGCACAAGGTATTTTGTTCATCGATTACCTTGAGAAAGAAAGAACCATCAATAACAAATATTATATAGCATTATTGGTGTTTTTGAAGAAAACGGCCACAAATGAAGAATGGAATAGTGATCATTCACCAAGACAATGCACCATGTCGCAAGTCGATTGTAAAACTACATGAATTACACTTCAAATTGTTTTCACAACAACCTTATTCTCCAGATCTGGACCCTAGCGACTACTTGTTGTTTGCAGACCTCAAAAGAATTCTCGAGGGAAAGAGATTTACCTCCAATGAATAAGTGATATCGAAAATGAAGGCGCATTTTGTGGCCAAAGACAAATCATTCTACAAAAAATTCATAGAATTGTTAGACCAGCGTTGTAATCAGTATATCACCCAAGAGGAGACTATGTCTATGAATAAAGACGATTTTTGCTTTAAAGTTGTTGTTTTATTAGTTAGGCCAGGAACTTATTGAGTGATATGTTCAACTAAGCCTAAGAAATATTCCACACAGTCTGCCTGACATTTTCCACTGCACGAATCCCTCGCTTCACTACCGGCAACAAATTCAAACTGTCCAGTTACTGCTAATCTACCCCCCCCCCCCCGCTCAACAAGCCGATCCTCATACCAAGAATAAAACTGTGATTCACATTCCAACCATGAATTAAGATAACTAACTACAAAAACACAGACAAGAATAAACAAAAAATATATAAAATAAACACAGGATACTTTACGAGAGTAATGAAATGTGATCCTTTCAACCAAATATTATTACTATAGAATTAATTAAAAGAGTTACACTCCTTTGACAGCAAAATAAAAATTATGAGTAAAGTTGCTTCAACTATGATAATTATTGAGAATCTAACAGAACACTAAACATTAATAGACAAATAATATACGATTCTAGTACAATAAAATAAAATAATAAAAAAGGTAATAAATAAATAGACAAAGCATTTTTAGAAGACTGAGAATAATAATAGCAACTGCAATAGACAAACTAGCATAAAATTCAATATATATATATATATATATATATATATATATATATAAAAATGAGGTAATGCGAAAGTGTTTACCATTTATCCGAACTATATTCGTATGAAAACACCTTACCTCTACCTAATTCAATTATACACAAAAATATTTTACATACCGTATATATACTCACAGAAAATCTGTCTAAACACTCTGAACGCTATACATTATTTGCATATTTATTTTTTAAACATTGTCTAATAAATTCATATTCAGTACTATTCACTTATAATTTGATTCTGCCATTTTATTATAGACTTTTTATTGATATTAATTTATTAAATATTATCAGTAGTAATATTATTTTACCGATTTAATAAATTAAGTTTAAAATTCAATATCATAATATCCGTTTCATTATTTGTTGGTGTTCTTTTTCGGTTAAGTTTTCGAACACATATATTTACACATAGCAATAACCTCGATAATTTTCGAATAATTGATTTTTAAAAATAAAGTTTGCATTAAACGCAATAATTACCAAAGAGTTTGTTAATAATTAAATGCATGCGTTTATTATTTTTTAAAATAAATTTGTTGTTGTTGTTGCTGTTTCTATTTACTTTATCCCACGAGAGAAAAGTTAGGCACAATAACAATATTTAATGTGGGAAAAATTAAGTTCCCTCAAAGAAGCACTCTGGATTGGAACTAAAATTTCAATTACCTCTATCTAGAAGGATTTCTCCTTCAGTGACCAAGGACATAAAACCTAAGTGCAGATTCAGGACAGATACTACATTTTCCTTCTTGCCAAAAGGCCGGGGAGTCAACATGTTGGTAGTGATGATGATGATGATGATGATGATGATGATGATGATGATGATGATGATGATGATGATGATGATGATGATGATGATGATGACTTTTACATTTGCCATAGAAAATTAAAAAAAACCTCTTCTAATCTTTCTAAATTACAAAAAAAAATTGATTTTTCTTTAATATTCATGAAGTCTTTTTTCTGTCTTTTACAATAAAGGCGAAAAGTACAAAGTACCCATTTCGAATTACTCAGTAATATTAAATTGTTTTCTTTGACCAATCGACCTTCCACCCTTATGTTTATTCATTTCATTATATAGCCAGTTTTTAATGGGGAATTCATTTTCATTTTTATGCTGAAGCAAAATTAAATTCCTTAACTTTGAATATCTCAAAAACAATATTAATTAACCTTTTTTTGTTTTGTTTTTTTTCATAAAAAATAAGATTTGACTATGTTCAGTAAATTTTCTCCACATTGGAATATATCAAATAACACTACGACAAACAACATTTTGTTGTTTTCCACCAAATTAGTAAAATGTCAATTGAAAAGTATTTCTTTGGTTTCTGTATAGAAGACTACAGCCTCAGTAATTGCTGCCCGGAGGGTGGGTAGTGTTTGTATATATATATATATATATATATATATATATATATATATATACACACCTGGGCCATGAAAACTCGCTAGTGGCAGAGGAAGATATATCACATATTAATATTATCATTTTGTTTGTTGTTATTCTTGCGATATTGACACATGAACGCATTCAGATATCATTTTACGAGGAAGCATTAGCTAAATGCTAAAAATGCTAAGAGGGGAACAGTATGATGCCCACATATTGGGAGCGTCTATATTTATATATAATTATCCACGGACATATATATATATATATATATATATATATATATATATATATATAAGAAGGAATAGGTAAAATAAATACCTTTTGAAGCATAAAGATGCGATATCAATTTTTTTTTTATAAAAAAGAAAAATAATAAATCGAAACCGATTTTTTTTTTATTATAAACTAGCATTTTCTTTTGTTAGTTTAAAGTGATACAGATATTTCGCCAAAATCTTGGCATCATCGGTGTGTAATATCTCCTGCTGTCATCGGATTTGTATTTTTTTCCTACCGGCTTTTGTTGTTACAGTCGGGCCAAATGGGTTAGCTGTTGTTTCCCACTTTCAAATATGAGAACGTGAATGCGGCACGTGATTTGTCTAAGTGTTTTAAGGTTCATATTTTTTTTTTTAAATCGGTTTCGATTTATTATTTTTCTTTTTTATAAAAAAAAATTGATATCGCATCTTTATGCTTCAAAAGGTATTTATTTTACCTATTCCTTCTTAAATTTAACAATAGATGCTTTTAAAAAAATATGAACCTTAAAACGCTTATACAAATCATGTGCTGCATTCAGGTTCTCATATTTGAAAGTGGGAAACAACAGCTAACCCATTTGGCCCGGCTGTAACAACAAAAGCCGGTAGGAAAAATATACAAATCCGATGACATCAGGATATATTACACACCGATGATGCCAAGATTTTGGCGAAATATCTGTATCACTTTAAACAACAAAAAAATGCTAGTTTATAATAAAAAAGAAAAAAAAATCGGTTTCGATTCATTATTTTTCTTTTTTATAAAAAAAAATTGATATCGCATCTTTATGCTTCAAAAGGTATTTATTTTACCTATTCCTTCTTAAATTTAACAATAGATGCTTTAAAAAAAAAAATATGAACCTTAAAACACTTATACAAATCACGTGCCGTATAGAGGGGACAATCTCTGCCAGTCACACGGTTCGAACCCCAATAGGAAAGATATATTTGACTCACGCACATACACTCACACACACACACACACACACACATATATATATATATATATATATATAAACATTGTTAAAAATAACAGAATTCATTTACTTGATTATACGATTTTTTTGATTTTTTCAATTTTTCTAATGATTTTTTTTCTGTGAAAATCAAAAAAATAAACATATGTTCCATATGTATCTCAAACGTTTTCAGCTGACAAAAACAAATTAACAAAAAAACTGGAGAAAAGAAGAGAATTACAAAAAACATTCAAGAACGCGCATAAAAAAGAACGAACGTGTGCAGAACCATGAGAGAAGTTAACAATTTCAATTCTAGGACGCCAGAATTAGCATCACAGGCCGAATTGTCTTACGTTAAGCATTTTAAAATGTCGTTACTTGTTTCATACTTAATGTTATTAATTGTAGGTTGCTGGATTTTAATAAAGATAGCTTCGAGTATTTTTAATTTTTTTTTTAAATTGATTTTGGAATGTATTATTTTCATGTTATTAACTAAAATTTGTCTTAAATCAAAGGGGGCAGCTATGTTTTGTAAATGCTAGTAAATTGAGCTAGAATTTACAAGGTGCATGGTGAAGCGGTGATAGGGTAGTGGTTGTAAGACCAATGTAGCTATCAGCTTTATCATTATTATGGAAGTTGCATTCTCCCAAAGGGCATTTAAACTTATAAATAACATTGTTTTTTTAATGTTTTATTGTTTTTTTCTACAAGATTGTGGGTTTTAAATTTCTCATAGTAAATAATGAGTCTAATTTTATTATTATTGTCAATTGCAGATATGTATCGGTGTACAATATTTTTTATGGCTTTTTCTTGTAATCTAAAGTTAAGTTGTATTTAATTACAATAGTATATGTAAATATAGTTGGAGTTGTGATGTTGGATATTCTTATTATTAGGAGTATCATTTTTTAAGTGTCGAATCATTATTTTTATTTGTTCATCAACGATATAATTGGGGAATTCGTTATTAATAAGGATTTGTTTTCTTTTTTTATCTTTTACTGTACGATCTTAAATTCTACCATCCCTTTTATAGGCAAATCTTAATACTGCTTTAAATTATTGGTTGTCATTGTCTATTTAAAAAGTCCACACTCTTTATCACTTACTCCATTTGGTCATTCTAGTTTAGCTTGAAGGTAATTGTTTTCTTTTTGTTTTTTTTATAATTGCTTTCATAAAAAAAACCACTTATCTTTAATCCATAAATTCACTAAAGTTTTAACCTACTTTCGCTGGTATTCTTGGTTTTTAATTTACAATTTGGTTCGTCAGGCTTTGGCATCAGCCCCGGTCACCCCCATTAGGTTCATCTTTGCTGCAATCATAATTTTTATAATAGTGTTTTCTTTTTATTTCCTAAATTAAATCCTATTTCTACAGTTTGTACTTCTTTCATTTCTTTTATTAAGTTGAATTTTTGTATTTTTGTATTTTTGAACTTTAAACTGTTTAGTTTTTCACTCAGAAAAAAACGGTGAGAATTGACAGCAGTGGTGTGCAGAGGTATGGTTATGACTTGCTGATACCCAAGGCTAACTCCTTGATTGTATACCCAAAAGACTCAAGTATAAGCCCTACTACTGAGAAATATTATGAGAAAGGGAGATAATTTGAATATGATTGAATGCCCTTCCAATTTGGATGTCCGTTGGGCACTGGTTGATAGATTTACGTATTGTGTGTGTATGTGTGTGTAGTTTGTGTGTGTGTTTGTATGTGTGTAGTGTGTATGTGCGTGTGCGTGTGCAAAAGCAGAGGAGTAAGGAGTAACAGGATTGTGTTTCTTTTGAGATGCATTTCCAATCTTAATATCTGTTTTGTCATTTTCACAACTGTATTTATTTCCCCACTCTTAATTCTTTTGGTCTCTGTATGTTTAATCTCTTCCCTCAGTCAACTAATCCTTCTCTATTTCTCTCTTTCTTCTTCATCAACTCCACCTCTCACCCTAATATCCCCCCCCCCCCCCGTAACGACCCACCTCTGACACGTTCCCCTGCCTCCTACCTTCTCTCACTCCTTTTCTACCTGTTAGAAGTAACGGCAACCGTTTATATGTCTAGTGAGCGATCTCAATAAGCAGTTGATTAGAGACATTTGCATTGTTTAGTTGTACCTCAAAGTAAATATAGAGAAAAATGTCCACATACACAAACCCACCTGCTAGAGACAAATGTTAGAGTCGACGGGTAGGGTGGGGGTTTATCCATCTATCTTTTTCTGTTTTTTTTTTTAACATAGTTCACCCCAAACAAGGTAGACCGCCACTGTAGCCGTAAGGGGCTACTGAGAAAAAGGGTGAAAGTTTGGAGGGGGGGGGGGGGTCAACCTAAATTGGGAGCTGCGCAGCGAGATGTCTGTTTACATTAGTTTTAAATGTTTGCATGTCAGTACCGTCAGGAAAACAAGGAACAGGGAGGGAGTTCCAGAGTCCAGCAGCACGAGAAAAGAAGCTTTTGGAGTAGAAAGCTCTTAGGCATCAGAGAACTTCCACAGTGTATGGACAGGATTTGGCAGATTGTTGGGTTGGTCTAGTGAATTTACGTTGTAGGGGTACCAGAGCAGCAAACTCATCAGAGCACAATCCATTGAAGTACTTGTAAAACAGGCACAAGGAAGCAACATTGCGGCGATGGGACAGGGGCTGGAGCTTGGTGGATAGTGAGGGACTAATCAAGTTGGTGACTCTTTTTTGGACTTTGTCTAAGAGGAAGAGACTAGTGGATGATGCCCCAGCTCAGATGTGGCAACAATACTTCATGCATGGCCATATGGTGGCTTTGTAATGATATAGGATAATGTCAGGTGTGAGAAGTTAACTAACATGGTAGAGGGAGCCCACCTTATTTGCAGCAGCTTTGGCAAAGTCTTCAATGTATTTATTTCAATTCACGTTATCTGTGAAAGTTAGACCCAGGAGCTTGAATGATGAACTCTCAGGTAGGGTGTTATTTGCCATGACAATCGGTGGTTGAAGAGGTTTCTTGTAGTTATTGAAGGAAAGTAGCTTTGTCTTTGCAGCATTAAAAGTTACCATCCATTTTTTACCCTATTCCACTACAGACTGGAGGTCATTTTCTAAGGATTCAGCCATTGCCTCAGATATGTGCACGTCGGTTTTGCCCACATGATGAGAGTAGAGCGTGGCGTCGTCAGCAAATATTCCTATCTGAGTCTCATCAGGGAGGTTATTTATGAAAATCAGGAACAGTAGAGGTCCAAGGATGGATCCCTGGGCTACACCAGTATTTATGTCATGTTGCTTAGAAGAACGGCTATTGAGGACAACCTTGATCTTTCTTTTTGTTAGGAAGGATTTAATTATATTAAATATTTGTCCACTAATACCATATGAGTGCAGTTTTAGGAGAAGCGCTTCATGCCAGACCTTGTCAAAGGCCTTGGATATATCGAGCGCTACCGCCCTAGCTTCACCTGCCTTGTCCAGTGTATGGTATATGCGTTCAGAGATGACCGTTAGGATATCTGCGGTAAATCGTGCTTGTCTAAATCTGTATTGATGATCAGAAAGAAGTTTAGCATTAACTAGGTGCTTGACTATCGCTAGATTGATTAATGATTCAAAGATTTTTGCAAAGATCTAGAATAGACTGATTGGGCGGTAGTTTAAGGGATCAGTTCTATCTCCAGAATTCTTGAATACTGATACCACACAGGCAATTTTCCAACTATCAGGGAAACAAGATTCAGCAAGGCATTTGTTGTATAGTTTGACGAAAACAGGGGCCAGCTCAGCAGAGCATTTCTTTATTACTTTTACTGGTATTGATGGATGACTCAAGACAAGATAAAAATATTGTTTACCGGTTTAGAAGAATGCAATTGCTAACCAAACTTTGGGGGAGGGTTATAGAAAACTTGCAGGATCATGGCATGCTAGTGTGATATCAGGAGAGTAGGTAAGAGTTAGTTAGAAAATTTGAAAGGGGTTCAGTAGGCTGTTGAATAGTTAATAAAAGAGTCAGAGGAAGATGCAGCGACGATCATTCTTACTTGGCTTGACAGAGTACAAAATTGATTTAACAATCTAGTGGGGGGATGATCCCTCCTGTTCGCTACAGCTCCTTTTTCAGAGAAGAGACATTATAAATCTTTCTCCACTCTATCGTTATCTCCATTGAAAGTTTTCAACTGAACTCAAATCTCTTTGATATCGTTATATAACTACGGTTATGGTTATGTAACTTGGAGGAAATGCATAATTGTTTTTCGGAGAAAGAAGCTATTAGATTAGAAAATCCTCCAGCATCTAGTGACCTCTGCAGTGAAGGGGTGAGATTTTGCTGCTAATCGTATACGTCAAGTTTTTTCATTGAGGGAGTACAAGTGCAGTAAGTTCATCAGAGCAAATTCCATGGAAGTACTTGCAAAACAAGCACAGGGATGTTACACTGTGGCGATGCGACAGGAACTGGAGCTTGGCAAACAGTGCGGGACTTCATACAAACCTTCCAAGAATTAAAAAATTAACCCGTTACTTAATCCACTCGGTCATCGTGCCCTCGTTCTGTATTTCAGATCTTTTAGTTAGCTAACTCTAGATATTTCTTTCTTAAGTTGATTCCCAAGAGATTGAACTCATAACCATTAGGTAGAATTAACCTGAAGATGGACCAAGAGTCTCAGGCCGAAACGTTGTGAGGATAACAGTCTGAAGAAAAACAAAAAAAATTAATATATTTATATAAATTCGTTTCTGGTTATGTTATTTGGATGAAATGCATAATTCTTTCTGTCCTGCTTTATAAATTTTCATTATTACAAGCAACGGGTTGGGCTGCCTCATATTAGAATCAAGACTTTTTTGACGAAGGATATTAGCCTCTTGAGATTAGAGCTTCTGACCGATATAAGTGAGCGATCATCATGGTGCACAGACTTTGTGAATGTTTCACCATCAACTGACCGCGGATCTAAGAAGAAGAAGATCCCCGTCTTCAGGGAGATTCCGATACTTAACATCTTATAATTTGTATAATTCAATCATACCAACTTTCTTCCAATGGTCCCGACACGACGAATCTGCTGGAAAATTGCTCCTGTGGTCCCCAGAGGTCAAGCGACAGGTTAAGCGACCTCTTATTACAATGATGACTCTTTTGGAGAAGGACACTGGCCTCTTGGGATTGGAGCTTCTGGCCTCAATGAGTTAGTGAGTATCATTCGTGAATGTTTCACCATCAATTGATAGATGACTCAAGAGGAAGAAGATCCCCGTTTCCGGAGGGGGGACGATACCCAACATCTGTATAATTCAAATCATACCTGCTTTCTTCCGACGGTCCCGACAATGAATCTGCAGGAAAAGTTCTCTTGTGCTCTCCAGATGGCAAGCAACTAAACTTTGTGAATATTTCACCACCAATTTATGGATGACTCAAGATATCTATATACACATGTATGGTGTCTTGATTGGTTTCAGTTTCGGAATTGATGTCTGGCGAATCGTTTTTCTGAAGTTGACTTTTAAGCATAAATGCGTCTCTTAATGCCAGCTTCACTCTCCTACAAATACAAATGGCTCTTGTATAGTCTTTGAAATTATCCGATCCTTGTGCACTGTTATATGCCTTTTCTGTCTATAAATAACTTTTAATAAATTTGTATCAATATAAAAAAAAATGTTTTAAATAAAACAATAGCATTTTTAAGTAGATGAAATAATCCAGTCGACAAGTTTTATTTTTATATAATCTATTTTTTTAAGAAACTATTTAATTTTGTTTTATTTAAAATAAAAATAAAAAATCCTTTTTCTTTCCCATTTTTTTTATCATAGCATCTGCACGTAACGGAAGAGATGGCAATTTCCTTGGCATAAAAAAGTACCTCCTTTTCTTTTCATCAATTTTCGTCCATTTTTAATTTTTCATCAGTTATCAAAAGTTTATGATGAAGAGAACAGCATCTAAAAAGTCGCTGAGCCAGAAGCTCTGGGAATTGCTTAGCAACCGCATTGCGTGCATACTCCCATCCCAATATGAGGTGTTCTCCTAGGACACAGAATAATAACAGGAGGTTTTTTTTCCTTCATCCATTATTCGATTGAGATGAATGAAATGAAAAATACTGAAGAAGAAAAAAATATAAAGATATTTGCTTAAAAACTACACACGTTATTGTTGAAGTAATTTTTTTTATTTTTAACTGCATACATTGAAAACTAATTAATTTCATGTTTTCTGATGTACGGCCTATCAACCCTTTTTAGGTTATTTAATATCAAAACATATTACCTTTTCGAAACGATTCATTATATCGGTTAATTGAACAAAAGTTTCTATTTTACCCACAGCTGGGAGAGGGAAATTTTGGGTTCATACCTTTCCCAAAATGATGTGATACAAGGTCAAGCTTAATGTGAGATGTGGCCATTTCTGGACACCACAAGGACAGTCAAATTACCTATTAAAAATTACCTGGTCGAACTGTAGACATTCCCTAAAGTGCCAGACGATAAACCATCTCCATTCCTTTCCGAGGAGATAATCCCTGAGAGGATGGCCTTGCGAGTATAGAACAGATGCTACACGTTTATCTTAGTCTGAGGACCGGATAAAAGTCTAATTTTACAATAATTGTTTCTTACTGTTGGAAGGCAGACAACACATTAGCAGAAGAAAAATAGGTACTTATGCAAATTAGGACCCAAGTTGAAATCGACTTGGCGTCGGTTAGGGTTAGGATTAGGGTTAGCGTTAGAGTTAGTTTGGGTCCTAATCTGCATAAGTACCAAAAAATGGTACCTACAACTGATGGTACACCATTTACTAAAAAAAAAAATGGGAATATTTTTTTGTTTTTACTTTAGTTTATAGAACCTGGTTTAAATTTTGTGTGATAAATTTAGTGAAATAGGTTTTGGCTAGGAGAAAAGTGTAGTATCTGTTCTGATATTACACTCTATCTTTTCTGTCCTCGGTCAGTGAAGGAGAGATCCTTCTAGATTTAGGCAATTTTCATTTTTGTCCTAATTCGGACTGCTCATTTTTAGGGAGCTGGATTTTCTCCACATTAAAAACTGAGCTTGTATCTAAATCTGTCATCGTGTGGAGGCAATAGGGACATACCAACTCTTTATATTCGGTTATAAACGATTGATTGTATACAGCTAATTGAAAAAAGTTGCTATTTTGCCTGGGGAGAAATTGAGGTTTCAGAGAAATGTGTGCAGACTAGGAAACTTCGTTGTTTTTTTTGTTTTTTTTATGGGAATCGCTCCAGACTAAGCATGAAGTCACTTGATGTAAGGAGCTAAATAAATACTACTTCAAGGTCAAAAGCTAGCCAAAAATAAGTGTTAAATGGATAAATTCCGACCTAGAAAACAGCAATTCTTCCCTCTTTGTCAGAAACATCGCTCATGGAATGTGAGGACTAAAGGACAAAATAGGGGAAGCGTGAGTTACTAGGCTACCAAAATTAAACCCAAGGTTGACTTTCTATTCTGGTCACATTGAAAGAATGGATGAGATTTCTTGGGGTAGTAGATGTAGAACTATTGAGGTATTAGAGTCAGTTGGTCGAAGAAGGCCAAGGAAAACATGGGACACAGTGATAAGGATGAATTTGAGAGTAAGAAAGATAAAGACATGGTCAGATATAGGTTGCTTTGGAAGACAATTACTAAAAGCCGTCCAACACATGCCACCATATAAAACGGATGTTAAACCGATGATGATGTTCTTGATGATCATGATGATTGTCATGATCATGATCATGATCATGGTGATCTCTTGGCATGTGTGTGCAGTATGAGGATGTATAGATATCAAGGCGATCCATAATACAGGCCTGGCAAACATATGACTGGGAGCGGACATGTGAAGACCAAAATAACTACTAAATAATAATTACTAAGAAAAGTTTTTGTAAGAAATTTCTTAGTAATTAGCAAGTATACATATTATTTGGAAGCAGCTTACAATAATTGATTTATTTCCATCAAATCAAATGTTTTCCCAAACATTATTTTGTTCATAAAATATTTGCTTTTGTAAAATGTTGAATTTGCTTTTTGATTGTATATTGCAGTGCAACTTCGGAAAAGCCCCAATAAGGAAAAACAAATAATAAATAAAAAATAAAGGCATAGTGGTATTATGTATGTTACCGTGACAAAACAAAGACATCGTACACCAAAAATTACGTAAATTTAGCAAGTAGTTTTTTTATCACAGATAATCAAATTTTGTCATTTTTTTCCATGCTCGCTTGTCGCGCTGCCATCTTTGAAAAACAAGCTGGGCGTGTAACTCTGGGCTGACTTATGGCTCGTAAGTCAGTCCAGTGTTACACACCCAGCTTGTCGTGACAAGCGAGCATGAAAAAAATGACAAAATTAGATTTTCTGTGCTAAAAATAACTATGACTAATTTACATAATTTTTGGTGTAGGATATTTTTGTTCCGTCCTGGTCACATACATAATACAGGTATGTATTTATTATTTGTTTTTTCTTATTGAGGCTTTTCGGAAGTTGCACCAATATTTCATTATAGTTTCTGTAATCAATTAATCGATATAAACAAATTGACTCATGATTTTTGAAATATCAAAAATGTGTCTAATTCATTGTGAATAAAGCAATTTTTTGTGTGAATTTCTTTTATATTTTTGTACTTTTTACATTTTATTTGATGGAAATATATCAATTATTGTAAGCTGCTTCCTAATATGTATAGTTGCTAATTACTGGACATTACTAAGAAATTTCTTATTAAAAATTTTTTTTAGTTGTAATTTTAGTCTTCACATGTACGCCCCCAGTCGTGGACCCCAGTCGCATGTTTGCCAGGCCTGTATTATGGATCGCCTTCATAGAGATAAAAACCTGATTAAATCTGAACCGTATGGAAAGATGTGTGTAGAACAGGAGACTTTGTTGGTTTGGTCACGTTGAAAGAATGAATGAGAGTTCTTGGGTTAGTCGATGCAGAACAGTTGAGGTAGCAGGGTCAAATGGCAGAGAAAGCTGTCCAACACATGCCAGCATGTAAAACTGACGTTAAACTAGTGGTAGAGTAAGTAATTATTTAAAAATCGTTTAAGCCTGAATTTAACCGAAGTAAGGCCTCATGTGGTGACTAATTTTGGTTTTAGTGTGATTACAAGCCACACACATCGGAAGCAAATTCTTAAATAAAAACGAAATAAGTCACAAACAGTTTCAGCATGTTAAACGTATACAGGTCGGTAGATAATTAAATTCTACTGTGTTTGGTATAAGTTATTTGTTGTTATTCTTATTTTTACGATTTTTCGACTATTAACTATACTGAAATTTTAGCATATTTCTTTAGGTTCTTGTATTCACACTGGGCTCGATTCGCATGGCTGGTTGCATAGAAAGATTTTTGTGGTATGCAGTGTGTGTGTCTATTACTAATAGAGATTGTGTATATGTATGTTTGAAGTCGAACTTATACTATTACTTCTATTAATTGTACTATCTTTTAATACTCAATTTAGTTTACTATACTATTTCAGAGTAATGCACAATACTTCAGTGCTCAATTAAGAAAGGGGTTAGTGTAGTATATGTTCTGATGTCATGATACCATCCTCCCAGGCATTTTCTCCTTTTTTGGGAGGGGAAGTAGTGTCTTATCTGTGTTAGTGTCATGAGACAATTCTCTCAGGAATTACCTTTAGGGGATAGTGTAGTATCTGTTCTGTGGCCATGACACCATCCTCCAAGTTATTACCTACTCTATTTTTTTTGTGGGGGGAAAGCGTGCAGTGTAGTATATGTTCGTCATAATACCATCCTCCCAGGCATTACCTCCTTATTTTTAGGGGTGGGTGGGGGTAGTGTAGTATCTATTCTGTTCGTATGAGACCATCCTCCCAGACATTACCTCCTCCTTTGGACGTAGTATCGTATATGTTTGCTCGTCATGAAACCATCCATTCAGATATTACCTCCTCCTTGGGGGGGGGGGGCAGTGTAGTTTATATTCGTTTGTCATGATACCATCCTCTCAGGCATTACTGACTCCTTTTGGTAGGGAGCAGTGTAGTATATATTCATCTGTTATGATACCATCCTCCAAGGAATTATCTCCTCCTTTGGTTGGGGGAAGTGTAGTATATGTTCGTCGGTCATGATACCATCCTCCCATGCTAGCAAAAAATATACGACAAGACAAGAGGGAGCATCTATTTGCCAATAATGATAATCACAATGAAATCTGGTAGTTCCAAATGAGCTTCATTCAATTGTTTTGCTAAAATGTTGTCCTTTTTTTTGTAGGTCAGAAAAATATTATTAACTTGAAGAAATCATATTTCAATTTTGATAATATGGAAAACAAGAAGAAGGGTAAAACTAATTCCCCAAACATGATAATTTTTCATCACTTTTATGTCACCTTATGAAGATTAAAATCAAGATATTAATGATACTAAACCTTATGTCTAGAATCCTTATTCTAATTTTGATCAAAATCTATTACTTTACTTTGATTCTAGAAAATGTCTAGTATTTTAAAAGATCTTAATAAGAAATTGAAATTCAGAGAATCTTAGTTAATTGGTATCTAATAATTATGCATCAAATTCAAAGATATTTTAAATTTAAAATGGAAGGTTGTGCCCATATTATGCCCCCTAAAAACCCTTAAAAATACCCCTTATGTTGTGGTTGCAAGGTTGAACCATAATTAGTGAGGAATACAATGAAGACGCAAACAACAAGGAGAATGCAATAATAAGTGTATTAAAGAAAAGGTATAGTTACAGTATGTACAAATGAAGGTGTCGAGTCAGAGAGTCTTGGTGGGAGGACATGTACGCTCTTCGGCGTCACTTCCGGTGGCATTTAGGTAACACACACTAAGGCCAACCTAGGCTTGCCATTTATAGTGTAACGTTATTCGTATATGCAAATGAGTGGTTGCCACCACAACACCTTAAAAATACCCCCCAAACTTAAATTTTGGGGAATATTTATTAATTGATGTATAATACCTGTTGATAAAATCTCACAAGATGGAAGGTATCTGAATTTTGACGAAGGGCTTCCACCGTTTTATACCCCCTCTGCATAAAACTAAATTAAACTAAATATATCCCACATTACGACCTTTTATGCCAAACAGTTGTGTTTCAAAATTCGTAATGATCGGTTTAGGAGTAAATTCTCTATATACAAATATATCAACATATTTTTTTGTATATTTTACAATTTAGGGAGTGCATATATGTAAAGTTAGGTATGTGTATATGTTTATATATATTTCGTTGTGCAGGCTAAACTCCTAACCTAATGAACCAATCATTATGAATTTTGGAATATATATTCACGGCAACAAGGTAAATCATATAGGAACATTTTTGTTTTTTTGTAAATTTTATCATTTAGAAGGTGTGCCCACCCAAACTTGCACCCTTCCCCCAAAACTTTTTAAATAAGTTAGCTACAAAAACTTTAAGAGAGAAAAGCATTGATCTACACCGAATTTTGTCTTATATTATGTAATACATTTTTAACAGGATCTGTGCGTGCCCGTAAGCGTCAATAATATGTATGTGCTTGGTAAAATCCCAACCTATTGAACTTATGAATTATGGAATATATATTCTAGGCATATGTATGAATATGTATTCTAGACAACAGGGTGAGTAACGTTAAAATTTAAAACTAATGCTATATTTATTAGTGATACCTGTCCTGGGACGGGTATTCTACTAGTATATCAATCATTTTTATTTGCACAAATGAAAACACTATAACATGGAATATAACGTTTGTTGTTGTTTTGTTTTGTTAATAATAACGTATTCCCCTTGCAGAAGCTTTTACAATCAACAACCCCTCTTCATTTGTATCTCTTGACATGCCGGAAGGGATTTGACAGGTGTTGTATATTTAGCAAAGGCTCTCATAGCGCAGCATAAAAGAAGACAATGATATACACAAACAAAATACAGTTGTGCTCTCTACTTAAGATGCTGATAACATATGATTGCGCTTAATCTTTTTAACTGTGGGAAATATGGCTGTTGTTGTTTTGGATGCTTTTATTTGTTTTCTTCACTTTCTCTCCTTTCTTTTTTTGTCTTACTGACAGAAGAGTTCCATGCACTTTTTAACATTTATCTCATCTTCATCTTTTTTTATTTTTTTAGCTCAAGAAAATTGAAATATACACTGACTTGCAAAAATGTTGCTACCCTATTTGAAGAAAATTTGGAAAAAAATCATTAACAAGGATCAGGGCCTTTCAGACGCCTTTCTTAATGGGTTGCGAAGTCGCAATGTATAATATCTGACTAGAATTCCAAAATATCCGATTCCGATTCCGATTCCGACTCCGACTCCGACTCTTACCCTCGACTCCTTATTTTAAAGTTTAACAACATTCAGAATGTCTGTTGATTCTTTGGAGAGTAAAAAATATCAGACTCCTATCATTCTTATGAGTCCGACTACTTCAAAAACCTTCGACTCCCTCTGACTCCTTATTTTAAAGTCTTTCAGTATTCAAACTGTCTATTGATTCTTTGGAGATCACAATATCCGACCAGTGAGGGTTAAGGACATGGAGAGAAATAGCATGTTCAGTTTAGAGGGAAAAGTCAAGGAAAATATGGGAGAAAGTGATAAAAATGGATACAAATGGATATGAGGGAAAGAGGATTAAATAATGACCTGGACAGAGATAGGTTACTTTGGAAGTCAATCTCTTAAAGCCGTCAAATGCATGCCAGCATGTAAAACAGACATTAAACCGATGATGATGATGATGATGATGATGATGATGATGATGATGATGATGATGATGATGAGGCTGACTCCTACTCCTTTCCGAAACCTCTGACTGATTCCACACCCCTGCTTTGTTGGGCTAAGGTATTTGTTCTGGGTAGTCCTAGGAGATCCAAACCCCTCAAGCTTTACCTTCTCTCTTTGAGGAGGAGTTGGTTTATGGCCAATCGCCTAAAGCGCTCTTACCGAAGAATGCCAACGGGCTGCTCAGGCATTTTGCGAATAATTCAAATAATACAAATGATTTGATTCCAACTTTTAAAAAATTTACAAGACAAAATATGAATATACCAGATTCAAGTTTTTTAAACATTTCATCACATGAACTCCAAAAATATCAATGTAAGTTCATTACTTCACCATTATTTCTGAATTCATCCAGTTTATTTTTAACATGATTTATTATATAAATTTATTGGGGAAAAAGGGTTCCTTGCTGCTGATATACAATGAAACTGTGCTAGAGCGTTTAAGATTACAACCACCACTCCCTTGATAAGAAACCGGACATTCTTAGTCTGCTCCATCTTACCTTGCAGATTGAAAAAAAAACTGGATATTATATTCATTTCTGGCCGAATTGATGTCGTCTGCCTGTCAAATATGAATTTAGCAGCCAGCACACAGAAAATCACCCTGGGCCAGCTACTTAGCCGATCCTCTAAACTCACTTTCTCTTTTAACTCTCATTCACCCTAAACAAAGCACATTGCCACTTGGACGTAAGGGCTACTATTAGGGGCCATGCCTACAGAGAAACTTTTAGTAGGGGGTAACGCAGCAGTATGTCTGTTTGCGCTACATTTAAATTTCTGCGTGTTAGTACAGTCAGGGAAGCAGGAAACAGGAAGGGAATTCAAAAGTCTGGTAGTCCGAGGGAAGAAACTATTAGAGTAGAAAGCTTTCCGGCATCTAGGGACCTCTACAGTGATGGGGTGGGATTTTGCTGCTTGTCAGATTAGTCAGAGGTATTTACATTGAGGAGGCACAAGTGCCACGAGTTTGTCAGAACACATTCCATTAAAAAATTCCATTGTAAAACAAGCACAGGGATGAAACAGGGGTTGTAGGTTGGCTGACAGTGCGGGATCTATTAACGGGTAGGTAGGTTCACCCACAACACCCCCCTTCCGAAACTCATTACCCCGGAATCTCAAGGTATATCTTTTTCCTAGGATTCACCTCGAAACTCCCGGTTAATTTACGTTTTCTTGATGAACGTCTCTGTTCCGGAGGCGTTTTTGGTGTTGACAGCTCAAATGCGTCGTATAGATCTTCCATGATGGTCTCACTCTGATCCAATGGGCATTCCCCTGGGTCATCCGACATGCGACGACGCATTTGGTTAATGTGTTTTTTACAGGTGCCTCTAGGACCCTCTACAATGTACACCATCCACCCCAATCTTTTTTGTACCTTTCCCACTTCCCACACGGTTTTGTTTTCATGGTGTTCCTGGAAGAACACCTTATCTCCATCCTCATAACTCTTCTTTGGTGCCGTAATGTTGGTCGATTTCACCTGTTTTGGTAAAAGTTTGTCGAATACCGACTTTATTTTTCTTCCAAACATTACTTCCGCCGGTGGTACTTGGGCTGGTGTGTTCTCGTTGGGTGTAATTCTATAAACTTGAAGGAACTGCTGGAGTGCCTTTTCTCTCGGCGTGCCCGTCGATTTTTTCAACGCTCTCTTCAAGGTATCAACAAATTTTTCTGCCTGTCCGCTTGACCTCGGATGGTAAGTCGGAGTGGTGATATGTTTAATTTGAAAGTCTTCACAAAATTCTTTGAACTCTCGTGAAATAAATTGTGTACCGTTGTCCACCACTCTGAATCGGGCAAACAGTTCATGCAACGCGCATATCGTGACATCCGTTGTTGGGTTTTACATCTAACAACTTCTGGCCATTTTGAGTAGCTGTCGACTATAATTAAATAGTAGAAGCCTTCCAATGGCCCCGCAAAATCTATGTGAATCCGGGACCATGGTTGCTCTGCCTTTGGCCATGGACAGTACTGAATAGGTGGTGCTTTCGCTGCCGACGCGCAGCCTGCACATTCCTTCACCTTCGTCTCTATGTCCCTGTCCATGTTTTTCCAATACACATAAGATCTCATTAGGCTCTTCATGCGTGTCGCTCCGGGATGCCCCTTATGGAAATCCTTCAGGATTTTTTTTTAGCGTAGCTGGGATTACTACTCGCTCCCGGTATAATAATGTGTCGCAACAGACTGAAAAAGCTTCTGCCGTTTGCTCATCGTCTGTTTGTAATTTATTTTTAATTTCGATAATAAAATTATCTTCTCTTGCCTCTTTTTGTATATCGCCAAGTGTGACTGGCAGCTTTTTTATTGTGTTACACAGTACATTACTATAGTCATATTCAGACCAAAGGGATGCTATAACTGTATCCTCAAGCGGTTCTGTGTACTTTGGGATTAGCCGCGATAAACATCTGCGTGTCCTAGTCTTTTTGACGGTAAAGATTCCATCTCAAAGTCATAATTTAGCAGAATTATACCCCATCTCTGTAGGCAGTTTGCTGTGTAGGTTGGCAAGCCTTTTTTTGATCCAAAGATGGTGATAAGTGGCTTATGGTCTGTTTGTAGGATAAAATGACGGCCGTGTAGATACCTGTGAAATTTGGTCATTGCGAACACAATACCCAACGCTTCTTTTTCAATCTGAGAGTAATTTTTCTCTGCAGGAAGTAAAGGTCTTGAAGCGTGCATGATGGGTTTCATCGAGCCATCCGGCATTTTATGCAAAATGCACGCCGCAATGCCGTAGGAGCTGGCGTCACTTGCAACAATAGTTTTTAGCTCTGGATTAAAATGAGTAAGAAATAATTCTGAAGTTAACTTCGTTTTTAGGTTGTCGAATGCAAATCTACAGTCGGCGGACCATTCCCATTTACTATCTTTCTTAAGTAACTCATTTAAGGGGGCTCGCAATTTGTGCATACTGGGAATGAATTTTTCGTAATAGTTTGCGAGACCCAGGAAGCTTTGTAGTTGGGTAACATTGTTCGGTTCGGACATATTCTTGATGGCTATAGATCTTTCTGGGCTGGGACGTCTTCCATTCTTATCAATGACATGTCCCAAGTATTTGATCTCTTTTAGAAAGAATTCACACTTTGACTCCTTGAGTGTAAAACCAAAATCGCTTATCCTTTCGAATACTTTGTTTACGTGCTCACGGTTCTCCCCGACGTTCGTACTTTTCATTAAGATATCGTCAAGGTAGCTGATCGAAAAATCGAGCCCGTTCAACATCGTGTCGATTACCTGCTGAAAAATCGACGGGGCCACTTTAATTCCAAAAGGGAGACGATTGAACTTTAGTAGTCCCCTGTGTGTCGAAATACAGAGAAGCTTAGAGCTATCTTCCTCTACAGGTATTTGCAGATAGGCTTCACTCAAGTCAATTTTTGAGAACAGTTTTCCACCGTTTAATTTTGTGAAAACCTCTTCTAGTGTCGGCAGAGGATAGTGATAATCTTTCAGCACATCGTTCAAACCGGTTGAGAAATTGGCACACACTCTGATCTCTCCAGATTTTTTCTTCACGTAGACAGTTGGGGCCGCCCATTCCAAATAGTCAACTGGTGTTAAAATACCTTTCTCCACCAACCGGTCTATTTCTGAATTCATTTTTTCAAGAGAGGCAAATGGTACACTTTGTTTTCTCTTAAAATCGGGATTCTTATTTTCAATTAGTTCAAAACTCGCCTTCATTTTAGTACAGCGTCCTAATTCATTAGAAAACACCTTGGGGAATGACTCTTTCAGATCCTTCTTCAATTTTTCTGCTTCAGCAGAAAAATTCTCTATTCGTTGACAATAGGCGCTTATCGGCGAATCCCAGAGCTGGAAGTGCTGAATCCAATCTGAACCGAACAAATTTCCTGTATCTTTCATTACGAACATGCGTAATTTTAATGTTTTATTTTTTAGTGTCACTTTTGAAATGACTTCCCCTTCAAAGTTTATTTTCTCTCCGGTTACCGATCGAGCCACTTTATCTGTGCGTAGCATAGTCGGTCTGACAATCTTTTTCCAGGTATTAATATTAATAATTGATAGGTCAGACCCCGAATCAAGCTGTAGTTTAACATCTTGATTGTTCATTTTTACCGTAACATACTTTCGTATGTTTAGGTTGCCACCATTAATTCTAGTTGTTTTTATGTAACTTTTTTTTCTAGTGTTACTTCTGCAATGTGAGGCTTTGTGTCCCATTTTATGGCATTTGTCCCAATTTTTTCGTTTAAAAGGATACTTCTGGTACCAATTTAGATCCCCGCAACCCCAACAAGGGTGGTTTGGCAATTTTTCATCCGACCTTTGAGGCAAACCCTTCCTGAATTTTTCCTTCGAAGAGTATGCTTTTTTTGAAAAACGACGAACATTTTTAATATTAGAAATTGCTGCTTCCTCTATTTCTTTAGCTTCCTTTTTCTCGGAAATATGTCGTTGACAGCTTTTGGCCAATTGTTGCAATGTTAAATTTGGCTCGGTTTCAAGTTTGCTTATTGCACGTCTTCTTAACTCTGCATCGTTTTGTCCGCTGTCAAGGATGATAACTTAAAGTCGTCACAATGTTTATTGACGATCGAAGCAAACATTGAGTAATCCTGGCTTTCTTTTCACGTTAGGTTCATACATTTTCACCTTTTGTGGAATAAACTTGTTTTGGGACAATACAGTTCCATTAACATTTTAATGGTTTCATTGAAAGATAGTTCGCCCGTTTTCTTCGGCAGAATATAATCGACAAATTTTGTATGCTCTGTCGTACCTAGTCTACGAAGAACTAAACAAACCTTTTTTTTTTCCAACCATGTGCTACAATCAATGTCGAAAAAATCCTGATATCGACGGTACCATGATTCGAAGTTTAGGTCCTCTTCAGGCACATAGTTGAAGGTTTCTATAGCTGACCATATTGCATTTTGGTTGAACGTGTCGCTGTCGTCATTCGTCGTATTTATCATTGCTTGTGCCAGCTGTTCAAATTTTCTCTCTGATTGAGTCTGTTGCTCTAATTGTAATTTTTTTATCCCAATCAATTGTTCGTCTAAAGATTTTCTATCTTCTCGCTTTTGTGCTAAATTCTTTTCCTCAAAATACTTCAACAAACTCATTTGCTGCGACTGAAATTCCTTCTGTAGAGACTGAAGTTTTTCATCGTTTGCCTTCTGTTGTTCTGATTGAAATTTTATCATCTCCAATATCTGTTTCGAGAAATCATCCATGATTAAAGAAATACTTTCTTGAAAAAGAATTAGTCATAAATAGTCCTTCACTATTTTTTTTCTTTTCAAATGCTTACTGTTTAATAACAAACTCAACCCCTTCTCATCACTGCGTCATTCGGGTCTTGCTAATCTTTTTTTTTCAAAGTTCCTTGAGAAAAAAAAACGATTTTATTAATCCGGCTTATTGGGTAATTAATTTAACAAATTATTTGTATTTTTGTTCGCATCTGGAACTTTTTTTTCCCAATAAGTCCGTTTGCCTTTCAGTGTAGGCTGAAAATGCAAAATAGCAAGTAATGGCTATATTAAAAATTGACTAGTTATTCAAGAAAGTAACTTGGTTTTACTTGTCAGATTTTTTTTCCCCCCCGACTATACGATTTTACAGTGACAAGTCTGTTCGCAAAATACGTTTTACTATATCAGACACGAAAAAAGGTTTTTGTAGTATGGAGTTTTTTTGTTTTTTTTTCAAACCTTTCAGTTTTATAAGCACATGGTATTCCAATTTCATTTGTTGCACGAGGTAAAATCCTGTATTGAAATACGAAGAACACAAATAGTAAAATCTGCCTTACTTTTTTTTCGTCCAGTAATTGTTTAAACTGGTTATTTCTTGTAAGGCAGACTCGTCCCAAAATTGAACGTATTCGATGTTTCCAATATCTTCCCGAAAATTGTAAAGCACAGGGTTTTTTGGGTTTTTTTCAAACGGGTAGAGTTTTTTTTTTCGAAGGTTGACCGTGTTGTAGACACTGGTTTATCACTCACAGGTTGCAAGGTCCAAGGTGTTTCCAACGAAGTCCTTTACGAATCACTCGCCGCCAGTTGTTGTGAACCCGTTTAGGGGTACCAACAATGAAATAAAAGAACAACAGGTTTAGAGATAATAATAACGAATTGTATTGAACAGAGAAATTATACACAAGTCAGTGTTGGCAGTGCTAGTGCCTAAATGTGCCTACCAATGTTCTCCCGACAAAAGCCGGTATTTATGGTAGCCGGTTGCTACCATTTAGTTATTATTAAAGGGTAGGTAGGTTCACCCACAACATTAACCATAGTATGATTTGAATACCTGATCTTCATCATTAGAGAAGCGAGCAGATCAGACACCATTGATAGTTGTACATGCTTATGTCCCAATAAAGTGGCTATTTTTATATTCAATTAAATTCCTGTTTGCCCATTGTGTTAAAAAAATTATAAAATCGATCGCCATACACCGTGCCCGGCAACAGGTGTTTAACCAAACGTGACTATATCAAAAATGGAAGAGTGTGTGTTGTTACCTGGAAGAGATTTACTCCCTTTACACAATATTATAATCATATTCGGTTGAAAGTACGTTTTACATGCTGACATGTGTTGGACGGCTTTTAGAAATTGCCCTTCAAACAAATCTATTAGAAATTATTAAACAAATCTTTTAGAAATTCAAACAAACTGGACAGAACTATATTTGTCACTCTTTCTCTCAAATCAATTCTTATCACTTCTTCCTATGTTTTACTTTTCCTTCACCTGCCAACTGACCTTAACTACATCTACACCCCCAAGCAATCTCATCGATTCTTTCAATATGACCAAACCAACGAAGTCTCCTGTTCTGCACACATCTCTCTATACTGTCCACATTTAATTGTCTTCTGAGGTCATCAGATCAAAGCCTTTCTGTAAGACTCACATTACACATCCATTTTATAATTCTCATATCCTTTTTCTCCCTACAACGCACATCCTCAATCCTCACCGACTAAATTTCACTTCTAGACATCCTCATACTGCACACGCATATCATCAACCCTCACCGGCAAGGTTTCACTTTTATACATCGTCACATTGCAAACACATAGCTGATAGATTTTTCAAAAAAAAAAAGAAAACAGATTGTTTTGCTGTTTGCAGTAATCTATTTCTCATTGTCTCAGAAAGTTTTTTTCTTTTTGGTTTGTGCAATATTGGTAATTGTTTCTTCTTATATTTGTTTAAAATGTTCATTTTTTTTAACATTACTTTGCAAATTTCTGCAGACAAAAGTTTTTGCTGTTCTCTTTACTTAGAAAGTGTTGCTATTTATTGATTTTTTTTCATTTTTCTTAAGTATTTTTTAATCAAAAATATGTTCTAATTTAATTTAAAATTGTAATAAATCTATAACTGAATCTAGCAAAAAATTGCTACATCTAAAAACTCTATACATAATCTATATCTTAAAATACTATTTCACTAAAGTAAGATATTTTAATTTTATTTTTCTCCTTGTTATACCTAAGAAACCTTAAGCACAGATAACCTAAAAAAAATCACTACGTTTTAATCATATATTACTTTAAATTATTCTATATCTAATATATAAAGTAAAGTCAGAATTTCCACTATTTCTTTGACCGGTATAGCTCTTTGAACAAAAGCTGCATTTAGAATTCTGCCTTGTATGCTCTTTTGTCACTTATTGTTATGTGCTTCAAGGAAAAGATTGTTTCCTTCGAATTCACTGATTCTTATATTTTATCCGCTCAGGCGTTTTAGCTTTGCTTAGTAATTTCAGCACAAGAGTAGAAGTGACTACCTCCCCACAGTAATAAGTCCTCATTCTTTGATCCATTACACCATAACGGTAGACAGAAGAACTCTTCTGAGAGTAAATGTTTCGTTTTACATCGTGCATTCGCACACTTCAAACTAATTACTACACCGAATAACAATTAACCGCATATTAAATGAACAAACTGCAAAGTTATGTTTTCCAATAAATGTAAATAATATGAAAAACCCAAAAACATTCTCTTGATGACATTCTTAGAATATACATAATAAATCTGTTTCTTACATTATTTCGAAACTATTCAGAACTATTCTTTCCCTTTTGTTACAAGGAAAGTATACTACTGTTTATTCGTTTTTATTTAATTATTTTTAAATCTAAAAAATATCAATAAAAATAATTATTTAAATGTTTAAAACTTTTTTTGAAATACATTCTTTACTGAGATATTCTTTGTTTAATTTTATCTCATGAAACGAAGAAAATCTATTTAAAAAAAAACAATGAATTTCGTTTCTTATTTTATGAACCTAACCGATAATTGTCCTTAATGACCCTAGATGGAATCGAAGGAAATTTCAATCGTGCCTTTAGATTCTGTGAAAAATTTAACCCTTATTAAAACTTATTTGAAAGTTCTAACAGTTAACACATCGACTTCTATTGGGATGGTAACTAAGTCTTTTTTTAATTTAAATTTAAAATGGTTCAATAAAACGTAACTAATTAATCTGCCCTAGCCCCCTCCCCCCCCGACCCTTCACCTCTTATACTCTCCTAACACATAACTCAGACAATCTTTGACCCCCAACGTTTTTGTTTTCTCTTTTAAAGATAAATTAATAAATTGATTCAAATAGCATTTCGCCCTCCCTTCGCCCCACACTTCAAAATTTAATTTCATCCCGGTTAAACCACGGCTCGCCTCCTACTTTTTTCCATTTTCACTATATTCACCTCTCCCACTTCCTAATAATCCTACACCCTCATTGCTACCACTGCCACCATCTAATTGTTTCTCATATTTTGATTTTCTTGCTAAAATCGGCCGCAAGCGCTGAGCCTGCTGGCAAAAAATGTTTGTACGTGTACAATATTTTCTTCAAACAAATCACCATGAGAAAGTCTGACAATAAAGACGAAACGATGATCAATAAAAAAAAAATATTCTTTTGGTTTTACTTTTTTTCATTTTCCATATATATATATATATATATATATATATATATATATATATATATATATATATATAATATTTCTATTTTATGTATTTGTGTTAGATGATATTTAACAAATATGTACGTTCAAGAATGAGTTTATGCAAATCGTATATGCGTCAGTTCATTTGATTCAATTTGTCAAAGTTTGTGTGTGAGCTTACATGTGAGTTCGTGCGGGTGGGGGTTTATTCCAAAATATGCAAATTATATTTCGTTTCGGTTGGTAGTGCCGTCTGTGCACAGAAATGATTTTATGTCTGAATTTTATGCAGCTGTGATATTTGGATACTCTCAAAACTCTTCCCAGGGGAAATTAGTAAGATAATTTACAGCTTACGATCTAAAAAAGTAAAATAAAATAATCTCTATTTCATTATTTTCTTTCTAATGTATGAAAAAGGAGAGGGGATAAATATGCACATGCCTAAATCAATAAGTCAACAAAATTAATGCAGAATTTATAAATTATGAAAAACGTATAAAAACATTTTGATGAAATGAAAACATGAATTAAGAAAAAAATCCATCATCATCATCATCATCATAAGAAAGAAGAAGAAGAAGAAGAAGAAGAAGAAGAAGAAGAAGAGGAGGAGGGCGAGCACTAACCTGACCTCAACTGAGATGGTGCATAGAGTACTGGAACCTTGGGAGGGCTTATTGCCACCTAAACCCGAGAGAAGAGCAATGGTCGTTGCCAGCGAGTAACTAATGGTATGCGGCTGTTGCGATAACACAAAATCATTTGCAATGATGATCGAAAAGGTGGAGATTACTGGAAATTCGGGAGACTTGTTGCTACTCAGACTCCAGGGAACCCCACCCGTTATTGTCAGTGAGCAATCACTGATGATGATCTGTGTGAGAACTCCTAGTGAGTTGATAATAATAATAATAATAATAATAATAATAATAATAATAATAATAATAATAATAATAATAATAATAACAACAACAATAATAATAATGATTCAATAAGTCAATATAATACCAATAATCGTAGGAGCACTCAGAACAGTCCAAAAAAACTTGGAGAAAAGACTAGGGAAAATTGGAATCAAAGGGATCACTGAGACCATACAAAGGATGGCAATGATTAAAACAGCTGGAATCTTAAAGAAAATCCTCGAATGCGGAAACCAACCCATATAAGCTAGGAACGGTAACCAGTCACATGGATGTTATAATAATAAGAAAACAAAACTACAGGAAGAACACCACCACACGAACCAAGGAACAGAAACTGCAAGAAATATCATAAACTGTCCCCTCCCAAAAAAAAAGTGATGGCACCAGCCCCGGCTGATACCACACAAAATAGTCATGAAGAGTCAAGGAGAATGGGAAGACCGAGGAGGGAGAGCACTAACCAGACCTCCACTGGAAGAGTGCAGAGAGTGCTGAGACCTTGGGGTGGCTTATTGCCACCCAAATTCCGACGGAGATCAATGGTTGTTGCAAGCGATACCATAAGGTCATTTGCGGTGGTGATCAAAAAGAGGTGGAGAGTATTGGAAACCTGGAGAACACCACCGGTTGTTGTCAGAATTCAATCACTGCCGATGACTTGTGTGATAACTCCTAGTGAGAAAAAAAAAAAAAAAAAAAAAAAAAAATAATAATAATAATAATAATAATAATAATGATGATCGACTTTTTTATGTACTGGTATGTATTGGAAGACTTTTAGAAATTCACTTACATCAGACCCTGCAACAGATGTTTAACCGAGCATGAGTCGGCCCAAAAGTCGGGGAGTGTGTGTGTTGCTATCTGAAAGAGATTTAATCCGTTCACACAATATCATCATCATCATCATGTTCGGTTTAATGTCTGTTTTACATGCTAGCATCTGTTGGATGACTTTTATAAATTGACTTCCAAACTAACCTATCCCTGGCCAAGTCTTAATTTATCTCTTTTTTTCTCAAGTCCATCATTATCACTTCCTTCAATGTTTACTTTGTCCTTCGTCTGCCAACTAACCTGCTACCTCAACTGTTCTACATCTACTACCCAAGAACTCTTATCCATTCTTTCTTCATCGTATTCGGTTTAATATCTGTTTCACGTTCTGGCATGTGTTGGACGACTTTTAGATATTGACTTCCAAACTAATCTCTGACCAGGTCTTTATTTATCCCTCTTTCTCTCAAGTCAGTTTTTATCATTTTCTCTCATGTTTTCCTTAGTCTTCCCCTGTGATGTGAACCTGCTATCATACCTCTTCTACATCTATTGACCCAAGAACTCAGATCCCATGTTTTTCTTGGCTTTCCCCTCTGAACTGAACATGCTACCTCAGCTGTTCTACATCTACACACACAACCAATCTCATCCAGTCTTTCAACATGGCCATATTATCAAAGTCTTCCTGTTCTGCACACATCTCTCTATACTGTCCAGATTTAATCTTCCTCTGAGGTCATCAGATCTAAGCCGATCTTTAGGACCCACATTACATATCCATCATATCATACTCATATCATTTCTCTCCATGCAACACTTATCCTTAATCCTTATTAAAAATTGAAAGTAAACATAAATTCTTTAAGCATAAATAATAACACTTGCTGAAGTATCTGCCGTAATCAGGTTGAATATTCTGAGTATTCAGGTTGACTACACTGAAATGAAGTGTAGATATAGTTCAACCCGTGACAATTGTTTATCTGGAATAACTGATGGGGGATTGAACTTAGAGTCAGTCAGAATCTCATCTCGAAAGTAGACAGTTTATTGGTTCGCTTAACCACATGATGTATGAGATATTTAAAGATCGAATTTAAAATTAGTTGTTGCCAGAATTTTAGTTTAGGTACACGTCATATCAGGTTGTAAGAAATAGGGGCAAAATTAAAAAAACTACATGTTAAACTGATATAATTTACTGATGTCTTTCATATATTAACTTGTTTTTGCAGCTATGGTGCGACTGCACTTAGAATTCACGTCATCAATCTGGAACCGCAATGTTGCTGCAAAAGTTTATCACTTGAAAATTGTTCAGAGACGTGCAACTAAACAAATACCTCCCATTAACACTTGTCATACTCTGAATGCTTTGCTCCCCTGCGATTGGATTCAGTCTAGCAACTGACTTAGTAGGTAAGCCCCCACAAAATTACTAATGATCTCGCCAACAACAACAATCTACCGAAGCATCTTTAACATCTCCATGCGTCTAATACCCATGGATATGCCTACGAAATCAGAAAACAGCACAGTTCCCATGACTTTCTGAAAAAAATGTTCATGCTCAGAATTGCTGAAGCATAGCACAAACTGCTTGCTGTCAAGACACTGCATCCTTTAAAACCCTCATGTTTTTCGAAATTCGCACAAACTACATCTAATGCCCGCCACCTTTATGCACAGGCACTTCTGATGAGGTGTAGTACGCCTGAGCACTGCACACAATGATTTCATTGCTGCTGAAATTAAATTTTACATTTCATTGCTCTGTATTGTATCGATGGTAGTAGTATGCAGAGGTATGGTGATGCTCTGGTAATGCCCTGATGATACCCGGGACCAACTCCTTTGTTATATGCCCCAAAGACTCACGTATAAGTCCTAGTACTTAGAAATATTATGAGAAAGAGAGACAGTTTGAATATGATTTTATGCACCCGTCCCCCAATTTGGATGCCTGGGGCTATTGTTCCGTCGCCCACCGCCCTCTGCACGCCACTGCAACAATATAAGCTTTTGCATATTTAATTTATGTCTCACTGACCCCTAAATAACTTTTAGTTCTCATAAACCCCCTAAGAATTGTCACTAACTCCAAAGTGATGGTACAGACCGCTTTGATAACCCCTGAACTAAAAGGTTATTCCCATATAGGTGTTTTATAGCAATTTTTTTATTCTAAGGTGTCACCACTTGTCAAGGCCCAGAGGACAATGAACAACACCATGATAAGCAGAATTTGATTATTTAAAAGTATTTGTTAACATTGGATTTGAAAATAACAATGTTGTAATCAGCTGGGTAGCAGCCCCGTGGTATTGTGTTTCACAGATGGGAAGTTCTAGGACAGAAACTTTGTTCATGCAATTTTCGTTTGACTTTGGGTACACAGAGGGAGAAAGGGAAGTTCTTTGCAGTGGTTCTAACTAGACGAGTTTTTTTCTGTGAATGTTTTACAAGGAGGAATTAGATATTGAGCTTAATCAAGCACTTATCATGAAAATCACGATAGAGTAGAGAAAGACTAGCAACGTCTCTTCTGTGAAAAAAGAGGATGTAATGAAAAAAGAAGAGCTAATTACCGACTAGAATACAGAGTCGACTTTTGTACTTTGTCAAAGAAAAAAAAAAAAGAGTGCTCTGAGTTGCAACTCTCCAGATATGGGAGCAGTACTCCATCTTAAGATGTATCTGGCTTTTAATATCGCTAGAGGATTGTGTCAGGAGTGTTGTGCTTTATGGAGTGGTAAAATGATCCAACTATTTTTTCCAGCGACCTTAGCAACAAATTTGATGTAACTCTTCAATTTCAGATCTCGGGTGAAAGTCAGTCCTTGGGGCTTATCAAAGTTGGGGCTTCCTCAAGGAAAGATCGATTCATTTACATTTAAAATTCCACCCATCACTTGCGAATTCTAATATGCAATAAAATTATTGAATAAGCTGGATTCACCAAAATCTGTCTTACCATAAGAAGAAGAAGAAGAAGAAGAAGAAGAAGAAGAAGAAGAAGAAGAAGAAGAGAAAGAAGAAAAGAGGAAATGAATTGCTGCTGTGTGTCGTCTCCACAACAAGATGACAACTGGCTGCATGATAATCTGCTGGAATTGAAGAATCAATCCTCATAGTGCAACAGATCATCATCATCATCATCATCATCATCATCTGACATGTGTTGGACGGCTTTTAGAAATTGACTTCCAAACCAACCTATCTCTGGCCAACTCTTTATTTCTCCTTTTTCTTAAGTCCATCCTTATCACTTCCTCCCATGTTTTTCTCTGCCTACCATTGCCAACTGACCCTGCTACTTCAACTGTTCCACATTTACTAACCCAAGAATTCTCATCCATTCTTTCAATGTGACCATACCAGGAAGTCTTCTGTTTTGTACACCAACGCCATCCAACGCATATAAAATAGATGTTAAACCAATGATGATAATGATGCTGCTGCTGATAATGATGATGATGATGATGACTGTTCTATAGTAGAACATATATTACGTAATAAATTTGATTCTTTCATTAACTCAATGAGTTTTATTTTTTGCATGAGAAAGTCGTTATATTATTATAATAGATTTACATTCACAAGTATTTTTTGCATGCATAAACTCTGGCGTAATTACCAACTGCACATTCGCTACTTGCAAATGTGCAGCTGTCAAGCGACTTAACTGAAGGATCCATCCTGCAGATGTTGTTTTGATGCATCCTAAAATTTCCATGAAGGGCTAAGTCGGTCTGTCTGTCTGTCCGACTTCAGATTGATATAGAATTTGCATTACTAACAGTCATGTGTATATTGATTGTTCTATGTTGACTGTTGGTGAAGAAGTAACTTTTTACATAATCTGGGGCCACTTTTGTAGATGAGTGTACTCTTGTATTGCAAGTATCTGTAATTTAGAACAGCAAATGACGAATCAAAGGGTCAGGCTATTTCCTGTAATGGAGAAGAACATATAGATTATTATTTACAATTTTTGGACTGGTTATATTATCTTGAGTGTTGTTATTACAATGTTTTGACCATTATCCTCTGCTGCCTTCTTCAGGTGCTTCGTATCAAACTCGAGAATCGTCATGGAATCGGTCTGTCTGCCAGGCTTCACATTGGTATCCAATTTACATTGCTAAACACACTAATTCAATGGATGCCTTTTCTTTTAGAAGCATCTCTAGAATGGACTTTGTCGTCAGTCAGTATATGTTTAAGTTTGAAAACACATTTTAGTCGGCTGAAATGTTTAGGTTTGAAATAGCATTCTCATAGACATGTCACACATAAGTTTAGAATAGCATTTTCGTTGGTTTTTCATGTTTAAGTTTAAAATAGCATTTTTGTTGGTTCATTAAACTTAAGTTTGAAATAGCATTTTGTTAGTCTATCATGCTTAAGTTTGAAATAACATTTTTCGTAGTCTGTCATGCTTAAGTTTGAAATAGCATTGTTGTTGGTCTGCCATGCTAAAATTAGAAATTACATTTTCGGATATCTATTTTACTTCTATTTGAAATAATATTTTTGTTGATCTGTGAAGTTTAAGTTTCAAATAGCATTTTCGGAGATTCTGCATTCTTAAGTTTGAAGTAACGTTTTTGTTGGTCTATCATATGGTTCTGTTCAGTCTCAAGACGTTCACCCTCCCACGCTTTACCTTCTCTTTGAGAAGGGGTTAGTTTATTGGTAATCGCCTGGTGAATGCTGACTGGGCTGCTCAGGCATATTTTGTAGTTCAGAGTGTGCTGATCCTAATGTTTTTCAAAACCACACCTGACCTTGTGTCTAACCTTTTGCAGAAGAGGTAAACAAAATACTTATATTTGAAATAGCATTATCATACATTTGTCTCATTTGAATTCGAGATAGAATTTATTTTCCCATACCAGCCAAGGTCCATCCTCGGCATCATAAGTAGAAACTGGGGTTTGACAAGATTCTTTCGAACATTTCTTTGTCTGGATCGGTCCTAAATGGTATATCTTCTCAAACATTACCTTCTCCTTCAGGAGAGGTGTTATTTCCGGTTGCCTGTAATGCTCCTACCGCAGAAAGCCGGCAGGTCGGTTCTCGGCTATTTTTGTACCCGATCAGAGTTCCCCCCTAATGGGAGCTGGTTGTCCCCATTTTCCATCATTGTGCTTCATCTTGCTGCAGTGGGAAGCTTATAAAGACGGTCACACTTGAATTTGAAATCGCTAAAAGCACAGATTGAATGGGCGCATCTTTTTGTCTTTTGTCTTTTTTTATAGATTTCTTGGCATCTCGATTCGATTCAATGAAGCTTTTAAAAAGAAGAATGGCATAAAAAAAGGAGGATTTGGCTCTGGCAGGTGTTGATAAATTCCTGGAATACCAAAGAAAAAAAAAAGAAGCAAGCTCTGAAAACATAAAAAAAGAAGAATCAAATGAGACCATCTTCAAAGATATTTTGTTACTCCTCACTTGCCAAGACCTTTCAGGAACTTGCAATCAACTCTCTGAAACTCTGCCAAGATTTTATAAAAGAAGCAGTTTTAAAAATCTAATTCTTTTTATTATGTCACAACATGATAATAAACAACTAAAAAGAGAAGCTAGCATTACATTAACATTGACTGTGTATCTAGTGGAAACATTATATTGACATTGACTGTGTATCTAACAGAAGCATTACATTAACACAACTATGTATCGAGAAGAGGCTTTATATGAACACTGTGTATCAAGCGGAGACATTACATTAATACTGATTGTGTATTTAGTGGAGACATTATATAAACACTGGCTGTGTATCTAGCAAAGGCATTACATTAATACTGACTGTGTATCTAGCAGAAACGTTATATTAACACTGACTGTTTATCTAGGAGAGGCATTAGATTAACACTGACTGTGTATCTAGTAGAGGCATTATATTAACACTGACTGTGTATCCAGCAAAGGAGTTACATTAACACTGACTGTGTATCTAGTGAAGGTATTACATTAAGACTGCTTGTGTATCTAGCAGAGGCATTGCGTTAATATTAACTGTGCATCGAGTGGAGGAATTATATTAACACTGGCTGTGTATCTAGCGAAGACATTACAGTAACACTAACTGTGTATCTAGTGAAAGCATTAGATTAAAACTGATTGTGAATTTAGCAAAGGCATTATATTAACATTTACTGTGTGTCTAGTGGAGGCATTACATTAACAGTGATTGTGTATCTAGTGGACGCATTACATTAACATTGACTGTGTATCTAGCGGAGGCATTATATTAACACTGATTTTTTATCTAGTAAAGGCATTACATTGACACTGACTGTGTATCTAGTGAAGGCATTACATTAACATTGACTGTGTATTTAGAGAAGGCATTATATTAACATTGACTGCACATCTAGCAGAAGCATTTCATTCACACTGACTGTGTATCTAGCATAGACATTACATTAACACTGACTTTGTAACTAGTGAAAACATTACATTAACACTGACTGTGTATCTAGTGGCAGCATTACATTAACACTGACTGTGTATCTAGTGGCAGCATTACATTAACACTGACTGTGTATCTAGCATAGACATTACATTAACACTGACTTTGTAACTAGTGAAAACATTACATTAACACTGACTGTGTATCTAGTGGCAGCATTACATTAACACTGACTGTGTATCTAGTGGCAGCATTATATCTTCACTTATTACTGTGTATCTAGTAGAAGTGTTACATGGAAAGTGTTTGTTTATGTATTTTCATGTTGGTAAGTTGATTTCCAGTAAATACATCAACTCCACATATGGTACTGACTTAGCCGGCCTCGTCTCCTTCTGAGCGCCCTGACAAGCCTGATAAAGGTCCCAGAAGGGATGGTTTCAGCAGCGCTCAGGAGGCTTTCCTAGTTTTATTTTTTGTCTTCTTACTTAAAATGTTGGCAGAAAAATTATAAAGCATAGTTTTTAACTAGTGTTAAAAATAACATATTAAAAAAGAAATATTACGGTGCATTAAATCCGACTCAAACTTAAATAGCGTTGAAACTACACACTTTTGAAAATGGCTATTATGTTTAATTTGTGTTACTTGTAAAATACTAGAAGAATTTCCGCCCCAGGACGGATAAAATTCATTCCCCACACCGAACTGATTTGCACCAGTTTTATGTCTTCTTACAAAGATTAAAATCAAGATATAATGATACTAAACCTTATGTCTAGAATTCTTATTCTAATTTTGATCAAAATCGATTACTTGATGTTGATTCTAGAAAATGTTTTAAGAAACTGAAATTTATGCAATCTTGCTTAATTGGTGTCTAATGAATATGGATTAAATTTAATGCAAATCTGATATATTTGAATTTTCAAATGAGAGGTTGTGTCCATATTATAACCCCTAAAATCCTTTTAAAATACTATAAAGAAACTGAAATTTTAGGAATATTCATTAATTGATGTCTAATACCAAATTTTAACAATATTGAAATTTCACAAAACTCAGAAGTATCTGAAATTTAACGAAAGACTTCCACCCCTTTTTACCCACTTTACATAAAACTAATTTAAACTAAATATAGCTCACATTAAGTACCTTTACGCCTAGCAGCTGTATTCCCAAATTTATAATGATCGGTTAGCTAGTTGAGGACTGAATCGTGTCTAACTTGAATCGATTAAACAATCCATTATTGATAGATTCTCACTAGTGCTCAAGTTGCAATTATTTTTGTTTTAAATCTGTCCATATCATATGACAAAATCCAACCAATCAAACATCTACATTGGTGATTTAACAATGGGTAGTGTGTTTCGGCACTAAATAGGCCCAAAAGGATTGATTTGGAACAAGCAAAACCATATTTCCTTATTGGATCTTTTCCATCATGGAGGTGACCTTGGTCTGCACCAAGTTTTGACCACTTACTTTTCATGATTTCGGTTCTCGTAACCTTTTTTTCTAGCTGGAGTTATTTCAGAAATAACCTTCTCCAAAATTAGTTGCTTTACTAGGGCTTGATAGTATAGTTCACCCTCGTGCGTTTTCAGAGTTTTCCTCATCCTAGACGAGCTCTCTTTCCAAGGCTTGCGAGTACATTCTACTCTAACATTGTTTTGGAGTTTTCCCCCTCAACTACTGGCCTACCTTCCTTTGTCTTTTGACTAGGAGCAAAGTGAAGTATCTGTTCTGTTACTACACTTCATCTTTTCTGTCCTTAGTCAGTGAAGGAAAAATCCTTCTAGACTGAGGCAACTTTAATTTTTTATACAATCCAGTGTCCCTTTATGGGGAGCTGGATTTTTCCCACATTAAAAACCGACCTTGTGTTTAATTCTGCTCTTGTGGGGAGGCAAGTAATTAGGGACTACTTACCTTATTAAGTCTTCAATTTTTAACCTGCTCTCATGTTCCTATTTACTTGACTCCCCACGAAGGCAGAGTTAGACACAAGGTCGGTTTTTATTGTGGAGAATATCCAGCTCCCTAGACAGGGGCAATCCGGATTGGAACAGGAATAAAAACTGCCCAAGTCTATAATGATTTCTCGGTCACCGACCGAGGACAGTAACGATGACATGTAGTATCAGAACAGATACTACACTTTTCCTCTAGCTAAAAGGTCAATTTATTTAGACAAATAAAATTACGATAAAAATAAATAATATCACAATTTTCTTTAGCTTAGGCATGATGCCCTATTTTCTTTTGAGGGGATAAGGGAGTCGAATGTCACTATTTTTTTTACAACAAAAACTTTTGCTTACTCTTAACTAGACACTATCACCAAAATACCACATTCACTCCATGGCTTTGAGCCTACTTATTAATCCTACTTATAAGATCGTTAATGGTTTCAATGAAATTTTATTGACAAAAATGAATATACATGAGTAATGATGAGTAGTGGGACAATCTACAAACGCTCAAAAAGAAAGAAAAATAAAACAAACAAACAAAATACTAATGGGGGCAGGTTAGTAAGGCCGTCCTAACCCTTTGCTAAGTGTCAGATCGCCCACTGTTTTTCGGGTCAACCGAAAACAGGCAGGTCAGTCTCTAAATGGGAGTGGGAGCTAAGAGGGATATAAAAAATAAAGAGATCGTGATGGAATATAGGAATAGCCGGTAAGGCCAACGTCTCATATTATTTCAGAGTTTTCTTTCTCCTAGAGTAATTTCCTAATGAAATCTTCCAGTGTAGTTTAATCGCCAGCTTTCAATTCTGCCTAGTTATTTCATAGTCTGATACAATAGCCATTAAACTTGTCATGTGCTCACTTTTCTGCAATGAGAATATGTAAATAAGTTTAAATATATTTTATTAATTTGTTTTGTTTTATTGTTGTTGTTGTTTTGTCCATTGGGGGAGGTTTCTCTTGTCTGTTATAATTTGGAATATTGCCAAATGTACTTCTTTTATATTATTGAAAGATTTGCTTCCATTATCTTTTTTTTTTTAGGTGGAAAAAATTGTCTCTCTTTTTAAAACGTCATTCTTATGGATTCGGTTAGATTCTGCTGTTATCTGCTTGAAAGAGTCTGTCGTAATAAACAAGAGGCTGATATACTCTTTGTTTGTGTTTCTTCAGAAAAACACCATTGTCCTATAATTCATCACTGGTGGCTGACAGAGTTGTGTATCTGTAATATTACTCGAGGTAGTATGTTTTCAGAATTAAGTGTAGATTGAGGTATTAGGTATGATTGATGTTATGGTACTTACCTTTACGGACTACATGAACTCTTCCACATCACTATAAATACCGGGAGTACATGCCTCTCGGTGTTGGGCTCACACCCCATCCTGTTCAGTCTCTCGTTAGCTTCGGTTGATTGAGGACGTCGGGATGGGGTAATACCAGTCGAGGATTCGTTCTCGACAATCAGTCCGGCAGGAACTGGGCCATTTACTTGGCCTTTTATCTGCCGGGCTGAGGTATATTGTCCTGGGTTTTCCTAGGAGGTGCACCCTCCCAGGCCTTGCCTTCCCTCTTTGGGGAGGGGTAAGTTTATTGCTTGCTGCCTGAGGCGCCCTTACCGGGGAATGCCGACGGGGTTGCCCAGGCTATTTTTGATAGGCCAGAGTGCTCCTTCTTTAGGGGCGCTGGCTGGCTTGATCTCCCCACTTTCCGACCTTGTGTCACATATTGCTTTGTGGGAAGCGATTAAATACCTGGGCTCACACCCCATCCTGTTCAGTCTCTCGTTAGCTTCGGTTGATTGAGGACGTCGGGATGGGGTAATACCAGTCGAGGATTCGTTCTCGACAATCAGTCCGGCAGGAACTGGGCCATTTAGTTGGCCTTTTATCTGCCGGGCTGAGGTATATTGTCCTGGGTTTTCCTAGGAGGTGCACCCTCCGAGGCCTTGCCTTCCCTCTTTGGGGAGGGGTAAGTTTATTGCTTGCTGCCTGAGGCGCCCTTACCGGGGAATGCCGACGGGGTTGCCCAGGCTATTTTTGATAGGCCAGAGTGCTCCTTCTTTAGGGGTGCTGGCTGGCTTGATCTCCCCACTTTCCGACCTTGTGTAACATATTACTTTGTGGGAAGCGATTAAATACCTGGGCCTCGCCCCATCCTGTTCAGTCTCTCATTAACTTCGGTTGATTGAGGACGTCAGGATGGGGTAATACCAGTCGAGGATTCGTTCTCGACAATCAGTCCGGCAAGAACTAGGCCATTTAGTTGGCCTTTTATCTGCCAGGCTGAGGTATATTGTCCTGGGTTTTCCTAGGAGGTGCACCCTCCCAGGCCTTGCCTTCCCTCTTTGGGGAGGGGTAAGTTTATTGCTTGCTGCCTCAGGCGCCCTTACCGGGGAATGCCGACGGGGTTGCCCTGGCTATTTTTGATAGGCCAGAGTGCTCCTTTTTTAGGGGCGCTGGCTGGCTTGATCTCCCCACTTTCCGACCTTGTGTCACATATTGCTTTGTGGGAAGCGATTAAATACCTGGGCCTCGCCCCATCCTGTTCAGTCTCTCATTAACTTCGGTTGATTGAGGACGTCAGGATGGGGTAATACCAGTCGAGGATTCGTTCTCGACAATCAGTCCGGCAGGAACTAGGCCATTTAGTTGGCCTTTTATCTGCCAGGCTGAGGTATATTGTCCTGGGTTTTCCTAGGAGGTGCACCCTCCCAGGCCTTGCCTTCCCTCTTTGGGGAGGGGTAAGTTTATTGCTTGCTGCCTGAGGCGCCCTTACCGGGGAATGCCGACGGGGTTTCCCAGGCTATTTTTGATAGGCCAGAGTGCTCCTTCTTTAGGGGCGCTGGCTGGCTTGATCTCCCCACTTTCCGACCTTGTGTCACATATTGCTTTGTGGGAAGCGATTAAATACCTGGGCCTCGCCCCATCCTGTTCAGTCTCTCATTAACTTCGGTTGATTGAGGACGTCGTGATGGGGTAATACCAGTCGAGGATTCGTTCTCGACAATCAGTCAGGCAGGAACTGGGCCATTTAGTTGGCCTTTTATCTGCCGGGCTGAGGTATATTGTCCTGGGTTTTCCTAGGAGGTGCACCCTCCGAGGCCTTGCCTTCCCTCTTTGGGGAGGGGTAAGTTTATTGCTTGCTGCCTGAGGCGCCCTTACCGGGGAATGCCGACGGGGTTGCCCAGGCTATTTTTGATAGGCCAGAGTGCTCCTTCTTTAGGGGTGCTGGCTGGCTTGATCTCCCCACTTTCCGACCTTGTGTAACATATTACTTTGTGGGAAGCGATTAAATACCTGGGCCTCGCCCCATCCTGTTCAGTCTCTCATTAACTTCGGTTGATTGAGGACGTCAGGATGGGGTAATACCAGTCGAGGATTCGTTCTCGACAATCAGTCCGGCAGGAACTAGGCCATTTAGTTGGCCTTTTATCTGCCAGGCTGAGGTATATTGTCCTGGGTTTTCCTAGGAGGTGCACCCTCCCAGGCCTTGCCTTCCCTCTTTGGGGAGGGGTAAGTTTATTGCTTGCTGCCTCAGGCGCCCTTACCGGGGAATGCCGACGGGGTTGCCCTGGCTATTTTTGATAGGCCAGAGTGCTCCTTTTTTAGGGGCGCTGGCTGGCTTGATCTCCCCACTTTCCGACCTTGTGTCACATATTGCTTTGTGGGAAGCGATTAAATACCTGGGCCTCGCCCCATCCTGTTCAGTCTCTCATTAACTTCGGTTGATTGAGGACGTCAGGATGGGGTAATACTAGTCGAGGATTCGTTCTCGACAATCAGTCCGGCAGGAACTAGGCCATTTAGTTGGCCTTTTATCTGCCGGGCTGAGGTATATTGTCCTGGGTTTTCCTAGGAGGTGCACCCTCCCAGGCCTTGCCTTTCCTCTTTGGGGAGGGGTAAGTTTATTGCTTGCTGCCTGAGGCGCCCTTACCGGGGAATGCCGACGGGGTTTCCCAGGCTATTTTTGATAGGCCAGAGTGCTCCTTCTTTAGGGGCGCTGGCTGGCTTGATCTCCCCACTTTCCGACCTTGTGTCACATATTGCTTTGTGGGAAGCGATTAAATACCTGGGCCTCGCCCCATCCTGTTCAGTCTCTCATTAACTTCGGTTGATTGAGGACGTCGTGATGGGGTAATACCAGTCGAGGATTCGTTCTCGACAATCAGTCCGGCAGGAACTGGGCCATTTAGTTGGCCTTTTATCTGCCGGGCTGAGGTATATTGTCCTGGGTTTTCCTAGGAGGTGCACCCTCCGAGGCCTTGCCTTCCCTCTTTGGGGAGGGGTAAGTTTATTGCTTGCTGCCTCAGGCGCCCTTACCGGGGAATGCCGACGGGGTTGCCCTGGCTATTTTTGATAGGCCAGAGTGCTCCTTCTTTAGGGGCGCTGGCTGGCTTGATCTCCCCACTTTCCGACCTTGTGTCACATATTGCTTTGTGGGAAGCGATTAAATACCTGGGCCTCGCCCCATCCTGTTCAGTCTCTCATTAACTTCGGTTGATTGAGGACGTCGTGATGGGGTAATACCAGTCGAGGATTTGTTCTCGACAATCAGTCCCGCAGGAACTAGGCTATTTAGTTGGCCTTTTATCTGCCGGGCTGAGGTATATTGTCCTGGGTTTTCCTAGGAGGTGCACCCTCCGAGGCCTTGCCTTCCCTCTTTGGGGAGGGGTAAGTTTATTGCTTGCTGCCTGAGGCGCCCTTACCGGGGAATGCCGACGGGGTTGCCCAGGCTATTTTTGATAGGCCAGAGTGCTCCTTCTTTAGGGGCGCTGGCTGGCTTGATCTCCCCACTTTCCGACCTTGTGTCACATATTGCTTTGTGGGAAGCGATTAAATACCTGGGCCTCGCCCCATCCTGTTCAGTCTCTCATTAACTTCGGTTGATTGAGGACGTCAGGATGGGGTAATACCAGTCGAGGATTCGTTCTCGACAATCAGTCCGGCAGGAACTAGGCCATTTAGTTGGCCTTTTATCTGCCAGGCTGAGGTATATTGTCCTGGGTTTTCCTAGGAGGTGCACCCTCCCAGGCCTTGCCTTCCCTCTTTGGGGAGGGGTAAGTTTATTGCTTGCTGCCTGAGGCGCCCTTACCGGGGAATGCCGAAGGGGTTGCCCAGGCTATTTTTGATAGGCCAGAGTGCTCCTTCTTTAGGGGCGCTGGCTGGCTTGATCTCCCCACTTTCCGACCTTGTGTCACATATTGCTTTGTGGGAAGCGATTAAATACCTGGGCCTAGCCCCATCCTGTTCAGTCTCTCATTAACTTTGGTTGATTGAGGACGTCGGGATGGGGTAATACCAGTCTAGGATTCATTCTCGACAATCAGTCCGGCAGGAACTAGGCCATTTAGTTGGCCTTTTATCTGCCGGGCTGAGGTATATTGTCCTGGGTTTTCCTAGGAGGTGCACCCTCCCAGGCCTTGCCTTCCCTCTTTGGGGAGGGGTAAGTTTATTGCTTGCTGCCTGAGGCGCCCTTACCGGGGAATGCCGAAGGGGTTGCCCAGTCTATTTTTGATAGGCCAGAGTGCTCCTTCTTTAGGGGCGCTGGCTGGCTTGATCTCCTCACTTTCCGACCTTGTGTCACATATTGCTTTGTGGGAAGCGATTAAATACCTGGGCCTCGCCCCATCCGGTTCAGTCTCTCATTAACTTCGGTTGATTGAGGACATCGTGATCGGGTAATACCAGTCGAGGATTTGTTCTCAACAATCAGTCCCGCAGGAACTAGGCTATTTAGTTGGCCTTTTATCTGCCGGGCTGAGGTATATTGTCCTGGGTTTTCCTAGGAGGTGCACCCTCCGAGGCCTTGCCTTCCCTCTTTGGGGAGGGGTAAGTTTATTGCTTGCTGCCTGAGGCGCCCTTACCGGGGAATGCCGACGGGGTTGCCCAGGCTATTTTTGATAGGCCAGAGTGCTCCTTCTTTAGGGGCGCTGGCTGGCTTGATCTCCCCACTTTCCGACCTTGTGTCACATATTGCTTTGTGGGAAGCGATTAAATACCTGGGCCTCGCCCCATCCTGTTCAGTCTCTCATTAACTTCGGTTGATTGAGGACGTCAGGATGGGGTAATACCAGTCGAGGATTCGTTCTTGACAATCAGTCCGGCAGGAACTAGGCCATTTAGTTGGCCTTTTATCTGCCAGGCTGAGGTATATTGTCCTGGGTTTTCCTAGGAGGTGCACCCTCCCAGGCCTTGCCTTCCCTCTTTGGGGAGGGGTAAGTTTATTGCTTGCTGCCTGAGGCGCCCTTACCGGGGAATGCCGACGGGGTTGCCCAGGCTATTTTTGATAGGCCAGAGTGCTCCTTCTTTAGGGGCGCTGGCTGGCTTGATCTCCCCACTTTCCGACCTTGTGTCACATATTGCTTTGTGGGAAGCGATTAAATACCTGGGCCTAGCCCCATCCTGTTCAGTCTCTCATTAACTTTGGTTGATTGAGGACGTCGGGATGGGGTAATACCAGTCTAGGATTCATTCTCGACAATCAGTCCGGCAGGAACTAGGCCATTTAGTTGGCCTTTTATCTGCCGGGCTGAGGTATATTGTCCTGGGTTTTCCTAGGAGGTGCACCCTCCCAGGCCTTGCCTTCCCTCTTTGGGGAGGGGTAAGTTTATTGCTTGCTGCCTGAGGCGCCCTTACCGGGGAATGCCGAAGGGGTTGCCCAGTCTATTTTTGATAGGCCAGAGTGCTCCTTCTTTAGGGGCGCTGGCTGGCTTGATCTCCTCACTTTCCGACCTTGTGTCACATATTGCTTTGTGGGAAGCGATTAAATACCTGGGCCTCGCCCCATCCGGTTCAGTCTCTCATTAACTTCGGTTGATTGAGGACATCGTGATCGGGTAATACCAGTCGAGGATTTGTTCTCAACAATCAGTCCCGCAGGAACTAGGCTATTTAGTTGGCCTTTTATCTGCCGGGCTGAGGTATATTGTCCTGGGTTTTCCTAGGAGGTGCACCCTCCGAGGCCTTGCCTTCCCTCTTTGGGGAGGGGTAAGTTTATTGCTTGCTGCCTGAGGCGCCCTTACCGGGGAATGCCGACGGGGTTGCCCAGGCTATTTTTGATAGGCCAGAGTGCTCCTTCTTTAGGGGTGCTGGCTGGCTTGATCTCCCCACTTTCCGACCTTGTGTAACATATTACTTTGTGGGAAGCGATTAAATACCTGGGCCTCGCCCCATCCTGTTCAGTCTCTCATTAACTTCGGTTGATTGAGGACGTCAGGATGGGGTAATACCAGTCGAGGATTCGTTCTCGACAATCAGTCCGGCAGGAACTAGGCCATTTAGTTGGCCTTTTATCTGCCAGGCTGAGGTATATTGTCCTGGGTTTTCCTAGGAGGTGCACCCTCCCAGGCCTTGCCTTCCCTCTTTGGGGAGGGGTAAGTTTATTGCTTGCTGCCTCAGGCGCCCTTACCGGGGAATGCCGACGGGGTTGCCCTGGCTATTTTTGATAGGCCAGAGTGCTCCTTTTTTAGGGGCGCTGGCTGGCTTGATCTCCCCACTTTCCGACCTTGTGTCACATATTGCTTTGTGGGAAGCGATTAAATACCTGGGCCTCGCCCCATCCTGTTCAGTCTCTCATTAACTTCGGTTGATTGAGGACGTCAGGATGGGGTAATACCAGTCGAGGATTCGTTCTCGACAATCAGTCCGGCAGGAACTAGGCCATTTAGTTGGCCTTTTATCTGCCGGGCTGAGGTATATTGTCCTGGGTTTTCCTAGGAGGTGCACCCTCCCAGGCCTTGCCTTCCCTCTTTGGGGAGGGGTAAGTTTATTGCTTGCTGCCTGAGGCGCCCTTACCGGGGAATGCCGACGGGGTTTCCCAGGCTATTTTTGATAGGCCAGAGTGCTCCTTCTTTAGGGGCGCTGGCTGGCTTGATCTCCCCACTTTCCGACCTTGTGTCACATATTGCTTTGTGGGAAGCGATTAAATACCTGGGCCTCGCCCCATCCTGTTCAGTCTCTCATTAACTTCGGTTGATTGAGGACGTCGTGATGGGGTAATACCAGTCGAGGATTTGTTCTCGACAATCAGTCCCGCAGGAACTAGGCTATTTAGTTGGCCTTTTATCTGCCGGGCTGAGGTATATTGTCCTGGGTTTTCCTAGGAGGTGCACCCTCCGAGGCCTTGCCTTCCCTCTTTGGGGAGGGGTAAGTTTATTGCTTGCTGCCTGAGGCGCCCTTACCGGGGAATGCCGACGGGGTTGCCCAGGCTATTTTTGATAGGCCAGAGTGCTCCTTCTTTAGGGGCGCTGGCTGGCTTGATCTCCCCACTTTCCGACCTTGTGTCACATATTGCTTTGTGGGAAGCGATTAAATACCTGGGCCTCGCCCCATCCTGTTCAGTCTCTCATTAACTTCGGTTGATTGAGGACGTCAGGATGGGGTAATACCAGTCGAGGATTCGTTCTCGACAATCAGTCCGGCAGGAACTAGGCCATTTAGTTGGCCTTTTATCTGCCAGGCTGAGGTATATTGTCCTGGGTTTTCCTAGGAGGTGCACCCTCCCAGGCCTTGCCTTCCCTCTTTGGGGAGAGGTAAGTTTATTGCTTGCTGCCTGAGGCGCCCTTACCGGGGAATGCCGACGGGGTTGCCCAGGCTATTTTTGATAGGCCAGAGTGCTCCTTCTTTAGGGGCGCTGGCTGGCTTGATCTCCCCACTTTCCGACCTTGTGTCACATATTGCTTTGTGGGAAGCGATTAAATACCTGGGCCTCGCCCCATCCTGTTCAGTCTCTCATTAACTTCGGTTGATTGAGGACGTCGTGATGGGGTAATACCAGTCGAGGATTTGTTCTCGACAATCAGTCCCGCAGGAACTAGGCTATTTAGTTGGCCTTTTATCTGCCGGGCTGAGGTATATTGTCCTGGGTTTTCCTAGGAGGTGCACCCTCCCAGGCCTTGCCTTCCCTCTTTGGGGAGGGGTAAGTTTATTGCTTGCTGCCTGAGGCGCCCTTACCGGGGAATGCCGACGGGGTTGCCCAGGCTATTTTTGATAGGCCAGAGTGCTCCTTCTTTAGGGGCGCTGGCTGGCTTGATCTCCCCACTTTCCGACCTTGTGTCACATATTGCTTTGTGGGAAGCGATTAAATACCTGGGCCTCGCCCCATCCTGTTCAGTCTCTCATTAACTTCGGTTGATTGAGGACGTCAGGATGGGGTAATACCAGTCGAGGATTCGTTCTCGACAATCAGTCCGGCAGGAACTAGGCCATTTAGTTGGCCTTTTATCTGCCAGGCTGAGGTATATTGTCCTGGGTTTTCCTAGGAGGTGCACCCTCCCAGGCCTTGCCTTCCCTCTTTGGGGAGGGGTAAGTTTATTGCTTGCTGCCTCAGGCGCCCTTACCGGGGAATGCCGACGGGGTTGCCCTGGCTATTTTTGATAGGCCAGAGTGCTTCTTCTTTAGGGGCGCTGGCTGGCTTGATCTCCCTACTTTCCGACCTTGTGTCACATATTCCTGCCGTGGGAGGGAGTTAAATACCTGGGCCTCACCCCATCCTGCTCAGTCTCTCATTAACTCTGGTTGATTGAGGACGTCGGGATCGGGTAATACCAGTCGAGGATTCGTTCTCGACAATCAGTCCGGCAGGAACTGGGCCATTTCGGTGGCCTTTTATCTGCCGGGCTGAGGTATATTGTCCTGGGTTTTCCTAGGAGGTGCACCCTCCCAGGCCTTGCCTTCCCTATTTGGGGAGGAGTAAGTTTATTGCTTGTTGTCTGAGGTGCCCTTACTGGGGAATGCCAACAGGGTTGTCCAGGCTATTTTTGATAGGCCAGAGTGCTCCTTCTTTAGGGGCGCTGGGTTGACTCTTCCCCCACTTTCCGACCTTGTGTCACATATTGCTGTTGTGGGAAGCGATTAAATACCCTGAAACTACCCCAGTTTAATACTGGTAGTCATACATACGTTCAACCACTCTCTTTATATGCTGTATTTATACTTTGTTTTGCTCAATCCCGAGTTTGTGTCTTCTTTCCGGACCCCTTACAGGTCCACAACAATTGATATGATCTGATTCCCATTCCCTGTCTGATTGGTTGGTTTTAGCTATGTAATATGAAAAGATTTAAAACAAACATAGTTGCGGTTTGGGCGTTAGTGAGAATACATATAATAATCTAAGTGTCCTGCTCGATAGGGGCTTTTAACTCTTCGTGCCTCTTTCTGAAGATAACCACAAGAAACTCGCAGTTAAGAATATTGGAATCATAGTTAAATTAATAAAGTATGTTTTCAAGTTGAAATGGTCGTCGTCTCCTTCTTCATGTATAAAGATGTTCTAGCTGAATCTACAACCTTTTTGATTGTAATTTGTGTAAAATAAAAACGACTGTGAAATAATGTGGTTGGTTTCATCATATTTCGTTAAATCTGTTTTACATGATGGCATGTGTTGGACGGCTTTTAGAAATTGACTTCTAAACTAACCTATCTCTAATCAGGTCTTCATTCATTTCTTTTTCTATCTAGTCCACCTTTATCACTTCCTCCTATGTTTTCACTTTCATACTCAGATCTACTACCACTGTCACCCATGTTATTATTATTTCATAAATCAATTTTGCAATTGTATGTTACTCTATATTTTCATACGAAACAATGTATGCTCTGTTTCCCTAGACGTTTTCATTGTGAGATGCGTTTTCATTGGATAATTTATATAACTTTTTATACATTTGACCAATCCCTGTGTTTGTTAATCTCGCTTATCAGAATACTAGAATTGCAGAATTACCAATAACTAACTTTTGGATTCTTTATCCAAGCACAATTATCTATTAATCTAATTTCCCTTACTTAAATAGAAATACAATAAGTTCCCTTAAAAAAGAATCTATATTAAATTAAATCTTTATTATTATTTAGATCTTAATTTGCTATGTTCCATACCTACAATTCGAAGAGTGAAATCGAAATTGTGGTTAAAAGTATTCCTGTTTATGACTAGTGTGTTGTTCTCTCATCCCCTTTTCACATTACCTCAGGTTTGACCTTTGCTTTTTAACCAAACATCTTGTAAAAACCACTCTCCAACAATGTAGTATACCTTGACTGCACTATCCACACCAATCTCGGCTAATACCGCTCATTTTTATAGTTATTATCCGTTTTTCTTTTTCCTATTAATGTCTTTTTCCTCTTTCCCACGTGCTGCATTTCCCCAAACCTTTCGTTTCGCATTTCTTTTCTTACGTTTTTCAATGAATTTAAAATCGTTACTTTTCTGAAGACGTTAGTACATGTGAAGGAAACCGGGCAATGTCATTTTTGTTTTTCTTTCTCTTGTGTTTAATTTGTTTATTCTATTTTGTCTTTCACTACATTTTGTCTCTACGAGATTATATTTCATGATATATCGTATAGTTTATGCTCATAGAATTGTTTAAAGAATGATGAAATACTATTTACTATGAAAATAGACAATGATGAGCACATCAGGTAATGTGCTTACTTTGGATCACAGAAAAGTTACAGTTGCATTTTCGATGGTCAGCTGTCACTCTCTCTATATATTTAATCAATTTTAGCTTTGATGCTATTTAATTATTGGATTGTTTGTGCTGAGAAAGTAATATTTTGAACCTTTGTCAGATTATGATCACTGTGCATGAAAGAAGTCTTTCGACAGATCTGGAAATATAATTTTTTTCTACATAATTTTATGTAATCTTGGTTCATAGAGCGAGATTGTGCTTAAAGCACAAACAGTGGAGAATCTAGTTATCTCACTTTTCAAAAGATGATCAGGTCTTCCTAAAGAAATAAAACTCATAAACGACCTTCCCTAATGCAATTGCGTCCGAGAAGGGTATATTTGTTGATAACACTAGGCTCTATTCTCGACATGAGGGCCAATCGAATGTAGGCACATCCAAGGCGATGGCTGAATCCTTAGAAAATTATCTCCAGTCTGTAGTGGAATGGGACCATCAATGGATGGTTACATTTAACTTTACCAAGACAAAGCTCCTTTCCTTTAATAATTATAAGAAACCTTACCAACCACCGATTGCTATGGCAGATAGCACCCTTTTCGAGAGTTCAACATTATATATATATATATATATATATATATATATATATATATATAATCCTCGAAACAGTTTTACATGGTAAAAACTGATGATCTCTATAAAACTATTTAGACTAGCATAAATTTTTGGAAGCTAACTAATACAGTAATCCCAAGAGATTGATTGACTTACAAGCAAACGAAGGAATTGGGACTAAAAGTTGTTGTTTTTTGCTTTGTTTTTTATATATAGTTTTAAAGGTTGAAAAACTTCCAAGATTATAAAATACAATATCCACATACACAGGTTTGGCGGCTCATCAGCATGGCTGATTCCAGCAAGATTTGAAAATGGGATCATAGTGTATGTAGTCCGTTACCCTTACCATCGGGCCACAAAAACTCGCTAGCGGCAGAGGAAGATATATGGCTCATAAATATTATCATTTTGTTTGGTGTTATTTTTGCAATATTGACAAATGAACGCATTCAGATATCGTTTTTTATGGAAAGCATTTCCTAAATGCTATGAGGAAAACCTTGTTCCTTTTCACCAGTGTGATTCTCCAAATATATATATATATATATATATATATATATATATATATATATATAATGTGTGTGTTTTTCGTTCAAGTTTTAAAGTATTGCATGGAAAGTTAATAAAATTGAAATAAAAGCCAAATTAGCAATACAAGATTAATTTTTTTTTTTTCTTACATTAATCCTATCGATTACGGAATAAAATTCCTTCTTCAGGGGTGACCAGTATTGAGTCATTTTTTTTTTCATCAAAAAACAAGAATAAAGAAACTTATTTCTTTGTTAATTTGATAAACGTCTTTGATGATACGACGTCATCGCCTTGCTGTTATGAAATGGCGGGTAGGATTCAAAAACCGGTGTCGAACGAGGGATGCGTTGGCACGCTGTCGAGTAATGTGTGTGTTTTTCGTTCAAGTTTTAAAGTATTGCATGGAAAGTTAATAAAATTGAAATAAAAGCCAAATTAGCAATACAAGATTAATTTTTTTTTTTTTCTTTTCTTACATTAATCCTATCGATTACGGAATAAAATTCCTTCTTCAGGGGTGACCAGTATTGAGTTATTTTTTTTTTCATCAAAAAACAAGAATAAAGAAACTTATTTCTTTGTTAATTTGATAAACGTCTTTGATGGTACGACGTCATCGCCTTGCTGTTATGAAATGGCGGGTAGGATATATATATATATATATATATATATATATATATATATATATATATATATATATAGAGAGAGAGAGAGAGAGAGAGAGAGAGAGAGAGAGAGAGAGAGAGAGTAAGAGCAAGAAATAGAGTGAGAAAGAGATAGATAAATAGTTAAGAAGATATTGACATAAATAGATAAGTAGTATTTAGTTCGATAAATAACTGTGAATAGACTTGCTTTGATAGATAACTGTAACCAGACTAGAATATATTGATAGTTATGAACTGACTTCATTAGAGAGATATGAGCAAAATAGTGGTAGGTAGGTAGGTAGGTAGGTAGGTAGGTAGGTAGCAAATTTCGATTGGTAAATAAATAATTTAAAAAAACGAACTAAATAGATAATCTGTCATCCTTATAATTAGGTGGCATGATATATTCTATGAATCGCCTCTTATTAAGACAGATGCGTTAAACAATACACCGTTTGAAGACATGAAGAATTTTTTTTATATTATCATAAATATTACTAGTAATAATATCGCATATTTTTGCTAGTATATATAACGAACGAACATATATTACTCTGTTCCTCCCCAAAGAGGAAGTAACGCCTGGGCAAATGGTATCATGACGAACGAACATATACTACACTAGACCCTCCAAGGAGGAGGTAATGCTTGGGAGGATGGTCCTATGACAACCAAATAGATACTATACTACCCCCCCCCTCGACCCCCAAAAGGCTGACGTAATTCTTGGAGGGTTTCATTACAACAGAACAGATACTACACTACCCACTCCCAAAATAAAATAGAATGTAATCCCTGTGATAATGATATCATGACCACAGAACAGATACTACACTATGCCCCCAAAAAGGAGGTAATGCCTGGGAGGATGGTATCATGACAACAGAACAGATACTACACTACCTCTCCTGTTATCAAATGGAACGGTTTATTATTCTACAGGGTTGGTGCTGTATATTAGGGGATGGAAGGGGGCATGAATTTTAGATCTTACATGACTGTGACGTCACAGACGAGAAGTGAGACAAGCTCTCATCCTCTTTTCCGATCTGATTTCAATATCAGCATTCGTGCTAAGTATAGCTTCTGGCAAGTCAACACCATGCTCCTAACCGGCTAGGTATATGGAATATATAAAAACATGGACAAATATACTACAGTCCATGCGGTGTTTTCTCTAATTCGAAATAAACAATTAAAAAATATTTGGTACCATATAATTTGGTTTTTGCGGTTTTTACAACTCAAACAGCCGGCCGGCCACGTTGGAGACAAAATAGAAATGTTCA
>OY744520.1:100102946-100405446 GCA_963556195.1 Sepiola atlantica
ACAAAAAGAAGGAAAAAATATATTTGCCATTAGAAAAGTTTAATTTACAGCTATTTGTATTTTTATTTTTTATTTTTATCCAACGCTGAGCTAGGGTAGGGGGGGGGGTTGAAGGAAAAGAAAAAGAAAGAGAAAGGGGAGAGGGGTAGAGAGGGGTAGAGAGGGGTTAGGGGTGGGTGTCTATAGCCATTTAGGATTTGTCGCGGGCTGAGAATGGTTAATGTAAGATTCGAGTTAAATTCATATTTTTATTTTTATCTAACGCTGGGCTGGAGAAGAGGGGGCCGGGGGAGATGAAACAAGAGAGAAAGAGAAGATAAAAAAAGAGAGAGAAAGAAGGTGTCAAGAGTGTATGTTTGTAGTCATTTCAGAAAGTTATCGTGGGTTGATGTGCCGGCTTCCTGTACATGGCATTGTTTTAATCTATTTCAATGCAGACATATAACAGTTACACGACAAAAAGCCTACAGGGATATTTAGTTTAAATTATTATTAGTGATGAATTTATGACCTTAGTATTAATAAATTATGCTGTTATATTTTGATCAATTGGCATTTAATTTTAATTATTTTGATGGATAGTTAAATGTATTTTAAATAATATTTAGCAGTTAATTAATAAAACATAGTGGTAATTACCTTTATTTTTAGTAAGAGTCATATATGGATTAGTGGCAGTAGTATTAGTAGATTTAATTCTAGATAATAATGAGTTAAAATATAGTGGGGATTATTCTTAGTAAGGATCGTATATAAGTTTATGACATTGATATTGATGGATTATACTATTATATTTGGTTTTAATTATTTTGGAGTATAAATAAATGTATTTCGATTATAAGTAATAGTTAGTAATGAATTAATAAAACATATTGGTAATTGCTTTTATTTCTAATGGAAGTAATATATGGATTAATGTCAGTGGTATAAATAAATTTTATTATTCGTTGTAATTGTATTACTAATGGTGGGGTTAACACCTGTTATAAGATTAAAGGTAATATTAGCGGTAAGGTGTTCTAGTTAAAGTTGTTAATGCAAGTTATGGTCTATGAGTGGGGGGGATTAGAAATGGTGGGGGCCAGTAATTTTGAGTAAAGTGAGCAGTATATAATTATTTAAAAAGTGATTCTGGTAATATGTGGTTTACTTTTTTGGGATTTTGTGAGCTGGATGTTGAACGCATACACGTACCTGTGCATACATATAAATACATATAAATTAAACTTTTCTAACGGCAAATATATTTTTCCTTCTTTTTCTTTTTCTTTTTCTTTTCTTTTCCTCATCCCCCCCCCTCTACCACAGCTCAGCGTTAAAAAAAATGAAAATATGAATTTCTAACGGCAAATATATTTTTTAAAATCGGTCACATGACTTTTATTTTTTCTCCTCTTCTTCTTTGCTTGACTGGAATTCAACGACCAGGTTGGATCATAAAAAAATTCTCTGCCTGATGAGACCTCAGCTCTTGAGAGCTGTAGATCGATAACATCGACATGCCAGTGTAGCAGACCTTGTACATGTTTGAATAAAAGCATTCACAATACAGCTCTATATTTTTATTGAGCACTCTTTTATAAGTTTGATTCCCTTTGGATTTCTACCCTGTGGATTTTTACCCTACCTGAATTACTATATATATATTATTATTATCATTATTATTATTTCATGTATCCACATAAAATGTTATAAAGAGATTTATATACTGTATGTATTTTCAGTATTTACTTCAACAGTGTGAGTAGAGCTCGATAGTAAGTTATGAAAATATATTTATGGCAATTAAGCCTACGAGGATGAAATGCGGAAGCCTCTGCGTAGCTTAATTGCCATAAATATATTTTCATAGCTTACTATATATATATATATATATATATATATATATGTGTGTGTGTGTGTGTGGTGTTGATGAGGACAATAGTCTGAAGAGAACTGTGGGAAATGTTAAATAACACTCGGGGAATTAGCGTTTCTACATTCTTGAGGAATTCCTTTCTGCAATTCCTTTCCAAATTACTACATCTTTTTATTTTGTGTTAATCCAGAGCTGCAATGATTGATTTTTGTCTCCATTTGCCACAATCACAAGTTTGAAGGCAGATGTTACAGAAATCATTGTGCAGAGTGTCTGCCCATCTCATCATCATCGGTCTTCCTCGTTTTCACTTCCTGGTGATTTCTAATGTTAAAAGCAAGGTTTGTGACAGTGTCATCGTCGGTCTTCAACACATGTCCAAACCATTTGAACCACCATTTCCTCATCTTGACCTCGACTGGTGCCATACCGTAGCCCCTTCAGATTGCAGTCATTTTTCCCCAAATAAGTACATGATAACATTTAAAAGTAGTTGTAAATGTCGACCCTCTGAGCAATTCTGCTCCAGTTGACCCCTAAAGAATGAATATATATTTTTTGATTTACATATTATTTGTCCGAGGCAATGCTGAATAAGAATATGTCAGCTTTGTGGTTGCGTCTTATGTAGTTTTTAACACAGACCGAGAGATGACTTTATGTATATATATATATATATATATATATATATATACTAGAAGAATACCCGTCCTAGGGCGGATAAAATGAATTTCCTGAACAGACAGTTTTCCACCACTTTTATGGCCCTTAAGAAGTTTTAAATCAAAATATAATAACTATTCAGTGCAAATCTGAGTTTAATGTGGGCTATATTTTGTTTTAATTTAGTTTTATAAAAAGAGGGCAACGAAGGGGGGGGGTGAAGCACTTTGTGAAAATTCAGATACCTCTGATGTTTATTAAATTTTAACAATTGGTATTAGACACCAATTAATTAATATTCACCAAATTTCAGTTTATTTGGGGTATCTTAAAGGGTTTTAGGGGGCATAATATGGGCACAACCTCTCATTTGAAAATTAAAATATTTCAGGTTTGCATTAATTTTAATTCATAGTCATTAGACACGAATTAAGCAAGATTGCATCAATTTCTTCTTAAGACCCCTTAAGCTTAAGCCTTAAATTTGAAACATTTTCTAGAATCAAAATCATATAATAGATTTTTATAAAAATCGGAATAAGGATTCTAGACATAATCGTTAATATCATTAAATCTCGCTTTTAATCTCCGTAAGGAGACATAAAAGTGGTGCAAAACTGTTGTGTGGGGAATTAATTTTACCCATCCTGAGGCGGGTGTTCTTCTAGTTGTATACACATATGCATCAATGTACATCAACCTTATAAAATATGGATGCATCTCCACCCATGCTTGACTGAAAGGTGAAGCTTAGCAAAGTCACGTTGTTTCCTACTAATAAAAGCAAACTAGTAGACATAGGTCTACCAGTTAGAGCTAAGTAAAGTCCGCAAGCACTTCAAACAGACATCTCCTCCCCCTCCCCCTCCTCTCCCCCTTCCCCTCCTCCTCCTCCTCCTCCTCCTCAACACAAGCACAAAAGAAAATCAACTGATAACCGATAACTTAACCCAATTCTGTTGCAACGTTAACTCGTCTCTTCTTTTTTCTCTGTATTTTTCTGTAAGTCTATGCTTTCAAGGAACTAAGAATTAATCTACGCATAACGTTGGCTGTAATCCAGTATCATTACTTACTTGTGCACACTGTATGTCAAAAATGACGGGGAAAAAATTATGCTTCGCCAGTGTTCGCACTAATATTCATATATAATCATAGAATTACGTCAGTAATTAAATTTTTCATATATAAGCATTAGCATTTCTGATGACATAAACAAACAAAAAAACCCACCTACCTTTGACTTTATCTAGAGTGGAGGATTTCGTTCCGAATCTATTTCAGATGGTGGGAATTGTCTGACTTGCTATTTGCTTAACAATATACGTCTTCCTAATGCTTTTTTTCTAAATTTCAATAGGATAATTAGGGACTGAACTATAGCGAGTTAAGAAAAAAAATGCGAAGTCATTTCTGATGACCAAAAGAAACAAAATCATCAACCGTTACTTTGCTTCTTTGTTTTTAATTTTCTTTCTTTGATTATTGCGAGGGGTGACTAGGCATTAAAAAAAATTATGCTGAACTTTTTAACATCAAAGACGTTAGCAGAAGTGAAAAAAAGAAAGAGAGAAAACGCCTCAGGCTGGAAAGTTTAAAAAAAGAAAGAAAAGAAAGAAAAACCGTATACATCAGTATAGAAAGCAGAAATAGAGAAAATGGAATGAAAACGTCTCCTTATGGAAATAGATTTGTATTCTCTGTTCTCTTATTCTTCAGTAAAACTTTTGTGTGATGGGACGGATATATATTTACGAATTAATGCACATTGATTTTTATTCTAAGTTGGACGATTGATCGCTAAAAATACACCCTCTGACAGTCCAGGATAAATACTTATGCCACTTCATTTTATAGGTCGCATATTATTGACTTCTTTTAATAAGCTCCTAGGACTGACTTTCACTCCAGACCTAAAATCAAAGACTTGCATCAAATCCGTTGCTAAAGTCGCTTGAAAAATAGTTGGATCATTCTACTGCTCCAGAAAGTGCTTCATTCCCAAAGCAATCCTCTACCTGTATAAGAGCCAGTTCTGTCTTAAGAAGGAGTACTGCTGTCATATGTGGGGAGGTTCCGCTTGGAGCACTTGAAATACAAAATCGACTTTGCAATCTAGTCGGGGATGATCTATTCTCATCTCTACAGCGCCGTTAACACAGAAGAGATGTCGCTAGTCTCTCTCTATTGTATCGTTACGTACATTGTAGGTGCTCGACTGAGCTCCAACCCTTGGCCTCTTTTGTAAAACATTCACAGCAAGAACCCATCTAGCTACAACCACAGCAAAGAACTTTCTATTATCTCTCTCTTTACCAAATCCCAAATGGAGTTTTAATGAACAAACTTTCTTTCCTAGAACATCCCATCTGTGGAAATAAATACCACGAGACTGCTTCCTAACAGACTACAACATAGTCGTCTTAAGGTCTAATGTAAACAAACACTTGTTGAGCCGTCCCTTCGATAATCAATTCGTCTTAAATAATTTTCTGTCCGACTTTACATTTCACTCACTGTTTCCAATCCTATCGTAGTGACGTTCATCGTCCAACCGATAATCTCTTCAACCCTTATTCTCGAATGCCTCCCCCCCAAAAAAAACTTTGATAAGCGGTGACCCATTAGTATATCAAAAAAAAATATATTAATATGAATTATCATTATGCTTATATAGAACTGCTTTTAATACACTGTTTTTTGTTTTTTTTTTTTAATTATCTCTTACTCCCCAAACAGTGACATCACAATTAATTTAAAAAATTAATTAATTAATTAATTAATTAATAACTTGTTTTAATTTAAAAAAATAGAGCGCACAATGACTGCTTTGGTTAGTTCGTTTAACGGCATATCAATCCTTTTTGAGTCATTTAATGTCAGATCACAATTTTTGAGTCATTTAATGTCAGATCACAATTCACATTTACTCATACCTTCCTTAGTTGTATGAGTGTGTAAACGCGACAGGATTTGAAATATTATTAGACCAATCATGTACCGCTACGTGCATATATATATATATATATATATATATATATATATATATATATATATATATATATATATACAAGGTAGTTGCTAGAGAAGCGGGAAATTTGAGGTTTAAAATGTTATTGTTTAAATTTTATTTGGTTTAAAGATCTTTATATCTCCTTTCACCGGACACTTTATCTACGGACATTCACCAACTGGACATACTCCATATTTTTACACGCACACTCTTACTCTCCATTACTTTATATTTTTTCAAATTTTGAATTTTGGCTTTTCCACTGACAACTTATCTATCTATGTAATTCCTCTGATGATAAGATTTTAATCTTTGAAAAGCCTTGGCTTAAGGAAAGAAAAATAAACATGTTTTTACCGAGTACACCTCGCATTGAACAATCGAAGTTGAAATAGATTTATCTTTATATTTATATATATATATATATATATAAATGAATGAATCTGAAGTATTTTCTTATTTATCACTACTTATTATAATCAAAACAGATTAATTATACTCTATTTATAGTCAAGCAAAGTTGCAAATACAATCTTTTGTTTATCTAATTTGCATAATTAATTTTTAAACAGTGTAAAATAAATAATTTTTTGTTGTTATTCGATTATAATTTGATTATCCTATTTGCTTATATATATCGAATAGTTTCGTCGATATTACCAGTAATTAATTAAAGTGATAATAACAAAATATCACAAAAAATCGAAACCATGTTTATTAATGTTCAAAGGACGTGCGCCCCCCCTCCTGCCTGGGGAATAATTTCTTTTGACAAATTATTTATTTCAAAATCTCTTCTGCCGCCTCCACACCAATCGACAAGTTTTTTTTTTTAACGTAGCTAATTATTTTACTTTTTCCTAAAATAGCAGCATTCATTATAACTAAACGCTTTAAAGAATATTTTTTATTATTATTTCAGCTTTTAATTTTCGTAGTTTTAAATTTTCTGTGAAAAATAAATAACAACAAACTCATTGTTTTATGTTTTGTTTACAAACCGGCGTTTCACTATTCTGCCCAAATTACGAAAAAAGGATTCATAGTATAAGTGTAGATTAACATCCTCTGTTAAATCCGCCCACCCTCCACAAAACAAAAAATAGATTATTCTTCTTTAGGCGATTACGTATGAACACCATTAAAAACTTGGTAAAAAGATGAAAAAACGCTTATTTTAGAATTTATACTAGGGATCAGTTTCCTATATACATTTAATTTAAAATGATTCCCTCACTTCCGGACCACTCTGGCGTTTTAGGGCAGTTAATTAAACTCTTTTTTTTTATATGGGAGCTAAATTCGTTGCGTTTTTTTGGGGGGGATGGGTCTATTTTACGTGTATTTTTGTGACCTTGCTACTCTTACTTAGGGTTAGTGGTAAAATAATTTTATTAATTTTCCTAAAAAGTTAGAATGGCTCAGAGATGGGGCACCATTTTACGTTAAATATATATGAAACTGATCGCCCACTCTAAATTCTCAAATAATTGTTTATTTTTCGTCTTTCCGTTTTCCACAGTGTTCACTCTTCACACGTAATCGCCTAAAAAAGCTGCATTTCATTTTGGGGAGGGGAATTTAGCAGCGACACTTTAATCTTTTTTTTAAAAACAATAAATTCCTTTTTTAAAAATTGTAATTATAAGCAATTGATTTTTTTAGTTGTGTTTACCTTTCCCGTGAAAATTAAATAAATAACTTCTTTCAAATTGACTAATTAAATATCTTATTTTTAAGGCGTAAATAAAAATGTTAAAAGTTTGGGTATTATTGTAGATTGACACTCTCAGCCCCCCAAATGAAATTCTACTTTTTAAGCGATTACGTGTGAATACCCTGAAAAACTTGATGATGATGATGATGATGATGATGATGATGATGATGATGATGATGATAACTAATATTTGTCAGGAAAAAGAAAAAAGATCTCTAATCTTTCTAAATTACAAAAAATATTCTTTTCTACTATTTATTAAGTCTTTTTTTCTGTCTTTAATAATGAAGGCGAAAAGCACAAAGTAACCATTTCAAAATACTCAGTAATATGAAATTGTTTTATTTGAATAATCGACGTTCCAGTCTTTCATTTATTCATTTCATTATATAACCAGTTTTTAATGGGGAATTTATTTTCATTTTTATACTAGAACAAAATAAAATTCATCGACTTTGAATATCAAAAAGACCACATCAATTAACCTTTTTTTATAATAAATAACATTTAACTATTTTCATGGACAGTAAATTTCCCAACATTAGAATATATCAAATAACACTATGACAATCATATTTTTGTTGTTTTCCTCCAAATTACCAAAATGTCAAATGGAAATTATTTCTTTTTCTTTCTGTAAAGAAAAGTATTGCTACAGTAATTTCTGTCCGGAGGCCGGGTTATTTTTGCTAGTATATATATATATTATTAAATATATATATATAATAATTTTTTTTAAATATATACATATACTAAAATTTAAAAAATATATACATATGTATATGTATATATTAAAAAAAAATTATTATATATATGTATTTATATAGTATGCTTAAAAGAAATCAATAAATGCTCGATCGTAAGGTTTGTGGGAGCTAAAATACAAATTATTTATTTTAAAACCATACATTACTTATTCTGCAGAGGAACTCGTTTTTGTGAGATACTGAGGGGTTGATGCGAGCTATAAGGTTATTAGATCTACATATAAAAACATTACAGCTAGTTTTACGTCTATGTACTCCCATATATTTCATTCGGCTTTATCGTATAGAATGAATTGAGAATTTGGAATTGTAACATGAGCTTGAAGCTGTAAGTTAAAAGTTTATTAAACCCTGAATTTTTTATGAAGGTGTCTTTTCTTGTCAAATGAATAATGATTAAATTCAGGTTTTGTTGTGGACCTGTAAGTTGTCTGAAAAGAAGACACGAACTTGGGATTAAGTGAAACAGAGTATATTGAAGAAAGTATAAATACAGCATATAAAAAGAGTTGTTGAACGTCTGACTGCCAGTATTAGACTGGAGTAGTTTCAACACCGAGAGGCATGTGCTCCCGGTATTTATAATGAAACGGAAGAGTTCATGTGGTCTATAAAGATAGGTACCATAACAAGTTTGTATTTCTTTTGTTCCATAGAATGACCCACGTTTTCATTGACTTTCCATTTCTTTTTTTACTTTCAACGAGACTAACACATTACTTTCTTTGTTTTACCTTGGTTACTTATTGAAATAATAGTATGTTATATCTTCATGTAAACAAATTTTTTAAACATCTGATTTAAAAAACATAATTTAATATGAAATTAAATAAGTCATAATTAAATTATATTTCCGTTCTGTTTATTTTCGTTTCCATTTTTCCTTTATAGGAACATGTAGCAAAACGAATTTTATAATAACTTTTTAAAGATTCACAGCTATTTTTTTTAAATTTATAATTGAATAAAGCAAACACCGAATATTTATTAGTTGTAATTTTCACATTAATTAACTTTATAAACATTAAATAACTCAAATAGCCGTTATATAAGATTTACATTGCAGCTACTTTGACACATACGTGCCTCCATACATTTTATTTGGTCTTATAGTATAGTATATGAATTGAGCTGTAAGTTCAAAGTTTATTAAACTTTCCATTATCACCCCGTCATTTCTTCCTTGCTATTAAATGGTTAAATTCAAGTTTAATCACTGAAAGTTTACGCAAGTCAAGTTTGCACATCAGCTTGGAGTGTGCATGTTCTCAGCTTTTTAAAATATTATTTAGGATGCTGAAAGGGTACACAATATCGTCATTCGCTTTGCCATTTTCAGATTTACAGATTACTTTCTGATTTCTTCTTTCAGGTTTTACAGTAATATCGTGAAGACTGCCTGTACGTTCATAAACAGAAAAGATAACGCTTTAATTTCTTTTATTTATAAGTTGAAAATTCATATTTATGGAAACTAATAAAGAATAAAAATAGTAATATTAAAAGTTCAGGGACGGGAGCAGGAGTTTCTGTGGTTACTCAATTTTTCCAGCCACCACCGGGACACGGATCCAATTAGTATATATATATATATATATATATATATATATATATATATATATATATATATATATATATATATGCACACTATCTATATTAGTTTCAAGAATTCAAACACAACGATTATTTGGCATACGGTCGTTTCCAAGATAATTTTGAAAAGTTTTTATTTTGTATTATACTTTAGATGACTCCAAACCGTATCTTCATCAGCGCCCTTTACAACATCACATACAGAAGTCATTTCAGAAAAAACATCAGATTTCAGCATTATTGCAAAAAACATATATTTAGATAACATTAGAGACATTTTTTACAAATATTTTTTTATATTATTATTATTATTATTATTATTTTCTTGGTTCATTCTATACTTTAAATATTTTAAATATTTGATTTGCTGTTTCTAATATATTTACATTGCTATTGTCATTTTTGAACTGACTGATGGAGTAATATATGGTTGCACGATGAGTGGTTATGTCTCCATTATAGCGACTATGCGCGATTTAAGTTCAATTTAAAAGAGACATTTGCACCGTTAAGTCCACACAACATCGGACGTGACTTCTAGAAGACCAGAAAGGATTATTACGAAAAAAATATGGTTAATACCTTTTATTTTTCTAAAGCTCTGACGAGGCTTGTTATATCAAACGAAATATTAGATAAAAAGTCAAGATGAACGAGAAAAAAAATGCTTTTATTTTTTATTTTGATTTTAATAAAAAATATCTGCATCTAACACATGGTTTTTTGAAGGCATTTTGCCTCTTTCTTTATATATATATATATATATATATATATATATATATATATATATATATATATATATATATATATATACCATCATCATCATCATCATCATCATTATATTCTGTTTAACTCCTGTTTTACATGTTGCCATGTGTTGGACGGATTTTAGAAAGTGACTTCCAAATAATTTTATCTCCCAGGTCTTTATTTATCTCTTTCAAATTCATCATAATCACTTCCTCCCATGTTTTTCTTGGTCTATCTCTGCTAACTGACCATGCTACCTCAACTGTTCTATATGTACTAACGCAATAACTCTCATCCATTCTTTCAACGTGGCCATACCATCGAAGTCTCCTGTGATGCACACATCTCCCTATACTCTCCAGATTTAATCTTCTTCTTAAGTCATCAGAACTGTATTTAAGACTCACATTACACATCCATTGTATCATTATCATATCATTTTTTTCCATTCTACACATGTTCTAAACCCTCGCTGACTAGGTTTAACTTCCATGCATCATCACAGTGTGTGCACACGCTTGATAGATTCTTCCCTTGGTTGACAGTGGTAACACTCTACAGGGTAGTAAAGGCAGAAGTTCCCTGAACTTACTCCATCCACTCTTAACTATTTCAATCACACTCGCACCTGCTCCACCCTGTGCTCCAATGGTATCAGAGGTAAAATAAATGTCTCGACAACCCCAATAGCTGTGCCATCCAGATATACTTTTTCTATATTTCAGTTCTAATCCCTCTCCATTGTCTTACACTTCTTTCACACAAATGTGTTATCCTCTTTTATCCTACCAGTAATTCCACTGCACTTCTTGTGTACCCAATGCTTACAGATTTCTCCAAGTCTTTAACTTAACAAGTCTTCCGTTGCTTCACAGCTGGTGATACCAGATCAAGCTGCCCTGTGGCTCCCTGAGACGAAATTCACCTACATTGACGTTTTTTTTTTTTTTTTTTTTTTTTTTGTAAAACTTAATTATGTTCTACAAAACCAAAAACAAAAACAACAGCCCCTCTCCCTTTCTCCCTCCCCTTTTTTATTTTATTTTTAGAACTTGAAGCATAAATCTTTTACTATAATGACCAGATTCGGCATTAAATAACCCAAAAAGGGTTGATATGCCGTAAAACAAAACTACCAAACCAAAAACGATGATTAAACATTTGAAGATATAAAGAACTTGAAGCATAAAAACTTTTACTATAATGACCAGATTCGGCATTAAATAACCCAAAAAAGGGTTGATATGCCGTAAAACAAAACTACCAAACTACCAAACCGTTGCTTCACAGGCAAGTACTAAATCATCATCATACAGAATCTATATTTTTTATTCCTATTCCATTATTCCATCATTCTGATTCTTATTCCATCATTCTTATTCTTATTCCATTATTCCATCATCCTTAACACTCAAACATGTCAATATTTTTATATTAGATTTTATCATAAATTCCTGAAAATCAAGTGCTCGGATGGATAATAATTATCATCATTGGATTATTTGTAAAACCTTATCATAGAAAAGTTATATGTAATCTTGCTACAGGGCTTTATTATAAATAAAATAAAATACGTCGTCTTTTCTGTTTATGGAAACTCACAAATATTATTATAAAATTCTCCTGTACAGCTTGATTTCTCATAAAATTTTACTTGAGAAAAGCTGTTCGACTATGGTGTAAGGTTTTATTGTAAATTGCATAAAAACACCATAAATCTAGTAGATATACGTTAGCTGTGTATATATATATATATATATATATATATATATATATATATATATATATATATATATATATATATATATATATATTCTAAACTAATAGTGCACCAAGTTATAACAAAGTTTTAGAACCAACAGATTAGGAATGTCTGCAAACACTTGAAGCATTACTGATAGCAACCCCCACCTGCGAACACGAGGATAAAAGAAAGCCACCCTATAACCGATACGATAATTCAATTTCTGAACCGAACTTGATTATTTATGAGCGATGATAAGGTAATTCATTTTATCATTTTTACTTTGGTCGATTCTTCTATGCAAAAATTATGTATGCTAGGAAGTATGTATGAATTTATATGAATACAGTAACAAATAACATTCGACTATAAATCACATCTTGAAGTCTGTCAGTAAGGAAGTTATTGGGAAATCAGATATTTTAGTATAATCATTTCAATTACTAGCAATAATGCAGGGGTAATGCCTAGGAGGATGGTCTCATGACAATTGAATAGATACTACACTACATTAGGTAAAACACTCTACTTGAGAAATTGGCCATTCCAAAACTTGATGTCCTAGTAAGGGCAAACCGTCTTCGCTGGTTCAGGCATGATGAAAGAAGCAAGGGGTATATCAGCACTTGCAGATACATAAGACTGGACAGTAAAAAGAAAGTTGGGCGCCCTAGGAAGACATGGAAAGAAACCATTAGGCAAGACTGTAAGCATTGGCAAATGGACGCAGTCAATCCCCACAATCGTGATCACTGGAGACTTAGCATAAGGACAGCCAGACAACGTCGAACCTTTTGTCGAAGGGAACATAGACGATAAAACCTGGATAGTGAGTGAGTGAATGACTATCCTCCTAAATATTTGTTAAAAATTGCAATTTTTATCAATTTGACAGCGGCGAAGGAGGGGGGGGTTCGTTTTCTCCCTGGAGAGCAAACTACAGTGTTCCTGTAATCTGTTTCCTAGCAGGTTGAGTCGACTTCTTCCAAAGGGAAAAGTTTCTAGGGAATATTATATTTATATTGAAAGCGGCTCCCAGTTGCATTGCTCAGGTGAGATCATTTTGACAATGTTAGGCTTTGCAATTCTTGTAGAGAGGTGTCGACGTCTTCCCACATACAGCGCCTGGTATTCCCAAATGGTCATCCATCTGTTACTGACCAGGTTCAACGTGGCTTAATTTTGGTAATGTGACAACGACTGGTGTATCAATGTGATTATACTGTTCCTGTGATAACCAGTATTTGAAACATGTAAATAATTATTGATCACAACTTTGGGGTAGATTTGAGGAACAAATAATGAATATAATTTATCCTTTTTTTTATTACAAATGGATAAAAAAATATTTAATGAATGTTCACTAATATATTTTTTACTTTAATAAGAATTTTTGATTTTTGATTTATGTTTCTTTATGTTTTTTTATTTATTTAATTTTAGACAATGGAACTACATTAGATCTATGCAGGTAAAAAAATCCCTACGCCACACTCATTTAAGTAGGTTGGCCTTCACCTTCTATTCCAATATTTTATATTACTGTAGGTTCGAATCTCACACTAGCCTATTTTTTTTCCTATAGCGTTCCAGTTATTTCCTAGCCGATATTGATCATCATCATAAACCTAAATAATTTCTTTTAATAAAAAATGGATGAAAAATATTTGATAGGTGTTCTTAACTTTTAATCTCGGCTATAAACTCCATGAAAGTTTGAGAACCCCGGCTAGTATAACATAAGTAAATGATCAAACACATACTATTTTAAAGTGTTTGTTATTTTTTTTTTTTTAACTTTTATTCACCCCAAACAAGGCGCATTGCCACTGAGACGTAAGAGGCTACTGTGATTAGTGGCCATGCTTATAGGGACATTCCAAGTGAAGAGTTGGGCAGCAAGATGTTTGTTCACATTACATTTAAATTTCTTCATGTTGGTACAGTCGTGTAAACAGTGGACGCGTAAAAGTGCAGTAAGTTCATTGGAGCACATTCTGTGGAAGTACTTGTAAAAAAATCACAGGGATGCAACATTGAGGTGATGTGACAGGGGTTGGAATTTGCTAGACAGTGCGGAACCTTTTAAGTGAGAGACTCTTTTTTGTACCCTGCCCAACAGTGGTTGGAGCACCAGCCTAGGTGTGGCAATAATACTCCATACACAGACAAATGGTAGCTTTATAGAGATATAGAATACTGGCAGGTGTGAGAAGTTTACTATCCTAGTAGAGGAAGCTTACCTTCTTTGCAGCAGACTTGCCAGTATCTTCTATATATTTATTCCAATTCTTGTTGTCGGTGAATGTTAGGTCAAGGAGTTTGAACGTCGTATTCTCTGGGAAGTGTACTACTAGCTATATTATGTTGCATGAGTAAAGACTGGAGGAGTATAAATTTAATATTAGTTGCTGTATTACAAGGCAATTAATATTTTTTTTTATATATTTATATATAGAATCTATAGCCCTACAATACCCCAGGCCTCTATAGAGTTCAGGGTACCCATCGCCAAATCAAAACAGTTTATCATTTTAGTTTTTATCCATTGTCATTATTATTGATTAAAACTGATCTTCTACACGATTTGATAATATGGATTTCATCTTTGGAACGATGTAAAATAGTTCTTCAGATATAAATAAATAGATGGATAGAAACATACGATGTCGAATTGTAGGAAAGTACATTTATTCTTATTTTCGATAATATTAAACCAAGCGATTGCTTCGGCAGTGTTAATCCACTGTTTAATTGTAGTTCTTTTCTTTTATCTGCTTGTTAATTATAGTGAGAATTGTTTTGCTAACCATTTTTATTTCGGTCTTGGTCGAATTAATTAAGCGAGTGCTAAGCTTATTGTTAAAATCGATTGTGTGGTCTTCTAGCAAGAGCTATGCTTCCTTATGTTCAAGTTTACTAACCTCTATCACTAATTTTAAGTTTATCGCTGATTTATTTACTTTCTGTATTTATCACATCTATGTAGCTGCAGATGTTGCTGTCTAGGTTTCGATAGTTTTTTATATTTACATATCGTTCACATTTTATGATATTTAGATTATCAAGAAGGCAGATATCAAGTAAATCTAATAACAGTAACAAACAGACTACACCTGTTTCGTATGAAGTATGGCCAATTAAGTTCTCGTTTTCCTGTTTATTACGGCTGCATCATCAGTTGCAATGACATCTGCCAGAAACCAACACACGTGTGCAACAGGAAAGACACAGTTCATGCCTTTTCAACTCATGCCGCGCAACATGAATAGAAGAGTTATCTTTTTCTAGTAAGTCTGCTTTTGAAGGATTAAGAATAGCACAGCATCCTATTGAAAATAAAAGGCAGACATATTTTTTAATCTATACGAATATTATAATGTATTTTATAAAAATGATACTAATGATAAATACAACCTATATAATAAAAGTGAAGGTACGTGCGTCCGGCATGATTCGCAGCATTAGAGGAGTGAGAGAGAGAGAGAGAGAGAGAGAGAGAAAGTGAGAGAGAGAGAGAGAGAGAGAGAAAGTGAGAGAGAGAGAGAGAGAGAGAGAAGGCGGGTGTTTATGTTTGAAGTAGCAATAGCATTACTTTTGTCTTTTTTCCTATCGATTAGATTAGTCTTCTTATCAATTATTTTTGTCGTCATATCAATTAGTTTTGTCTTCTTTTCTTATCGATTAGTTTTGTCTTCTTATCCATTAGTTTCGTCTTCTTTTTTGTCGATTAGTTTGGTCTTTTTATTGATTAGTTTCATCTTTTTTTTCTTATCGATTAGTTTTTCTTCTTTTACTTATCGATTAGTTTTGTATTCTTATCGATTAGTTTTGTCTTCATTCTTATCGATTAGTTCTGTCTTCTTTTTATCGATTAGTTTTGTCTTCTTATCGATTAGTTTTGTCTTAGTTTCTTATTTATTAGGTTTTTCTTCTTTTTCTCATAGATTAGTTTTATCCTCTTTTTCTTATCGATTAGTTTTGTCTTCATATCGATTAGATTTGGCTTCTGTATAGTCGGTTAGTTTTGTTTTCTTTTTCTCGTCAATTAATTTTGTCTTTTTTTATCGATTAGTTTTGTCTTCTTATCGATTAGTTTTGTCTTTTTTATATCGATAAGTTTTTTCTTCTTTTTCTTTCCATCGAAATAAAATCACTTTCGAAATTCGAAATGACAGTTTAAAGGGATGCTGAGTGGTACCTGGCTCAACCCAAAATGACGCTACTGTTGTCCCAAAATAATAATACCAAATCCAGGGATCACCTCCTCCTCCATAATGTCCCGCTAAATTCCACGTAGTTGAAAGCGGTTTTAAAGACTTTAAACTACCAATTCAACATGCTTTCTAATATTAAACTTTATGAACAAAAGTAGCGTATTATAGTTAATTTCGTGATCCCAAACCGAAGAACAACAGCATGCTTCAACCGCATGCTTCAACCGCGCCACTATTGTAATATTTTTTTCTCAGAAATAAAGGAGGCAACAACTACAGAATTTATTTTCTCCTAAAATGTTCATTTACAATAACCTTTTTCCTTCTATCGAGAAAACAACACAGTAGCATAAGGGACACAGATTTTGTTTTTTATTTTAATAATTAAACAAGAACATAAGTTAGTCGTGAAGCTGCATAGCTCTACCTGGCAACGTATGGATGGACCAAAGCCTTATTTGGGTCTTACTTTTCTTGGCCTTTTGGCCAAGATCAAAGTGTAGTATCTGTTCCGATGGATACTACACCCTATAGACCGGTATCGTCTTGCCCCTCGGGGCTTGATTTACGCCGGTCTATGGGTCGGTCCTGTGCAGTTCTAGGAGGTCCACCCTCCAAGGCCTTGCCTCTCCTCTTTGGGGAGGAGTAAGTTTATTGCTTACTGCCTGAGGCGCCCCTACCGGGGAATTATGACGGAGCTGCCCAAGCAATTTTTAATAGCCAGAGTGCTCACTTTCTTGGGCGCTGGCTTTTCAAGTCCCACTTTCCCGATCCGACCTTGGGTCACATCTTACCTTGTGTGAGTAAGATAAAACTGGCCTTGTGCCTAACCTCCTGGGGAGGTAAATAATTTTCCATATTGTATGAATTATTCCCGAAGTTATGCCGTGGAAAAGTTGATAACTCAAAAACTGATCAGGCTGAAAGTTTGCATGATGGTTACTGTTGTCAAGAAGTATCAGATACATACATCAAAATTGGGGGAAAAGATCGAATATCTACGATGAACAGCACCGGCGATATTCGCCAAAAGTGTGACTTTCACCGCTTTTGTGACCTTGATCTTTGACCTAGATATCGTAAAATTAAATCAGTTCTTAGTTACATCATGACCGATAATTTGACCAAGTTTGGTGACGATTGGTCAAGCGATATGGATGCTAGGCTGTATACAAACACCACTCAACCGAAGGTAGATGTAACACATCCTCTACTATACATCTTTAGCTGATTCGCCTTATACAAAAAAATATTTTGATTGTTTTCATTTTTTTATATACTAATTTACGGGGTGGGGTTTCAAATGACATTAAATCATTTTAGATAAAAATACAAGATTCTGATTTATTATGAAAACATGAAATTTAAATAAAAGATTACAAACATGTCATTTTATTAGATATGAAAATAAACCTATTGGTTATACACGTTTTGACTGTATTGTAGTTTCTCAATTGCACCTGATTCATGAAACCTGAGGTATGGAACATTCAATCATTCAATAAATGTATAATATTGAAATAAACGCATATTATGCTCTCTTATTTACTGATATATATATAGGATTTGATGTATACACATATGATATTACAAGGTGATATAATATATTGTATATAGATTTTCAGTATTTTCTTCAACAGTGCTCGATACGCGAGTAAAGCTGAGTAGTAAAGAATGAAAATATATTTATGTCAATTAAGCTACACAGAAAACCACAAAAACTCGTCAAGATAGTAAAGTATTAAAATATATTTATGACACTTAAGCTACACAAAGGGAATCGTCAGACTAAGTACTTAGCCTGATAATTCCCTGTGGGGATGAAACGTGGATGTCTTTGTATAGCTTATTCCCCATAAATATATTTTCATACTTTACACCGATGAGAGTGAAAGCTTGAAACGCCGACTTATGTACGTAAATTGACCAGTTAAGTATATTATAGTATATCTTTATTGTGGTCTCTTGATCTTACCGGATTCCAGGACAAGAATTCATCTAATCTGGTGGAGTATCCAGTTAAGTACTGTTACTTGAAGTAACATAACTAAGAGAATGTGCACCATTCCTCGTATAAGCTGGTGTATAGCCAAACCGAGAAGATCTTATTTGGGTTTCGAATACTATGTTATTTTGAATATTCGGTTAGGGTTTACTTGTAGGGTAAAGTATCCTCATGTCAGGTTTTCCTGACAAACCCTTTTACAGAGAGACCGAAGACAATCGAGGATGGTGTCTAGTAGGTAATTCAAACTCCCAAGAACATATATATATATATATATATATATATATATATATCAGATCAGGATTTTCAGATACATTGATAAAGCCAATTTTACTTAGCGAAATATTTGTAATTACTATAAACTAAAAATGGAAGTTTATAAAAAAAAAATCTGTTACGATTTTTCTTTTAAAATTAATATCGCATCTTAAACATGCTTTGAAGGTATTTTTACCTCATTCCTTATTCTTAAATTTCAAATTAGATGTTTAAAAAAATATGAACTTTATTTGATATATATATATATATATATGTGTGTGTGTGTGTGTGTGTGTGTATACATAGTGAAAGTGAAAATAAACAAATGTAAGTTACATAGTTTAAAAGTTTAATAATTTCAGATAGTACACCAAAGTATGGTATAAATTATAGAAAAGTTCTGTAAACCTAGATTTTTCAAAGAAACAAATCCTCTCATCAGAAGGGGAAAACAATTATTCGACAATAAAAATGTTGGTTTCAATTATTAATTCGAAGAGAAAGTTGATAGATCATGTATGAAATCTGAAGTCTAAATTTAAAAAGGAGGATCAAATAACGAATATCCTTGAACAGGGGTAACAATTTTTACAACAGTAAATCTACCGATACGTATATATATATATATATATATATATATATATATATATATATATATATATATATATATAACGAATAGACCAAAACATTAGAATCGAATTAACTCATATAATGATATTTTTAATATTTTGTTATTAATTGACAAAAGACTTCTTCAAAATACAATGTTATATATAATGTACACAATACTTCAATGAAACTACACCACTCTTATATATGTGTGTGTGTGTATTTATGGTTATGTTAAAAACTTTGTGAAAAATCTTTACATTAAATAATGGAAAATGTGTTGCTATGACTCTGCTAGAAATTTCAGATTTAAATTCTTCACGTGAACTGCATTGTTAATGTAATCAAGTTTGCCAATAAGAGAGAAGAAACAAGAAGAAAATATAATTTTCACACAGATATAACATTAATGGTTCGCGTTGTTGTTTCATTTTGTTGATATTTTTTCTCTTTTTTTATCCTTTTTTTGTGACAACTTTATCGATCGAACAATATGCCAAAGGTGGGAGAAGTGCATTCTCAAAGAACTAGCAAGACTTTCTTCCCATGGGCGACGTTGCAACATGTTTTCCATTATTCCATTTAAATTCTTTCTCTCCAATAGTTCAACATTTTCATAAGCTTACAGATAAAGTATGTGTTGTAATTATATCTCTATATAAAGTTAGGTGTATGTATCTCTTTGTATATTTGTATGTACAACATTCACCCCATAACTAATTTAACGATCCTTATGAATTTGGAAATCTAGGCGTAAGGAGTTCAAATGTGGGTTATATTTATTTTTATTTAGTCTGATGCAAAGTGAGTAAAAATTCAGATACCTCTGATTTTTGTGAAATTTTAACAATAGTTATTAGACATCAATTAATTAATATTCCTCAAATTTCACTCTCTTTGAAGTATTTTAAAGAGTTTCTAGAGGCGTAATATGGACAAAACTTCTCATTTAAAAATTCAAATATTTCAGATTAGCATTAAATTTGTATCCGGTCATTAGACACCAATTAACCAAGATTCCCTGAATTTTAATTTCTTCTTACGACATCTTAAGCTTAAGGCATAAATTTTAGAGATTTTCTAGGATCAAAATTATGTAATCGATTTTGATCAAAATTGGAATTAGGATTCTAGATATAAGGTTTAGTATCATTATATATTGGTTTTAATCTTTGTAAGGGGACATAAATGTGATTCAAAACTGTTCTGAATTAATTTTACTTGTCCCGGGATTTATTTATAAATATATATATATATATATATATATATATATATATATATATGCAATTGTCACTCTCTCACCTTGTCACCTTCACTTGAGAGCATCTGCACATTTTCATTATATTTCATGATGGATCATTTATGCGAAATTAAACTTTTATGTTTGCATTGGCTCCCAGTTCATGACCAAATCCAGCTGAAAATCCCTGATAATACTTATACATGTGTGTATATTCAAATATATAAATTATTTTATATAGTTCTGAATCTTATGAGAATTAATTGCCGTTTTTTTTTTATTGTAGTTTCTTAATTATTTTGACTGAGTTCGCCTTTATTTATGAAGGGTTTTTTTCAGGAAGTCTTTTAATTTGCATCCAAGTTTTTTCTGGACATTTGAATTTTTTCGAGTTTAAAGTGTTTTCTTCAATCGCCTCTATATCTTCATTGACGTTTCTGATACTTATCGGAATGCCTTTTTACATGATTTTTTTATCTGGATGTTGTGTGGGTTTCCTCTTGCAACTTTGTCTCAGGACGGAGAATGTTTATATGATAACTTGGATTCTGTTCAAGTATGAGGTGAATTTTTCTCCAGAAACATGTGTAAGATTTCTTTTGTTCCGAAATTAATATTAAATCAAAGTATGATATAACGCTGATCTGTAATTTTATACACACACACACACACATATATATATATACATAAGGTTATCTTGTCGTATTTTTCATGTTAGATTTAAATAGCAATAGATCTGGCAAATCGATATTTAGCCAGTCCTTTTCGAACACAATAACTCTGTGTTCTTTGCAAGAAAATTTGAAATTTCAATTGACTTTATCGATTACATATTCTCTCCAGCTTAATAATTCTTTCTGTAGTAGGCCAATTTCTGAGGCGCTGGTTAAATAAAGAAAAATTTGTCTATATTAATAACATTCTGTGACTATTTCTCGTGTATCTGTGTATGCATGCTTTTCTCATCTCTATGGGATTTACACGTCTAATCGTAGTGAGAAAAAATAAAAAATAAAAGCAAAGCAAAAATGAAAGTAAAAAGACTCAAGGGAAAGCCGGGTGGTTACAGTTGGTAGATTTCTTCAATCTTATCAACATTTTGGAAAGTTTCCCTGAGAAATTCGAAAGAGTATAGGAGTTTAGTAAACATACTATCTGATATAACATAAAAATAAGAAACTCACCAGCTAAGTATGCAACTAATATAATTTTAAATCCTTTACTAAATATAATTAATATTAAATGAAATATTAAGCTTATAAGTTAATATTTAACTTCAAATATAAAAAATCACAGTTAATGGTTGTGTGAGTGTAGAACATAGTAAATCGTTAATATAAGATTATATTTAATAATAAAACAAATAGACAAATAAATACAAAGCCCATAGTAAATTGTTATAAATTAATATAATATCATAGTATCTTTAATAATGTCCGTTTCATTTCCTTTATAATATACACAGGTAGGGGTTAATTAATGTTTTTTTTAGAATTATGTAAATTTTCAATGCTGTTTTATTCTATTGTGTGGATTGCTTGTTATCGACATTAATTTGCCTGCATACTTATTGTTGTGAAGTTGTTCCACAGTAAATAATAAATAAAGGAAGTCAAGTCGAGGGTTGGTTTAACAAGTGTATTAACAAAGTAAGAAAGTGACTAGCTCTTGGCTAGACAGTTACAAGGTGGTGCTTTGTCTTCTGGTGACTCGCACTATTTATAGTGACACCCGGTGTAGTTTCTCCTGTGTAAGAACGGCCGGTGTAACACCCCCCCCCCCCCTTTGAAAATATCCCCTCTGGGGATTAATAACGTTTTTGTTTGGGAATCACCATCATTAACTCAGTCGATTTCCGTTTTCTATTTGATCTCCTAATCTCAGGAGCAGTCTCTGGTATGGACACCTAAAAAGTATCAAACACTGCATCCATGATCTCATCCTCGTCGCCAATCTGTTGTGAAGTTGTTCCACAGTAAATAATAAATAAAGGAAGTCAAGTCGAGGGTTGGTTTAACAAGTGTATTAACAAAGTAAGAAAGTGACTAGCTCTTGGCTAGACAGTTACAAGGTGGTGCTTTGTCTTCTGGTGACTCGCACTATTTATAGTGACAACCGGTGTAGTTTCTCCTGTGTAAGAACGGCCGGTCTAACACTTATGTAATTGTGTTACGATTGTACTGATGAATTTTTTATATGCTGGTGTTTTTATTATGATGTATGATTTTATAATTATTTGGAATGTGGATTTTGACAATTAATTTATTTATTGTTATCAGTTTATTTTAATAATAAGTATACATTTAATAGGTTTAATAAGCACCTGTTCGAAATGTCTATTTAAATTAATAAAACCCCACTTAATCAATAGATAAATATAATAGACTGAATAAATACGCCTGTTGTGTGGTATACAATTTGAGATGAGAAAGAAAATGCTGTCTATTTCTTTAGGACTGCCTGTAATTATACTATCCGGGTTACATATTTCGAAGTGATGTATATGAAAATACGAATATAATTGTCGGTCAAAGTGTGCCCGTATCTGTGAATTATCTTCCATGTAATTTGGTTGTGTAATTAATATTAAATACATGGTGACATGCATGGGTATTTGAGCTGTGCTTTTAACCATGTCATGTGGAAGTACGTGTGTATGTTATAATTTTAAGTGGTGAATTATAAAGAATGGTAAATGTATGCGATTGCTTGTGGGTGTATCATGACTTGTATGTATGAACAAACGTTATGTTTGTGCGTGTATGTGTAAGGCTAGCATGCATAAGGCTTTGCGTGTGTAGGTATGTAGGGGTTTCTAAGTGGTGATAAATGTATGTGCTTATTTGCGGATATGTCAGGACTTGTATGTATTGTCGTATATTCTGTTTATGCATGTATGTGATTGACGCTTTTAGTTCTCTAATGTGTAAATATTGTAGAAGGAGGAAGCGACTTGAATTATGCTAGCCGATGTTTGGAAATAAAAGTTGACATATTTAAAATGTCTCAACCCTCATCCCTACTTTGATAACCTTGAGAAGAGTGACGTCGTTGATTGCTGCCCCTGTTAGGTATGCTTCTGACTTTCTTTCGGTCAATTTCATTATTTTTCTTTTTATCAGTCCTTACACTATGCGTTTGAGCATAGAAACATGGGTTAATTTGTGTAGACTGTTTTACTGTTCATTTTATCAATATATTTGAACTTATATATATATATATATATATATATATATATATATATATATATATATATATATAGTAAGTTATGAAAATATATTTATGGAAATTAAGTTACACAGAAGCTTCTTCATTTCATCCCCGTAGGAGATCGTCAGGCTAAATGCCATTTTAGCCTGACGATTCTCTATGGGAATGAAACATGGAAGCCATTGATTAGTTTAATTGTGATAAATATATTTTCATTTACCACATAGCTCTACTTACGTATTGAGCAGTGTTGAAGTAAATATTGAAAATCGACACATGAACTATTATATCTCCTTATAAAATTCTATGTGGATACATGAAATAATAATAATAACAATAATAACATATATATATATATATATATATATATATATATATATATATATATATATATATATATATATATATATATATATATATAGCAGTCATGGCTTTTTCATCTAACCCTCCTACCATTTGCCCCACCTTCCTCTTTCCTTCCCACCTCCTAATTTGACCTTGATTTTAACTTAGGGCTTCTTTTCTCAGAACTACTTCAATTTTCCATTGCTAATGTCATTCGCTTACGACTCATTTCTTGGCCAAGGAAGCATTGTTTTTAAATGGCCAGATTTCTTCATTTTAATTCCGTTTAAGTATGCTCCATCTACGACTTGAACTCAATTTTCACCATTGGATTTACTTCATTTTGAATGTCTTTCTGTGATGCCTCCACGAAACTTTTTCTTCTCCATCGAAACTTCCTTCCATTGGACACCTTATCGGCAGACAATTACCACCTGGACTAACCCAATATCTTTTTACACGAACTTTTTTCACCCATCATTTTTCTTAATATTTTTTCAAATGTTGAATTTTGGCTTTTCTATTGCCAACTTATCTATCTGTATAATTCCTCTGATGATAAGATCTTCATCTTTGAAAAGCCTTGGTTTAAGGAAAGAATAATAAACATAATTTTATTACAGAATATACCTTGCATTGAACAATCGAAGTTTGAAATAAATTTGAACATTCGTGCATGTTTATCACTCTTCGTCCATCTATCTTTATATATATATATATATATATATATATATATATATATATATACTAGTTGAAATACACTACTTGGTGTATAAAATTGAAAAATTGGTGTAAAATATTGAATGGCCTTGTGCCTGAAATGTTGGATGTTTTAGAGGAAGTCAAAAAAATTACTTTTGTGATTTGAGGAAAGAAGAGCTGATTTTTAGATGAGTAACACACCAGGAGAGAACATTCTGAGTCATGACATCGGTAATGTCTTGTTTATAAAATAAGTATGTCCATATCATAAAATCAAAACACATCGACCACGAGAAGACAGATTCACAAACTGGCTGATACAGCCTATAACGTTAATGTACTAACCTTAACTTGAAGATATCTGGTGACAAAGTCTTTACTTACTCTCTCATGCTAATACTAAGTAGCATATTTTTTTCCACAAAATTTTGTGAATACTTTTCTTTGTAGTAGCTATAAAGCGGTAAAAGCTAGGTAAGGATGGAAATTGAAATACCAAAGTAGTGTGCCAACACTGCTTAAGGAGTGGGTATAAACTAGTATATATTATAGATCGGGGTAAAAATATTGACATGGAGATCTGGATTTGTTTCAGATCAAGAAAGAGAAATCGCTTTTAGACAATGTTAAGTGCATTTTTAGCAAATGCAGTTGGATTGCATTATCAACAAATAAAACTGCAGTAAAGTGCTAAAAGCCATTTCGCATCTAAAAATGAAAGAAAGCAAAAACAATCTTAATGAATCTGTACATGTTCACAAAGCAAAACATTAAAGAAACAGAAAGAAAATCAATGTGTCTATATAAATATACGCGCTGATGCAGCCGTTTTCACCTGGCAAAAGATCATAATTATAATGGGATGTGTGGGTGTGTGTGTGGGGGGGGTGAAGTGGATACCGTTGTAGCCTGATGACTCAGCATTCGTATTATTTGGATTATTCGGACCACTGTGCTCATCTTGGATGCTATTCACACAACGTTTCAGCCGATGGAACCTCTTATCTTCTTCAGGTGCGTCTTGTCGAAATCGGGGATCTTTATGTCAAACACGGGAATCTGTACGTAATTTTGAACGGAACTCTTTATTTAATCCACGGGGGTAGCTTGCTCTTGTTCCGTCAGCCATGACCAGAAAGCTGTCTTAAGTAATTTGCAATTGTATTTTTAGTATCGCCCGTACTGAGGATTGAACCTTGAATATCCAGAACACTTATAACTGATTATTACTTAGCACTTTTATCCTGGGTCCTTGTGGATAATACAAATTATCAATGCTCATCTAAAAAAATTCCCAAACTGAAGACTGAGCATTCAGTGTTCGAGCCCTATTGGCAAAGCATGATTTTATTTATGGATATTGGCACATTACATGTATTCCCTCCTGTGAATACCTCATAAAACCAATTGGAGGAACCAATGTAAATAACAGATCAAACAGGTAAAAAATTCAACATTCATCGAATAAAATAAGCTGATTAAAATCGTTAAAATTACCTCCCTTAAAATGCATATAGATTGTGACACTTACGTTCCGGAAGTATTGAGATGAGGATTGCTTATTTGAGTATTTTGGACTACTATTCTCATTACCTATAGAGACAAAGTCACAAACGTTGAAGTATTTCTGCATAGAGCCGGCTCAAGATCGTAACTACATGGCAGGTAAGGCTGGCAGGTCATATTCTTTGACTACAATCTGTAAGACATGCAAAGGTGGCCATATCTTGGTTGTTCCACAATGGAAGAAGAATAAGAGGTTGTCCAAAGATGATGTGGCGGAAGTTTCTTATTGATGACTTTCGTTTGGCATGTTCCCAAGCTGTCTCAAGTATCACATGGACGAAAATGGAGAGAGTTGCTCAGGACAAGTAGCATTGGAGAAGATTTGCTGACTTTGAATAGGAGAACCTAAGATTTGCAACTTTCAATAGGAGGACATAAGTTTGAGTAAGTATTCTGATCTTGGCTGTTATATTCACAACGTTTGTAGCCTCTGTAACATTTGTTTGAAGTTGGGAATCTTCTAGTCGAATTTTATACCGAATTATGAACTGAACCCTTTATTTAATCCACTCGGGTAGATGGACCCATGGCCTAATGATTAAAAGGGCTGTTTTACATACAAGTCTGGCAGTTTTCTGGAGGCTGAAGGCGATAATAACTAAGAATAGCATAAAATTACTACCTCTACACAGTCATGGCTGACAGGATGAGAACAATTTACCCATAGATTAAATAAAAGATTCTATTCGAAATTCAATATAGGTTCTTCAGTTTGATTAGGCGGTTCACAAGTTTGAAAAGGTACACCTGAAAAAGGTCGGAGGTTACATCGGCCAAAACGTTGTGAAAAACCAACCAAGATGAGAATAGTAGTATGAATAATCCAAATTAGTACAATTGTATTCATATGTAGAAGATTGTCTGTTTGGTTTGTTTTGTTTACTGCAAATCAACTCTTTTTCAGGTTATTCAATGCCGAAGCCTAACACTTATTGTAAACGTTTATATATGTTTAATTGAACACAAGTTGCTATTTTACGAACAGATTGCGTGAAATTGCATGATCATAAAAGATATGATTGGGTTCATGTTTACCCTGACTAAAGTTTAGAGTCAATCCCATCTCCTCCGTGTTAAGAATAGGTTCAATAATTTTCTTCAAATCAGTAAGTGAATGAACTTTATTTCCTTTTTTTTACTTTTTCGTTTGAGGAAAGTCTTTCAAATTTATTTATATTGGGAAGGGGCTATTGTTTTTTAAGCCATAACCCAACCCTAACCTAATGCTAACTCTAATCTAACCTAACCCTAACCTAATCTATTTTTTCATTCGTCTGGTTTAGTGTCATCTCTTTTTGCGACTTTCAAATCGTAAACTGTTTCGGCCATTTCCATTTTTTCCATAAACCGCAATTAGAATCATTCGGGCCGATATGGGTCCTCTCCTAAGTCTACATCATCATCATCATCATCATCATCATCATCATCAGCAGCAGCAGCAGCAGCAGCAGCATTATCATCATCATTATCATCATCATCACCATCAGCATCATTAGGGTTTCTGATCACTCATGGATGAGGAACCCCTCCCCGGTTTCCTTCTACATTATTTTATCCTTGGCTAGGCGTGGCCAAGTAAGACCCAGTTGGCTGTTGAGGCCATCTCTCCACCGGGTTTTGGCATTCCTCTAGATCTTTTTCATTGCCCCGGGCTCCATTTTGTCGCTTTATATGCCACATGTTGTCTGTATATCTCGAAAGGTGATCTGCCCATCTATGTTTTGCCGTTCGCATGGTGGTGATGATGCCATTTACTCCAGTTTGCAGTCAATTTAATTGATCACTGAATCTTGCAGGCAGGATGTAAAGAGGTTTGGTGAACTGTCGTCACCTTGTCTGGCACCTCTTTCGATATTGATCTTTTTGCTATCCTGTTGGAGTTTTAAAATTTCTGTTGCTCCGTCGTAAAGATCCTGATACAAGTTGATGTAAGCACTGTCAACTCCTTGACTTTTCAAAGCTGTGAACATAGGGGTGGATTCGATGGAATTAAATGCTTTTTCATAGCCCAGAAAGGCGAAACAAAGTGGTATACCATGCTCATCAGCTTTCTCTAAAAGTTGGCTTACAACTTGAATGTGGTCCATGGTTAAAAATACTGGTCGGAACCAGCTTGTTCTCTGGATAGGTTTCTGTTAAATGTGTTTTGCATCCTTTTGAGGAGAATTTGGTAGAATACCTTCTAAACAATAGAAAGTAGGCCTGTAGTTTTTATTATCTTTCAAGTCTCCTTTCTTGTGGAGGATGGTAACTGACGCATTCATCCAGTAGGCATTTTGCCTTTATTAAGGCATTTGACGTATAAGCTGGTGAGAATCTCTGCGATTAGTTCAACCCTATCTTAGAGAATGTCTGCCGTGATTCCATTTTCTCCTGGAGATTTTTCTCTCTTTATCTGTTTGATTGCAGACTGTAATTCGGACGTTAGTATTGGAGGGGGTAGCATAGCAGCCCTCTCTCTGTCTGTAATGGGTAAATCTTGGGGTCTCCTGGTGTTGTAGAGCTCGGTGTAAAACTCTTCACATTTTTTGATTAACCGGTTTAAGTCAGTTGTGAGGGTGCCATCATTTTCTTTCAATGCGATGATGTTGTTTTCCCTGAGGCATTGTTTCTTTTTAGTAGTTTTAAGACCTTTGTCCTCTGAAAAGTTTTAACTGTTCCTCATCATTGTAAGTCCTTATTTCTTCATTCATTCAGCGACGTAAGACCTTGCATACTTCAGAATATTCAACGTTCTGAATATTCGTACCTCCTTTTTTCATCTGTCTCCTTTTTTCATTAGTCTCTTAGTAGTTCGCTCTCCGCTGAAAGCGTGTCTGGTCTTGGTAGCCTGTCTTTCTAAGATAGTGGTGGTGATAAAATCGCATGTTATGTCAACATCTCTCGCTGGTAGTGTTGGTTAAAGTGCTTTGAACCTGTTAGCTAGTCCCAGTTGGAATTCTCGTTTTTTGTGTAGATAGCAAATCGTGGTTTGGTCTTTTGGATTTTTTTATGAGTTTTGCTCTCTCTAATTTGGTCTTGATACATATTATATTAAAACGAAATCTTTAAATATTTTTATTTTTTTTTAATAAGTACTGAAAGTCTAGTAAAACTATGGTAGTTTGATTTTTGGGGATGTTAGAAAAGGAAGGAGCGAGAGATCGATAAGTCACAGTTTCAAAAACGGAACGATGGCTCATATTTTATATATATATATATATGTGTGTGTGTATGTATGTATATTGAATATTATTGAGTTCTCTCGACAGCTTACTTATGGCCGCTGAAGTTGCTATTAAGAGGTTAATTTACTCTCCCATTCCAAGACAATGCATGGTGGGCACATCGGTACGGGCTCTGACTACTGAGTTAAATATGACTTTCGTATCGGGTTTTGAATCGTGTCACCGGCAGAGATTGTCTCCTCCCATACTGATGATTGCAGGGGTTGGCATGAAACACATGTGTATATAGGTTTATTTGAAAAATATTATTTATAAATAATTATTCAAAGCTCTTGCTAGATGGAGCACTTTAAGTAAGTTGGCAACAGGCCATCATTTACAGCGTAATGCAACACTCTAGGCCCTGCCTATTGAGTGCTCTCAACGGCCTGCTTATGGCTGCCGAATCGATAAATATGACTTTCGTATCGGGGTTCGAACCGTGTGACAGGCAGAGATTGTCTCCTCCCATACTGACGATTGCAGTTTTGACACATGTGCATATGGGTTAATTTTAAAAATATTATTCATAAATAATTATATATATATATATTAATATATATATATATATATATATATATATATATATATATATATATATATAATTATTTATAAATTATATTTTTCAAATTAACCTATATATATATATATATATATATATATATATATATATAAAATTGTTCGGATATGCACCTTTTGAAATGATGTATCGCAAAAGCAGAAAACAAGTCGCATTACTTATTGTTTTTGAAAATATGCCTTCACTTAACTTTATCTTTCAAGAACGAAAGTCATGTTAATGTACTGTGTTAATATAAAAAATCAACATGGCATAGAAGAGCAGGTTCGCTTATAACAGAAATGATGAATTATTTTGTTATCAAACTCTATATTAGGACGTGTATATATATAAACAATATAATATTATATTTTTTTAAAGTAAATAATGATGAAATTGTATGAATGTTTTTGTAACTCTTCTTATATCCAAACCGACAATAGTGCATACGAAATGTCTTTCAGATTAAATACAGAAATTGATAAAAGTGATCAAAAGTAATTTTTAGTAAAGAACATAGTCGAAATAAAACTATATTTCTATATCAAAACATATTTAATTATATACTCTGCAGAAACAAATCTATCACTGTTTTACTTCGAGAATCCGACTGACATAATTTTATATATTAGACTATGGGAATATATGTTCTAGGACAAGTAAAGTTAATTTCCTGAACAAAACCGTTTTGCACCACTTTTATGTCTCATTACGAAGATGAAAATCAAGATATAATGACACTAAACAATGTCTAGAATCCTTATTTTAAATTTGATCCCAATTCATGACATGATTTTAATTCGAGAAAATGTCTAAATTTAATGTTTTAACTTAAGGGTTCGTAAGGAAAAATTGAATTCAGGGAATCTTACTTAATTGATGTCTAATGACGATGCAAATCTGATATATTTGAATTTTAAAATGGAATTTTCTGCCCATATTATGGCCCCTTATAACCCTTTAAAATACTCCAAAGAAACTGAAATTTGGGAAATATTTATTAATTGATGTCTGATACCTATTGATAAAATTTCACACAAATCGGATGTATCTTGATTTTAACAAAGGGCTTCCACCCCTCTTTTACCCCTTTCTCATCAAACTTAATTAAACTATATACAGCCCACCTTACGACCCTTACGCTTAGAGGCTGTGTCCAAAAATTCATAATGATCAGTTAATTAGTTTAGGAGTGAATCCTGTACATACAAATATATAAATATATACACATACCTAACTTTATATATAGATTAGTAATGCCCTTTTTTCTGTATTTTTTTCACCGTCAACATAGAAATAAAAGCACAATACCATGATAAAGCTTATGGAGCTTTATTTAGATCAGTATTTAAAGTTATCTATACACTAGAGAGTTCTTTTTCAATAACGATATTATCTCCGATAAAAGATGTAACTTATGACATTACTTTTTAAAAATAAAAAACTTCACTGAATGTTTTATATGCTGACGTTCCTAGATTTGAAAATTTAATTCTAAACCTGACTTACAAATATAAAGTTCACATATGTTTTATTTAGTATACGACAAAAGATTGTACTTCACACCTTTGCAAAAGAAATGTCCAACACCTGTTGTCGCGCAAGGTAATCAATTATATAGAATACTAGCTGGAATAGACGTCCCAGAAAGTGTCAATAATAATAAGACACTTTCAGTGGCATTCAGAGGTGGGGGGGACGAAGCGATGACCCCAGGCGTCCAAATTGGGTGGGGGCCATCCAATCATATTAAAACTATGTTCCTGTTTCATAATAGTTTTTAATACTGGGATTGGGACGTAACGGTGGCTAAATGGTAACCGACAACCTGGTGTGTGCCAAGTTCGAATCCTGTTCGTTCCACAAAAACACTTTCACTTAGTATGTTGACAACTTTCATGTGGTCCCTCCTGTAAGTACCCGATGTCTTTCTAGAAAGAATTCGGACCAGAATGATATCAGAGAAACCAATGCCAACAATAGAATCATCTGATTCATACGAAATGAATGAATGAATGAATACTAGGATTTATACTTTAGGGCATACTGTGTGGCACAATGCGTGAGCTTTTGGGGAGCTAAGTGCTCCCCGTTATATTCGTAACCCTTATGCTAGACTTATTTCAAAAACAGTAATTCTCTGCGTTTTGAGATCACTGAGTGCACCTGTGCCTCAGTGATATTTGGAGGACTGAAGGTCGGTGTCAAACTAATTCAATGACAGGTGCATGTGATGGGTTCAGAGATCAGACCAGTCGTCGTTCGAGAAAATCAGTTATGAAACTCAAAACAAAACATTTGACAAGGCGTACACTGATAACGACTGTATTCCTTCTCTCACTCCCCCCTCCCCCTCTCTCTAGTAAAGAGATTGAATTCTAAACGAGAGACTGGTTTGAAATCCGAACGAAGAAGACGTGTTTGTCACGCTCTGAGATGTTTCTTTTCGAAATATAATAAATTATATTTTTATATAATAAGTAAAATGGTTTGTTCCATTATTACATGAGATTCTTTTGCAGCACGATGGTCCCCAGCCAGCCAGCCAGCCAGCCAGCCAGCCAGTCAGCCAGTCCAAGAAGCAGACGACAATGACTATCGTCAAACGATGATTGCTCACTGGCGATGACAAGACGAGACATTGCACATATGTGCACATGTTGTCACACATCGTCACGTCGTCACATTGACGCCGGTCCCAAGATTAACACCCCGTCTAAAGCCATATCGCCACACTGCACACCACTACTTACATGATTGAAGTTATGGACTGATTATGATGATTCTAAGACCCCCTTTAATGGGAGCTTGACTCTTCAAAATAGATTGTGAGTGACAATTGTATTGATCAACACATAGATTGAAATAACAAAGTTGTTAATTGTCAATAGCACAGTAGTGTCCCCTCAATTAGATGAGCTTATTTAGTCAGACACATTAGCACTGGAACCAAACGCCTGTGTTTCTGAACAGGAAGCATACACAACAAGGGTGATCACGATCTATGATGCCGACATAACGGATTACTGCATGTGCAGTGGTGATAACCACTCATACCATATTTTTTATTTACATTTCTAAAAGAAGAGGAGTTTGATCCTGGCAGACAAGACTCTTACATTTTCACTGCTGTACCAGTATGTTATTATTCCTGCTACAGAGTAGAACAAGGAATCATGGTTATAAAAAAAAAGCCACAAATAGAAGAAAGATTTTAGTATACAGGACTTTTTTTGTTTTTTGGTCAGTGTTTCTTGTCTTGTGATTGCCACTGTTGAAGGTAGAAAGGAAAGAACAAACAAAAAAAACAGAAAAAAGAAAGCAAGAAAGAAGTGGAAGAAAATAAAAAAGAATTGCGCGAATTGAAAATAAAACGAAAGAAAAAATTAAAAAGACGCAGTCCTCAATATATTCGCTTTCTCTGTTGCCCTTTTTTGTCAGAAGAATTCACGGGACCAAACATTTTTTCAGTATCTATTCATGTAAACCAGATAAGTAAACTTTCATGTGAATGTGAAGTCAAAAATGTGGGATTGCTATCGTAATGCAAGTTCAATTTCTACAGTGCAAGCAATGTAGATCCAAATGAAAAAATATTAATTTTTCAATTTCTACTATTTTTCTGTGAATTTTTCTATGACGTTTTTCTATGACTTCTTGCAGTGACTTTTTCAGTGACCCTTTTCTGTAATATCTTTTTTCCTGCGGATATTTCCCTGTTTATCATCACCAATACTTCCCACGATATGATCAAGAAAAAAGACATAAAAAGAAATAAAGAAAACGAAAAATAGAACATACTTTCAAGTTATGATAAAAACAAAGGAAATTAAAAGTATAAAAAATAAAGATATACTTTAAAAATAAAATACAAAGTAAGAAATAAAATAAAAAACTGAGTTATAAATTCGAAATATTAAAATAAAAGAAAGGAAAGAATAAAAGAAAAAATTAGGGTTAAAGAAAAGAAAAAAGAAAGGAATTAATACTAGCAGGACCTGTGTATGAGCATTGCCCGGAAAAATTAAAGAACCCAAGAAACTCATGCCCCACCCCCTGAAGCCGATATAATTATTTTTAATCGATTTTTAAATTTATTTATAAGCATTAAATTTATAAATAATAATGAACATTTAAACCGTTGTATTATTTCATAACTTCGAAAGAGCATCCTTGCAGCAACGAACTTACTTACATAAATGCAAGTATTTTTTCAAATGTAACCAATTTTGAAGGGAAGAGTCATTTTAAATATTTATGTCTATACACAGACACTAGAGGGAAATTAATATTTGATAAGAAAAAGAGTATTTGTAAATTAAGTAATTATTCTCAGTATAATAAAAAAAGATCAGTGTTTAAGTAAAAAGGTAAACGAATATTTTATGCAAAACCCGGTTCTTGATTTAAATAATAATTGATATCTAAATTTAATTCAAATCAAAGCGGAAAATAAATGATTCATTTTTATTCATTTTCCGCTTTGATTTTAATTAAATGTCTAAAAACTGAAATAAACATTAAAAGTAAGCTACTATTTTATATGATTAAATGCGTTTTGTAAATAAAGTAATTTGTCTAAGGAGTATTCATAAGAAATAAGCGTTTAAGCCAAAGACACGGGTTCTGTGTTACTATTGTAACTGACCTAATTTCGTGTGCCATGCCAAGCTGACGAATGTCTTTTTTTGCTAGCAGGTATGTCAGAAATGCTCATACGCAAGTAAATTAACTCCTACTACTATGAATATTCCCCCTTTGTTTTTTCATAAAGTAAACAAAACCTAAATACACATATAGTGAAAATAGTATGTAATTTTGTATTAAATTTGAGTCTAAAACGAAATATTATAGGGGACGTTTTGATATGTATATTCAAAGAATCTCTCCAAGAAGAAGTTTTATTGTTTTGGTTTTGTATAAATTTTAATCAGAAAAACAGATTTCAATAATTGCTTTTTATCAGCTGTTAAAACGCTAATCAGTGTATTAATTAAAACAAAGTAACCTAATGCACAGTGTAATATGAAAATATGACACTAATTAGATTTATATCATATTTCTCTTGCAGTGATTTTGTTTAAAGGATGAGGAAATTACTAGGAGCACGCCTACTCCTGTGCTGAAATGACTAATCAAAGAGAAAACGGCTCAGCAGATAAAATATAAAAATCGGCAAATTCGAAAAAAAACTACATTATTTAGGAAACACATACCAACAAGTGACTAAAATACATACTAAGCAGAATTCAGTATGAAGTTTGTGTTTACGGGATATACCGATCAAAGAAATAGTGGACAATTTGACTTTATTATATATATTAGATAGAAGAAAAATAGAGAGATAATGAAAAAATAAAGGAAAAATAAAATATACATGATAACATTAAAAGCTGATTATAAGACTGGAGAAATGATTTTCAAGATAGAGTCTAACCATGCTTCAAATCATAAACGAACAGTGAGGATTTATTTTTAAGGATTTGCGCATCAGTCGTCTTCAAAATTATTTCTTCTTTTCAGATGTAATCAACTTTAAATGTTTAAAAGCATATATAATTCTATGCAAAACCATGGAACAACCAATTTATGACAAATTATATATAAGTAGTGAGCATTTCAAAGAATCTGATTGCCACTCTGGGCACTATAAACTTGCCAATGAATGAAATGAACCATTTATTGGGTGTCTGATTAACTTGTTAATATTTACCGATATTCTGATGGATCTATAAAGGTAACTGTTTATTGGCAGAAGTCTGAAGCACCTAGAATCAATGCTGCCATGCCTCAAGAATACATTCTGAGCCCAACCCTCTTCCTGATTTTCAGCAATGATCTGGAGCAAGAGTACAATAAGGACCCCAGTTCATTAACACAACACGTGGAACATGTTCTGGAAGTCACCGGCGTCTTCCGGTTCGTCTTCCGGTTAACCTCGTAATACACGTGGTCGCTATTTACAAAACAACTTGTAAATAAACCTTTTATTTACTTTAATAAATGCAGTACATTCTATATTTCGGATTTTTTTTTCTTTTAACATATTAATATTTATTTTAAGGCAGAGGGTCCATAAATAAAACAAATAAAATATTAACATGTTTTCTTTTAAAACATGTTTTGTCACATGTATGTGTGTCACCACGAGGGCAGAAATGGGGGGTATGAAATATTTATCGCCGGACTTAAATCATATTCTGAAATCATTCGTTGGCATCTATGAAAACGATATAACTGTCTATGGCAGCACTTCGAAGGGCACTGATGATCAAGATCTTGCCGATTCTCTTTCTTCCAATAAGGAAAAAGTGGCTTGTTACCTTTTACCCCTCCAAAATCAGCTTCTCTCCTTTCACCACCAACGTTCAGATCCATGATATTTAAGCCATTTTTTGGTTTTCAAATCAATAACAATATAGGATCCAATTGATTTGCGGCACCCTAGAATAAGCAATGACTAAAAGGACACATTTTGCTATAACACCACTTTTTTTTTACTTCCGGTTGAATTATCAACAAAACAATACGACGTATTTAAACAAAAATGAGTTTTATTTTTTAAAAAAGTTTTACTAATAGCCCCCAAAATATGCAGTTTTATTTAAAAGCTAGTTTTGTTCGACGCATATGTTTTATTTTAAAAAGAACAGTTTTGTTAACAAAACGTTTTGATTCTTAAATTTTGGAGACTTAAAAAATAAAAAATACAGTTTTATTTACAAAACTTTTTATTTAAACAAAATGTATAAACAAACGAAATAAACAAATATTAAACAAAACCATTTAAATAAAAAGATATTGTGCAGAGATGGCGTTACACAATTTGAAAAAAGTAATATTAATCGTATTTAAAAAATTTGAATATGGATTTTTTGCCATAAAAATTATTAATTTATGATAAACCGTAAACCGGAAGTCAAAAGTAAAGAAGATCTACAGAATATGTCCTTTTCATTATTTCTTATACCGGGGTGCCTAAAATACATTTGATCCAAAATATAACGTGAAACGAATTTTTTTTATTTCTTGTTCAGAAGATACCCGGATGGGTCTTAAAGTACTTGGGACACAAATCAAAATTATGGCAGATTCATCGGCCAATTCCCCCCCCCCCCCTGAAACTAAGATTCTGATTCAGAGTATTGAAATGATCTACCAAAGGATATCCAGACATTAGTTGTCTGTTATATTCAACAATATATATATATATATATATATATATATATATATATATATATATATATATATATATAAAATAAAAAGTGGAACTACTATTCCAACGTAATAGAAAATGAAAGAAAGAAAACCAAAAATATTATTTATGTATTCATCAACGGTTTATCGTTATTACAAGACTTTTTCAGGATCATTGGTCTGAAGAAATAGCATACAAGTACACATATTTGAGACTGTTTCAAATATTTGTTGATGAATAATAATATTTTTGGTTTTCTTTTTTTCATTTTCCATATATATATATATATATATATATATATATATATATATATATATATATATATATATATATATGGAAAATGAAAAAAAGGAAAGCCAAAAACTATATTATTTATGTATTCATCAACGTTTCGTCTTTATTGTAAGACTTCCTCAAGATGAGGAAAAATGAAAAATATACAATCATCAATTTGATTTGCCGGAAAGCGCCGAGTTTCAGCTGGTTTGTGAGTTAAAGACAAAACAAAAAAGTGAAAAAGGCAGTCTATAGAGTTTTTAGGAGGGGGAGGGATGTGCTAGTTGAAAATGAGTTTATTGCTTCAGCCTTGAAAGAAAGTTTTTATCTGAGTCATCGAACGTAGGGACCGATGGTGGAAGGGGACGAAAGTTTGAGCTAGAGTGTAACGATCAAGTATAAACAAGTGAAAATCATTGCCACGTTCTGAATTAAAAAGGAAGAAAGAAGTAAAATAATTTCTATGTAAATGTGACCCCCTGAAAAGTTTAAAAACGCAAAATATGATGAAAAACGAAAAATGTGGCAAATAAAGAGAGAGATGGAAATAATATCTATTAGTTAATTTATTTATGTGTTAATGTATTTATTTATTCCTATCTATTTAATTATTTGTGTATTATTAATTATTCAATAAATTATTAAATCAATTATTAAACTATTCAGTAGCATATAAGTATATGCATATGCAATATGTATATATATATGTGTGTATATAAATATGCACATGGGTGCATGCTCATACATCCTGTGTAGAACAAACAACCTGATTATTTGGCAATATAGTGGGATAGATAGAATCGTGAGGTGTTCAGAGAGAAATGATAAATGTAATTATGTTACTCAAGGATATTGATAGTGTATCTATTAATCTATACTTAATTGCCCACACATGTGAGTGAACATATATATGTGTACGTGCACATGTACGAGCCACAAGTGGCTTAATATGTGAGAGTGATTTATTGAAAATACATAATTTATATAGACTTTGTCAGAGATGTATGTGGAGAGAATGTGGTATGGGTTGGTTAGCCTGGATCTGATCTTAATTTTTTTTCAGCCATGATGAGTTTGTTGATTACTGGAGATAAATTATAGAAACAATTACGTTGTTTGATAGTGTTGGAGTTTGTAATGAGTGTTGCTACAAGGAGTCTGCATCGAGATTTATTTGATATGAATTTAATGATTTTAGCCTGTTCAAAATTGAATGAGTGGTTGTGTTGTGCGGCGTGGGAGAAAAGCGTGTTAAGTGAGTTGCTATTTTTAATGTCTTTTTTGTGTTCACCGAGCCTTCTTCTCAGTTCCCGTTGAGTTTCCCCTATGTATATTTGATGACAATTATTACATGGGATAGTGCATATACCGGCGTTAGATGTAGACTGTTTACGGAGGTGTTTTGCAGAGTTTATTGTTTGTTTCGTGGTTCGTGATGTGGTTGTTATGATAGGAATTCCTATTTTATTAAGCGTGTCGCAAATTATTGTGTTATTGGAATGAGTGGGTAAAAGAAGATGTCTGTTTATGAGAGAAGTATTTGTTGTTTGAGATTTTTGTTTATTGTTTTTCGAGAATATCTGTAGGGATCGTTTCTTAGCATTCAGTATGAAATGTGTGGGGTATTGTAGTGTTTTTACAGAATTTGTGATGTATTTGATCTCCTCATTCATATATTGAGGACTGCAGATTCTGGTTGTTATTGTGTGAGTAGAAATGTATATAGTCGTTTTTGTGGGTGGTTTTGCTGTGTAGTTTGAAACATAGTTTGTTATTAGATTTTATTATGAGTGTGTCTCTCTCTCTCTCTCTCTATATATATATATATATATATATATGTATATATATATATATATATATATATATATATATATATGTATATATATATAAGGTCTGCTGGATATCTTGATGTTCTTAAAACGGTGGTTAAGTAAGCAATAGAAGGTCGCATGTCTTTCAACAAGACTCTGCACCTTTTCACAAAGCCATTGTTGCCTGTTATCAGAGAATTTGAATGTGAACCCGAACATGTGGCCTCCTAACTCACCAGATTAAATACTATAGACTATTACGTGTGGAGCGTTTTTGAAAGGGGAGACTAATTGAAATCCTCATAGTTCCAATAGCTTCACTAAAGGCCGCCATTGTCGAAGTGATGTCTGAGATGAATAGGGATCACTTAATTTCAGTTTGTGGATGATTTCAAGTCCGATTAGAAGCACTCATTGAAGCCAAAGGTAGATTCATAGAATAATTAAATAAAGAAGTATCATCAAGAATATTTGTGGCAATTTGATTTAAATATATACGTTTTTGTAACGAGGTTGAAATTGAGAACCCGCAGACTGCTGACGTTGAGCCAGCTACGGTTAATTGTTCGAAGAGATAGCGGGTGGTGTGCTGTGTTTGCAATCAGGACTGGACGCTGAAGTAAAGTATAGATTAAAGTAAATTAAAATAAGTGAATTTATGAGTCACGAGTCTCGTCTCGAGCGAAACTAGGCCAGAATTAATATAAAAGTGACAGTTTCAATGGCAAGGGGGTGTTTTTTTTGTTTCTTTTCTTTTGGGACAAAAATAGTCAGGTATTTGGAGTGGCTCATACCTGGTGGTTCTTTAATGTGATACAGGTGTGTTCAAGCTATTTCGGCAATATTAAATCTATGGTGTCCAGACAATTTGACATTCGGAGTTCTGCCAATAGTAGAATGGTTGGAAGACATGGAATTGATACAAGATAACTAAGATAGAGCGACTTCTACCACTAAGGTTGAAAGGCATGGCCAAGGAAACGTATTGGCAGCTATTGAAAGAGCACCGAGATGACGTTGAGGAGATCAAACGTGCTCTTGTAATTCGTTTGTGGCTTTTGAAAAATTTACCACGTGCTGCCTTCGTCCAGGAGAGACTACAGACGAATTTCTAACAGACTTGCAATGGCTAGCGCGGCTGGTAGGTGAAATGCCACCAGAATGTTTGATAAGGAGTGCCCTTATCAATGGACTACCGAGTCACGTCAAAAGACTCCTCTGATGGCTCAGAGTGGCTGCAGCATTCATTAAGCAGAGAGCGGCAGACATAACAAAAGGTTGGAATGACAAGATGACCGATATTCCTCTAACAACAATGATAAAAGAAATCGCTGCAAGAAGACCTCGTGCGAGAAAAATGGTGTGTTAATGGTCCTGAGCTCGAGGTTTGGGTTGATGCAACATCTCTAGCTACCGGAGTATCACTGGAGCACGATGGAGCTACTGTGGATGATGCGAGCTGGTTACGAAAGGAAAGGGGTATGCAGCATGTAAACTTGGCAGAACTTTATGTTGTGCAAAAAAGTGTAAACATGGCATTAATGTGAAAAACAACTATATTGTATCTTCGCACTGATTCTGCCTGTGTGCACAAATGGGTCACAGGGAAGGCCAGAGAGCACATCAAAACGGCAAGTGAGATGCTAATCAGGCGGCGGCTTGATGCACTCACAAGCCTTGTTGGAGAGTATAAACTGTATGTAGATGCAGTCCTGGTGAGGTCGGAACATAACCGAGTGAATAGTCTGATAAGAGTACTACAGCAATGGCTTGATCTTATCAAGAAGATAGTTGAACCTCTGTACTGTGCAAGTGTTGTGTTGTCAAACAAGCACGACTTTACTGGATAGGGTCCATCCATCACCGAAGCAGCCACCCTGACATATAGCGGGTACTGTACTTTGTCAGTTTGTCAGGCAAGTTGATCCCACAGTTTCTAAAGTGTCAGTGAGGGCTGTGGTAAGAAATTGTGAGAAGTGCCAGTCGATTGACCCATCACCTACGTGTTGGCCATGGGGAAGATTGAACGTAAGCGACACTTGGTTTCAAGTGGGAATGGATGTAACCCACTACCAAAGCTCATTGACTGTGGGCTGACACGGTTTTCAAATTTAGCGTATCTGAGACGACAAGATGCAGCAAGCATCATCAGTCACGTGAAAGGCCCGTTCTGCGAGCATGGGGCGTCGACTGAAATACTCAGTGACAATGACACAGCATTTAGCAGCAAGATTCTGAGGGTATTTCTAAGTCAATGGGGAGTATGATTGCATTTTTGTTGTGCACATGTCCCCTCTGGTAATGGTATTGTGGAGTGATGTTATCAAAACATAAAGCAGATAGCAGCAAGGAAACAGTGCACCATAATGAAAGCATTCTATTGGTACAACGTTACCTCTAAGGATGATGTATCGCTGCTGACTGCCCATGCCAACCTAATTCATTATTACTGCATCTGACTGAAGGGTATCGATGCACTTCCTTCAGAAAACCCGAAAGAGCAGCAGATTCGATATGTGGGCGATCGTGTCTGGATGAAGACCCCAATTGGACGATGCACGTCCTCTTATACACGTGATCAACCCACAGAACGTCCTTGTCGATGGGATGCCCCGCCATGTAAGGGGCCTGCGTCCCATCATAGGCCTGGATATTTCAGAGGGTGGAGGTGACGGCGAACTTTCAACCCAAAGTGCAAACGTTATCACCATCAACGAAGTTGTCGATGATTCCCTTGAGATAAACAATGCATATGCAACAGATGACACTTCTGCGAGGAGGTAGTACAATTACCACGGAGGAGCGCTGGATGCAAGAGACCTGCCCCGGGTTGTCATCTATGTGATCATCAGATCACGGGAGAGTGTAACGAGGTTGAAAGAGAAAACCCCGGACTGCTGACGTTGAGCCAGCTGTTGTTGCAGCGGGTGGCATGCTGTTTTTGTAAGCAAGACTGGACGCTGAAGTAAAGTATAGATTAAAGTAAATTAAAATAAGTGAATTCATGAGTCACGAGTCTCGTCTCGATCGAAACGAGATTTGTAAAGTATGCAACTAAGCACAAGGCCAGAATTAATATAAAAGTGATAATTTCAACGGTAAGGGGGTGGTCTTTCTTTTTTCTTTCCTTTGGGACAGAAATAAGGTGCGTATTTCGAGTGGCTCATACTCGGCGGTTCTTTGATACAATAGAGGCGCGTTCAATTTTTCTTCAAATACTAAAAATGTTCTCAAATAGCCCCTGCACTATATATATATATATATATATATATATATATATATGCGCTTCGGAGTGGTGCTTGTCTACCCACGACCAATGAAGTCAATAAATATAATTGCTTAGACTTAATCATAGAAAAATTATCTTTTAGCCATAACTTACAAACAACTACTAACAAATCTTTTAGCCATTATTTATAAATTCATGTTGTACGTTTTCTAATTATTAGTTAATTTTTTTTTGGTGGAGTGGGAAGATGAGACGGAATGTTCCTTAGTTTATTATCTCATGGTTCAGTACACCATTCGTAATCGTGCAATGTACCATTGTTGGCAGATGTGCTATAGGTTCGCCATCCCTGATTTACTGTTGATTTATGTAAAATGTATTTTAAAGCTGTTATTTATAGAACCTATTTGTATGGTTTAACAAAGAAGAGGATTCTCAGAGTTTATCTAAGATAATATTTTTTTAATTATTTTGATTTTGATTAATTTTATTATTCCTTGAAAATGTTAGCATATTTTGTCATCGTCAATTGCACAATTTCTCTGAAAACATGAACATATTTACCTTCATTCAATTGCACAGTTCCCTGAAAACATGAGCTTATTAACTTGCAGTCAATTGCATAATATCCTGAAAACATGAGCTTATTAACTTGCACAATTCCCTGAAAACATGAGCTCATTAACTTGCAGTCAATTGCATAATATCCTGAAAACATGAGCTTATTAACTTGCACAATTCCCTGAAAACATGAGCTCATTAACTTGCATAATTCCCTGAAAACATGAGTTCATTAACTTGCATAATTCCCTGAAAACATAAGCTTATTAACTTGCACAATTCCCTGAAAACATGAGCTCATTAACTTGCACAATTCCCTGAAAACATAAGTTCATTAACTTGCATAATTCCCTGAAAACATGAGCTTATTAACGTACACAATTCCCTGAAAACATGAGCTCATTAACTTGCCCAATTCCCTGAAAACATGAGCTCATTAACTTGCATAATTCCCTGAAAACATGAGCTTATTAACTTGCACAATTCCCTAAAAACATGAGTTCATTAACTTGCATAATTCCCTGAAAATATGAGCTTATTAACTTGCACAATTCCCTGGAAACATGAGCTCATTAACTTGCACAATTCCCTGAAAACATGAGCTCATTAACTTGCATAATTCCCTTAAAACATGAGCTTATTAACTTGCACAATTCCCTGAAAACATGAGCTCATTAACTTGCATAATTCCCTGAAAACATGAGCTTATTAACTTGCACAATTCCCTGAAAACATGAGTTCATTAACTTGCATAATTCCCTGAAAACATGAGCTTATTAACTTGCACAATTCTCTGAAAACATGAGTTCATTAACTTGCATAATTCCCTGAAAACATGAGCTTATTAACTTGCACAATTCCATGAAAACATGAGTTCATTAACTTGCATAATTCCCTGAAAACATGAGCTTATTAACTTGCACAATTCCCTGAAAACATGAGCTACTTAACTTGCACAATTCCCTGAAAACATGAGCTCATTAACTTGCATAATTCCCTGAAAACATGAGCTTATTAACTTGCACAATTCCCTGAAAACATGAGCTCATTAACTTGCATAATTCCCTGAAAACATGAGCTTATTAACTTGCACAATTCCCTGAAAACATGAGTTCATTAACTTGCACAATTCCCTGAAAACATGAGTTCATTAACTTGCATAATTCCCTGAAAACATGAGCTCATTAACTTGCACAATTCCCTGAAAACATGAGTTCATTAACTTGCATAATTCCCTGAAAACATGAGCTTATTAACTTGCACAATTCCCTGAAAACATGAGCTCATTAACTTGCACAATTCCCTGAAAACATGAGCTCATTAACTTGCATAATTCCCTTAAAACATGAGCTTATTAACTTGCACAATTCCCTGAAAACATGAGTTCATTAACTTGCATAATTATCTGAAAACATGAGCTTATTAACTTGCACAATTCCCTGAAAACATGAGCTCATTAACTTGCACAATTCCCTGAAAACATGAGCTCATTAACTTGCATAATTCCCTGAAAACATGAGCTTATTAACTTGCACAATTCCCTGAAAACATGAGCTCATTAACTTGCATAATTCCCTGAAAACATGAGCTTATTAACTTGCACAATTCCCTGAAAACATGAGCTCATTAACTTGCATAATTCCCTGAAAACGTGAGCTTATTAACTTGCACAATTCCCTGAAAACATGAGCTCATTAACTTGCATAATTCCCTGAAAACATGAGCTCATTAACTTGCATAATTCCCTGAAAACATGAGCTTATTAACTTGCACAATTCCCTGAAAACATGAGCTTATTAACTTGCACAATTCCCTGAAAACATGAGTTCATTAACTTGCATAATTCCCTGAAAACATGAGCTTATTAACTTGCACAATTCCCTGAAAACATGAGCTCATTAACTTGCACAATTCCCTGAAAACATGAGCTCATTAACTTGCATAATTCCCTGAAAACATGAGCTTATTAACTTGCACAATTCCCTGAAAACATGAGCTCATTAACTTGCATAATTCTCTGAAAACATGAGCTTATTAACTTGCACAATTCCCTGAAAACATAAGCTCATTAACTTGCATAATTCCCTGAAAACATGAGCTTATTAACTTGCACAATTCCCTGAAAACATGAGCTCAGTAACTTGCATAATTCCCTGAAAACATGAGCTTATTAACTTGCACAATTCCCTGAAAACATGAGCTCATTAACTTGCATAATTCCCTGAAAACATGAGCTTATTAACTTGCACAATTCCCTGAAAACATGAGCTCATTAACTTGCACAATTCCCTGAAAACATGAGCTTATTAACTTGCATAATTCCCTGAAAACATGAGCTTATTAACTTGCACAATTCCCTGAAAACATGAGCTCATCAACTTGCATAATTCCCTGAAAACATGAGCTTATTAACTTGCACAAATCCCTAAAAACATGAGCTCATTAACTTGCATAATTCCCTGAAAACATGAGCTTATTAACTTGCACAATTCCTTGAAAACAGTAGTTCATAACTTGCATAATTCCCTGAAAACATGAGCTTATTAACTTGCACAATTCCCTGAAAACATGAGCTCATTAACTTGCATAATTCCCTGAAAACATGAGCTTATTAACTTGCATAATTCCCTGAAAACATGAGCTCATTAACTTGCATAATTCCCTGAAAACATGAGCTTATTAACTTGCACAATTCCCTGAAAACATGAGCTCATTAACTTGCATAATTCCCTGAAAACATGAGCTTATTAACTTGCACAATTCCCTGAAAACATGAGCTCATTAACTTGCATAATTCCCTGAAAACATGAGCTTATTAACTTGCACAATTCCCTAAAAACATGAGCTCATTAACTTGCATAATTCCCTGAAAACATGAGCTTATTAACTTGCACAATTCCCTGAAAACAGTAGTTCATAACTTGCATAATTCCCTGAAAACATGAGCTTATTAACTTGCACAATTCCCTGAAAACATGAGCTCATTAACTTGCATAATTCCCTGAAAACATGAGCTTATTAACTTGCACAATTCCCTGAAAACATGAGCTCATTAACTTGCATAATTCCCTGAAAACATGAGCTTATTAACTTGCACAATTCCCTGAAAACATGAGCTTATTAACTTGCACAATTCCCTGAAAACATGAGCTTATTAACTTGCATAATTCCCTGAAAACATGAGCTCATTAACTTGCATAATTCCCTGAAAACATGAGCTTATTAACTTGCACAATTCCCTGAAAACATGAGCTCATTAACTTGCAGTCAATTTTAAGCTTCCTTTAAAGCATGAGCACATTTATTTGCAATCACTTTCACAATTCCATTAAAAACCATGAGAATATTTAATTGCTCCAATTGCATAATTTCCTGAAAACTTGAGCATATTCACTTGCAGTCAATTGTATAATTTCCCTAAAATATGAGCATATATATTTGCAGCCTATTGCATAATTCATTGAAAACATGAGCATATTAACTTGCTTTCAATTGCACAATTTTCTGTAAACATTCGCATATTTACTTGCATGAACCATATAAGCAAAATCAGTTGTGCATAGAAAGCAACAGACAAAAAGAAAAGGAAAATTTTCTGTCAGGTGAAAATTGTGTTTACACCAATTCTGTCCTCGAAAGTTCTTGAGACTGTTTTTCCATCAAATTGTTATGTTCGTTTTTTTCCCACCGAGACTGCTCACCGAGATGATCTTGTTTTGCTTGCATTTGAGTCTCATCTCAACAAAACAGAGAAGAAAGAAGAGTTGATCTTTTTAATCAGATAAAATCAGGTTCAATTCATCTCCTTGGATTCTTTTTCAATTTTCCTACAAGATTTAAAAAATATATATATAATCTGCCTACATGTTTCGAAATGAATGGGCTAAAGGTGTTATTCAAGCAGAAGTCTTAAATTAAGCGTTGGATTAAATTATAAAAAGAAAGAAAATAAGTGATTTCGCTTTTATTGAACCTAAATATTATAGACGGTTGAATCAGATGAGAAGACAAAATAATTAAACTATTTAAATATATATAGAGATGAGAGTTTCTAAATCTGGAGATATCTCTGCCTATTGCTAACAAAAGAAAAAATAGAATAATCTCTATGTTAGTATAGAGAGCTGTACTAGATCAACACACAAAACAATATCGCTACATAATATTAGTTAAGCTAGATTGGTTTGGTTGGTGGGTTGTTTTGGTTGGTTGGTTGGTTGGTTGGTTGGTTGGTTGGTTGGTTGGTTGGGTGGTCAATTTTACGGCATATCAACTCTTTTCTGGTTATTTGATGAGGATCTACTTATTTTAGTAAAATATTTTATCTTTCAAATATTTAATATTTTCACATAATTATTCATATTTTGTATACGATTGATTTACAGGTTAATTTTTTTTATGGATGTATATTTTATAAAAAGTAGTTTATAAATTATATATCCTATTTGATATATAGATTGGATCTACACAAATGCTACCACTCCGATTCATATCTTGTATCCATGTGTGAAACAGAGTTACCATATTCAATTTAACCGTTAGAAAAAACAAATTATACAGAAATTTTCACTATTACTACATCAAATTTTGTTAATCTGGTTGCAGTGTCGTGCACAAGAGAGGGGGGGGGGGGTTGTACCTGGCATTCAAATTGGTCGGCGGAGGAAGGATGGGCGTCTAATAATATTCAAACAATCCCCCTTTGTCATAATATTTCTCGGTATTAAGACTTGAGTCTTTGGGGCATACAATCAAGAAGTTGGCCCCGGGTATCACTATGGACCTGGGTGTAATGATAACTAAGGAATCACTCCATGCTCCTCAATAGCTCCCAATTTGGGCTTATCTACTGGATGCAGTTTTTTGTCATACCAAGGATAGTTAGGAGTAGAGAGAACTTGAGTGGTTGATAGGGTTGGAAAATAAGGTAGGCAGAGAAAAAAAACATAAGAAAGGCTGGGAAAATTGGATTTTATTTTAGTAAAATTGGGTGGGATGAATTCTTTACCCAACATGGACGACGGCACCGAGGGGGGCAGAGGGGGCGCAAGCCCCCCCACTTTTTGACTTGCCCCCCCCCACTTTACGGTCATCAATAATGAAGTTATATATGCATGTGTTTAAACAGCCCCCCCCACACTTTTTAGGAAAGCCCCCCACTATTATAACTGTGCCGCCGGTCCTGCCCAAGATGTCTGCAATAGTTTTGTGTCTTACCCAGGACAGGTTTTATTTAACCCATAATATATATATATTTATCTATTCCCAAAATTTCAGAAGATTTTGATAATATTAAGAGGGTCCCCGGGGCACAAACACGCCACTCTCCCACTGAAAACTGTTTTCCCTTTGATTCAAATGACATTTAAATCATAGGTAAATGACCAAAAATGATGTCTATTCCTAAAATTTCAGCAAATTTTGATAATATTAAGATGGTCCTCCGGAGCACAACCCCACCACTGAAAACTGCTTTCCCTTTGATTCAATTGAAATATATATATATATATATATATATATATATATATATATATATATATATATATACTGAGTTAACAAAAAAACGCATTCAGTCACAGAAACTAGGTACTCGCGATTTCTAGAAAATCTACAATAGTGTAGTGAACAATGGTCAATCAACGATTACCCCACTATCAAACCACAATGATGTCGTTTGCACGGCAACTGATAAGGCTGAACTACTTGCCCAGCGTTTCGCCTCTAACTCCACTTTGGACTCTGATAACCACCCCCTCCCCAAATTTCATGTACATAAATCATATATATTTAGATATTTCATGTACATAAATCATATATGTTTAGATATGACATGTACATAAATCATATATATTTAGATATTCATGTACATAAATCATATATATTTGGATATTTCATGTACATAAATCATATATATTTAGATATTTCATGTACATAAATCATATATATTTAGATATTTCATGTACATAAATCATAGATATTTAGATATTACATGTACATAAATCATATATACTTATATATTTCATGTACATGAATCATATATATTTAGATATTTCATGTACATAAATCGTATATATTTAGATATTTCATGTACATAAATCATATATATTTAAATATTTCATGTACATGAATTATATATATTTGGATATTTCATGTACATAAATCATATATATTTAGATATTTACTGTACATAAATCATATATATTTAGATATTTCATGTACATAATTCATATATATTGGGAAATTTCATGTACATAAATTATATATGTTTAGATATTACATGTACATAATTCATATATATTTAGATATTTCATGTACATAAATCATATATATTGAGATATTTCATGTACATAAATTATACATAGTTAGATACCTCATGTGCATAAATCATAGATATATGATATCTCATGTAAATGCATCATATATATTTAAATATCTTGCATACATAAATCAAATAAGAATATGTACAGAAATCGTGAGTAATTAAAAATTTAAAAGTGTATGACCGTAATTATTAATAAGTGTATGATACTTCATAAGAAACTAGAAGAATAAACTAGCCGATGAAATAGACTAGTCATAAAAACAAGATTATTACACGTCTCACAATATTCCACCTTAAATAAAAATTTATATTTTTACCGTTTTGGTTCCTAATGGAGTATTACATATTACTTGGAGTAATATGCTTCTAGAATACAGTGTAGATATAATTACTCATAAAGCATGCTTACCATGTTTTGCTCTTAGATTCACCTGTTTACTTATATAAATGAAGATAACTGATTGGTTCGATCTATTCTTTGCCTAGAAGAATACCCGTCCCATGATGGGTAAAATTAATTCCAAGAACAGAACAGTTTTGCACCACTTTTATGTCCGCTTACGAAGATTAAAAGCAAAATATACAGCTACTAAACCTTATGTCTAGAATCATTATTATAATTTTGATCAAAATTCATAACATGATTTTGATTTTGAAAATCTCTAAAATGTTAGGTTTAAGCTTAAATAAAAAATTGAAATTCAGGGAATCTTGCTTAATTAGTGTGTGATGACTATGGATCAAACTCAATGCAAATCTGAAATATTTGAATTTTTGCTTTTACTTCCTATATGTGACGTCTTAAGTAGCTTCCGTTAAAAATTTGATGTGTTAAAATGTTTGGTTTTTCAGTTAAATGGCTGCCGGATGTTTGCATATGCACTGAACAGAAAGCTATTTACATATTCTGAGTATATATAAATGTTGCTGATATTCAATGAAAATTGCGTAATATTGCAATCGATATTATAATAAACTAGTGGAAATTCCACGGTGCTTTCTACATCAATCTGTATCATCTAATGTTAATAATATTCCTTTAGAAATAATAAATGTCTCTCAGGATCAATACTATTAAGAAAAAAAAATGACTTTTTATTCTTCCGTAAAAATAATTGTTATTGTCAGCTAAATATTATTTAAATAAATAAAACGAATATGTCTCTTCTTTATTTATTTATTTGTAATTTTAGCAATCTAATTCTTTTTAAAACCATACATATTATGTGTAATAATCTTGTGTTTATGTCAAAGCGAAAGCTAATAAACATACTGTGAAATCGTTTTTGTTGTACGAACGCAGAAGTAAAAAAAATGATGACAGACGTACAAGAAGCAGCAGAGAAGGCATTATACTGGATCTGATTGAAAAGAAACGATTAGTATTGGACAGAAAAGTAGCTTACACCAGTATCAATACGACCTCCTGATGGAGGGACTCCATCATTTCAGAGATGCAGTAGAGGAGTAGGGGCCAAGACTGCGAAATGGTTCCTCCTGAGGATCATGGCACTGGATTGCAGAGCTGTTAGCTACAGTGCACTGAAGGCGGTGCATACAAATTACTTAATAAAGCTATTTACTTATTGCTTAAAGAATAAATGTTTCCCATCTTCTTGGAAAATTTTGGCAGTCTGCCTAGTATTTAAAAATGTTGGAGATCAGTTTTCTTTATAGACCGATCAGTCTCTTGTGCACCATAAGTTGTTTTAATCTGTGATAAATCAAGAAGTCAGCAATTATCTCAGCAAAAGCAATCTACTTAGTGACAAGCAATATGGATTTCGTCATGCAATATCATCTGCTAACGTGCTGACTCTAATGTCACATAGGATCAGGGAACCTCTTGATGAGTGCTTTGTTCTCAACATACCAAAGGCCTTTGATAGTCTCTCGCACAAAGGTTTGCTTCACAAACTGGATAGCTATGGATTATCTAGCAATGTTTTTATTTCTAATAAGTCTATAAAAGTAGTTTCTGATGGGCAGAAGTCTGGAGCGCATAGTATCAACTGGCATATCTCGAGGATCTATTCTGGACCCAACTGTCTTTCCTGATCTTTATCAATGATCTTCCAAATCATATTCTGAGATCATTTGTTGATATCTATGCTGATAATACAACTGTCTATGGCAACACTTCGAAGGGCATTGGTGATCAAGATCTTGTTGACTCTCTCTTTTCTGATTTGAAGCAAGTTGTGCAATGGAAATCAACTGACTTATTACTTTTAACTCCTCCAAAACCAAGCCCCTCTCCTTTCACCAATGCTCAGATCTTTGTCTTGCTCCAGTTAAAATGAACAGCTTTCTTTCTCTCTGAGGAAACCCATTGTTTTGTTAAGCTCCTCGAACTGACTTTCACTCTAGATTAAAAACTGAAGACTTCTATCCAATCGGTTGCTAAGATTGGTGAAAAAATTGCTGATTAATTCGATTGCTTTAGAAAATACCTGCCTCCTGGTGCAATCCTCTACCAATATAAGAGTATTATCTTGCTGCCAAATTTGTGGAGATGTTGCTCAGAGTACTTTATCTTGCATTGAAATAGTTCAAAATCGACTTTGCAATCTAGTGGGATCATCTCTTCTATTCTCTATAGACGTTTCTCACAAAAGAGAAATTGCTAGTCTTTGTCTACTCTATCGTTATTGTCATGGATAGTGCTCGACTGAGCTTCAATCTCTGGTTCCTCTTTGTAGAAAAATTCATAGCAAGAACTCGTCAAGCTACCACAACGGCAAAAACATTACTCTTTTCCTCTGAGTGCCTAACATCAAACGGAATTTCCATGAACAGGGTTTCTTTCCAAGAACTTTCCATCTGTGATACAAATTACCACATCACTGTATTCTCTGAAGGCTACAACATGGTTTTCTTCAAATCCAATGTCAACAAATACTTGTCTTAAAGCGTCCTAATCAGTAATCAAATTTTGTTCAATCCATTCATCATTTTCAATCCTCTCATAATATTCTTTATCATTCAACTGACAATCCATCCATCTCATTAACGAGTGGCTTCAGCCTTGATAAGTGGTGTCTCATTAGTAACACAAATCTGTAAGCCTAGTTTGGATCTTTATAAGTCTTTTGTATACACTCATGAGCTAGTTGATAAAATTTTGAATCCATACTCTTTTCCAGCCACAAATATAATACTACATTATTCGACTCAATGAACTGACTCAGAGGGTCCTGACAACATTCCAGTTTTTGCCTTTAATAATCTGCTGCCGGAACTTGCCCTTGTCTTTAAAAAGCTATTCAATCGTTACTTAAAGGAGAATGTTTTCCATTTGGTCGGTCTGCTAAGTATTTCATTTATCTCAGTACAAACTAATCCGTCTCTTGCACATCATAAGTTGTTTTAATCTTTGATAAATCAAGAAGCCATAAATCATCTCAGCAAAAGCAATCTACTTAGTGACAAGAAATATGGATTTCGTCCTGCAAAATCAACTGCTGATGTGTTGACTGTAATATCGTATAGGATCAGTGAATCCTTTAATGGGTGCTTTGTTTCTAGGGTCATAACTCTGAACATATCAAAGGCCTTTGACAGGATCTTACACAAATAGTTGCTTCACAACCTGACTAGCTATGGACTATCTAGCAATGTCGTCTACATACCACAGCTATATCAGATAAAAAAAAAAACAACACTGTGTATCAGAGCACAAAAGTTAAGCAATTTTACGTGGGTGATCATCGAAGAATATGAAGTGCTGTATGCCACGAAGTGAAAAGGACTATTAACTTTCTTTAATACCATTGGGAAACTATGACTGAAATAATATCTGTAGTTTGGTTGGCCCAATCCTTTCTTCTTTTCTCCACCCTTTTTCTCACAGACGTGTTGTTACTAGTCTCAGTCTCTTCTACAAGTATTATTATGACATGTGTTCCTAAAAACATTCCTTGCTTCCTTGACTTGTTGGTCTAGTGGTCTTCATCGATTCGCTATTAAGATACTTTGTTATAATACATCTTCCTATTCCAGTAGCTTCTTTCAAAGAACTGCAGGCTTGTGGAACTCGCTTCCTGCTGACTGTTTTCCTCCTACTTATAGGATCCGACCGTTTGCCAGGAAGTGTAACTTAGTGTGTCTGCATCATGAGGACTTTACTGGAAGGGCTCTTTCGTCCTGGTACGGTATCATACTAGCTATCTGGACTAAACGATAGGCACATCCTCTTTAACATAAGGGGTTCATACCCGGTCGTCTGGCTGGACAAGTATTTTCTTTGGTGGTTTTAGGGGCTTAATTCTCTCCTGAGAATTAATTCTGACTGGTGCCACTGCTGGAAATTGAAGGCTTGTAATGAGGAAACACACCATTTTATATATAGAAAAATATAAATTTTATTTATGCTGAAAAACATATTTACTCGAAGTTGAGTCGGTGAGCTACTCGAGACATGCGTCTGTCTCATATACAATCCAAACACAAAAATGATTTCAACCCACTTGTTGCAGACAAAGCGACGGGGGGGGGGAAAGAGAGAGAGGCAGAGAGAGACAGAGAAAGAGAGAGAGACACACAAATGTATGAAAAGAAAGGGAGATACAGAGAATGTCACTGGTGCTCTCAATTTCAACTGTCGCAGGTGACAGGTTCATTTGGGTCAGCTCTTTGACCTTTAAAATGTACTGTGGGGCCCTCGACTTCATAAACAACTTGTCAACTTGGAATTGCTCAAGTTTGATTGACGGCAACTTTTTCTATAGTGACATTCTGAGTGCGAAATGTTGTCGATCTGGTGTGTCTCCCCACGAGGGCAATTGAAGCTAGGTTAAAGGTCTTTTAAACGTGGGGAGTTTTCATTATTTTTAGTTCCTTAAAGCAACTAATCTAAAAGATGGAACAATACCTGTCCTTCTGCAATTATCTCAACCATGCTTCTGGTTGTAATGTATTTAAGACAATATAACATCAGAAGTGCGGTTGTGGATTGTGTAACCCTTGCTTCTTTATGAACTCATCATCATGTAGACACCATTTCAGAGAGTATCCATTATGTTAGAAGAAAGCCCAAAAGGCAAGTTACGGTTAAGAATTTTTTTATCAGGAAGGTTGTGAAGCAGATAACGCTGGAAAGAATTAAATGTGCTTACCTCCTTCTTTCTTTTCTTATTTCCTATCTGTTTTTCACACTTTCTTTTTTTACCTCCTTCCTTTTTTTCGTCCTTATATTCCATCTGTTTTTCATACTTTCTTTTCTTTTCTTTCTTTTCTATCTTTCTTTATATATTTCCTTCTTTTCTTCCTTATTATCCATGTGTTTTTCATACTTTCCTTTTCTTTCTTTCTTTCTAGCTTTCATATCATACATTTCTTTCTTTCTCTTATTTATTAATTTCCACCTATTTTCTTTATTCTTCTTTCGTCCCCTTCTTCCTCAATTGTCAAATAACCCCATTTGCCATAGACAAAATACAGCAATAATCATGCCACGAAACACTATCTAATTATTTTACGCCAAGATCATTTTCTCAATCATTTCTGACGCCTAAAACAAATCTTTGAACTCAATCATTTCATGCAATCATTAATCAAAGCAGCAAGAAAAACAACACATTTATAGTGACTTTGTATTTTTACATAAAGTAACCTTATTCAAAATAACAAAACAAAATTATAAGATCAGTGAAAAATAAAGTTGTCATTGCTGTATAAACGTAGAACATTTTCCATAAAAAAACAAACAAATATTTTTTACACATTTATGAAAAACTAGTAATCCTTGTGTTGCAATTTATTCTGGTCACTGCACCAAATTAGAAATTGTTATATTCCGTCTATCAGCGTTCATTACAGTAGGTTTATATTGTATCCATGTGTGGAACATGGTTACCATTTTGTCTTTTCTGTCATAGCCATTTATTTGTTATACCTGTTCAACAATCTTTTCAATTGAACCGCTATAAAAAAACAGATTATACAGACATTTGCACTATTAATACATTAAATTTTGTTAATCGTGTTGAAGTGGCGTACAGCGGAGGGGACAGTTGTACCAGGCATCAAATTAGTGTGGGGGCATCTAATCATTTTCAAACTATCCCCCTTTGTCATAATATTTCTCAGTATTAAAACATACTTGAGTCTTTGGCGCATACAATCAAAGAGTTGGCCTCCGTCATTATCAGGATATCACTAGACATCTGCCAGCAATTGTTTGTCATATATATTTTTTCTTCTTCATTTCGATGGTATTATCCCCGAGGGGTCGAATCACGGTAGAGTCAGAGAAACACGTCAAGTTATAAGGAACCTTAAATTAAAGTGAAGTGCGGTCGATGTTTAGCGCTGGTTGGCCCTTTATAAACTTATATATATATATATATATATATATATATATATATATATAAAATTAAATAAACATTTGAATTTAATTTTATTTATAATTTTATTTATAGTTTTATTTGTAAAAGCTATGATTTGTATTGAGCACTTTTGAAAAAATATTGGTTTTAAGTTTATGTTATGAATATATTTGAACTTATTTAACATATATATATATATATATATATATATATATATATACAGAGAGAGAGAGCGATAAAGAGAGAGCGATAAAGAGAGAGAGAGAGAGAGAAAGAAAGAGAATGTGTGTGTATGTGTAAAACCTGGCATAATGAGCGAAGCAAACTATTATATTATAAATCAATTTCAACAAATAATTTTCATTCTCTTGAATCTTTATACAATTTACTTACTTTCGATAAAATAAGGAGAATAGTAAGTAGAAACGTATTTGTATATATGCCTTCACTTTAAGTGCAGAACCATCTTTAACAAACATTTTATTCATTTGAACACAGATTCTTGCTATTTTAACAAAGATTATATGTATTTCAAAAAAAGATGTTATGCATTTGAATAAAAATGCTTTGTATTTGAACAAGGATTTTATATATTTGAACAAGGATTTTATATATTTGAACCAAGATTTTATATATTAGAACAAGATTTTACATATCTGTACAGAGATTTTATACATTTGAATAAAGATTCTATGTATTTGAATAAAGAATTTATATATTTGAACAGAGATTTTATGCATTTAAATAAGGATTCTATGTCTTTGAACAAGATTTTATATATTTGAACAAGGGTTTTATATATTTAAATAAAGATTCTATCATTTAAATCAAGATTCTATGTATCTGAACAAAGATTTTATATATTTGAACAAGATTTTATATATTTGAACAAAGTTTTATGCGTTTTAATAAATAATTTATGTATTTGAACAAGGATTTTAAGCATTTAAATCAAGATTCTATGCATTTGAACAATAATTTTATATATTTGAACAAGATTTTATAAATTTGAATAAAGATTCTACAAATTTAAATAAAGATTCTATGTATTGTAACGAAGGTTATATATATGTATATATATATATATATATATATATATATATATAAACTAATATTAAATTATATTTTTTAAATATTTTTCGAACGTACGGCTCTCATCAGCACAGGGAAATAACAATCTCAGAGGGCACGAACCAGGTTCATAGAGACACCTTGAATCTATAAGCGTTCAATTAGTCCTTCGGGCCGCGAGAGATTGTCACTTGATGATGGAGAAATTAAGTGATGTTTACACTGAAAGCGTAGATATCTAGACATACGTTAGAACTCAACAACAGAGTCGGAGTATTGCACTGGGAACTCAGGTGAATGTCTATTTTTAATCTCACCGATAGTACTCTACTTTCAATTTTACTTGAAAGGGGCTTCTTATAATATTTAATTATATTTTTTAAATATTTAACCTACATACGACGCTGTTTCGAGCTTACGGCTCAGATATCTCTCTCTCTCTCATATATATATATATATATATATATATATATATATATATATATAGACAGTGTGACTAAAATAGAAACGTATCGGTAAAACAATATGTGCGTTTCAGTTGCTGCTGTTGCATCATCATCATCATCATCATCATCATCATCATCATCATCATCGGTTTAACGTCCATTTTACATGCTGGAGTGCATTGGACGGCTTTAAGAAATTGACTTCTAAACTAACCTATCTCTGGCCAGATATATATACATATATATATATAGTGTCAGATATTCTGAACAATATATATGGGTCTTCCATTGTAGAGCATCTTATAAATATCCATATCTGTGCCGCTAATTTCAGTGTTGACACATTCTTGATTTTCAGTAAATCACACTCTCCCTATCATCTTAATAGTTTAGAAACTATATAAATATATTAATCTATGCGACCTATTCTCTGTAAAAGAGAGAAAATCTTCTTGGACTTTATGTAGTTTCTACTTAAATTTTTTTCACGAAATTCTCAGGCAACACTTGTTTCTTAAATTTACCTCGATTTAGTTCTGTTGAGCCAGGTACGAAACCGGTTTGCTAGCAACTTTTATTCTTTTATTATTTTAATTTAAAAATGTTTAGTAATAAAAAAATATTGCCATATATATATATATATATATATATATATATATATATATATATATATATATATATATACGAGGGGCGTTCAATAAGTATGCCCCTGACCCACTTCCAGTTGTCTGATCTAGATGAAATTTTGCATGTGTAATGATTTATATCTGTATGGGTTATGTTGCAAAAATCAGCTCTGAACTAATTGTGGTTTCTGATTTACAGGTGTTTGAACTGAGTCAAAGGTGAAATGGAGCCAGTTGAGTGTCGCGCAGTGATCCGGTTTTTGAAAGGACGCACACCAAAGGAGACTTTTGATGAAATGAAAGAAACTTATGGTGATGATGCCCCATCATATGACCTTGTAAAACGCTGTAATCGTGAATTCAAACATGATCGGAAGTCTGTGGAAACAGCTCCCAGACCTGGTCGTCCCTCTTCTGCCATTGATAAGGCATCTGTCCGTCAAGTTGAGGCTGCCATTTTGGAAGATCGACACATTACTATTCGCCAAATGCCCGAAGAGATCAAGATTAGTACAGGGTCTGTGGAAACTATCATTCATGATCATTTGCATATGCATATGCATAAGGTGTCTGCCAGATGGGTTCTCTAGGTTGCTCACACCTTTCCAGAAGCAATAACGCGTTGAGTGCTCGAGGATGAATTTGGAGATGTGCCAAGAAGATGAGTCAAAGTTTTTCAAAAGACTGATTGCACAGGATGAAACTTGTGTCCATCACTATGATCCAGAGAGCAAAGCGCAGTCAATGCAGTGGAAGCACTTGGACTCATCACCTCCAAAGAAGGCAAGGGTGCAGCCCTTCGCTGGCAAGGTCATGCTCACAATCTTCTGGGACCAGGACGGAGTAGTGATGACATATTTCCTGGCAAAGGGTACCACAATTACAGGAGCCTATTACGCTTCAATTTTGATGAAATTAAGAGAAGCTATCAAAATCAAGAGGTGGGGCAAGGTCAGCAAAGGTATCCTCCTCCTGCAGGACAACACTCCGGTTCTCAACTCGCATGTCGCCAGATTAGAAGCACGGGTGTGTGGCTATGAAATCCTCCCTCACCCCCTTACTCTCCTGACCTTGCACCCTCTGACTTTCATCTCCTCCCAGCCATGAAGTTGTTTTTGAAAGGAAAGCATTTCCCAGATGATGCAGCCTTGCTTTCTGAAGTTACGACGTGATTGGAAGACCAACCTGGGGTGTTCTACAAAAACGGTGTCCAGAGCTGCATTAAACGATGGGAAAAATAAATGTATAACTCTGAGTGGTTCCTATGTAGAGAAAGACTAATAATTGTGCCAAGTTTCATTAATCTACTGCTATGGGAAATGGTTCAGGGGCATTACTTATTGAACGCCCATCGTGTGTGTGTATATATATATATATATATATATATATATATATAAACAACACCAATATAAGATAGAGAAATATGAAGACCTAATGAGAGAGCTGACTCGTGAAGGTTATAGCGTTATGATTCGAGCCGTTGAAATTGGAGAACGGGTTTTCCTTGCAGGCTCTCTGTATCAACTCCTAGACCATCTTGAAATCAAAGGCCAAAAAAGAGCTGCAGCCAGCAAACGCCTCATAGAGATAACCGTGCAATGTGGCTCTGGGCGAAAATGAGTATCACATGGTGATATAATAATAAGTGTCCACTGTATAATTATCTCTGTGAGAGGGAAGCATTTTTTATTCATTTATATTTCATTAATTAAGATCGATATTCTATGTTTATTCGATTGGTTGGTCATTCTTTCTAATATTTACATAAGTCATACTATAAAATAAATGAAAACATTTTCAAGAAGTCGCATTATTGTGTTCAACTTGATATTTGCTTTATTTTTTCGAGCTTTCGACTAACTTTTGTCATCTTTTGAAGGAATTATATACCGTATTCATATATTTTTTATAGAAAATTGATGGTGGGTACACCAGAATGCTCAAAGCTGCTCTTAACATCTCCTGAAGACAGCACCCCACAAGAGAGCAACTCTGCGGACACCTTCCTAAGATTTCAGTCTTGATCAGAGAGAGAAGAACCATATTTGCTGGACACTGCTGGGAGGCAACGGATGAAATCATCAGTGATGTATTTTTGTGCATACAAAAATAGGGATGTGGCTCAGTGGGGGAGACTGAACACAACCTAGATCAAGCAACTAGCAGAGGACGCACAATGCACCTATGAAGACCTACCAGGCGTGATGGAGGATAGAGCGAGATGGCGTGAAAGGGTCAGGAGGATCCGTGACACTACCACGACTAGATGATGGTGATGATGATAATGAATCGTGTAGATATAAGATCTCTTAAATGATGAATGGAAAAAGACGTGGGAAAAATGTTTTAATTGGATACACATTTTTACTCTCTTGATAGGTGTGGATTAGCTAAGCAACTTTAATATTATTTATAGTAGGTTGTCCAATGTTTTCATAATTATTATGGACACTAACACTGTGCATGCGGGTTTATAGTACCTGCGACTAAAAGATGTGTGCGTGTGTGTGTGTTCTTTGTAGCTCTTCTTTCATTAAAAGAAAAAGAAAATACTGAAGCTATTTAAATTGCAAGCAGTTAATTAAGCCCAGACCGCCCGAGTGAGAAGCCATACTACAAAACAGCTCTAAATCATTACGATCAATTGAAAAACCAAATAAAAATTAACCTTTTTAAGTAAAACGTGAATTCGTTTATGATTTCTTTGAGGTGTGTCCACGCATCTCCAGAAGATGCTCCGTCCGTATGTTGGTCAGCCAGTCGGTTGGTCAGTTTTAAATAACATTTTCATCACCAAATGTGCAGATTGAAAGCTGTCTGTGTGGATGAGGTTGAAAAATGATCCTTTATTCTATAATAAAGAGCAATGTGTATTTATTTGTATATAACTATCTAAAGGTTTAAATATTGAGCTTCATTTGGATTTCGAAATTGATTCTCATAAGAATCGATCTGAATTATATCAAAAGTTTTTTTTATATTATCACATACACACACATATATATATATATATATATATATATATATATAATATTTGTCGCCCCTAATCTAGGCTGGGCATTGTAGTGAGTAGTATTAACACAGCCGTCATCGTAGCTTCAATGCATGTTCCTTCAGTAGTTGAACACTCTTGACGACAACTCCCTATAACAGGTTTAAACTCTCACTGATTTATCAAAATTTGGGTTATAACATGACACGTGTTCCGGAGTTTTGAATCCTACGACCGGTATGAGTAATTATCTTTACACTGACAATTTCTGAAAGGATGAAACGTATAAGTATGTAGATAAAACAAATATTTATATATATATATATATATATATATATATATATATATATATATATAGTTAGGAGAGTAGAAAGTGGACCTTTGGTTTACTTTCGGCAGCCTCGTAACTCTCGCTTCCCTTATTTTTTCCTTTAGTCCTCAGATTTCATGAGCTATGTTTCTGACAAAGGAGGAAGAATTGATGTTTTCTGGGTCAGAATCTATTCATCTAACACTTATCGTTGGCTAGTTTTTGACCTTGAAGTAGTATTTTTTTTAGCTCCTTACATCAAATGGCTTCATGCCTTGTCTGGAACGACTTCCATAATATATATATATATATATATATATATATATATATATATATATATATATATATATATATATATAACATAAAATATAATAACACGAAATCACATAATTGTCGATGCAAAAATTTATTTCAATAATTTATTTCAATAATTTATATGATATTTTATGTTATTCTTGCTCTGTTTACTACATTGAGCTCTCATACCCAGATTTCCTCCTGGAATTATTCCATTATAACACAAATATATATATATATATATATATATATATATATATATATATATATATATATATATATATATATGTTTAAGCAGGCTTTGTTAAACAACACGGAATTTTCGCGTTTGTATAACTTTTTTGTGAGGTTTTCAAGGCGTCGAGCAATCTTTCGGGTTTCAGGCGGCAGTCCATACAGTATTTCGCCTATTGTTCGTAATTCGGCCATTTCTCTCACGCTTTCGACCTTCTTGGTGGTCCTCAGGGTTATTTTTTTTTAATTATAAATAAGAAGACTTGAGTTATTGTTTTTATAGATATCTTGAAGGGTGAACGAAGGAAAAGAGAGTGTGTGGTTGAGTTGATTATCATTGTATGTTTACTTTTGTCTTGTTATATTGTATTTTATTTTATTTGTTTGTTCGTTTGTTTATTTGGTTTTATTATTTACTTATATATTTCATTTTTCATTATTATTGGTATTTATCTATTATTATCATGTTTATTACTTTATTTTCATTTAATTATGAAATACGTTTAGCATGAAAGGACTTGATATCAATAATCATTCCATATCGTCTCAGAAAAGATCTAACACGAAACTGTTATTTATGTTGAATTCTTGGAACGTATGTAAATGAATATGCCATAAATGTATTTATCTCGTATATATATTATATTTATATATAACATAATATATATATATATATATATATATATATATATATATATATATATTAATTTTAAATAAATAATATTAAATTATTTTTATCTACATATGCTAGCATTTCGAGCTTTCGCTATCATCAGGGATGCAGGGATGATAATCTCGGACGGTCGCACGGTATGAACCCCTAGATACGATGTAAATAAATTTATGACATATTCATTTCCATACATTCCAAGAATTCAACATATACAACAGTTTCGTGTACGATCGTTTCTGAGACGATATGGAATGATTATTGATATAAAGTTCTTTCATCAGCACAGGGTATAGACACCAAGCTCGAAGTTAAACAAGAGCATCAAGACTAGAGTGCAGATAATTCTTAGTTATACAGCAATTCGAGAGGTTGAGAGAGGGTAGGGATATGATAATTACAATCCACTTCAAATTGCATACAAAGCAATTAAATCGAACATGCAAAGCGACTCAATAGGGGAAATAAAGACTGTTTACAGTACAAGTATAAAAAAAAGCAGACAATAGGAAAAGTATTTTCTTTACAATTAAAAAGTTTTTTTTTCCAAAGAGAAAAATACAAAAATATGAGAACTTATATATATATATATATATATATATATATATATATATACTAAATATCCATCTCTGAACTATGATTACTTTTATTTTTCGTCATTTTCTTCTTTCAATTAGGTAGAATAGTAAATTTTATTGTGTTTGAAACAGTTATTTAGTGTATATTTGTTTCTTTTTTTCTCATAAAAAAAACCCCTGAACGACTCATCAATCAAACTTCGGAGATGTCTGCCAAAGCGTCCGTCCGCCATTTTGGATTTTTGCATCTGACGAAATACGAGTTGAACGAAATCTTAAATTGAAATAAAAACGCTTTCAAAGACTTTAAATCACAAAAATATGCATGTCGTTAAGAAAAGTAACCAATAAAGGTTACTTTTCTTTGGTAACAGTTATTTGTTTGAATATTTGTTGGGTTTGTTTTCACCTTTTTTTTTTGTTAACTATAGTGCACCATTGCCTAATTTTTATCGCGAAATGAATTAAATCATTGTGAAGGAGACGAAAGTAAATAATTAGTTTATTAGAGGTGTCCACACATTTCTATAAGATGCTTGGTCTGTCTGTCGTAACTATTAACTTTGAAGTATAATTTTCATCGCTAAATGAATTACATCAGTGCATAGGAGACAAAAAGTAAGGAAGAAGTTTATAAGACGTGTCCATGTAGACCAGCTTGAGTAGGATTTGTTCTTGCTAGTCGGAGATACGTTCTCGACACTCAGTCCAACAGTTGTTTGTTACTGTCAGTTTGAGGTATGATTCTGTTCAGTCCTACTAGGTCTACCCTCCCAGACTTTACCTTCTCCCTGAGAAGGGGTTAGTTTACTACTAATCGCCTGAGACGATCCTATTGGGGAATGCCGACGGGACTGTGCGGACATTTTTTGTAGGCCAGAGTGAACTTCACCTACTGCGCTGGCTTTTCAATCTGCCCTCCTGACCTTGAGGGGGTAAATAAATATAAGACATATCGATGCAGCTCATAAGATACCCCGTTCCTCGGTTTGTTTGAAATAACATTTTTATCAGTAAATGTGTCCAATGAATAAAATCAGTGGGGATGAGGTGAAAAAAAGTAAGAGAATAGTTTATGGGAATCATTCATACAGATCTATTAGGGGTTCTATATCTACGTCCGTGACTGTTAGGTTTGAAATAGAAATTAATTACGCCATGAATGAAATCAGTATGAAAGAAATATAGTGAACGTTATTTGGGGTGTGCCAGTGCTGGGTTATTCCCCTTAGTTTTACCCCAAAAGAGCTGAGAGTGTTGATTATTCCCCACTGCTGTATATCTCCCATGAGATTCCTGCAAAATACAAAGTATCTGGGTTCTCTGGATATCTATCCCCTTATCTTAACGGTAGACTAAAAACTACTGTATTTTATGTTTTGATGTTTTTTATATGTGCTAACTGTAAATGTGTTCATTGTATTGATTTTAGTTTTGTCTATTATTCGTTCTGATGATAGATCTGTTTAGGATACATGTTTAATACAGGCGTGTGAGATAAAATAACATATAGTAGCAGGTGTAAAAGTAAGTAAGTAGTTTATTTTAAGTTCGGACGAGGTGATAGTGAGTATTGATTTACTCCTCTCCAGGAGTTAGGCACAAGGCCAGTATTTATCTTACTCCCACAAGTAAGATGTGACCCAAGGTCGGGTCGGGAAAGTGGGGTTCAAAAATTGCCTGGGCAGCCCCGCCGGCATTCCCTGGTAAGGGCGCCTCAGGCAGTAAGCAATGAACTTACTCCTCAAAGAGGGGAGGCGAAGCCTGGGAGGGTGGACCTCCTAGAACTGCACAGGACAGACCCATAGACCGGCGTAAATCAAGTCCCGAAGGCCAAGACAATGCCAGTCTATGGGGTGCAGTATCCATCGGAACAGATACTACACTTTGATCTTAGCCAAAAATAGTGAGTAAGTAGTTAATTAAATACGTCCACATATCTGCATAAGAGATTAAATCAGATCGTCTGTAACGTCACTCAATGAAAGAAATCAGTTTAAAAATACGAAAAAGAAGTAGTTTATTAATGGCATGTGTTGGACGGCTTTTAGAAGTTGACTAGAATTTTTTTTTTATCTCTGACCAGGTCTTTATTTATCCCTCTTTCCTCCTCAAATCCATCCTTATCACTTTATCCCATGGATTTGAGAGAAAGAGGGATAAATAAAGACCTGGCTATAGATAGTTAAGTTTTGAAGTCCATTTCTAAAAGCCATCCAATATATACATGTGTCTACGTATTTCTATAAAATGTTCGGTCTGTCCGTTCGTGATGCTTTAGTTTGAAATAGAATAAAATCTGTGTGAAGGAGACGAACGAAAAGTCTATAAGAGGATCTATCCATTGTTTGTCTGTCATGCTTACGGTCAAAATATCATTTTCATCACCAAATGTGCAGATTCAAATGAGGTGAAAGAAAGTAAATAATTCATTATTATAGAGATATACGTCCGTGGCGTTAATCTTTGAAATAGCCTTTTCACCACTAAATGAATCAAATCAGTTTATTACGCCTCACAGCTCTGTTTCAAAATTCACAATAGTCGGTTAATCCTGCACAGACAAAGATATAAACATATGCACATACTTAACTTGTATGCGTGAGGCTAATTTAAACAACATCAAATGTAGGAAAGCACAGATTCACACCATTTAACTGAAGATCTGTTTTATATTACTAGTCTACAGTTGTTTCAGCATACTGCCAAGATATTTATATATATATATATATATATATATATATAGAGAGAGAGAGAGAGAGAGAGAGTTAGAGACAAGGTCGGTTTTTAATGGGAAAATCCAACTCCCAAAAAAGAGGTACTCTGGATTGGGACAAAAATAAATATTGATTCCTTAAGTGCCGAGGATAAGACAAATGAAGTGTAGTATCAGAACAGATACTACACTTCTATCCCAGCGAAAAGGCTAAGCAAGTCCATATTTACTTATTTCCCCACGAGGGCAGAGTTAAACACAAGATCAGTGTTTAATGTGAGGAAAATCAAACTCCCCAAAGAGGGACACTCTGGATTGGGACAAAGATAAAAATTGCCTCAATCTAAAAGGATTTCTCCTGCACTGACGGAGAACGGAACAGATGAAGTGTAGTAGCAGAACAGATATTACACTTTGATCTGATGTCTAATGTATATCTCACTCTACAAACAATATGTATCCGAATATAGTCTTGTGCCAAAATTTTCTAATATCTAATTATCTACGTATTTCATGTTTGTATAATATCTGATATGTAATGGATATCTGATATCTAATGTATATCCATCTATCAATATAGGTGATGGCTTACTATCTAAATTGTCTTCTGCCTGTCCTGTTGATGGTTGTGGAAAGTAGGTAAACTGAGGATCAAAAATGTCAATCTTTTTAAGCGGACAGATGGATATTATCTTCTGCATAAAGTTGAACGGCATTACTAGTGACAAATCCATCTTATCCAATTGATCCGTATGCGATCGTGATATTCATACCATCAGACATATCATGAATGTCTTTTAATTGGATGAACTCATTGACACACACACACATGTAGAGTATATATATATATATATATATATATATATATATATATATATATAGGATTAGATATCCAAATGCATATCCTAAGGTAGAGTATAAATGGACAATCATTAACCCAACTTCAAAGATCAGGCGGTTGTCAGAAGTATAATATTATATACTCACAATATTACTGGTATCAAATCAGCTCAATGTTTTACCTTTTCAGATCAAACAGAGCTATTATAGAGTAAATTGAAATAAATAAAGTTATAACATATTATTTAGATCAGTTTAAAGAATTCAAAATAGTAATAATAATAATAATAATAAAACACCAAGAGTAACATTTTTAAAAATAAATAAATAAATGTTTTTTTAAAATCAATGGTAAGCGGCTGTTGCGATAATGCAACGTAATTTGTGGTGATTATCGAAAGAGATGGAGAGTACTGGAAATCTGGGTAGACTTGTAGTCATCCAGACTCCAGGGAACACCACCGGTTATTATCAGTGAGTAATCTGATGATGACCTGTGTGAGAACTCCTAGTGAGTACAAATAATTATAATAATCTAGATAATAAATAAAAAGCAACTCGGAGAAAGAAATCCATCACAAAAGAAAATAATGGAGTGTTATTACAAAAACAACCACACACAAAAAGGCTACCTGGAACACATAGGATTGACTACTATGCAACGGAATAAAGGATTGAGGATCAAGTAAGACACATTCTCAAGAGAGGATGGTGCTTGGAGATAGAGCTAGTGGAATTAAAAGGAAAGGTAAATGATGTAACAGAACACAAACAAACAGCCCCATCAGTGAAAACCCACAAGTAAAAGACCGGCACAACATAAACACTGAAACTCCGGATACCAATAACTATGAAATCACAGAACTCACCGAGGAAGAAGCAGCAAAAGTTGAACACATCAAAGTAATTATGAACGAGGACAAAACAAAACTCTCATCGCTAAGGAATGAATAATGGAAGAAATTAAAACTAGAAACATAGAAAGTGAACAACTTCTTCCGATATATCGCAACATACACTTTTACAGACATAAACAAACTCATTTATGCAGGAGCCAAATCAGTAATTGCGAAACTAAAACTAGAAACAAAACTTTGTCAAAAGAATGGACCAACAAAGCTTGGGTGGGAAACCAGGTTGGAGACACCGATAAAAAAAACACAAAAAGAAGTTAAAGTGGTAAATAAGGTTAAAGAGAACAGAAAAATATGGAAGAGGGAAAATATGACTGATAAAGAAGAAAAACTAACAAGAAACATGAAGAATTAAAACAAAAGATACTGACAGCTGACAGAGGGAATACTGAGACATTACAGATACAAATCTGAGCAATGCAAAGAAAATAATACCTTTGAAAATAACGACTGCCAATTTTACTAAAACGTAAATTGATGAAGAACAAAAACAGAACAAGACCCAACAAAAACAAAATACTTTTAAGGCAATATATGGGGAAAGCAACAAGATCACAACATAATGCTGAGTAGCTGAAAAGCATGAAAGAAGACCTTCTGGAAAGTGAGAAAAGAACATGAACGAAAATTAATGAAGAAACACTCAAGAAAAATAGCTAACTAGAAATCGTCAGGTCACAATGGAATACATGCATACTGGTTTAAAAAATTCATGACTTTGCATGAAAGGCTCATGTAAAAACCGGGGAAATACATACAAAAGTGGATGACTAAAAGAAAAACTATATTAATACAGCAAGACAGCAAGAAGGGAGCGACCCCAAGCAACTATAGACCAATAACTTGACTAGCAACCATGTGAAAAATTTTAATGGAAAAACAGAGAGAACAGATATACCATTCCCTTATAAACCGTGATCTACTCCCCAAGGAAAAGAAAATATTCCAAAATGTGACAAAAGGAACACATGACATGTTATACAAAGATCAAAAGATCCTGAAGGCGGTAAAAAACAAAAAAAAGAACATACTTATAGCATAGATTGGCTACAAGAAAGCCTACAACAAAATCCCCCAAGCATGGATGATAATTGAATGCTTAAGAATGTAAAATTATTATTATTTGTACTCGCTAGGAGTTTTCACACAAGTAATCATCAGTGATTGCTCACCGACAACAACCAGTGGTGTTTCCTGGAGTCTGAGTGACAACAAGCCTCTCCAGATTTCCAGTACTCTCCACCACTTTTCGATCACCACAGCAAATGACCTTGCAGTATCGCAACAGCCGTCTACCATTGATTTCTCGCTGGCAACGACCATTAGTTTTCCCTGGGATTTGGATGGCAATAAGCCTCCCCAACGTCCCAGTACTCTATTCACTATTCCAGTGAAGGTCTGGTTAGTGCTATCCCTCCTCAGTCTTCCCGTCTTCCTTGACCCGCTACAAATATTTTGTGTGGTGTCAGCCGATGCCGATGTCATCTTTTTTTAAGGGGAGGGGGCGCTTTTAATGTTCCTTGGAGTTTCTATTCCTTGGTTCATGATGTGGTGGTCTTCCTGTGGTTTTATTTTCATCCTGTTGTAACTTCCATGTGACTGGTTACCATTGGTAACTTATGTGGGTTGGTTTCCGCATTCAAGGACTTTCCTTAAAATTGCAGCTGTTTTGATCATTGCCGTCCTTTGTATGGTCTCAGTGATCCCTTTGATTACAATTTCTCCCAGTCTTTTCTCCAGGTTTTCGGGATTTTTCCTAGTGCTTCTACGATTATTGGTATTATATTTACTTTCTTCATGCTCCATATTTGTTTCAGTTCTCTGGCAAGTTCTGTCTATTTGCTTCCTTTTCCGTCTCCTTGATCTTCACTCTGTGGCTGTGGGAATGGTGAAGTCTACGATTTGGCAAGTTTTTTCCTTCTTGTCGATTATTATAACATCTGATTTCTTTGCTTGTATGAGTTTATCTGTTTGTACATCCATATCCCAGAAGATATTTTGTTTTTTGTTTTCCAGTACTGTTTCTGGTTTATGTTTGTACCATTTGTCTGCGTATTCGAAATTCAATTGTTTGCACAGTTACCAGTGTATTGCTTTCTCCATACAGTATTCTTTTTGATTAGTTTGGTACATTCACTTATTATATGATTAAACTGGTTCGTCTCTTTGTCCACACAGTCTGCATTTACTGTTTTCCTGGGTTTTAACTATTTGACCTTTAATGTAGTTTTCCTAATCGCATTCTTCTGTGCAGCTGTTAGTAAAGATTCAGTTTCTCTGTTCAAGTGTCCTTTTCTTAGCCATGCCCAGCTGTTTTCGTTGGTTTCTTCTCTTGTCAATCTTATGAAGCGTTCATGTAGTTGTTTTTCTTCCCGATATTCTTTTCTTTTTTTGTTTCTGGTTTTGGTGCTTCCCTAGTTGTTTGGTGTCTCTTGCTGCGGTGATTTGTCTTTCCGTATTCTGGCTTATGTATTCTCTAGCTCTTATTTTGTGTCGTCCACACAGTCTTCTATACTTACCAGTCCTCTTCTCCCTTCGTTTCTTTTCATGTATCGTCTTTTGTGTGTAGTGCATTGTGCATTGTCATTAATTTTCTAGTCCTCTGGTCAAGGTGCCTGAGTTCTTCTTTAGTCCAGCCTATGAATAGTCCAGAGTATCTTATTAGTGATATTGCCCAGGTGCTTATCTCTTTTACTAGATTTCTGCTATATAATTTCGTTTCTAAGAGTTTTCTTGTTCCTCTCAGGTATTCTTTTTCAATCTTCTCTTTCATTTTTGTTGATTTGATTGTGTCTGCTTCCAGAACTTCTAAATATTTATAGCTCTCCTGTTTGCCAAGCGCTCTCATCTTGGTTGGGCAGTTCCATGCCCTCTGTCGTCTCCAGTTTTCCTTTTTCATCTTCAGCAGCGCACACTTTTCCACTCCGAATTTCATTTGAATGTACTGGCTGAAGATTCTGGTCGTATTTATCAGCTGTTCAAGTTCTTTTTTCTTTTTTGCAAATAATTTCAGGTCGTCCAGGTGGTTTATTCTTTGTTCTGTGTCTGTAAACTTGTATCCGGCATCACATTTCCTGAGTATGTAGTTGAGTGGCATCATGGCTATTATAAACAGTAGTGATGATAGAGAGTCTCCTTTGAAAATGCCTCTCTATATTTTTATCTTAGTAAGGTGTTGTCCTCCAGCTGTCAGTTCTAGTCTCCATGTTTCCATTGCTTTCTTAATAAGATTAATAATCCTGCCGGGTATCTTGTATATTTTTATACATTCAATTATCCATGCTGGCGGGATTCTATTGTAAACTTTCTTGTAGTCAATCCATGCCATGGATATGTTCTTTTTCTGCTTTTTACCTCCTTTAGAGCAGATTATGCATCCTTCTTTTCCCTTTTTGTTCCTCGGGGAGTAGTTCATGATTGTTCAGGGATTGGTAGATTTGTTCTATCAGTTGTGCCGTTAGGATTTTCCACATTCTTGGTATACAGATTATTGGCCTGTAGTTGCTTGGGATCGTTCCCCTTTTGGCATCTTTTTGTATTAGTTTTGTCTTTCCTTTGGTCATCCACTCTGGTATGTCTGTTTCATCCTCTCAGTTTCTGCGCTAGCCTTTCATGTAGGGTCGGGAATTTTTAAAACCAGTATGCATGTATTCCATCGTGGCCAGTTTGCCATGTTCATTAGGGTTGTCTTAATCGTTTCTTCATTAATTTCGGTTTCTGTGCTTTCTTTAATTTCTTGTAGTTCATCTTTCATGTTTTTCAGCCACTTGGCATTTTTGTTGTGTTTTTTAGGCTTTCCCCATATCTTGCTCCAGAATTGTTTTGTCTCTGTCAGGTCCGGTTGTTCTGTTTTTGTTCGTTCCCTGTTTACGTTTTTGTAAAACTGGCTTTCATTGTTTTCAAAGTTCGTGTTCTGTTTGTGCTGTTCTGATCTGTATCTATATCGTCTCAGTCTTCCTTCTCTTGCGATCTTTTGTTTTAGTTCTTCATGTTTCTTATTTAGTTTTTCCTTGTGATTCAGATTTCTACTCTTCCATCGTATCTTATTCTCTTTCATCTTGTTTACGGTTTTAGCTTCTTTTCGAAGTTTGGTGATTTGGTTTCCCATCCAGGCTTTGTCGGCCCATTCTTTTGGGCAGTCTTTTTTCTCTTTTTAGTTTCATACTTATTGATTTTGCCTCTGCATATATCAAGTTGTTTAGGTCTGTGATAGTGTCTGTTGACATTTATGCAAGGAGTCTGTTTACTTTCTCTGTTTCTATTTTTAATTTGTTCCAATCTTCGTTTCTTAGGGATGGGAGTTTTGTTTTGTTTATAGACATAAACCGTTTGATGTTTTTCACTTCTCTTGCTTCTTCCTCAGTGATTTCTGTGGTTTCGTAGTCTTCGCCCTCTTCAGTTTCTGTGTTTATGTTTTGCCCGTTTTCTTCGTGGGAGTTTTCGTCAAGTGGTGTTTCTTGATCTGTCCCACCATTTAACTTTTGTTTGATTTCCGTTAATTCCATCTCTGAGAACCACCCTCTCTTCAGGATCTGTCTTGCTTGATCTGCTATCCTTTGTTCCGTTGTATGGTAGTCAGTAAATATGTCCCATAGATCTTTCATTCGTTTCCGGTAGCCTCTTTCTGTAAAGTGACGGCTTTTGTAGTAGCATTCCATTACCAGTTTGTTCTCTTTGGTGGTCCATTTCTTTCTATGGTTTTTTGGTTAGTTCTTTTAATTCCTTCTTTCTTGTGTTTGGTCCGTGCCTTTGTCAGACCTGGAATTAGAGAGGTTACTTACCTGTTTTTTGTCCTTGATCTTGTTCCTGAAATTAAAGAAGCCAACATTCGCAGGATGCGGACCGGGTCCCCCATGTGAGCCATTGAGGGAGCACCTGCTCATCATGACACTCAGATCTTTCTTCTGAGCCCCACAGCTTGTATTGTTATTATGTTGCATTATTCATAATTTGGTGCATGTGGAAACACCATGGCCAGGTTTAATTTGCCTGTAATATTGTCACAGGGATAGTGTTTATCTCATTTTCATGAAGGAAAAGGTTCACTATCACACATACATGAAGGATCATTTACGATAACAAAAATTATATATATATATATATATATATATATATATATATATATATACATATATATATATATATATATGTATATAAGTTACTTAACTACTTAGTAAAAGTTTTCTAGGCTACTCTTAAATAAAAAAGAAAAAAGATGAAAGATTCTCCTCCCATGTTTTTCTGATAAATTAACGCCTAGTTATCAAACGTGTCTTGCACAGGCACGTTTGTGATTTTTAATGTCCATCGGTTCCTTATAAAATAACGGCAGCGTTTTTCTCTCACGTGATGTATTAATTTTTTTATTATTTGAATTCCTTTCAACTCAAAGAAAAGCTAAAATAAAAAAAATGATGTATGGAAGTAATGGTTGAGGATATGCGTTGCATGGAGAGAAATTATATTATGGATGCGTAATTTGAGTCTTAAATCTGATAACCTCCGGGGAAGACTAAATCTGGACAGTATAGAGAGATATATGCAAAACAGGAAACTTTGTTGGTTTAGTCACTTTGAAAGAATAGATGAGAGTGCTTGGGTTAGTAGATGTGCAGGATGTTCAGGATAAATTTGATATTTTTTTATATTCTTTCATTTCAGAATCATCTGAAGTATTTAATAGCAGTAAAGTGCAACATAGCCGTTTCTGTGTACTCTTGGTGCGTTTGAGAGCTGGAGACAATGGAAAGCACCAGAATATAAGAAGAGAGTAACCACATCATAATGATTTGCGCAGGATGAAAAGCTCAGGTCTCCTTGAAGGCTGTGAGCTTTAAGCTAGAAAATAGCAACAATCTCCTAAGCTTGAGTTATTAGTTAAAAATAAAAACCAGAATAAATAAAATTTGTATAAGTAACTAAAAGAAACGTCTTGCACTGGCTAAAATAATATATCTTTCCCCCCCCCCTCGAAAACATATTATTATTATAACTTTGAAATTTTAGAATCAGTTAACATGACGCGAGATTTTGAAATGAAATATTTGTTAAATCATTTTATTTTTTTTAATCCAAATTTTCGGTTTTAAAAACCTTATTCATGGTACAGACAATATTTTCCTTTTTTTTTTCTTTCATAGTCGAAGTCTTACGGCTTGGCCGAAGATCGATCTTCATAACACCTGGAGATCGATCTTCGGCCAAGCCGTAAGACTTCGACTATGAAAGAAAAGAAAAAGAAAGGAAAATATTGTCTGTACCATGAATAAGGTTTTTAAAACCGAAAATTTGGATTAAAAAAAAAAATGTTTTTATAAATATTTCATTCCAAAATCTCGCGTCATGTTAACTGATTCTAAAATTTCAAAGTTATCGTTCCAACGGCGCTTTAAGCTGTAGTAACATTTAAATCTCATTATATTATCATTATTATTACATCCAGCAACGAGGTTATGTTTTTGGTCGAGTTTGTGGGTTTGTCACTGTGCTTGTTTGTGTGTTTGTTTGTTTGTTTGTTTGTTTGTTTGTGTACAGCTTAAATCGTCACCAAAGTTGGTCAAAGTATCGGTCATAATCTAACTTAGAACTGATTTTATTTGGGGATATGTAAGTTTAAGACCAAGTCACAGAAAAGGTTAAAGTCAACACTTTTGGCGATAACTTTGGTTTTGTTTAACGTAGACACTTGCTAATTGGCACATATCGTAGCCAATGAAGTCCTGCATGTTATATTACCTTAATCTTGACCCTTGACCGTGAGCTTTAAAAGTTCGGTTATGGCCGAAATTTCAGCGGAATTTTAATCACCGATTATTCCAAATATATGTATGAATTTGATAACAATAACCACCATGCAAAATTTCAGCCTGATCAGATAAATAGTTTTATAGTAATCAACGTTTTCATAGTATAGCTTCGAGAATACTTCATACAATATGAAGAAGTAAGGCCCCGATAAGACTTCAGAACCATCCTCATATTGTCAGGCAGAGGTATGCAATCTCACGACTGGTGTATGTTCTTGTCATTATTACTATTATTTACTCATTAAGAGTTCTCACATAGGTCATCACCAACGATCACTCATGTACAATAAGCGGTAGTGTTCCCTGGAATCCGAGTGACAATAAGTCTCCCCAGAATTCCAGTGCTCTCCACCTCCTTCGATAACCATTGCAAATGACTTTGAGTTATCGCAGCAGCCGCTTACTATTGATTTCTTGCTGGCAATCGCCATTGGTATTCTTATTATTTGGTATGTAAAACACATAAAAACAACAAACTAATCTCACAGGGGAATTTTCCCTTTGTTGCAACTTCTATATCGAATATTTAAGAAAATTCACATGGCCTCCAGTAAAAGACCTCAGTTGCATGATTGCTTTCAAATAATAAGAATCACAATGAGGTAATTGATAAATTTGAAAATTATTAATGAATTCCTATAAATGAAGAAACAGGTAAATTTGAATAAACAAAAGCAAATGCATATTTCAATGAATGATTTTTATTTCAATGTGAGATTTTTTAAGAGAATTTGTACTTGTGTCAAAAGATCATGATTTGTATATTGTGCTTAAAAAAAAAGGATCCACACCAGTTGATGATATCAAGCAGAAAAACAGAGTTTGTTTAAATGTGATATGTGTTTTACTAACCAAAAATTTAAACTGTCCTCATTTTGATTGTTTTCAACACAATATTTTGACTATAGTCTGCATTTCACATCATAAAATAATCCCAAACAAAGTTCAAACTAAAATTTCAGCATCCAAATCTCTAGTGATGTCTCGTAGTCGATTAATCTTAGCCAACAAATTCACTGAAATTGAAGATGGAATTAGAAAAAAATAAACAGATTCATTATATTATCTCATATCATCTTCTATTTCAATGGAAGATCAAATGAGATGATACAATATCCATAGATTAAATAGAAGGTTTTGTTAAAAATCTATAAGTTATCCTATAAAATGGACAGGATTCTACAGCAATGAGTTCCGATAACTAGAATGTTGTGGCAAAACAAGGAGGATACTACTTACAAAAATTTCTAAGAAAAGTTCTTCACCTCAAACTCTGAAAGTAGTAATTAAAACTTCCCACTGAACAGTTGTATCCAGTGGAACTTTTAAATCACCATCTATTTCTTAAAAAAAAACTTCTATACTCATGATAATAAAAAGCAGTATCATTGAATATTTCCTCCTCTGTAAGACAATCTTTTCGTGTGATATGTTCTGCTATATACAAAAGCGACATTTTAATATCCTTGGGGATACCAGTTTCTATGTCTGGCAAGTGATCAACTTTTTGGCATGCCAATTCATCCAACAGATATCTGCATTTTGAGCAAGTATGTCAATTAACTGTTAATGTTGTAAATTGAATGTTCATGCGTGGGCGGTCTCAATATTTCTTATCATTAATTCTTTATTTTGTTTTAATAATTTATTTATTTCTAAAATGTATTTATTTATGCATTCAATGTCTAGTGAGTGTTTAACCTATGTTGCTATATTATTATTTATTATTATTATTATTATTATTATTATTATTATCATATATTATTATAGGTGATATTTTGTTGTTAGTTTAAGTTATTACTATCATTAGTTTATAGAATTTAGTATTTTTTATTTTTTATTTACTTATTTATTCTATTTATTTATTTATTTTTTACTGGTATTTCGTGTCGAGTGAGCATTTGATCTATGTTGCTATGTTATTTGTTATTATTATTATAAGGTGATGATTTTTATGCTCAAGCTTATTAGTCTTTAGTATTCATTTGAGGGTTAAATTAAGATAAAAATCAATACAAAAAGAATGAGATGTGAAGCTGTATCAGATTAGAAATGATGACCCTAATTCTAGTCGGTGGTTTATCTCGGGACGTAATTTTACTATCAGTATCGATTCCTTTATTCGAAAGTTGCCAACGTTTCTCTTCGTGGCCAGAATATCGATCTTGAATGATTTGCTGGTGTTGCCACATGCGTAGATGTGTTTATGGAAGGAAGAGGTGCATGTTTGTAGGTGTTCTTTGACTCTAATATGTAGGAGCCTCACCGTAATAACGATGTATATTTTGTTGATTGTGGTGCACTGTATTTGTCTGTGGTGTTCATGGGGAAGTTCATTGTAATTGGTGTTCCGTTCTGTCAATTGTTGTCACAGTGAAGGACCGGTGTTTTATATATATATTTATTTATATGCATAATTATTATTAATAAATAGACATATATATGTTTCACGTTTTTATTTTATGCTCGTCGGTATGGAATTACGTAATAGTATTGCCGGACGATGAATTTGAACCCCGGATCCAAGTATTATGTACCCTGGTCTCGTAACCATTCGTCTAATGCGACGATCACGATTTAAAATGCGTAAGAAATATGCCTTGTATTCTTTCAATGTAAACACAAATACTGTAATTCTAAAGAAAGTTCTATTTTCCAATCCCAAGGGAGAGAACCATGCAACGCGGCTAATTTATGAATCATCAATTTATAAATATACTTTTTTTTTCACTCATATCCCCCTTTCTTTAGTTAGTCGTTCTTGTTTTCAAAGTTAATTGCCTAGCATTATGTATGCTTCAAATTTCCATGGCCATCTCTTTTAGGTATATAAGTCAAAACAGTTTCCACATGCGTTTATTCCAAATGGTAAATGGTAGACTAAGCATGCGGAATAGAGTGACTTTTTGCATCCGGTATGCAACTTGAATGTTCGTCCCAATAATTTGAATGAATTCAGGTAGTGAGTATAAATTCTAATACGATGTAGTTCGAACATATTTTATTTCAAGTGGAATTCTGAATGGATTTAAGCTGTGAATGTAACACTGCTGCTGCTGCTTTTCCTATCGTCCGTATTCAGATGTTTAGTCAGACTCTCATTGTGATCACTTTAACGTTCTAACAGCTAGATAATGTTTTATGGGGAAAATATAGGAAAATTGCCCTTTGGGTTTCTTTTCTTTTTTTTTACAAACGAGTCACCGCTTATCAAGGCCATTCGAGGATAAGGGTTATTGAGTTTGACAAATGGACAATGAACATCGAAGGGATTAGTACCGATGGTTGTAACTAGTCAGAATTAATTATTTGAGTGGACGGCTCAACAAAAATTTGTTTACATTGAACTTGAAAACGACAATGCTGTAGTCAGCCGATTGCTATATTTATAGTTATAAAGTTAGGCCATTGTACTGGCAAATGAAAACGCCAAATTCATATTCAAAATGGAAGAATAATAGCTTTCTAATATATTGTGAATTAAAGAAGGAACGAAAAAAATTTGGGGCGGCATGAAGCTACTAAAGTACTTTCAAATAATAAAATAAAACTGAAAAAGAAATGAAAATATTAATAGTTGTCTGTTGATTTCAATGTTTTTCTCCACGCACCTAATAATAAAATAATAGTATTATAGAGTAAAGCTTATAAAAATAAGACAAAACAAAATCAAGTAGTAGCAGACGATTATGGGCTGCTATTTCAATCATATATGGTTATGTGCTCACATTATGTATTAGTTGTTTGTAAAAAGGACCGTTTAGCGATCGAACAATTTGTAAATCTCTCAACAAAGAAGACTTTAAGTTGGACAGTTAATGCTGTATTTGTTATTGTTGAGGAATTATTTTTTCGTTTGTGCATTATTTACAATGAAAATAAACTGAATAAAAATTAAATGAATGAGCGAATAGGGTAAGCAGAGAATTATCAATTCCGTTAAGTTCCTCTGTAATAGTTTTTGTCAACACAAACTTTCGCTGTAGTCCATGAAGTTCGAAACTTCAAAAATGACCTCACAATGACGGCCACAAATTAAAAGACCCTAAAGTAAAAAAAATTGTGGAAAACTAATCAAATATATAATAATTATTTGAAATTTCTTGCAATCCTGTAATGAAATTAAAGGAGCTTCTCTTCAACAATACCGCAACGAACACTGGTAAATCTGAGCTACAATGTTCTCTCTCAGCTGTCAATAATTCATCTGCCACAATATAGTAAAAAATGAAAAAGTACCCAGCGATTGTAGACGACATTTTCAATTCACCATTTTTAAGAAATGGTGAATCTGGGACAGCTACTAAAAAAATCATTAGGTGGGACAGAATATATAATCGAATAAAATCGTTCAGATTTTTTTTGTTATGGAAAGAACACAAACTAAAAAAATATGTAACGGACTGGCTAGTCAGAATCAAATATCAATTTGTTGTATGCAATCCTATTAACGTCTAAGTTAAAAAATTGGACCGACTTAATTTTATATATTAGATATCATGAAAAAAAGCTCAGAATTTTGGGTGCAAAGAGTCTTTCCGGCCCTTTCTGGTCAATTTACCTTTGGAGGTGTTATTCTTGGTTTCTTCAATTTTCCCGGGCAACACCGAGATATGAGTCCCGCTAGTGATCCTTAAAAAACAATTCAGACACTAATCACCACTTTCTGCATCAACTATAACAATTACACACAATAGAAATAGAGAACAAAAATTAATTATGAATCTACTAAAAATCTAAAAATAGCCACTTCGTTGACATTATGCAACCCTGAAGAAATTATAAAGTATTTGGAAGAAAAAACCAAGGCCAGTAATTTCCAAACATTTAGGTTTAAGCATCATTAAATTTTTTGATCGACCATTCGATATTGACATTTTGATTTTGTTTTTCATGATGAAAAATATGAAATTGTTAGCAATAGTGATTTGATTTGTTGCCTCTGAGCATTGGACACCATTTTAATCATTAGTTCCATTGAAAAAGAAACTTTGTTTTAGAAAAACAAAAAATGATTGAATGTTTCCAATTAGAGAAAATCAATTGAATTATTTTCTAAGGATTTCTAAGCATTTTAAAATTTCCTGAATGACTTTGTCGATGTTGATTTTTGCATTCTTAATTTGGAGATTGGGATAACATTCATTTACCGATATTCAAAGATCCACATATTATTAGAATCATCATTTGGAATTACATACTCCCATTTTGTATACAGTATAAGCCTAAAAGCGGGATTTTGAAGCCTGTGTCTGCTGAGACATTTTAACATTCGGACAATATAATAAAGGGTTTAGGATGATATAACAAATTTGAATATATAAACTATCAATTGAAATAAGCAATAATAGCTATAATATAAATCTATCAAATAATAAAAATCTATTACTAATGGGGATTTGATATCTGTCTCTCTGAAACCGAACCTTTACTATTACTTTTATTAATTGTACTATTGTCTTATCTATTAATGCTCAATTTACTTTACTATACTATTTCATAGTAATGTACTATCTTTCAATGCTCAATTCAGGGCGAGGGGTAGTGTAGTATATGTTGGTAGTCATGATGCCATCATCCTATGTATTACCTCCTCTTTTAAATGGTTAGTGTAGAATCTTCTGTTGTCATAAGACCACCCTCTCAAGCATTACCTTCTCCTTTGCGGAGAAGGGTAGTGTAGTATATGTTCTCCTAGGCATTACCTCTGCCTTTGGGGTAGGGGGCAGTGTAATATATGTTCGTTCGTCATGATACCGTCCTCCCAGGTATTACCCCCTCTTTTTTTAAGAGAAGGAGTAAGTGTAGTATCTGTTCTGTTGCCATGAGATCATCCTCCCAGGTATTGCCTCCTCTTTTGGGGGAGATAGTGTAGTATCTTCTGTTGTCATGAGATCATCCTTCCAGGAGTTACCTCATCCTTTGAGGAGGAGGGTAGTGTATTATATGCTCGTTGGTTATAGGGGACAGTGTAGGACATTTTCGTTTGTCAGTCATTATCGCCTCCCTTTTTTTGGGGGGAGGAGTGTTGTATATGTTCGTTCGTTATGATACCATCTTCCCAGGCATTATCTCTGCCTTTGGGGTCGTTTGTCATGATACCGTTCTCGCAGACATTTCTTCCCTCTTTTTTGGTGGGGGTTAGTGTTGTCTGTCCTGTGGCCATGATATCATCCTCCCAGTGATTACCTTTTTCGTTTTTGAGGGTGGGTAGTGATATACTAGCAATAATATGCAACCTCTGATCGTATATTTTTGCTAGTTATAATAATAATAGGAATTAAAAGCAAAAATAGACAAGATCCAGAAAAAAAGCAAATGTGGACTCTGTCGACTAAGAGATAACAGCTAAACACAATTAGATAGCAAACAGACCAGGGGACAAAAGACACTGAGCTGTATTGATCCGGAAAAAAACATTTATCATCCAAGTATGACTAGGCAATTCCTTTTCATTGTATGAGACAAATACTATAACATGAAACCTCTACTCTCACTCCCCAAAATATAGAAAGTGATTGTAGAGAGTCTAAAAAGATGGAAAGATCAAGGAGGAATAGCACATCGAGACCTCCACTAGAAGGGTACAGAGAGTACTGAAATCTTGAGGAAGCTTATTGTTACTCAAATTCCAAAGAAAACCGCTAGTTGTTGTAAGCTAGAAATCACTGGTAAACGGCTGGTGTGAAAACACTAAGTGAGTTACAATAGTGATGGAAAGAAATTGAGACTACTGGAAATCTAGAGAGACTACAGGTAAAGCCACCAGGTTTACCAGCGAGAGATCACTGGTAATGACTGGTATGAGAACTGAGTAGATAATAATACGACTCATCATGTGTCCTTATTTACTTACGTCCCCACGAGGGCAGAGTTAGACCCAAAGTCGGTTTTTACAGTGGCAAAAATCAAGCTCCCCGAAAAGGGGCACTTTGGATTGAGACAAAAATAAAAAGTGCCTCAGTCTAGAAGGGTTTTCTTTTTCTCCGTTTGAGGATAGAAAAGACAAAGTGCAGCAGTTGAACAGATACTACACCTTGATCCTAGCCAAAAAGTTCAGAAGGAGGGCTTATCTTTCGTCAGCGATGGGCTGTAAATAGTCCACCTGTGGATCACTACGCCAAGCTCTCTGATTAGTCCACATGGAGTCAATTTATGCTTAGCATCCAATTCTCTGCATACAAAACATAGTCCGTTACTGCTACAGTTACACATGATCATATGGGGTCATCTGATATCAGATAAAGGTCAATTTGAATACTCATCATGTGCCCCTATTTACTTGCCTCTCCACGAGGGCAGGGTTAAACACAAGGTCAGTTTTTTATGTGCGAAAATTCCATCTCCACAAATAGAAGCATTCTGGATTGAGAAAAGAAATTTAATTGCCTTAGTCTAGAAAGATTTCTCCTTCACTGACCGAAGACAGGAAAGATGAAGTGTAGTATGAAAACAGATATTACACTTTGCTCCTAGTTAAAAAGCCAAGATGTGTCGATTTAAAAGATTTTGTGTTTTTTCCATAACATTGAAAATGTTTCATTGTCACGTATGAAAGAGAGAGAGAGAGAGAGAGAGAAAGAGAGAGAGAGAGAGAGAGAGAGAAAGAGAGACAGAGAGAGAGAGAGAGGGGGAGAAGGAAAGAGAGAGAGACTGTGTGTCACATTTTTATAATGATAATTGTTGGCATCCGTCTGTCTCAGAAGACAATTGATTTCTGCACCTAAGATAAGTCTGTTGCCGAATTGCAGCATCTGCTGTGACTGTGCATGCCTATCCTGGATCGGCAGGCTCTATTATAGTTGCCACTGATCTAGTTGGTGTGTGGTTCTGAGATATCTGCTGCAGCATTCTGACGCCTGTGCTCTCTCTCTCTTTCTCTCTCTCTTCCTCCTACACTGCTGATCTCTCTTCTCCTTACTCCTCTTGAAGCATGCTTACATTTCTCCAGCAGCAGCGGTCTTCAGCCACAGACTCACAAACTCCTAGACTCCCAGACTCTATTGTATAATGGTAATAGTAACTCTATCTCTAGCGTGTGAAAGAGAAAGAGAAAAAGAAAAATTATTTTCTGAAAAAAAATATCATTAAAAGTTTTCTTCTCTCTCCTCTTTATTCTTTTTCTTTCTTCCTTTTTATTTTTTTACTGTCAAATGATTCACTTTTGTAAATTTCAAAAGAAAATTAAAACAAAAAAGCCCAAAAATTCAACTTACTAAAACGAAGTTTAAAATAATATATGAGTTGGTTAATTTATTACTCTTTCATCTATATCCGTATTTATATTAAGTTAGGTATGTGTATATGTTTATATATATATATATTTGTTTGTAGAGGATTCACTCCTAAACTAATTAGTCGATCATTATGCTGCTAGGTCTATATTTAGTTTAATTTAGTTTTATGCAAAGGGAGTAAAAAGTAGGTGGAAGCCCTTGGTGAAAATTCAGATACCTCCGATTTTTGTGACATTTTAACATTGGGTATTATGTACGAATTAATAAATATTCCCTAAATTTCAGTTTCTTTAGAGTATTTTAAAGGGTTTTTAAGGGACATAATATGAGCACAACATCACATTTGACATTTCAAATATTTGCATTAAATTTGATCCACCAATTAAGCAAGATTTCCTGAATTTCAATGTCTTAAGCTTAAATCTTAAATTTTAGACATTTTCTAAAATCAAAATCATGTAATCGATTTCGATCAAAATTGGAATAAGGATCCTAGACATAAGGTTTAATAGCAATGTATTTTAATTTTACTCTTCATAAGGGAACATAAAAGAAGCACAAAATTGTTCTGTTCGAGGCATTAATTTGATCTGTCCTGGGACGGGTATTCTTTTAGTATACTTATTCAATAAAATAATATATTACATACACACATGAAACCGTGAAAATCTAGAAGTTGCTGCAGCAGTATCTGATCCAGCTATAAGAATTGAGAAAGAAATGGTATGGGAAGCTGTAATGCGAAGAAGGCTGGAGAACTCTCAGTCATTTTGCAAAAAATGTTTAAGGCTGCAGGTGAAACCAGCATTGAGATGATCACAGACTTGACAAATCAGATCATATAAGAAGAGATGATGGGGAAATGTTTATGTTACTACTAGTATTATTTGGATAAATTTATCCTCACTGCATTTTGGCCGATGTAATCTCCGACCATTTTCAGGTGCGTCTTGTCAAACTCAGGAATCCTTATGTTGAACTTGGGAATCTGTGCGATCGATGACAACTGTATTCCCCGTTTCTCTCTCTTTCTCTCTCCCTTTCCATTGTCTCTCGCTTAATTCTACAAGCGAAGAACAGATGGCTTTTCAAACCTGACCGAAGAAGACACGTCAGCTCATGTGAGTGTCGGACCTGAAGAAGGTCGGATGTTACATTGGAGAAAAAGTTGGGAAAACAATATCCAAGATGAGAACAGTAGTCTCAGTAATCCAAATAATACAAATTATCAATCCTCATCTAAAAAATTTCGAAACATTATTACTAATGTCATTGCTAAGAATAGTTAACATGTATATGCTCCAAAACTATTAGTTAGAATTGAATCAAATGTGGCATGAAGCACCCTTGGTATGTCGGATGTTTTATAAAGTGGGGATAAAAATTCTAATAATACTACTGCTACTATTACTATTACGACTGATAATAATAATAATAATAATAATAATAATAATAATAATAATAATAATAATAATAATAGAGGGTCAAAGACGATTGGAAGACCCAGGAGGGACATCACTAACCAGATCTCTACTTGAAGAGTGCGGAGAGTGCTGGGACCTTGGGGAGGCTTATTACCACCCAAATCCCAGAGGAGACCAATGGTTGTTGCCAGCGAGAAATCAAAGGTAGGCCGTTGTTGCGATACCACAAGGTCATGTGCGGTGGTGATCGATCAAAAAGAGTTGGAGAGTACTGGAAACCTGGGGAGACTTGTTGTCACTCAGACTCCAGAGAACACCACTGGTTGTTGTCGGTGAGTAATCACTGATGATGACTTGTGTGATAACTCCGAATGAGCAGAAATAATAATAGTATCCCCAAATGTGGAAACTAACCCACATAACCAACAAACGCTAACCAGCCACAGGTAAGTTGAAATAGAAATAGAAAAAAAAACATAGAAAAAACATCAGACGAGCATAAGGTAACTGAAACTGCCAGAAATCTCATAAACTTACCCTCTCCTAAAAACACACATGCATGTGGCGGAACTAGCTTCAGCTGGTAACACGCAAAATGGTCATGAATGATCAGGGAGAATGGAAAGACTGAGAAAGGAGAGTACTAACGAGACCTCCACACTCTTTTTACTCACTACGAGTGGCGACAAGGCATTTTATTACACCTTTCGATCCTTAGAAGAATTTTGGAAGCATGGGATTCATCTTGGGAGAGAGTTCTGCCAAGATATACAAAGGAGCCAACTACACTTAATTTGGTCCCCTTGATGTAGATATTGGGTTCCATTTACTGGAGTCCTGGTGGAGTGATGAGTATTACCTTAGTTTTCCCCCACATTGATGGTGAGTCCAAAGATGATGCACGCTTGAGCGAAGAGGTCCATTATCACCTTCATATCCTTCAAAGTCTGCATTATTGGCATATAGGAGATCCCGCACAATAGTTTGGAAAATGTTGGATTTTGCATTAAATTGAGCGAGGTTAAAGATCCTACTGGTGGTCTGGAAACATATGAGAACACCAACGTTGCAGTCCTGAAAAGCAGAGCAGAGAGCGTCATTGCAAAATATATAGTGAAAAACATTGGTGTAAGAATGTCAATAGCAATTGGTTCAGAGAGTTGAAAGTGTATGCATGTGAATGATATTTTTAAAAGTATACCAATATGAAAAAGTGCTCGGATTCTACAAGGATTTAGGGTGATTAAATCGTTAGTATGCATGAGAGGTCAGAAGTCAGCTCGAAGGTTACAACTATCAGAAAGTGACAGATGTCAGGAGAGAGAAAATTGAGTGCAAAGGAAAATCCGAAAACGAGGCAGAGTGATTGACAAAAGAAGTCTGGCTCCAAGATCCATCGATGTAAGCCAGTGACCAATCAGATTGTGTGCTGACTGAGGCAAGTAGATGCCGAGTGATCTTGCCTGGATATATAAAGCTGTCCAGAGTAAGAGTAAGACACAGTCAGAGTCAGAGAGCTTTCCGCCTGCCTCCCTCTCCCCTTTTATCAAGCGAATCACTTTTCTAAAAACCCGGAAAGAAAAGTTTTTTTTTAATCGATCGTCCACTAATTTCTGAGTTGCAAAGTCAAATTGAAAATTCTTAAAATCATCCCGAACCAAAGATAACTGACTACCTTCCTCTACCTACAGAAGATGTGAGTTTTTGAGGAAATATATTCTTACCTTCAAACAAAAATCTAGAATATTGTCGTGTTTTTATTTTTTTAATACTCTGGCAGTCTGTTTGTTTTCACACTTTTATTTTATTTCTACATGTACCTGTATACAGCATAATCAAGTTGACACATTGGTTTCCATCAGATCACTGAAGTTAAGCAACGTTGAGCCTGGCTAGTACTAAATGGGTGACCATTTGGGAAGACCAAGTGCTGTATATGGCCTGATGAGGACATGGAATCCACCAGGTTCTATCATGCCTACAGAAAAGTTATGACAGATGCAATATCTGCATGACTCTCCGGCAACGTTCCTTGACGTTATGGGATATAGATGGATGGATGGATGGATGGATGGATGGATGGATGGATGGGTGGATGTACCTGCCTTCCTGTCGTAGTTGAGCTCTCTAAACAACATTGAACCGTATTTCCTGATTAAACATAGGAGGAGGTGGACTTCAACAGCGCTGGTATCATGTAAGTACGGCAAAAAATTCGCTGATGCCACATCAACCAATGCCGGAGTTATCAGCCCAGGACATAAGGATGTGAGTATGAGAGCAATAGTAATTCGTTGGTGACTGGGAGGACAGGGTCACACTCTGATAATTAATTAGAAACATTAGTAATAATTATGAAAAGGTGATGACAGGTAACAATCAGCATGCATTATTCTTTATCCGTGTACATTTTTACTATTGTTAGCAGAGAATAATAACGAAATTGTGAATAAGTAATCTTACATATGATTTAATTTATGAAAAGTAGTAAATAAACTAAAATCATCATCAGCAGCAGCAACAGCACCAGCAGCAGTATTAGCAACAGCAGAGGTATGTCTCCTTCAGCTTCACCCTAGGATCAGCTGGAATGGTAAAGTACACTATTCAGCAGGTTCTTTCCTTTTTGTTCATTATGATCATGCCTGGTATTGTAGCTTGGATGAGTCTGTATTTAATATTATTTTTATTAAATTAGTTAGCATATGGATTTTTATTTAGTAAATTTAGTATTTTAAGCTATTCATCATCACCATCACCATCATCACAATCATCATCATCATCAGCAGCAGCATTATCATCATCGGTTTAACGTCTGTTTTACATGCTGGCATGCGTTTAACGGCTTTAGGAAATTGACTTCAAAACTAACCTATCTCTGACCAAGTCTTTATTATCCCCCTTTCCCTCAAGTCCATAGTTATAATTTGCTCTCATGTTTTCTTTAACCTTCCACTGTGAACCGAGCCTACTACTTTAACTTTTTTACATCTACTAACACAAGAACTCTCATCCATTCCTTCAACATGGCATAGCATTGAAGTCTACTCTTCTGAACACATATTCCTATACTGTCCAGATTTAATCTTCCTCTGAGGTCCTCAGAACTAAGCCTATCTTTAAGACTAACATTACACATCCACCGTATCATTCTCATATCATTTTTCTCCATGCAACGCATGTCCTCAACCCTCACTGTCCAGGTTTCGCTTCCATACATCATCACACTGTGTACACATGCACTAATAGACTCTTCTCTTGATCGCCAGTCGTAATGAAAGATCTTAATATTTATGTATCTTGCTATTATCTACATAATTTTGATTTTTACATTTTTAACAAACAATGCGTTTAATTCTTTAGCAATATAAGCAGTGAATTTCGCAGTGTCTGCTACTGAAAAATTATCCGACCGGATAGAGTATGCAATCAATGAAATCGATTGGATTTTTTTAATTTCATGTAAAGAATTGAAAATTTATTTGACTGATTAGTCAGAATCCCATATCGATTTGGGAGATACAATGCTATATAGTTCTAGCCTTAATAATTTGATTGACTTCGCTTTATATATATATAGAAAGAAGAACGAATATATATATATATATATATATATATATATATATATATATATATATGTGTGTGTGTGTATGCGTGTGTGTAATGATATAAATAAAAGCATTTCTTTTTATATGGTTCAGATCGATTCAAATGAGAAGCAATTTCCAAAGCAAAATGTAGCTCAATATTCAACATTTAATCCTTTAAATAGTTATTTCAAAAATTGCAATAGAGCTATAAATAAATAAAATGAGAGATCAGAGTTATATCACACTGTGGCTTAATGTCAATTTCGGAGCAAAAGAAATATTTCTGGAAAAAAATCAAGAGCATACTTGAAAAATTCACGTTGAATATCCTGTCTGAATTTTTTCCAGAAACATGTGTGAGATTTTTTTTGCTCTGAAATTGACATTAAATGAAAATATGATATATATATATATATATATATATATATATATATATATATATATATATATATATACTTTTATACAATGCCATGTGTATATCTTTTATGGCCTGTAGTCAGCATGGCTTCACAAATGCACTTTTTTATTTATTAATGCAGTGACTTCTTAATGCTAAATGCAATATGAGTTCAGAAAACATAATGGATGGTTGAGTAAGACTACGATAAAAAAAAAAGAAAACCAACATGGCCGACTACTCATTTATGCAGAAAGATAGCTGGGTTGGAAGGTAGGTGGCACATAGGTAGGTAGGTGTTTGTAGGTGTCTGAGTGAGTTGTCTGAGGAAGGTGGCAGAGTGACAGGTGGAAATGATGCTAAGAATTCATTAACGATAGCAAAGGAAACAAACAGTGAGAAGATACGTGTGAAGATAAGCAAAGATAAGAATATGCACGTAAAGCTAGAATCGAAATTATTCAAATGTATGCTTCTCAGCCATGACTGAATGATAAAAAAATGACTTAATTAAATAAATCAGTACTTCCACGGAATGTGCTCTGATAAATTTACTGCACTTGTACTGCTTCAACAAAAATACCACCAAACTATTCAACTAGAAGCAAAATCGCACCCCTTTACTGAAGAGGTCTCTAGATGCCAGAAGATTTTCGACTCTAATAATCTCTTTCCTCGGACCACTTGCCTTTGAAATTCTGTTCCTGCTCATTGTTTTCCCGACGAACCAACATGTAGAAAATGAAATATGAACCAACATCTTGCTACACAACTTCCCACTCAGTAGCCCTTTACTTATCAGTAGCAATATGTTTTGTTTGGATGAATAAAAGTAGACCCCAAGCAACTACAGACCAATAACCTGTTTACCAACAATGTGGAAAATCCTGACGGCACAACTGAGAGAACAAATCTACCAGGCTCTAAACAAACGTGGACTACACCCCGAAGAACAAAAAGGATGCCGTAAAGAGAAAAGAGGGACGCATGACCTCCTATACATCGATCAAAAGATCCTGAAGGAGATAAAAAAAACAGAAAAAAGAACATATCCATGACATGGATTGACTACAAAAAAGCTTACGACAGAATCCCTCAAGCATTGAATGTTTGAAAATATATAAAATACCCGAAAGGATGATTAATCTTATTAAGAAAGCAATGGGAACATGAAGACTGGAACTGACAGCCGGAGGACAACACCTGACTGAGATAAATATACGAAGGGCATCTTCCAAGGAGACTCCCTATCACCACTACTGTTTATAATAACTATGATGCCACTTAACTACATACTCAGAAAATACAAGTTTACAGACACAGAACTAAGAGTAAACCACCTGATGTACATGGATGACCTGAAACTATTTGCAAAAAGCAAAAAGGAACTGGAAAAGCTGATAAATACGATCAGAATCTTCAGCTAGGACATCCAAATATAATTCGGAATAGAAAAGTGTGCACTACTAGAAATAACAAAAGGAAAACTGGAGACAACAAAGGGCATGGAACTCCCCAACCAAGAAGAAATGAGGGCGCTAGGCGAACAGGATAGCTACAAATATCTTGGAGTTCTGGAAGCAGACACAATCAAATCTACAGAAATGAAAGAGAAGATTGGAAAAGAATATTTACGAAGAACAAGAAAACTTCTAGAAACGAAATTATATAGCAGGAATGTAGTAACAGGAATAAACACCTGGGCAGTAGCACTAATAAGATACTCTGGACCATTCATAAGCTGGACCAAAATGGAACTGAAGCACCTTGACCAGAGGACTAGAAAATTAATGACCATGTACAATGCACTACATCCAAAAGACGATACGGATAGACTCTACATGAAAAGAAACGAAGGGTGAAGAGGACTGGTAAGTATAGAAGATAGTGTGGAAGACTCAAAAAAAGAGCTGGCGAAATACATAACTCAACACATGGAAATCCTTATCACTGCAGCAAGAAACACCGTTCCAACAGACAATTTGGGAAGTACCGAAACCAGAAACAAAACGACAAGAAAAGAAAAGTGTGAAGAAAAACAACTACATGAACGCTTCAGAAGACTGACAAGAGAAGAAACCAACGAAAATATATGGGCATGGCTAAGAAAAGGACACTTGAACAGAAAAACGGAATCTTTACTGATGGCTGCACAGAACAATGCAATTAGGACAAACAACATTAAAGCTAAAATAGATAAAACCCAGGAAAACAGTAAATGCAGACTGTGTGGACAAAGAGACGAAACAGTAAATCATATAATAAGTGAATGTAGCAAACTAGCCCAAAAAGAATACAAGAACAGACATGACTGTGTAGGGAAAGCAGTACACCGGGAACTGTGCAAACAATTCAATTTCGAATACGCAGACAAATGGTACAAACATAAACCAGAAACAGTACTGGAAAACGAAAAACACAAAATCATCTGGGATATGAATATACAAACAGACAAACTCATACAAGCAAGGAGACCGCATGTTATAATAATCAACAAGAACGAAAAATCTTGCAAAATTGTAAACTTCGCCGTTCCAGCAGTCAACAGAGTTAATATCAAAGAAACGGAAAAATGAAGCAAATACACGGAACTAGCTAGAGAACTGAAAAGAAATATAGAGCATGAAGAAAGTCAGTATAATACCAATAATCATAGGAGCACTAGGAACAATCCCCAAAAAACTGGAAAAAAGACTGAGAGAAATTGGAATCAAAGGGATCATTGGAACTATACAAAGGACGGCAATGATAAAAACAGCTACAATCTTAAGAAAAATCATTGAATGCGGAAACCAACCTGCATAAGCTACGAAGGGTCACACGGAATCTGCTACAGGAAGAAAACAAAACCACAGAAAGAACACATTACAAACAAAGAAACAGAAAATGCAAGAAACATCGCTTCATAACTTCCCCCACCCCAATAAATTACATCGGCCTCAACTGACACGACACAAAAATGAACCAATGAACAGAAATAGCAAGAAACACTATCAGCTCCCCGCACCCCTCCCCCAAAAAATCAAAAAATAAATAAATAAATAAAATAAAAATAAAAATTTTAATTAAAAAAAACAACAAAATAAACAAAACAAAATGGTACCAGCATAGGCTGACACCACACAAAATATTTGCACAGGGTCAAGGAGGATGAGAGGACCGAGGAGGGACAGTACAAACCAGACCTCCACTGGAAGTGCAGAGACTGCTGGGACCTTGGGGAGGCTTATTGCCACCCAAATCCCAGAGAAGACCAACGGTCCTTACCAGCGAGAAATCAATGGTAAACGGCTGTTGTTATACTGCAAGTTTATTTGCGATGGCTATCGAAAAGAGGTGAGGAATACTGGAAATCTGGGGAGGCTTGTTGCCACTCAAACTCCAGGGAATACCACCGGTTGTCGGTGAGCAATCACTGATGACCTGTGTGAGAACTCCTAGTGAGTAAATAATAATAATAACAATAATTATAATAATAATAATAATAATAATAATAATGATGATGATGATAATAATAATAATAATAACAATAATAACAATAATAACAATAATAAAAAAAAGTTTAAACAAACCAAAGGGAACTGAAACTGCATGAAATCTCATAAACTACAGCCTCCCCCCCCCCAAAAAAAAACACATACACACCGTGATGGCACCAGCCTCAACTGACACCACACAAATGATTGTGACAGGTCAAGGAGAATGGAAAGACTGAGGAGGGTGAGCGCTAACCAGATCTCTACTGAAAGAGTGTGGATAATAATGGGGCCATTGGAGAGGCTTATTGCCACCCAAATCTCAGATGACCAATATAAATTAATATTAAGCAACTGTTGTGATAATGCAAAAGTATTTGCTATGGTTATCGAAAGAAATGGTGAGTACTGTCAATCTGGGGAGACATGTTGTCACTCAGACTCCAGGAAATACCACCAGTTACTGTCACTAAACAATCACTAATGACGACCTGTGTAAAAACTCCAAGTGACTAACTATAATAAACTAGACAAAAGAAGAATTCAGGTACCCTCGAAGAACAAGGAAACTATTGACCATGCACAATGCATTGCACCCAAAGAATGATACTGGACGACTCTATGTAAAAAGGAAAGGAGGGGAAGAGTTCTGGTAAATATTTAAGATTGTATTAATTATGCAACAAAAGGACTAGAAAAATATAGCAGAGAAAATATACAGAGGCTGATAAACAATACGTAGAAGAGCAAAACAGAAACAAAAAAGCCAGGAATAAAAAAAGTTTCGAACTCCTCATAAGTAAGGAATAATAATTTTTAAAAAACTAGGAGAAATTGGAATAAAAGGGAGGATTTACAAGATACAAACCACAACACTGATGATAACAGTGTAAAGTTAATAAAAATCCTTCAGTATGGAAACAAACCCATATCGACCAATAAAAGTCAAGTAGAAATTGAATAGCACTTCATAAACAATACTAGAATATACTAAGACAAAACCAAGAAAACTGAAACTATCAGGGTAGATATATGAGAAAATCCCATAATCTGAGGATCTCCCCTCTTCCGCTAAAAAAATGTTTTATTTTAAATATGCAATGGAAAAATGATCATGAAGGATATGAAAAAAAATGGAAAGACTGAGGCAGGAAAGCACTATTCAGACCTCCACTTGAAGCTCACGGAAAGCAATGGAATCCTGAGGAGGTTTATTGTTACTCAAATTCCAGAGAAAGCCAGTGGGAACGCAATGATAAACAGCTGTTGCGAGAAGGCAAAGAGCGGCTCCAAAGATTAAATCTATTCTCACTTGAGCAGCGGAGGATGTGAGGAGACCTGATTCTGACGTATGATATCATCAATAGAAATTTAAATTTACCTTTTAAGGAGTTTTTCACCCCAGCGCTAAGTTGTGGTCTCTGCGGAGATTCTGCAAAAGATGTACCATTGTCGTTTTCGCCTGAATAGAATAAAGGCAGCATTTTCTGTCTGTGTTTCTGTTTCGTGAAACAAGCTAACAGAGGAGGTTGTGATGATGACTACCATATCCAGGTTTAAAGCAGCCCGGAACTAACATTCAGACTGTATATGGATATAAATAACCTATCGATTTACATGTCTTGATGCACTTTGCTATTTTTTGTCAAGCAAATATGATTTGATTTAAATTTGATTTGATTTGCAATGTTGATCGTACGAAGAGGAGAGTACTGGAAATCTGGGGAGACTTGTTGTCACTCTTACTTCAGTAAGCAATCACTGACAATAAGAACTCATAATGAGTAAGAAAAAATAATAGTAAGAAGAATAGCAATGGATGTAATGGTAAAAATAAATGATCTCATGTATATGAAAGGAGCTATAAAAGAATATGCACTACTAGAGATAAAAAAGGGAAAACTCAAAACAACAGAAGGCATAGAACTGCTCACTCAAGAGATGATGAGGGCACCTGGTGAATATGATAACTCTAAATATTTGGGAATTATGGAAGTAGACATCATCAAATCAACAGAGATGAAATAGATTATGAAAAGAGTATACCCGAGAAGAACAAAAGGCTCTTTGAAACTAAAGCATCGAGTAGAAATCTAATAAAAGGAATAAATACTTAGTAAGATACTCTGGACACTTCATAAACTGAATAAAAGAAGAACTCTGATAACTGGATCAAAGAACCAGCAAACTAATGACTATGCAAGATGCACTGTACACAAAGGACTCTATGTTAAAAGAAAAAAACAGGAGAGTAAATGAAAAGTATTATTATTGTTAATGTTATTATGCCAGCAAAGTTTGGAAAATGAGTTCTGCATGATCTTTTTAATCCTTCACCATGATGTGGACAAAGTATATTTGGATGATGAAGCTATTGAGGTTGTCGAAAAGCTTTGTTGCCTTGGTGATACCATTGCAGCACAGGGTGGACCAGGTGATAGTGTAATTTTATGAGTTAGGTGTGGTTAGAGTAAGTTCAGGGAACTTTTGCCTTTACTAACCAACAGAGTGTTACCACTGACGACCAAGGGAAGAGTCTATTAGGCATGTGTACACAGTGTGATGATGTATGGAAGTGAAACCTGGCCAGTAAGGGTTGAGGGCATGCGTTGCATGGAGAGAAATGATATGAGAATGATACGATGGATGTGTAATGTGAGTTTTAAAAACAGGCTTAGTTCTGATGACCTCAGAGGAAGATTAAATCTGAACAGTATAGAGAGATATGTGCAGAACAGGAGACTTTGATGGTATGACCACGTTGGGTCAATAAATGTAGAACAGTTAAGGTAGCAGGTCCAGTTCACAGAATAAAGTCAAGGAAAAGGTGGAAGGAAGGTATAAAAATGGACTTGAGAGAAGGAAGGATAAATAAAAACCTGAGATAGGTTATCTTGGAAGTCAATTTCTTAAAGCCGTCCAATACATGCCAGCATGTAAAATGGACGATAAACCGAATATGATCATGATAATGATTATTGACCATAAAAGAACTAGAGAAATGCATTACACAAAATATAGAGAGGATGATTATCACCACCAAAAAGCAGTGTCAAGGTGAACAATATGGAGAGCAGTGAAACAGAAAGTTAAAAGGTCAAAAAAGAAGAGCGAAGTAAAACAGCTACATGAACTAATGGAAATTGTACATGAAAAAATATGGCTATGGAATGGACACTTTAAACGAGAAACAGAGTCCCTACTCATGGGCGCACAAAAAATATGATCAGAATGAACTATATATAAACCAAAATAGACACTCTGTGGACAAAAAGACGAAACTGCATCATAAGTGAATGCAGCAAGCTAGCCCAAAATGAATATAAAAGCAGACATGACTGGATTGGGAAGGAAGCACACTGGGAACTATCTAAATGACTGCACTTTGAACACGCAGACAAATGGTACAGGCAGACACCGGAGGCAATATTTGAAAATGAAATGCATAAAATCCTTTGGGACGTGGAAATATGAACGGACAAACTCATGTACACAAGGAGACTAGACTTGATAATAATCAAGAAGAAAGATAAAACCTGCGAAATAGTAGATGTTGCCGTTCGAGCAGATTACTGAAGGAGGGAGAAGAAACTAAGCCCATACATGGAACTTGCCAATGGGCTATAGGGAATATGAAACATGAAGAAAACTATTGTAATACCAATGATTGTATGGCCACTAGGAATAGTTTTTTTTTTAAACTAGAAATAAACTTGTTTTTACTGGATGGGGTACCACATATCAAGGCCAAATACCATTCAAGGATAAGGGTTAATATTTAATATTTAAGGATATATTTATTAAAGGATTAATATTTGAGGATAAGATATAATGAGATGGAATGATTATCAGTTGAGAGATAAAAAAACTTTATCAGGGGATTAAAAATGATTGATACAATGAACTGAATTCGAATACTGGTGGGGCAGTTAATGACAGGAATCCATTGACATTGGATTTGAAGATGACCATGCTGTAACCTGTAGGGAAACCATCTTGTGGTAATGTGTTCCACAGACGGGAATCCCTTCAGTAGAAGCTCTGTTCATAGAAATCCCACCTGATTCTAAGCACATGGAGGAAGAAAGGAGAGTTTTTTGTAAGATGAGTTCTTGCTGTGAATATCTTACAATGAGAAACCAGAGATTGAAGCTCAGTCAGTGGAAATAACGATATAGTAGAGAGAGACTAGGAATGTCTCGTCTGTGAAAAAGGGGCTGTAAGGAACAGAAGAGATCATACCCCACTATATTTTGGAGTCGATTTTGAACTGTCTAGGCAACAAAGAGTGTTCTGAGCGGCACCTCTCCAGATGTGGCAGCAGTACACCATCTTAGGAAGTATCTGATTGCATCAGGAGTCAGATACTTTCTGGAGCAGTAGAGTGATCCAACCATTTTTCCAGCGACCTTAGCAACAGATTGGATGTAAGTCTTCCATTTTAGATCTCGATTGAAAGCCAGTCATAGGAGTTTGTCAAAGTACCAGGCTTCTACTTAAGTCTGTCAATTTGTAAGAAAAAGGATAACTTAACTAACTTTCCCCCATAAATGCAGGTTGGAAAGACTGAGGGGGGACTACACCATCCAGGCCTCTATTGAAAGGGAACGGAGAGTACTAGAATATTGAGGAAACTTACTGACACTCAGTTGGATTTTCAATATATGAATATTTAGGGGCATAGTTTTTACAAAGCCTTATGTTAACAAATTTCACTATTCCAGAGTAATTTTTTAAACTGTCTAAAATAGGCTAGAAATGATGATGATGATGATGATGATGATGATGATGATGATGATGATGAGAAAAATCCTAGAGTGCAGAATCCAACCCACATAGACAGGTGATGTTAATCAACGACGGGTAAGTTGTTATGAAGCAGCACTCTGTAAACACGACGAGATGGAACAGACCCAAACGCATCCAAGAGAACTGAAACTGGCAAGGTATATATTTAAGAAATCCTATAATCTGTAACTTCCCTCTCCTGTCCCCCCCCCCTCCCAAAGAAAACTTGCTGGGATCAACATTGGCTAGTACCACATGAAATGACTGTAAAAATTCTGAGAAAATGGAAAAACCGAGGAAGGATAACACCATTCAGACCTCGACTGGAAGGGCATAGAGAGTACTACCATCCTGAGCATATCGTAGATACACCTACAGAAGATTTCACAGGATAAGATTTATGTGATTTATCTGATGTAGAGTCGAATGAGCAAACTTTTGACGAATTATTATTATATATGGTGAATAATATAGATCGGGGGTCACCAAACTATGGCCTGTGAACTGGATTAGGTCCACAATGTTATTTCATCAAGTTCGTCCTATGGTATTTGTATTTGTGTTATAAAACGAGATGTGATACAATTTAAAAATAAATATTACCTGAGAAAAACAAGAAGCTCCTTAAAACTAAATCATTTAGTAGACTGACCAACCTCAAGTGTGAGCAGGAATTAGTATGATGTTGTATCAGCACACTCGCTAAATAGGTAATCAGTATCTTTGATGTGACAAGCGAATTTTATCAGTGTATCATCTGCTTAATTCAAGAGCCTAAACTTTTAAATCTGGTCATTAAAATGGTAAGTAAAAATTATTTTATGATTCTCTAGTGTATTATGATTATTTAGATGCATATATTGTAGCGTTTTGTTAGACATGTAAAATTTGATGCCATTTGTTGCATTATGTTCATTTATTTTTGTTGAATAATTTTTTGATTTTTTTTCAAAAAATCATTTATATTATCCTCATGAAACGTTTTTCACTTGAAAACATTTTTTCAAACCGATATAAAAAATAAAGTATTTAATGGTTAAATATTTAAAAATTCTAGGAGATATTCGGCGACTATTTGCCTTAAATTTTATTGTTTATTGTAATGCTTGTTTATTTTATGCAATCACAAGTCCTTTCCCGGCATGTGGTAGCTCTGCATACACTCTGACATCACCATGCTTTTTATGGTAACACACGTCTGACCCACTGTGAAAAAAGTTTGTTGACCCCTGATAAGAGGTCTGATGATGCCTTGGTGATGTCTAGGGCCAACCCCTTGATTATATGCCCCAAAGAGTCAAGTATACACCCTAGCACTGAGAAATATTATAAGAAAGGAAGATAGTTTGAATATGATTAAATGCTTATAAATTTGGATGCTCAGGGGGGCTGCCCCATCTCTCTCTGCATGCCACTGCCCTTGATATAAACTATATTAACATTGTGTATACAAAAGTTGGCACCCTTTCAATATGTGATCTATCGAATGGTTTCTAACCAATATGTGATCTACCCATTAACCCTAACCCTAACCCTAACCCTAACTAACTAACTGTAACCCTAATGCTAACAAAGAATTAGGGTTAGGATTAAGGTTAATGGTAGATCACATATTAGAATGTAAACAACTCGGTAGAACAAACCATTCGGTAGATCACAGCATTTAGTAGATCACACCATTCGGTAAATCACATATTGCAAGGGCACCCAAAAGTGTACACTTTTCCTATGAAAAATGCTCACATTGCACAAATAGTCCCATCATTTTTGACCGGTATTATGCTGGCATAACAGCGTATCCAAAGTGTTTTGATTAACTATGTTTTTAAATGCAAGTCAAAGTTCAAGAATTGCTATTATCCACTTTAGTTGAACACAGCCTCGTTCAGACGTAGATAATGATTCAAAAACAAGATGACAAGATCAAGTCAAAAACAAAAGTAAGAAAAGACAAGAAATGAGGAAAGCAATTTTGAAGAGAAAGAGGCAATTTAATTATGAGGAGGTCACAATTTGCAAACCTTTGCAAAAGATAATGAGGAAGACCGTAATCTATACGGAGAATTAAATGTTTTCCTTTGATAATTGGATATTGAAAAAAGGAAAATTAAATCAACATTGAACTTATATTTGCAATGCCATTTTCTATTATATAAAGGGCAGTTGTCTCTTTGTGCGTGTGTTCACCTAAAAGTCAGAAACTACACAAGACACACCCACAAAGCTGATGTATTCTTTTTCTGAATTTACTCGGACAGAATATGGATGCATATTTTTTTGTGTAATATCATTTTGTTTGGGATCAACAAGAATAAAATTAGCAATGGGATGGTCGACATTCTGAATGATTTTTTTTCCATCGACCTTTGGTTTGAAATGGTACTTTTTGTCATGACATTTGAAAGTGTAGTATATTTTTTAACATATATAGTTGTGAGAGGAAAGAGACGGGCCAAAAAGGGAGTTAGATTTAATTTTATTTTATTTGCTGCAGATCACTGTGACATTTACTGCAGTAATTCCATGAAAAACAACAATACCACAAGTTTCAGATTTGAAACATCCACCATTTGATAAACATATTATGGAACACAGTCACACACATTAGATCACTGTATAGAAGTAAACAAGTAAAATCCATGAAAAATTATTTTTAAATTAAAATAAATCACTTTGTTTTTGTACTCTTGCAACATATTTCCATTTCATGCATTGTTGATAGCCTTCTATAACTCATATATATATATATATATATATATATATATATATATATATATATATATATATATATATATATATATATATATTGAAAGTTAAAGCATCTGATGTATCCTGTATATTTAGTGTTTGGTCAGATAAAACAAGTTCCTTTATTAAATATTAAAATATGTCTTCAAATAACTGATGCCTCTAGCAATTCTTCAAATATTCTTAAAACCGTCCAACACATGCCCCCATGTAAAACAAACGTTAAACAAAATTATGATGATGATGATGATGATGATGATTCCCCCCAGAAGCACCAATATGGGTTGGTACCACATAAAATAGTTATGGACAGTGTGAGATGTAGAAAAGAACGAGGGGATAAAGCACTATCCAGATCTCGACTAGAAGAGCATGAAGAGTACTGGAATCCTAGGAAAGCTTATTGTCACTCAGATTCCATAGAAACTCTTCTACTGTTACTAATGAAAACTCAATAGCAAACAGTTGGTGCAAGAATGCAAAGTGAGTGGCAATGGTGAGTAAAAGAAGCAGAAACTACTGGAAATCCAGGGAGACTTGTTGTTGACTCCAGAAATCACTATCTGTTTTTTTATGATGAGCGATAAGGTTAATGAAAGTCATGTACTTTTCTTTTAGTTTTCTTCTTTTTATACATTCCTTTAAGTGCTAGCCTATAGACACAATTATTTCCACCAATCCCTCATTCTAAAATAATATGTCTTCGTCTCTATGTAAGTATGTTGCCGCGAGGATGCTCTTTTGCAGTTAAATGTTCATTATTATTTATTAATTTGATATATGGTTCAGGGGTGGGAGCATAAGTTTCTGTGGTTCTATAATTTTCCCGGGCAACATCTATCCATGGGTCCCACAAGTTACAAGTCATATTCAATATTCTTCAAAAAATTCATAAAAGTCATGATCTGTAATAAAAATAAGAATAAACATTAGTATTACTATCAAAACTATGCTGCCCTCCGGTTGCATATTTTTGATAGTTATATATAAGGTAAGTGTTAAGTTTGCTAACGAACAACCGATGGAAAAGGGCGGTGTAAAAGCTGTATGTCCCTTTCCTAAATTAATATTGACAAACAAGCAAAGGGGAATAACTCGCAAACATTTACAATGGCTTTCAATTATATTAAGACAGTAAACTACACAATGCATATTAGTTTTTAAATTGTATGTTTCCCTATTGAGAATATGCATTATTTCAACACTTCCCCGGGTGTGATTCAGATGCAAAAACAACAAATGCTACCGAGTACATAAATATTTTTATTTCTAAATACTTGAAAACCTTTCCTAGTAACGTAAAAAAATATATGTGAAATAAATTTGAAGAGAATCCAAAGGATGTTACAAAAAATAGGCTAAAGGGTTTTCCATAATATTTTGGAGATATTTATTGACTGATGCTGAGGGGTCTTTGAGAAAGTGACCTCTGATAATTTATCGTACCAATGAGAAAAGAGTCAATTCCATCTCAATGTTATAAACAAACATATATCTTGGTTTATATAAAGTTAGGTATGTGTATATGTTTATATATTTGTATGTAGAAGATTCACTCCTAAACTAATTAACTGATCATTACGAATTTTGAAACACAACTGCTCGACGTAAGGGGTCGTAATGTGGGCTGTATTTAGTTTAATTTAGTTTCATGCAAAGAGGTGGTAAAAGAGGGTAAAAGTTCTTTTGAAAAATTCAATTACCTCCGATTTTTGTGAAATTTTAACAATAGGTGGTAGACATCGATTGATAAATATTCACCAAATTTCATATTCGTTGGAGTATTTTAAAGTTTTTTTTAGGGGGGCATAATATGGGAACAACTTCCAATTTTCAAATTTAAATATTTCAGATTTGCATTGAAGTTGATCTTCAGTCATTAGACACCAATTAAGTAAAATCCCCTGAATTTCAATTTCTTCTGGAGACTCTTAAACTTAAGTCTTATATTTTAGACATTTTCTAGAATCAAAATCATGTAATGGATTTTTATCAACATTAGAATAAGGATTCTAGACATTAGGTTTAGGTTAAATCAATTTATTGATTTTAATCTTCAAAAGGGGACATAAATATGAGGCAAAACTGTTCTATTCAGGGAATTAATTTTACCTGTCTCGGGACGGGTATTATTCTAGTATATTATTAAAAAAATAATGTTTTATGAAATGTTATTATAGTTAGGTCTGATGTGAAGATAGCATAAATGATTAAAAAAAATAGAATAAGGATTCTATAAATAATGTTTATTATTATTATTTAGTGATTTTAATCTTTTTAAAGGGACATAAATATGGGGCAAAACTGTTCTGTTCAGGAAATTTTACCTGTCCTGGGATTGGGTATTCTGGTATATTATTGAAAAGAGCTTGTTTCCAGTGTAGCTATTTATGTAATGTTATTATACGGAGGCCTGATGTAGAGACAGTACAAATGATCTGGCAACTCGCTCTTTCCATCTGTTTCAATTCTAAGACTGTCGCACTGCATCACTGGACTTGATGCCTTCCCTTCCTCACATTATTTTTATTGCATGTTCTCTCTCTCTCTCTCTTTCTCTCTCTCTCTCTCTCTCTCTCTCTCTCTCTTTCCTTCGCTTAATGTACATCTTGAAGGATTATTCTAAGAATTCCTTCATCCTCTTTTCAAACTTGCAGACTATGTTAGGGCAGCTCCTGCTGATTATTAGACATGTAAAAAGCCGCTTGGTTTGTGTCTCTTCACAATTGTGAAGTTTTCATAACATTGTATATCAATATTAATAGAAAATAGAAAATATATGCGACATCTGCCAAAATTTGAATAGTTTTAGCAGAAATATTTTTTTAATATAAACTTAGAGTAATTTTAAAAACTAATAGGCATTGTATTTAGTTTTTAATTAATATTGTTGACGACAGTGATCAGGTTCAAACAAAAGTTCTGTCTGTTTTTTAAGATCCAATAAAACAATAAAAAAAATCACAATAGTAGATGTATTTTATCATGCATATATTTAACAGCCGAGAAATCGAAATATATATATATATATATATATATATATATATATATATATACAACAAATAAGTTTAACCAAATGCATTAAAATTTAATTTTCTATCAACATGTATAATAATTTTAACGTGTTACAACTGGTTTAAACTTTTTATTTAAAAATTAGATTTGGTTCAAAGCTCTGTTTTTCGTCACACAAGAATCAAAATGGCTATCTCTCGGTCTGTCGTTGATGACTTCATTCCTTAAAAAAGATAATAAAAAAATGACTTATCCTACCACTAATCCTAAGTCCTAGTGGCAATCCACCCAAGACTTAGGGTTAGTAGTAGGGTGAATCATTTTTTAAACTATCTTTTCAGACTGAAATGATCCAAATCTAAGCAACTTCCCCCCCCCCCCCCAAATCGACGCTCTTGTTATTTCTGTGTTTCGATAATCAAATCTAACGATTACAAATTCAGATATGATAAATCTTACAATCAGTTTCCACACTTTAAAAATATACAGGGAGGTAGAAAATAAAATTTCAAAAGTATACATATTACCCATTAATATAGTAACCATTGCTCTCTATCAATAAACTTTTAATGGCACGTTACTAAAAATGTAAAATAATTCATTTTAGACTTCCTCTTTTGAAGTAGTTCTTAATTCCCTCAAATGACTTTTCAAACTTCTAAAGGATGGTAATTTGTTGGGGTAAGGTCTAGAGAATATGGTGGATGATGCATAATTTTTTAGGCATATCATTCTAAAAGATCTTTAGTCTTTTGTGCAATGTGCTCATCAGCATCATCATATTCGGTTTAACATCCGTTTTACATGATGCCATGTGTTGGACGGCTTTAAGAAAGTGACTTCCAAACTAACCTATCTTTGGCTAGGTCTTAATTTATACATCTTTCTTTCAAGTCGATTTCAATCACTTCTTCACATTTTTTTCCTTCACCTGTGAACTGGACCAGCTACCTTAACTGTTCTACATCTACTGATCAAAGAACTCTCATCTAATCTTTTAATGTGGCCATACTATCAAAGTTTATTCTTCTACACACATCTCTCTATACTGTTCAGATTTAATCTTCCTCTGAGGTCATCAGAACGAAGCTTATCTTTACGACTCACATTACACATTCATCGTATAATTCTCATGTCATTACTCTCCATGCAACGCATGTCCTTAACCGTAACTAGTCAGGTTTCACTTCCATACATCATCACATTGCGTACACATGCATGATAGACTCTTCCCTTGATCGACAGTGGTAACGCTCTGCTAGTTAGTAATGGCAGAAGTTCCTAGAACGTACTCCATTCACTTCTAACTCTTGCAATCACACTAGCATCTGCTCTACCCTGTGCTCCAATGGTATCACCAAGGCAACAAAGCTTCTCAACAACCTCAGTAGCTTCATCATCCAAATATACTTTGTCCACATCATGGTGCAAGATTAGAAAGATCATTTTCCAAATTTTGCTCGCATAATTACATTGACACATTGGTTCTCGTTAGACGACCGAACATAAGCAACGTTGAACCTGGCCAGTATCAGACGCTGTATGGGAATAATGGTGAAACCTTCCTGCAAATAAAATACAGTCCTGAAAATGCCTTTTATAAGTACTTCAATGTAACCTGCTAATCCATACATGTATTAACACAATTGAACAACCATCGTCTGGGCAGAAGTTCTGTTGTCAATCATGTGGCGAAGCTGTCCGGCAATAGTATGCAATTTATTTGTCGTTTTCGTTCAAATATTTAGCAAACCGTTTCACTTCCTGATGTATAGTGGTATGGTTCACATTGCTTAGTTCTTTAACTGTATCAGTCTGGTTTGCATCAACAGAGCCCCCCCCCCCCTCCCAAGGTTTAACCATTTCCTCATTGTGGTAAGGGTGGTGTAAACATGGTAGTATCATAGCTACCTGTCTAACAGGGTGCGTGTGAAAATCCAGCAGGAGTCAACATCAGGATCCGTCGTCCTCTGGTCCTCTCTGTATTTGTGTGTATCAAGCAAAAGCATGTCAGGTGCGAGAACACAAATCAATGGAGTGAATGTGGCAATGTTGCTGCTGTACTATACCTTTGTGTGTTCTGGATCAAACCTTCCCCGACTTTGCCTGCAATCACTGAGCCTTGTTGCTCTCGGTGTTGGAAGTAAAACCTGCTATTCTGCAGTTTAATGAATAGCTGTGACCAACAAGGACAACTTCATGCGGACCAGACAATCCCGAGGCACAATCTTTGTGATCTTTATGCTAAAGTCCTACTTGTTTAGCAACAGCAACAACTACAACAACAAAATCAACAGTGGCTTCCAATCAGAAGTTCCTTCTCTGGGCACCCTTCTCTTGATTTATACTGACGGTTGCAATCTCCGTTTCTGAATCTTGAACACCATCTGTTATAATTTCACTTACCGGTGTGTGTATAAGCCATTATATTGCCTCCCCCCCGTGTCGTAGAGTACCCAGGTTCTTACTTGTCTGTTAACAAACCCACTTAGATGCCGATTTTTATAAAAAAGTTCATTACAAAGAGAAAAACAGTCATAGAAAACATCAAAGAGACAAGTTACTTTCGCATGCATGAGAGAGACAGAGAAAAACAGACAGATAGATGGACGGATAGACGAATAGTTCGTCCTTCTGTACTTAGTTACATTGTGTGTACCCGCATCCCCATTAGGGACAACACCCCGGACACGTCTTTCTGGCTTGAATTATCGCCAGCCAAGAGACAGAAAATATCTATCCGGAAGTCACATTGTTTCGTCGACTTCTGTTCTCTGACCCTTAGGTGTCACTCAAACTTTTCCATTCATGCAACGGCCCTCGTTAGGTAACACATCTTCTTTAAGCACTACGTCCCCACTCTCCTCTCCCTAATTTGAGGATAGCTTTTCAAGGCCACGGTTGTTTACAGTCATTCTCAAGGATGTCATCTTCGTTATTGGGTTGAAGAAGCCACAGTATGTAGTTGAAATCAAGGCGATAATAGTAAAAATATTGTACACATTCGTATATTGATAATAGGGTTTAGTAGAAGTACCACCCTTCGATTGCTAGTGATATGAAAGATAAGGTTTTATAATTTTCTAATATGAATATCTTTTTCAGATTTGACATAATTGTGTTGGGATGACTTTTAAATTGTTTTTTATATATAGAAAATATATCTTAGTGATTTAACTGAAAATAAAGTTTAATTTTTATTTTATAATTAAATCAGGCAAGGTGAAAACACACGACATTATAACGAGGAGGAGATGACAGCCGGATTTAGACTAGACTGATTGACCGAATTTCCTGACCGCATACTCTCTTAATTTTTGTCCACTTTTTTCACCTTGAGTTTTCTGGGCAGATTTCAAAACCTATTTTCTTTTTAGACACAGTCTTGTGAAGACGCAGATGCGTTGAAACATGAATTGATTAGTGTAGATTGTCACCAAAGTTTATTTAATTTTATAAAAGCTCTACTTGTATTGAGCACTTTTGAAAAAATATTAGTTTTGTGTTCATTATAGAAATATATTTGAACTTGAATAATATATATATATATATATATATATATATATATATATATATATATATATATATATATATTAATAGAGAATAGTAGTTTGCTTGAAGCATTGCTGGGAATAGTAGGTAGTATGTTTAAGAAGGCTGAGGGCAATGCAGAGTGCCGGGTAGGTTGTAAGCTGTAAGGAGCAAAAATAATAAATCAAAGTGGGACTTACTATTTATTTTTTCTTAAATCTTACATAACAGCAAGTGTGGTGGTGGCTGTTTGTGTGTTGTTGTTTCCAGCTTCAAACCTACCTGGCACTCTGCATTACTCTCAGCCTTCTTAAACATACTACTAATATATATATATATATATATATATATATATATATATATATATATACATATACTAGCAGGACCCATGCCCCGGCGTTGCACGGGAGAGATATATAAGTATTAGAGTATTAATTGGTAAAAAAGAAGTTGAAAAGAACCCTGTAAGTAATTTAAGTGATTAAAAGAGGATTTATCCATTTTTTTAATCAAACAACTCTACGTTTTGTGTGACTGTGTCCCCTCCCCCCACCCACCCCACTTACGATTGTAAGTAGCGGGTTATTCATAAAAATAAAAACCACTGTACCCCCCACAAACAAGTAAATGTGATCTAAAAATATACTTGAAGCTTTCCAATGGCAGTGAAGAAAGTCCTTCTAGACTGAGGCATTTTTTTCCCAATCCGGAATGCCCATTTTGGTTGGAGATTCATTAAAAAACAATGGCGGTTTTTAATGTGTTGAAAATCCATCTCCTGGGGGGGGAAATAAAATTACCGCAGTCTAGAAAGATTTCTTCTCCACTAACAGAGGAGAGAAAAGAATAAGTATAGTATCATAACACTTAGTAAAAAATAAAAATAAACAAAAATAAAAAAATAAAAATGAATTGTAAAATCGACAAATAGTTAAATATAGGAAAAGTAATCAAATAGATAAAACTTTCCGCAGTCTAGAAAGATTTATCCTTCAATGACCGAGAAGAGAAGAGATTAAGTAACATATACTACACTGTAAGGTTAAGTATATTTTGAAAAGTAAAAATGAATAAATAAAAATAAACCGAATGAAATAAACTATTTTGTTTATTGTAGTAAATAATACAAGAAAGAAGGAAAGGGGGCCCCCAAATCCATCTCCTGAGTAAAAAAATAAAAATTGCCGCAGTCCAGAAGTATGTTTTCTTCACTGACCGAGGGGGGGGGGTAAGTATAGTATCATAACACTTTGTAAAAAATAAAAATAAACCACAAAGATATGAAATGTAAAATCGACAAATAGTTAAGTAGACGAAATAATTGCTGCAGTTTACAAAGATTTCTCTTTCACTGACCGAAAAAAGAAGAGGTTAAGTAATAGATACTACACTTTTAGGTTAAGTATATTTAAAAAATTAAAAATGAATAAATAAAAATAAATTGAATTAAATTAACGTTTTTTTATTGTAATAAGTAAATAAAGAAATAAAGAGAGAAGGAGAGTAATAATATATTGTGAGATTTTGCGATTGTGTGAATAATATTTGATAAGTAAGGACGGTCAAAATTGAAACAATTTACCTGTGTTATGTGTGAATTATTACTTGCAGCGATGTGTAAAAAAGAGAGTACGGACTTCCATAAGATTTCTGATAGCAATTGGATGTTTTTAACCGAAGACGTCTGTTCGTTTTACGCTGTGATTTGTTTAAATTGAGTTATACGCCTTAAAAGTGTTACGTATGAAATTGCCTAAAAGTTTATGACATAAATGTCTAAGTCGAAGAAAGAAATTATATGTGTAACAATCAAACATTCGTAACTTAAATGAATTTACTCGATGAGATTAATAGGTATGTGACGCTATTTTGAATCAAGGTACAATAGAACTGATTCAGTTCGTTAATTTAATCCTTAAACTCCGGAATGAGTTGAAATGCATGTTTAATGTTTATAAGTAACGACGGAAAATAAATAAGCATATGTAATTCGATATTCTGGAATTATCAAGGAATATGAGGGAGCATTATTTGATTCATGAATATTGTATATTATGTATAAAATTATTAGAAGACCGAAAATGAAACAATTACGGTGATCATTGTATAAATTATGCGATATAATTTATTTACCGACGCGGAGTGAAAATAGAAAAATAATAGAGGGAAAAGCCTTTGCTACCATCTGTATGGAGTATGTTTTTATGAGAGTCTGTGATAGCGGTTTAAATATAATATTCATTGTTAGATGGTCGAAAATAATCAGAAATTTCTCGATAGAATAAGCTAAATAACATGGTGATTTTAGTAGCCTATGATACATGTGGTTATTTTTTTACTCCCGTCAAAGGTACAGGGTAAAAACGTATTCACTTTATACATATATATATATATATATATATATATATATATATATATATATATATATATATATATATATATATATATATATATATATATATATATATATGTATATATATACTCATTTCCACTTACATTTTCTGCTTCTTGGCCATTCCCTCATCTGACACATCTAATTTTCAATTACATTTACCGTTCAGAAGAAACTAAGGTTGTTCAACAACGAAATCACAGAGTTTGAAATGCGCCATTTTATTTTCTATTTTAAGTCCTAATTTTTTATTATGTATGAAGCTTGTTCTATTGAAATGCCAATAATCAGAAAGCAAACGCTGATTAAAATGACAATTTTTTTTCAATTGTACAACATAATCTGTAGGATTGTTTAAGCTCGAATTTGTAATACACTTTTCGTCAAAAGGATTGTCAAAACGTCTCCAGCACATTTTATTGTAATCTGCTTAACTTTTTCTCTTAATAAAGTATTGACATCTTCTTGAAGTTCATTGTTGATTAGAAAAAAACCCAAAAAGCAACGTTATATGTATTATCAAAAATTCAGATTTGACACGCATGTACCGATTTGCATATTTTTATATATGATGACATTTCTAACAGTGATTACATTATGCATCGGTTTGTTTATGTATCTACCTATCAATTATTCTATATATCTATCTCTAAATTGTTCTATATATCTATCGATCTGTCTATATGTGCTTGTCTGTCTGTTCCACCTGTTTGCTTATTTCATTATATCTTCTTGTTTTTCTATCTATTCTATTGTATTCTTTAGAAATACCCCCTCTCTTTCTCTATCCCTCTCTCTCTCTCTCTCTCTCTCTCTGCATTTCCAACATTGTTTTTCTAGCAATATTCTATTCTATTCTCTTTCTCTCTCTCTCTCTCTCTCTCTCTCTCTCTCTCTCTCTATCTATCTATCTATCTATCTATCTCTCTATCTATCTATATATCTATCTTACAACTTCGTCTCTCTATCAATTAATTGCACAATTATTATAATATAGACAGTAATTATAGCTTGCATTTTATGAAGTATGGCCTTGTACAAAGTTTGAATTGTTATCAATTCTTCAGCTAAAACAGTGTCTAATTCTTGCAATGATTATGGTGGAGGATATTGACTCCTTACTTGTATTTTCTAAAATGTATCATAAATGTTCAATAATATTGAGATCTACAAACTGCGGTGGCCAGATAAGACGTTCAACTTCACTAGAATGTTCCTTGTGTCATTCAATAAGAACTTTAACTGTGTGAATGACTGAATTTTTATCCTGGATAGGATGCGTTTCTCTCCGAAAGTAATTCCTCAAACATAGGATGAGTTTGATCAGATAAAATGATTAAATATTCTTGACTATTAATTCTGCCACAAAGGAAAATAGTTGGGCCGACGAATTCACAAGATATAGTCAGTCAGCCAGATTATCGAAGATCCTCCTCCATGTTTAACAGTTGGTAAAATGCAGCATTTGACAATGCTTCTTTTGTGGTGTCCAGATAAGATGTTCAACTTCACTAGAATGTACCTCGTCTATTCATTAACAACTTGATTGTATTATGAGATATTCTAATCAGATAAAAAGAATGACATCATATTGTCGCCTTAGATATTCGTGTTACATTTGGTTTTATCAACAGAAACAGACAAACAGGCTTCTCTTTACTAATATTTGGATAGTTATAGTTTGCATGGCAATAAATCTGCTTAACCATCAACAAATCGTGATTGATGTGTAACCCAGGCAACGTATTGTACAAGGAGGTAAGTTTTTTCCTGTCTCACAGAAATTGAAGAGTCGAGGGTTAGAGACGCTATAAGTAGGATCTGAGAACCAACCTTTGAACCTGATTTTTTTGTTACTGTTGAGTCACCACATATGAAGGCCAAGAGCCACTCGAGGATAAGGTTTAATGAGATGGAATGAGTGTCAGCCGAAATTTATCAAAGCAATGAACTCAGTAATTACTTATGGGAAAAGGTATGACAAGCCTTTGTTGATATTGAATTTGATAACGACTATGTTATAGTCTGTAGGGAATCAGTTCTGCGGTATGTGTTCCATATATATTTAAAACGACTTTCTCATATTTCTCAGTATCGTTTTTTTTTTTTACTGCAGTCTTGGTTTCTGTTAAATAAATACATTAAGAGATGTTGCCTGGGACATACATAAAACTGTGTACAACTGCCAGGCTGGAATTAGGAAAAGTAAGATCCGATGCTAAATGCTTTGTGTTGGATTCTTGACGAGAACTATGGATATTGCACATGAGTCAAATGTGAAGATGTTCTTAGGGGATCCTTTTCTCAGGAAGCTGTTATCTTCATTAATATAACGACGATGATTTCAACTTTAACTATATCTGATTTACTTAACTAATGGTTATCCATTTCCTAGAACTACAAATAGCTTTATCTCCAGAGAGTGCAGGCAGGAAGGGTCTAAGTGCCTTCTTTACATCAGGACTTTATATTACGTCTACCTTCACAAAAATCTAAGCAGCAAGTGAGATCTAAATTCAAATATCGCCTATATTACATGATTTATTTACCTCCTCTCCAGGAGGTTAGGCACAAGGCCAGTTTTATCTTACTCCCACAAGGTAAGATGTGACCCAAGGTCGGGTTGGGAAAGTGGGGCTTGAAAAGCCAGCATCTGAGAAGGTGAGCACTCTAGCCATTAAAAATTGCCTGGGCAGCCTTGTCGGCATTCCCCGGTAGGGGCGCTTCAGGCAGTAAGCAATAAACTTACTCCTCTAAAAAGAGGGGAGGCAAAGCCTGGGAGGGTGGACCTCCTAGAACTGTACAGGACAAACCCACAGACGGGCGTAAATCAAACCCCGAAGGCCAAGACAATACCAGTCTATGGGGTGCAGTATCCATCGGAACAGATTACATGATCAATCAAACTAACTCTCTCTATCTCATCGGCGGCTTGAGATTGTTCGAAAGCAGCGGCAAGAATTTTGTATGTACGTATCGACTCCTGATTGAACAACATCTCTACTGAGCAGTTTCTTTCAGCCAATCAGAGAATTCCAGCTCGTATTATAAAAAACCCAAAAACACAGCTTTCTCTCCTTTTTTCCTCTTTTGTTCTGGAGACAACCAACGTGCACATGACATAATCCTGTCTAACCCCTTTGGAGCAGGGGACGCAAAAGGCCTTGACAGACGAACAAGAGACTTTCACAGACTTCTAAAGACAATGTCCGGTAAAGGACACACACGCCATTCAACGAACACACATGTACACAAGTTCATAGATAATACACTCTTTTGTTCTATTTCTCTTTCTCTTTCTCTTTCTTTTTCTCTTTCTCTCTCTTTTTCTCTTTCTCTCTCCCTCTCTCTTTCTCTTTCTCTCTTTCTCTCTCTCACTAAATATACTCTTCTAAACGAACACATATACAGATAAGTCCATACATACACTCTCTCAATAACAAAACAAAGACACGCTAATATACACACACACACATCTTGATGCTTATTCATTTATACATATGTAAACGCACACAGCGACAGCCGAAACAAATGTTCTTGGACTATTTGAATTCTCATTTTTTTACAAACGCTTATTTTACATTGTCAAACAAAAATAATAATTGTGTATGGAAAGACTTTGCCATTCTTTCATTTGCTATTGCCCTTCTCTCTACAAGCTGACCTTCAAAGTGACCCCGCTGTCAATCATACCTATTAACCTGTTTTATCTGCCGAATCATATCTACACTTAAATTTAAACGTATATTATTGCAAATTAATTCAATACCTTTCAAGTCAATATATTTGACAAAAACTAAAAACGCATTCTTCAGTTGCCATGTGGGGAAAAGGTGGTGGAAATTTACACAAAAAAAGATATAATAGCCCAGCACCTGTTCAAATTCATCTTGAATTACTGCATTGTTGGTGCATTTACTACATTTTTCGAGAGTCCATTCCATGGTCCAGGGATCTGGTTCAATCAAAATCGGCAGTGAAACAGTTTCTCGTAATGTTCGCACAAACCTCTTCTGATGCAGGATTGAATAATAGCCACTAAAGAGATTGTAGGCCAAAACGTCGGCGCTCAAGAGAGTAAATATTTAAGCTTCTTGAGTCGGCTTTTGTAGGGCAGATCCCATAGTCTCTGCACCATTCGAGTAGCCAGTCATTAAACTCTCTCCAGATGCTGGACATATGGAGCATATGGACACCATACTTTAACAGTGGTATGACAAGGGAGGCATAAAGTGGGAGAAATATTTCAACACTTACACTTTTACCAGTTTTGGGGTGACTATAATTTTGAATAAAAAAGATTTGCTTTTTTTTAATGTTATGTTTTCACTTACCCATGCGTGTATAAAAAAAAAGTTAGTTTAAAAAGAGAAGAACAGTCACAGAAAACATCAGAGACAGGTTACTTTCATACACGGGATAGAGAGAGAGAGAGAGAGAGAGAGAGAGAGAGAGAGAGATAGATAGATAGATAGATAGATAGATAGATAGATAGATAGATAGACGGATTGTGTGCACTTGTACCCCATTGGGGACACCACACTAGACACGTCTTTTCTGCTTGAAGTCACACCAAGAGCCAGAAAATCTCTGTTTGGAAATCACATGGTTTCGTTGACTTCTGTATTCTGGGGTCACCTCTGACCCTCAAACTTTTCCATTCAAACACGGCTCTCCTTATGTAACAATAATACGTTTTCAAATTCATCGATTTATTTTAATACAGTTAAATGACAGCGATGCATCCTTTTCCTTTTTGTTTTTCTTTTGTTTTGCATTTTTTATCTGCAACCAAATTTGCATAAAACCTTGCTCTATATTCTGCTCCCTTTCCCTTCAGCCCAAGAATGTGCATTTCTTTGACCTCGACTGAGCTCCAATCTCTGGTTCGTCCTTGTAAATCATTCACAGCAAGAACTCGTCCCTCTACCACAATGTAGAAAAACTTTCCTTTCTACCTCAGTGTACTCAGCGTCAAGCAAAATTTCCACAAACAGAGCTTCTTCACAAGGGCTTCCCATCTGTGGAACACATTACCACAGGACTGCTTCCCTGCAGATTACAACTTGGCCGTCTCCAAAACCAATGTCAACAGATTCCTATCTAGAACCATCCCCACATATATTCAGACTTGATTCTGAAAATCATTCCATCACATTAACCCTTATCCTCGAGTAGCATCTGGCCTTGATAAGTAGTGACTCCTTTTAGTAAAAACAAAACTATCTTGTTCTTAGTATCTTGTGCACATCTCGTGCATCTGCTGTTGTTTTGAGTAGGATGCGCTGAGAACAGACATCAGCTTGACTGAAGTCAGACGGAATTAATCAGTGGTCGAGAGCGCATTTTTTTATGCAAAATCTTTGAGGTTGAATCTTTGTCGGAACAGTTACAGATTTTTCCAGGAGGCAAATGATAAAAATAATTCTTTCGATACAGTTTCATTCTTGGTTCTAGAAAGTTCCATGTCTTCAAGAAGCACGGAATTCGAATTGATGATATTATTAGTTCCAATTTATTTCAACTGGCGATCAAAAAAGATTTCTCTTTATCTTTCTTTCTTTCTCTCTCTCTCTCCCTCCCTCTCTCTCTATATATATAAAGCTGATTCATAGAAGGCAATACAATGCAGAGATTTAACGGATAGACACAAACTGAAGCAAATTAAGGCATATAATGGTGGAACGAGTTATGTAGTTTCACTTTTTTCATTAAACCAATGTATATATATATATATATATATATATATATACATTTTGTTTTTAATCTATTTACATTATGTCCTACCTGTGTCAGCATGGTCTGATGGAAGCTCCACAGTATGATATTTTGAGAACACTTCCCTTGGTCAGATGTATGTTCGACTCGAGTTCTAGCATATGAAAGCCGCTGTCTGTCTGTCTGTCTGTCTCTCTTTATATATATATATATATTCCAGGTGTATAGAGATTGGATAAAAAATTCTATGAGGCTTCCTGTGTTTAAATAATAGTGCGTAATAAAAAGTAAAGCCGGAGGCTACAGCTGCCGAAACCTTGTGAGAATAACACTGAAGATGAGAACAGTAGTCCGAATAATCCAAATTATACAAAGTATCAATCCTTATCTCAAAAATTCAGAAACAAGTAGAACGATATATTTATTTAGTGTACATTTTTATTTATACAAATATTTCTGGCTACATATGTGCATACATGATATATAAGACCAACTGAAGAGCAATATATTCAATTTAAAATGAATGCTGACTCAAAGAAAACCACAATTTCACCAGAATCTAATTAATGTTTCATCTCCAAGTTATGAATGCTTTGAAATCTATTTTCATGGGATCAGAACATCTTTTATTACTTCACACTTCTGATACTAAAGGAATCTTCCATCAACACCTGCCCATAAACTAATTCCACCATTTTACTGATTTCTTAATGGATTAAATAAAAAGGTATTTTTTTCAATTCATTATTCTGATTATCTGATTATTCTTAGTTAGATTTTTTTTAACTGTCTGTGCATATTTTTTTCCCAATCTGTCTTAGTTAATACATTGAGCTTATTTTTCTAGTGTCACACACATACGCACGCACACACATGTGACCACACACATATAATAATAAGAAGGGCAGAATTTGAATGTCTACTAGACACAATTCTCGAGTGTCTTCGGTCTCTCTGTATAAGGGTTTGTAAGAACAATCTGACATGAGGATACTTCCTCTGACAAGTAAACCCTGACCAAATATTAAAAATAACATAGTATTTGAAGCCCAAATTAGATCCCCTTGATACAGCTACGAACTGGCTCATATGAGGAATGGTGCACCTTCTCCTAGTGATGTGATCTCAAGTAACAGCACTAAGCTGGATATCCCACCAGACCAGATGAATTCTTGTCCTAGAATCCGGCAAGACCAAGAAAATGCCACAATAAAAATAAACTATAACATTTTTAAGTGGTCAATTGGGGAGAGGAAAATTGGTGTTCTTCACTGCTTTACTAACTCAACATTTGAGAAGTAGAGGAGAATCTTGATTGAGCACTCGGATATCTATTTACTTCATCTAGAATTCAAGTGTTCTCCCCAGGAAGGAGCCCCTTGATTTTTGAAAGCTTACTGAAGTAAAATATACATTCTTCTAGTTACTTATATATGTTTAGTTTAACAGTACTTATTAATACACGAGTAGAGATGTGTGCGACTAGCACAATAGTTATCTCAACACTGACGATGCTCAAAAAGATGAAACATATATGTATGTGTATGATAATTAAAAATATGAATTATAATATTATTTCATACCCCCCCCCATTTCTGCCCTCGTGGAGAGGCAAGTAAATAGTGACACAAAAACATGTTTTAAAAGAAAACATGTTAATATTTTATTTGTTTTATTTATGGACTCTCTGCCTTAAAATAAATATTAACATGTTAAAAGAAAAAAAAATTCCGAAATATACTGCATTTAGTAAAATAAATAAAAGATTTATTTACAAGTGTTTTGTAAATAGAGACCACGTGTATTGCGAGGTCAACCGGTGACTTCCAAAATATGTCCCGCGTCTTGTGTTAATGATCTGGGGTCCCTATTGTTGTCTTGGTCCATATTATTTAATAGCCCCCTTTACGGATGCGCCCGTTTAAGAGAAATAAATATAAGCTATCAAATAATTGCTTAAATGCGAGGTCCGGCTATTTGAGATGTTATGTTGGCCGCATGGGCAAAGGGGTTCAAACTTGAGTTAAAAGGCGACTTGTGTCTGGGGTTTGAACCGTGCGACTAGTAGAACAGTTACCTCCACACTGAAAATTCCCGAAAAGGATGAAACATATACGTATGTGCAACATATTTTAAAATAATTATCATAATATTGAAAAAAAAAGAAGCTAATAAAACTAAAATGCATTGTATGGCGTTCTAATTGCTTATTATTATTTTTAATAATTAATATTTCCATGTAAACAATGCTTTCTAACCAAGGACAGCATCTCTTATTACAATTTGCACCGCCACGTGCAGTCCCCAAAAAAGACTCTAATCGATATTCGTTCATCAACATCGAACCGATTACACCAAAAAACAAGATGAGGACTAAAAAAAAAAAAAAAATGGTATTTTTTATATATCTTTATTTGAAATTCAGAAATTCTGATGATGAAGTATATCTTCGAAAATTAAATTGAAAAAAAAAAAAGCTAATAAAACTAAAATGCATTGTATGGCGTTCTAATTGCTTATTATTATTTTTAATAATTAATATTTCCATGTAAACAATGCTTTCTAACCAAGGACAACATCTCTTATATATATATATATATATATATATATATATATATATAGTACTGCTACTATTACTACTAAGCTCTACTCATATATTTAGCACTGTTGGAGTAAATGCTGAAAAAATATATATAACTAGAATGAATTCTCTAAACAAAACCGTTTTGCACCACTTTTATGTCCTCTTACAAAGATTAGAATCAAGATATTATGATACTAAACCTTATGTCTAGAATTCTTATGCTAATTTTGATCAAAATCCATTACATTAAATTTAATTAAATATAGCCCACATTTGGACTCTTTATGCCTAACAGCTGTGTTCTAAAATTCATAATGATCGATGAATTAGTTTAGGAGTGAATGCTGTACATACAAATATATAAACATATAGACATACCTAATTTTATATATATATATATATATATATATATATATATATATATATATATATATATATACTAGCAGGAAGCCCGACCCGACGTTGCTCGGGATTTAATGAAGAACATTACTATGCCCTTTTTTACTATGCTCATAACACAATATTCTCCCCCCTCCCGTTTCCCTCTTAATATAGTCAGAAGAAACTGCAATTTTCGAAAACTCTTTGAATTAGCGTCTTATACGTGTGGTTTAAATTTCATTAAAATCGGATATACGTATTTGAAGTTTTAAGTCCACAAAGCCTCTTTACAATTTAAAAAAAAATCTTACGAAGATGAGACATCTTGACCAGATGTTTTTGTTTTAAACAGCATTTATTGGAGATTTTATTAACAATAAGATTTTGTATACAGATATTTTGTAAGTGAAAGGACAACTGTTAAGTGAATCCTTATAAAATGGCTATTCCTGATGAGAAGCCATGATGTGTATCCTGGTTTATTGAGAGAAAATCGGATGTGCAAACTCAGCGAAACTACAGAATTAAGTATTGATAAGGTCAACAATCGTGTCCTTCAATTTGTGAATGGCACAAAAACATTATGGCGACAGGGTCAGTGTTAGATAATCGTTTATCCGATATTAGTGCTGGATAGCTTTATTCACTAAAGTTAGATATAAAAATATTTTGTTAGACTGGACACATATTGGTCCATAATGTTTAGACGGGTCAATATACTGATTGACCCCAAAAAATCGCAACATTTTGTTTTTTGGTGGTTTTGTACTAGGTTGGGTTTAGTCTACAACGTACTAAAAGTTGGACCAGATCCGAGTATGGGGAAGTTTTAAATTTCGAATATGACATTTTTTGGTTTACAAGTCATTTTCCATTTGCATGTGAAGCACTAACTCGGTCAGTTTCATGATAAATCAATACATCTTGGATTTTTACCCAAGTTTTCAGGGTCAATCATTCACATGAAAGGGTTACCAGTGATGCCAAATAAACCATTATACAATATCAATGGGTAACCTTACACCCATTACCCTTGTATCCACCCTGGTTCACTTATGTCACAGTGCTTTTTCAAAACTTTTAACTCCTTATCATCATCTTCCACTGGATCATTTTTCATATTGTCACAATTTCCGTCTTGGCAATGTCCACATGCACTTGTACATTCTAGTCCATGCCTCCTGCAGATACACTTTAGGTTATTGCATCCTTCTGAACAATGCAATGAATTATCTGAATCAGTACATCTGGAGCAGGGCTTTTGTCTGTCATCACTAGAACAAGTTTGCTCCCTTCCACCTTCCACCTTCCACCTCCACTCAGATGGCACCATTTCATCATTACATCCCATCCACTCCATAATCTGGTAGTAAGTCCGCAAAGAATGAAATTTACAGACAGAGGGCGTTGATGGGAGTCGTTCTGACGTGACGAATGTCTTAACTCTCGCAACTTTCTAACAGCATATTGTATCTAATAGATGCCAGGAAGTATTTCTCTATCCGCATTGAACAAAGCTACCATTGCCTTACAACCATTGGTTTCCACAACATCCTGGCTTTACTTTGGTAGAGAAAATGCTTTTGAACAGTCTGTCATTGTCTTTTCTTACTTGACGATTCGTTGGTTCCCCAACGTCTTTCCTATTCTGAATACCCTAGACACCGAATCGTATCCTGTAAAGGCATACAGGAACAACAGATCATTACAAACTGTTTCGTCAAGCACATGATTGAGAACCTTGATATTGTAGATGCAGGATTTTGCCTTGTCAAAACAAAAATAAAATGCAGTACATTTAGAAACATATGCACAGAACAGCAAGAGAAGTTGTGTGTCTTCTCCAATGAGGATGGTTGATTTGAAAACAGACATATTGATGGCTGCCTTTGCAATCTCAACATCGACATTTCCTTCTGCTTGAATAACGTCACAGCCTTTCTGATGCATTCATTCCATGATCGTCTGGATCAGCGCCTGCTTGTTTGCCACATTTGACAAGAAGTCCTCCTTTTTCCCAACAAATTTTGTTACCTCGGTAATGTTCACCTTTCTTGAATTCAGTTTTCAACTTTGCCGCTGATGAGCACAGTCCTTTATACTTGGTCAAACTTCATAACCATCAAATATGACAGTTGCTCTCCCATAGTGTTCAACGGTAAATGAGACATAATCATTTGCAATCGAGCTATAGGTACACCCCTCCTTCCATTTCAAACGGTGTCTAGTACATTGTGCTCTGTGACTGGAACTGTTTGTGTCCAATTTTGTTTCAACATAATTTCTGAGAGCTGCTGTTAGTTTTTTTTATTGATTTTTATATAGTAATCAAATTATCGCCCCAGAATTTGGTACATAAATTATTCTATCTTTTTTTCTTGTTGATATTTTTGGATGCGGTTTTCAATATTGAATTCCTCGTGCACATTTCTATCATTTAAGCTCAAGGAAAATACAGTTATCATTTAAAATATAAAAGCTAAATTGGTTTGAATATGATCTGAAGTGTTAATGACATTTTTTTATCCTTACCTATTTTAATGTAACCTTTTATCTATTGGACCAAATTTCAATATTTTTATTTTGAAGGTGCCGCGAGTGATCGAAATGTGACCATAACAATATCATACACATACTGCTGTATGTGTATGATATCAATATTAGTTTTGCCCCCCCCCCCCCCTAAAAATGCCTTGGCCTCCTGAGTTAGAAGTCTGGCTACGTGCCTGGTGTTAGCCCACCATGGCTTTTGAGTAAGCGCATTAGTGTTTGCTCCATGACAAAATCGGAGTCAAGACTAGCTCAGCATTGGCTACTGCATCTGATTACGTGAAACCCAAACAAGAACTTTTGATGTACTGCAGGATTGTAATCGTTCAAGGCATACATCTTCTGGAGATATAGACGAGCCGACTTCAGATAATTTGGATGACCAGTGGCTGTGACTATTGGCAGGCAAGCGAAGACGGCACTAAGACGCAGTTCCCAAGACTCCATTCGATCAACTGCAACAGTTCTGGTTTTGGAGGTCCTTACTAGTTCATCCCTTATCAGAGTTAGACTGCTGTAAATCCTACCGATGGAATCTGATTCCAACAATGACTTCAAGTCACATTCACCAATCTCCATCAGCATGTACAGCCGCTCAAGTTACTCTACTTGATCCTGAAAATCAGGTTCATCCTCCAAGATTTTGGCAACAATCTGACGTGTGAGACACGGATCCACCAGCAGGTGGCCACGAAATGCTTGTTGCCCTGCATTTCCGCTCATCATGTGTACGACGGCATTTTCACCATATACTGTCTCCATGATCTCCTTGAGTCTACTGCCATCCAGCAACGTCCTATATATTCGTACTACTTATGCATCAGGTGCATTGCCTTACCAGCTGGGAGTAGTCTGGTTGAAGTGAAAGAAAGCTTTGATGGGTTTCGCTGCAGTTTTGAGAATTGCTCGTTTTTGTGCTTCCTTATCATCTGTCTGAGGTGAATTGTAGTATTCATGAAGAATGTCACAGGTTTTTTCCCTAAATGTCACAATGTTTGCGACACCACAACGGCCTTTAGTTGCAAATAAAGAGGTTCCATATCGACTTATCAGCATGTCCTTGAGGTACTGATTTCTCTATGCCGTTATTTACTACCTTGTAAGTATTCTCCCATTTAAGCAACAAGGTCCTATATCGTTATCTGTTCCTCATCGTTTTCCTCCAAGAATACACACACCCTTTCGAATGCTTCATCCTGATCGCTGTCTTTTGGTCTTCCACTTTTTCGTCATTTGGTTAATTCAACTGACGTGAACTGTCTTGGAATGCTTCGCATTGTATGGAAGTTGACATTACATGACAGGTGGTACACACAGTCTGCAGCATGAAGATCACCACCAAAATATTCGATCCGACCTTGAACAGTAGTGGCCCACTCATCCCCTCTTGTTTTGCAATGAACCAGGATAGTTTCAGCAAATGCATAAGTCTTCACACTGCAAATCTTTCTCTCACTTTTTCGTTTATAATCTTTTTTCGTAGTATCAGTTCCACAGAAAAAACAATGCATTTTACTGTCATATCGTCCCAGAGAAACACGAGCACCCCTTTTTACTTAATCAGTACTACTAATAAGATCAAGCTGACCTCCGGTGTTAACGGGATCGAAGTAGTTGTCGAGGCTGAGGTAATGCTTTGCTCATAGTGCTCCATGCGATAGTGTTCCAAGCAGTCCAGTATCTTTAGAGTCTCTGTAGAATTGTTCATCCGCTGCTAATGTTTTATTTTTTCCGTAGTTTTGGTTGTGTCTTTTTCCTGCCCAGTCTAGTTTGTTGAGTGGCGGCAAGTAATGTTTGCTGTCTAAGTCTAAGACCTAAAAAACGGTGATACGGTACTGTCCACTCTCTTTTTTATCTGATCCTTTACCTCGTCGTATTGTGATTTGTTTGGTAATGTTCTCTCTTTTATCCTGTTCAGTATTGTGTCATTGTTATTTTTAGTTATTGCATCATGTCTTGTAGAAAATTTCATATGTCACAGGCCAGGTGTCATTTAGTAAAGGCACTATTCATTTCCTGTGACGGGCACCCAGGTCTAGTGTATTATTATTACGTAAATAATACCCAATATTTAATTTTATTACTGTGGACTGGTATTCTTACGTAATAATACTACACCAGACCTGGGTGCCCGTCACAGGAAAGGAATAGTGCTATTACTAAATACTTGCCAAGCAGAATTATCCTTTTTTGAGGCTAAACAATGTCCTTTTTGTTTATGTGAACACTAGTTCCGGCTTTAACAATGACTTGCACGGTTGACACCTGCAGCACCCTTTTCTCGAAGCACTACGGTCTCATCACAGTCCAAATCCTGTTCGCATAAAGAACAGGTTTCTCTACTGGCGGCTGAACTCATGTTTGACTCTGAAAATATACGAAAATATATGTGTATTAGTATATGGAGCTAGTGAATTGTTTGTGAGGGCAGTTTTTGATGGGGTAAAACGTGGTCTCTTTGAGTTTTTCAGTTGTTTTCACAGGGATCCTATACCCTATAAAACAATTTCATTTATATACGGAGGTATATCCGATTAATTGAAGAAAGTAATAATTCACCACTGGTATCCATATAAAAATAATCACCCGTATGCCTGTTTGTGAACCTGGGTGAGTGCAATAAGGGGTTATGGGGTACGGGTACCAATGTGGATGTAAGGAGGGGTTTAGGGGTCGGGTACCCCTAGATATGGTATAAGGGTTTATTTGGCATCACTGGTAACTCTTTTCATGTGAAAGTTTGCACCTAAAAACAAGTAAAAATCCAAGATTTATTGATTTATCATGAAAACTGACTCAGTTAGTGCTTCATGTGTAAATAGAAAATGACTTGTAAACCAAAACAAGTCATATTCGAAATTTAAAACTTCCCCATAATTGGATCTTGTCCAATTTTTTGTATGTTGTAGACTAGACCCAGCCTAACATAAAACTGCGAAAAAATAAAATGTTGCATTTTTTTTTAGGTAGGGGTACTCTGGCAGTATATTGACCGTCTAGTTATGGGCGACCATAAATATCTGAAGAAGACATTGTGTATCGTCTTGATGTGCTTCATGCAACTAATGGTGTCCATATAAAGGTGTATTAAAAAAAAACTTTAATAAAAATTAAATAAAAGGAAAACAAATGTAGTCAAGATCTCAATTGTCTTCTTCATAATAAACCTTTTAAATTGTAAAGAGACTTTATGACGACACTCTCTTTCTCTCTCTCTCTCTCTCTCTCTCTCTCTCTCTCTCTATATATATATATATATATATATATATATATACTATTATTATTATTATTATTATTATTATTATTATTATTATTATTATTATTATCATTATTATTTACTATATCCACATGTTATAAAGAGATATAATATTATATGTATCGATTTTCAGTATTTACTTCAAACGTGATTTTTTTAATGGAAATCGCTCAGACAAGGCATAAAGCCACTTGATGTAAGTAGCTAAAAATACTACTTCAAGGTCAAAAACTATCCAACAATAAGTGTTAGATGGATAGATTCCGACCCAGAAAACAGCAATTATTCCTCCTTTGTCAGAAACATCGCTCATATAACGTGAGCACTAAAGAACAAAACAAGGGAAGCGAGAGTTACGAGGCTGCCAAAAGTCAACCGAAAGTTCACTTTCTTCTCTTTTACTTGGTTAGCTAGCTAGACTAAACACCACGTGCATATATAAAAACACCTGGTAACACGAATTACATGCATTTTAGCCTGGTGATTTCCTAGAGGGATGAAATGCGGACGCCTCTGTGTAGCTTAATTGCCATAAATATATGTTCATAACTTACTATATCTAAATGAATAAATGCAAAAGGATTTTTCATTCATACCAAAACAGGTACAGGTTATTTAATTCAATTTTATATTTAAACAATTTCAAACACATTCTATATACCCAACGGAACACTGGCAAAACACACTGACCAAGATGCTTAATTTGAATAATAATTTTATAAAAGCTCTCCAATAAATCATATTCTGCACAATTCATTTCTATTTTTGTACTCACCTTTCCTTACATAAATGTAATACTTTTCTTCATAGTAATATTAATATTCTTGGTAGTAGTAATATTAATTACAATTATTTAATGAAAAACGTTTAATATCAAAATGAAAACATAGGCAAGTAGATAGAAAAGTAACTTTATTGGATTTGGTAACAGTTATTTGTTGATTGTTAGTTTTGTTTTTTCAACCCTTTTTTTGGCCAATCGCCTCGCTTTTATAAAAATCTCTTCATTTTTTATACTTATACAGGATCAAATTTCACCATTGGAATATATCAAATAACACCATGACAATCACCTTTGTTTTGTTTTTTTCAAATTACCAAAATGTGAAAAGAACATTGTTTCTTTGCTTTTCTGTAGATAAGGCTACAGCTTTATTAATTACTGCCCAGAGGATGGGTAGTTTTTGCTAGTATATATATATATATATATATATATATATATATATATATATATATATATATATATATATCTTTATTTATTGAAAATAATTTAAAAAGTTTATTCTCTTGTTATAATGCAGACGAGTTTGATAAAAACGAATTCTTTGAGGAGGGGGAGACAAATGAATTTATGTGCCTTTGTATGAATGTCTCTGCATGCTTCTCAGTGTGTGTGTGTGGGTGTGTGTGTGTGTGTGGTGTGGTGGCGTGAGGGGTTAAAAATCGTTTATTTTCTACGAACAGCACCATGCAATATCGGATTTCAGATTAACTGCAGAGACTTCAGGATTCACTTAATTTTTTAGGGGGGAGGGGGATGGGGAGAGCTGGTTTGTTTGTTGTTGTTGTTAATATTTGTCATGCTCTACAAAGTCCCCCCTTCCCCGACTCATGCCTCACATCTGTTTGTGTTTGTCTTCCATTTGCCAATAAGCCATTTGGAATAGATGTACCTCCCACACAAGTGCACAGAGTACATACATCCCTTCCTCCCTCTTACTCTCACAGTTTCTCAAGGAATCTTGCAAATTGCCTCATGGTGGTTTATGATGCTAATTAAGGAATCAAGTAAGCCAAGTTCGAATCCAATCATATCGATTACATCCATGCTAGTAAACGTAATAGATCGGGTTGAATTTGAACTTACCTTAATCGAGTATAACATCTCTATCTTTACAAAGTTAGGTATGTTTATATGTTTATATATTTGCATGCACAGGATTCACTCCTAAACTAATTAACCGATTATTCTAGTAGAGTAAGAGGATTATATAATAATGAAGGAAAGGAAAAGGAGAGATAGTAAGTAAATTTGTATGAATCGGCATGACTTAGGAATTCCCGCATCCTGAGACACATGAGGCGTTAAAGTGTTCCACATCGCGTTTGTTCTGTAGCCAGATCAGCAGCGTCCCTCCAGCTTCTGCCCATTGCTTGCAAATCTCTCTAACGACATTAAAAGTTAATACAAGTTCAAGTGTCTCATAGAAAGATTTTGAACTGAAAAACCGAGTTTTTTTTAGTAAATATCCTTTAGGAAAAACCTATGAGTTGGTTCATGCCACTGAAACTAGTCAAGAGCAATAGATTATGTTCAATGGACAGTGTTCGACGCAGCGGTAACAGCAGCAAATATTGGTTTTACATATCGACTCTCAATTGGACAAAATCTACAATCAGCAGATTCTTTCAGCCAATCAGAGAAGCAGAGATATATAAACGCCCAAACACACAGTTTTCTTTTATTTGTTTTCTGTTTTTCTTCCACATACAACACACGTGCATATAACATCATCCTGTCTAGATCCTGTGTTCTCGGAAAGTCGCACACACATAACTAGAGACACTCATAAACTCCTAAACATAGCAACAGAAAATACACACTGTTAAACGAACGCATGTGCACAATTAATGCACACACTCTCTTACTAACAAAAAAGGCACGCTAATATACACACGTATCTACAATGTCTATCTCATTTACACACACGTAAATGCACAAGACGACAGCCGAAATGAACATGTCTACTCAATTTCTCGTTACAGACGAAACACCTTCTTTCACCTAGAACGTTCTCGGACAGTCTGAACTCTTAATCTTTACCAACCCTTCATTTTTTTATTGTCTTAAATTGTCAAATAACAATTAAATGTTCTGCAAAGATAGACTTTGTCATTCTTTCATTTAGTAATGTCCTATCTTCAACCATTTGTCCAGATGACTGGTTGGAATTTTTTTTTCAAACATAATTCAATCCAAAAACTAAGGACTAATTTAGCAACAACATCAATAAAATGCAGTTTTTTTTGTACTAATGAGTCATCGCTTATCAAGGCCCAAAGGCCACTTGAGGATGAGGGTTAATGAGTTTGTAAGGTGTGCAGTGAGACAAATACCTTGAGACTTGAAGACGATGATTGAAACTGGGCAGAATTTGATTACTAAAGAGGACGGCTCAAAAGGATTTTGTTAACATTAGCCTTGAAAACCACCATGTTGTAGTCAGCTAGGAAGCAGCCCCATAATATTGTATTTCACATACGGGTAGTTCTTAGAAATAAACTTTGCTCAGATACTACTTGTAGCAGTAGAATTAGCCAACCATTTTTTCAGTGGTCCTATGAACAGATTGGATGTAGGCCTTCCATTTTAGGTCTGGGGTGAAAGTCTGTATTGGTAGCTTATCAAAGTAAGGAGCTTCCTCAAGGAGAGAAACATTCATTTCTGCTTGGGTAAAACAAGGGTCCAAGTGTTGGTGATGGAAGAAGAGATGCTTCATTTTTGAAATGTTGAAAGTAACAAGCCACTTTTCCACCATTGCACCATGTGCTCCAGATCAGAGGAGAGGAAATCAGCGAGAGCTTGATTACCAGTGCTCTTCAATGTGTTGCCATAGACAGTTGTATCATCTGCATAGATGTCGACAAGTGATCTCAGAACGTGACTAGACAGATCATTAATATATATTAGGAAGAGAGTTGGGCCCAGGTTAGATGCTGGAGGAATGCCGACTTTGATACATCTTTTAAAAATAGGATGGAAGTTGATAACATACATACAAACATGAAATTGTCAGCGTATTATTATATAGATGTTTTATGTCTTCCATGAGGCTATATTTTTTTATTATTCAAATGTGAAGAAATTTATAATTTTTAGCTGAGAAAAACATTTTCTATCTATCTATCTATCTATCTATCTATCTATCTATCTAAGTAAGTTATGAAAATATATCTATGGCAATTAAGCTACACAGAGGCTTCCGTGTTTCATCCCTGTAGGGAATCGTCAAGCTAAAATACTATATATATATATATATATAGATCACCAAAGTTAAGCGACGTCGAGCCTGGCCAGTATTAAATGGGTGACCATTTGGGACTACCAGGTGCTGTATGTGCTCTCTGTTTATCTCGGCATTGTTTCCAGTCGTCTTGAACTGCTTGCCATTGGAATCAAGCAGTGTCGACTCAGGAGAGGTGTTGGTAGGGATTGCGCAACCCTTGCTTCATAATTACACGCGCAGCCAGCCCCTTATAGGGGTATCCATAGTCTCTCTAGACTGAATGGAGGGCCTAAAAAAAAAAATATATATATATATATATACATAATGTTTTTTCTCAGAAAATTTTTTCCTCTGCTAAAACTTATAAATTTCTTCTAATTAGAATTTAAAAAAAAATAACCTCACAGAAAACATAAAAACATCTATATAATAAAATGATAAGTGATCAAAAATGTACCTGAAAAGCGCTTTGCCAGGATGTAATAAATTAAAGTCCAAATGGCTTAAAAATTTTGGTTTGAGATTTTCATTTTGACTTTATTCTTGCTCTGCATTGCATTCAGCTCTCTTACTCATGATCTCCTCCCAAAAACACTCCATCCTTCACAGATCCAACATATATATATATATATATATATATATATATATATATATATATATATATATATATATATATTACTATTTCATGTATCCACATTTTAGCCTGAAGATTCCCCCCGAGGATGAAACGCGGGAGCCTCTGTGTAGCTTAATTGCCATAAATATATTTTCATAACCTTATATATATGTATATATATATATATATATATATATATATATATATATATATATATATATATATATATATGAATAAAGATAGGGATAAAATACTCCGACGTAATTGAAAATGAAAAAGGGAATGTGTTCATCAACGTTTCGTCTTTATTGTAAGACTTCCTCAGGATGAAGAAAAATGAAGAAAAAATCATACAAGCATCAATTTGATTTGCCTGAAAGCGGCGAGTTTCAGCTAGTGTGTGATTGAAAGAAAAATCAATGATTGTTTTTCTTCATTTTTCTTATATATATGTTTTTATAACAAACATAAGGTAGCCGTCTTTCGAATCCTGTTTGATTGTCTCCGGGGGGGGGGGGGGAGGTCCATTTGTTTTTGATGCCTTTTCCTTCATGTGAGTTTTCTTCCATGTACTCCAAATTACTATGCTTTTATTGGAACATTCATTTAAAAAAAAACATCCCCTTTTTCCTTCAGTTTCTCTCCCATGGTTTTTGACGTTATAAGATGTTGCTACAATTTTAGAAAGGGTATTGAACTGTAATTTTTGTACCTATCTGCCAAAAAACATGTGTAAGATTGAAAGCGTTGTTTTTTTTTTGTATACAAGATGTAAATAATAAACATCTACCCAGGTGTTGAGAGAATCGTAAAATAAAAAAAATATTAAAAAATGTTTTAAATTGAGGGATTTCATGAAAATTATGATTTTGGATTGATTACTGCATGGTCATTGGAATGAATCAATATAATATAATATATATATATATATATATATAATATATATATATATATATATATATATATATATATATATATATTATATATATATACATATGTATGTATGTGCTAAATGAAGCTGTAGCATATACATGTTACCTACCATAGACCATAGTTCACCCCTAGGTCAATAAATGGGTTGTAGGAAAAAAGAAAACTTCTGTCAAGCTGTCAGGTGCAGATGAGTTAGTAAGGTTTGAAGAAGAGGCCAGGAAGCTTGTTTATTTGTGCACTCAACTGAATGACTGAATTAGTGAATGCAGACATCTCAGCTGAGACTAATAACGCAGAGACTCCTGAAAACATGTCTACTGCCGTTGCTCTTGGGCAATATTGGCTCTTGTCTAACAATAGCTTTTATAGAGGGTATCTATATCTATATTTATCTAAGATTATGTATGTATACATGTTATATATTTGTATGTACTATTCACTCCTAAACTAATTAACTAATCATTATGAATTTTGGAACATAGCTGTTAGGCGTAAGGAGTTGTAACGTGGGCTATATTTAGTTTAATTTAGTTTTATGCAAAAGGGAGTGGAAGCCTTTTGTGAAAATTCAGATAACTCTGATTTTAGTGTCATTTTAACAATAGATATTAGACATCAATTAATAAATATTCCCCAAATTTCGGTTTCTTTTGGAATATTTTAAAGGGTTTTTAGGGAGTATAATATGGGCATACAACTTCTCATTTGAAATATTTTAGATTTGCATTAAATTTGATCATTAGACACCAATTAAGTAAGATTCTCTGAATTTCAATTTCTTTTTAAGACCCCTTAAATTTTAGACAGTAGACATCTATATATATATATATATATATATATATATATATATATATATATATATATATATATATATATATATATGAAGGAGAATGGAAAGGAATTAGAGAAAGCAAAAGCCAAATCAAAATTCAATTCAAAAGTTCAAAGTAAGGTATATTCCGCAAAAAGGCAATTTATTCAAGTTAATTTTTCCTTAAGCCAGGCTTTTCAAAGATCAAAATCTTATCATCAGAGGAAGTCGCTGGGATAGATAAGTTGGCAATGGCCAAGATTTAAAATTTGAAAAAATGAAATAAAAGTTGTAGGGAAAGAAACGCAGGGCAAAACTGTGCCAGGGTGCAAGCAAATGTCCGATTGCCAAAAAGTCCGGTGTCGAAGAGTCCAGCGGAGAGAATAAGATGTAGATAGGTAGGTCGTTAGAGGCACGAGAAGTAATGAGAGAAGTTTCAAAAGTTTTGAAACCTCTTTTTATATATATATATATATATATATATATATATATATATATATATATATATAAGTGACATAGTGTGATGTAGGGTTGATATGCCGGGTTCGAGTTACTACTACATCACTTTCACTAATATCCTTGGGAAGGTATGATTTATATATCCCCCACTAGCTATGTATTAAATAGTAGGGAAGACTAGTTTCAAGCCTTTGTTGTGCACTAGTCTTTCTTATTATCCCAGCATTGTTTCCAGTCGTCCTGAATTTCTTCACTGGACTCAAGCAATACTAGTTCAGAAAAGAATTGTACAACCTTTGCTTCACACTTTACTGTAGGCTCGTTATCATTATAGATGTCTGGTGATACCAGATCAGGCTGCCCTGTGGCTCCCTGAGACGAAATTCACCTACATTGACGTTTTTTTTTTTTTTTTTTTTTTTTTTGTAAAACTTAATTATGTTCTACAAAACTAAAAACAAAAACAACAGCCCCTCTCCCTTTCTCCCTCCCCTTTTTTATTTTATTTTTAGAACTTGAAGCATAAATCTTTTACTATAATGACCAGATTCGGCATTGAATAACCCAGAAAGGGTTGATATGCCGTAAAACAAAACTACCAAACCAAAAACGATGATTAAACATTTGAAGATATAAAGAACTTGAAGCATAAAAACTTTTACTATAATGACCAGATTCGGCATTAAATAACCCAAAAAGGGTTGATATGCCGTAAAACAAAACTACCAAACCAAAAACGATGATTAAACATTTGAAGATATAAAGAACTTGAAGCATAAAAACTTTTACTATAATGACCAGATTCGGCATTAAATAACCCAAAAAGGGTTGATATGCCGTAAAACAAAACTACCAAACTACCAAACCATTATAGATGTTAGGAAGTGTTACGTTATTAGTTTGATAAATATGTTTCCTACATTTTACATTCTCCTGTCATTCCAATGTATACGTTTTCTGTTTTTTTTTTAGTATACCACGTTTGACATATACCAAGTGATTTTATTTCACAGTGACAGTTTTTTTTTCTGGTGTTTGCAGTGTATTATACATCTTGTAACATATATTTCATGCAACAGTACCTAAGTTTGAGTAGGTTCCTTTTAAATATTTTGTTTAGATTGGTAGATAACTTACATTAATTTCCCCCACTCTAGGGTGATCCTGACTCTCTATCTGACACAAACAATCCAATCAAATCATATCTTCAGTTCTCTTCATGCCCAATCATTCACAATTCCTACAGGTCCTCAGATGATTGAGAACACTCTATCTTTGATCGTCTCTAAAGTCAAAAATTGGCACAGCAATAAAAGGTAAGACTCAGAGTTTGTCATGAATTTATAAGAAAGAAACATTTTTATTGGGCTGATAATGTTGCTGCACATCTGACAAACGACAGAAGGGAGAAATTATGTGGAATTGCAGATTTTCGGGGACCTTACCAATTCTTTATTTATCAAGGATCCTTCAAGCTAGTTCGTATCGTATCTGGCTTCCTCTAGATTTAACTAGAAAATCTCTCTTCTTTCTCTCTCTCTCTCTCTCTCTCTCTCTCTCTCTCTCTCTCTCTCTCTCTCTCTCTCTCAGACCTCATGTGATGTCATATCCGCTGGATCACCTGTTCCCACACTACTTCAATGTTTACCCAAGGTTCAGCGTGTTTATCTTTGCTGACCCTTCGGCTGTGACATTTCCTGCCACTCTTGAAGTATTTGTTGTCCTAACCCTACCCCTAATCCTAACCGTAACCAAAATAAACACTAGCTGATCTACTCATTCAATATGTAACAGATGTTGGGAAGTGGTAGTTTATTAGTTTAATTAATATGGTATGGTGGGTTATATCAAATTGTGTTTCTATTTCAACTTGGAGTTCTCGTTTTTATGGTGGTGTATGTTAATTCTTTTGTGAACACACTGTGCTTTGAGGCTGTTTTGTCATGTCCTTTATCTTTGTTGAAGATAGTCTCATTCGATAAGTCATCAGATCATCTGTGACTGATGGATTGTGGGATTTGTTTTATATTTGTTTGTGAAAGTGTGTATATATATTGAGTTATAGTATTGTTTTTTAAATTGAATGTTTTTATGTCTATTTTGAATTCTATTTCTCTGAAGATGTTTATATTTTTTTTCTAGTTTTATCTATCGTTAGTTTGTTAGAACTTCTCAATATAGAGGCTGTCATCTCTCTATAATTCCTTATTTATAATTACTCCTGGTGTTGTTAGTATGTGTATTTCCATCAACGCACACGCTTCTGCTCCATCAGAATTACCCATCATCATGTCAAAGTGAAAGATTAAAGATCGACTTGTCCTGAAATATAAAAACCAAAGAAAAAATAAAGAAAGGTAAACATTTATTGCTATTTATCCAATAACGATTACCTTGAATTTGAAAATACTTGGTTCACCAGATTACATTGTCAGTGATGCCTTAAATCTTACATTCGTGTGGGTATCAGATCTCTCAACATCATACCTACTCACGAAGCTGACCCAGCTGGAGTTGATTAAATTTCTGCTAGCAATCCATCCCATAAACAAAGTTCCCCTGATTAGAAGAAGATTGACACACCGAATATTCAGAATCTCATTTTATTCGGCCTTTTATCAATTTCTATAACTGAAGACTATGCCCCTCGGAACTGTGGGGAGATAGAAATGCGATGTGAGTGAACGTAAAAAGTTGTAGCATGCATGAGTTACTTCTTTTCTTTCTCCGTTCGTTTCTTTTTCATTTCTTCCTTTCAGTATTGAGTGAAAATAGAACACAATCAAATCAATAGCTCCATGCTATGTCTGCTGTCTCCTCTGAAATAAAAAAAAAACATGATTTCACATAAAGGTGCAAATTCTACAATTTTCAACCAATGAAATGTATGCCTGCTGTTTAAAACAATAAACTTAGCGAGCTTCTAATAAAAACAAGAAAAACAGGGGAGAGTTCAACAAAGCTAGAAACAAGAGAAAGCGCCATAACATTATGCTCACCTCACTCCTGCCCTTCGAGGTTAGGGGAGGCAAATGAATACTCAATTCACACACACACACACACACACACACACACACACACACACACACACACACACACACACACACACACAGAAATTCACATACATTCACACACTGACAAAGGCTTCATATGCACAATGTCTCTTGAAAGCACACACACATATTCCAACTGGTGTGCCATCTCCTCAGGCCATTCAGCGCGCCCATCGGATTGCGGATGAGGGTACCCCTCTTTTTGAGAGTAGCTTTGAATAACCAATAAAAAGCCGTGGACAAAGTGGAAGAAAACATGAAAAGATGAATAAATTAAAACATACAAACTGGAAGGCCGGCACCCAGGATAAAAAGGGCCCATCAACTTGTTTATGCACCAGGCAGGAAGAGATATGCAATGGTAAAAACCTTTTTTCCTCTGAAAATGTCACTATGGACATGTCAGAGGCCAGACAGGGACAGTCACCAGGCCTTGATGAAGAAGACCCTGACACTCAGACCCCACCATAAGCAATGACCAAAACAAGGAATACAAGGGTCCTAAAATCCCAAAAGTGGTCAGTTGCACAAAAGAGGATATTACTGCACTGCTACCATTACTCGATGTTCGAGAAATGGAGCAGTAGCTCAAAAGAGATTCTAACCGAGAGAATCAGGGTGTCTGGCCTCTCTGAAGACAAAAAATAAGCATATAGACATACACACTTCTAACAGTCATGTCTTCTTGCACACTTCAAACATTCTACAAACACAAGAACTTTTAACTTTTCTAACAAACAATTTATACACTCAAAATATCTTTTGCACCTTTCTGTAAAATTGTATATATACAAATATGTTTTCTTCGTTCATCATGTTTTTATCTTTTCAATCACTACACCGTTTTGGTGAATTTAGCACTTGCAAAATGGTGACTCATTCTCAATCATTCAAAAGACTGTTATTTAGAACTGATTAGAACTTAGCACTTATATCCGTTCTGCTACAGGTTCTTGTGGACCATTCCAGTATGAATGCTAAGTAATAATCAGTTCTGGAGGTAGAAGGTTCAATTCTCATCGATATTAAGATTACAATTATAAATTACTTAAGAATTCTACCCGGTTATGGCTAACGAGAGCAAGCTATCCCTGTGAGTTAAATAAAGTATCCTGTTCGAAATTCCATAGATTCCCGAGTTCGACATAAAGATTCCCGAGTTCGACAAAATGCACCTGAAGGTCGGAGGTTACATCGGTCGAAACTTTATGAGCATAACATCCAAGATGAGAACAGTAGTCTGAATTATCCAACTATTACAAATTAACGGTAGCTATTTCAAACAGTCTCTCTCTCTCTCTCTCTCTCTCTCTCTCTTTCTCTCTCTCTCTCTCTCTCTATCTATCTATCTATCTATCTATCTATCTATCTCTTACTCACTCTCTCCCCTTATATATGTGATCTAGCTGAACCAATCAGAGCCTCTGGTATCTCTCAGCATCTCCCTTCATTATGCCACAGTTTTGCATCTGTTTCGATATGTCATACTTTCTGGTTTTCTTTGTCCGTTATTATTTCATCTACTTAAGTTTCTTGAAGCACAGTTTAAACTGCAAGTTGTTCATCCCCAAAGAGGATTGCAGTTGACTGCAAACAAATGGCGCTAATAATAAAAGTCTGAGTTAGAAAGCAGGTTGATTCGTTTGTTCATCTGTCAAATATTCTGATCGGCTAATCTGGTGCGTCTGTTGCAAATCAGGCCGGTGGGTGCTAATCCTTTTATTGATCCAGTATATTGCCTGACACAGGTCTTATCCGTAATGTGTCTGCCTGTTAATCTGCAGATGAGCCATCTTTTTTTCTCCATGTATTTGTCTGTCTAAAATGTTTGTGGCTGGTTCTAATTCCGATGATGGTAAAAACAAAAAGCAAATACAAAAAACAAGAGATTTTCAAGCAGAAATTCTCATAAATCATCAAATCTTCTTAATTGCTTTAAAAAGGATTCAGTTTTACATCGAAAATGATAACTTGTATATATATATATATATATATATATATATATATATAGAGAGAGAGAGAGAGAGAGAGAGAGATAGAGTAGGCTGAGACAAATAAAATAAGCACATTATTTATATCAGTTCCAAGAATTCAAAATATTCAACAAATATTTGGCGTCTGATTGTTTCTAAGACGATATAGAATATTTTATATTTTAGAGAATTTAAAAACGTCAATTCTTCATCGCCCCTCACAACATCACAAATAGAAGTCAAGCAAAAGACAAACAAAAAAACATTAAATTTTACTACTTTACAAAAATACATATTCCTAATTATTATAGGATAAAAAAAACATCCATGAATATAAATTTGTTATAATCCCACTTTTAACACTAATAATAATAATAATAATAATAATAATAATAATAATAATAATAATAATAATAATAATAATAATAATAAAATACAGGTCAAAATAATAATGAAAATATATATATATATATATATATATATATATATATATATATATATATATATATATTGGTGCAGTATGTGACCTGTCGTTCAGTTTTCAGATCTTATTACGTATAGTCGCACTAAAGAGAAGTGATACGACAAAACGGTTCTCTATGGATGACTATATATATATATAATAAAGTAAAGTCGATATTCCCCCTTTTTCATCAGTCATTATAGGTCTGTAAACTAAGCAATATATAGAATTATATGATCATGCTTTATGCCAAGAATTGATGCATGTTTTCGAAAAATATGCGTCCGTTTCGTTCGCTTTCAGTTATTTCTACATTCTTTACGGTATGCCTGATGCTCCTAAAATAGTCTTATACACAGAGAGTCAAAGTAATTTTCACTCACATGCTGAAATCTAATTCCACTACCACCAGCTTACACCGCGAAATATTTTTCATGGGATAAATTGACTTTAATTATTTCACTTTATCATTTCTTGCTATTGCCTTTTACCTATTATACTTTTACTTACTAAATACGGGTCGCTCTCTACAATCTACATTTTCTGTTTTACGGTGTTTTGATTTGCTATAATTCTATTCTGGAGTAATCAAATAAGACTGAGGGACACTAAACAAACAACCATTTAAATTTAAACATGGCGTATCATATTAATCCATTCAGTAATAGCAATTATTACAACGAACTATGCTGTTTCGGTTCAGGGACGTTTTCTTTCTTTCTCTCTTTCGTTTTTCACTTTCTTTCTTTAAATTGCTTCTGTCGTTTTCTTTTTTTAGTTTCATCTTCTTCCAACTTTCATTTTAGTGGGAGGAGGGTGTAAAAACAAGTTACACTGTACTGTTCTTAAATGACATTCGGTTATTCCAAAATAGAACAGAAACAAAACGAAACATTATAATTCACAGTGACGAAGACCTTTTCTTTCTTTTCTTTCTTTCTTAAAAATGTTTTTTTTATTATTATTAAAATACATCCACCTTAGTTACTTGGTGTCTAAATTTTAGCCAACATGCAGATGCCTAGTTGTATATAATACAATTTTGGGTGCTTCTGCTGATGAGCGGCCGTACGAAAAAAATATTTTTCATATATAAAAATTAAATTTATTCCAATAAAACAAAATGAAAGTAAAGTAACGAAATTAAATTAATTTATTGCATTATAACGAAATGTTTTATTGGAATAAATTAAATGTTTATATATGTAGTTGTTTCTTTTTAATTGCATGATTATCTCCCTTGCGAATTATCTGCCCTTGAATTATTTTTAAGAAAAAAGATGAACGCTTACTGAACGAATCGCTGTTATGATACGAAGAATGGAAAAATACTTGTAATTAAAGTTCTAGTGGATAATTTTTTCTACTTTTTTGTACAGTGAGTAAGAATATTAAGCTGAATAAGTATATGATATTGTTTTGATGAAAAAAAACTTTTTTCGTACGGCCGCTCATCAGCATAAGCACCCAATTTTGTTTTGCAATTTTCTATATTCGATAGCATATTATTATGAGGTTTATTTTTTTAGTGTGTTTATTTGCCCCCACCTCACTCCTGCATGAGGTTAGCCACAATGTAAACTACGCATTTCCCGGTAGGGGCGTATCAGGCAGTTAGCTATAAACTAACACAAGCAAGGTATAACCTGGGAGAATGGACCTCTAGGACTGAACAGAAACATAGCTCAGGTCAACAGAAACAAAGCCACTGTCGAACTGTCTCTTAAACCTATCACTAATCCTAAGTTCGTGTGGCAAAAAACATTCCAATAAAAAATTAAAAACCAAAAATTCGCAAAAAAATCAAAGAAACAAATTATTTGCTAAATAATCAGCATTAATATAATCTTATCCACAAATTTCATAAAACAAATTAGTATTACCGACATAAATTGTTTTAACTCAAATACACTTGAGATATTAGAAGAAAACAATTATTTTATTTACGTATGCATTTGTGACCTATTACGTTAGAACAATTAATAGAAATAAGAAAATTAATAATGAAGAGAAAAACTGTAACGGTAGACCTCGTATACTGCTTAACCAAAGGCATCGTTTACCAAGCCACAATATTCGCCCACGAAACCTGAATGACAATATTTACGCATTAAAACCCGAATAACAAAAAACTATCCGTAGGAAAAACTTCTCTAAAATTTAAAACGAGGTATAACAACCACAAAAGCACATTAAATAACAAAAAAAAACACAGATTCAAAACATGACTAGCGAATCATTTAGTAGGCGGGCGCTCGCCAATAATCAAATGAAAAATATAACGATTGGCCAGATCATGCAGATATTTAGACGACCATGTAAATTATGTTTGAATGAAAAGCTAGAAATTTTCAAAGATTCCAAAACTTACTAAACTGTAGAAGCGAAATAGAAACTTACTGAAGACATAGAATAAACTTAACCTTATGCTGAATATATATATATATATATATATATATATATATATATCAATAAATATAAAAATAAGCTAAATAAATTTCTAAAGTAACAACGAGTAACAATATAAATAGAAAAGATAAATTATTTTTATTTTAACACATTTAAAATCGTGGCGCGCCCAGCCGACACCAAACTAAAGAGAGGATGTCAAACAAAGGCAACCAGTCCTTTGTTTGAGAGGAATTCGGCGATTGGCATGTGAGGGAGGTATAACAATGAATATGGTTAGCTAGTTAGAGTAAACACTACTTTGATATAAACTAATCTCTAACAAAAAATCTGCCTATTTAGCTTAATAATTTCCTGCAAGAATGAAACATGGACGTTTCTGCGTCGCTTACTTGCAATATATTTATATTAATACTACTGCTAATAAGTTCTCTTAACGTATTGAGAAATGTTGAAGTAAATACTGAAAATATATATGCAATATATTATAACACCTTATAATATTATATGTGTATATATGAAACAGTAACCATATATATATATATATATATATATATATATATATATATACATATGCGTGTGTGTGTGTGTGCGTGTGTATTATTAATAGTCAGACTTTCAGAATTAAAGCTAAATAGATGTTAATTTTTAACTGCAGAGCATGTATAAATAAATAATAGACGGTTAAATTCCAATAACAATGTCTTTTCATTTCTAAAAAGATCATTTCTTAACGGACCGTTTCGTTAATACTTAGACAGCCAACATATAGAGTTATACATCCCGGTTTTTCTCTGAGTGTAACTCGTCGGAAGAAAGGTAAACAAAAATGTTGTCCAAAATATCAGAAAATAAGAAAAAAATATAATAAAACCCCTCATCACCGAAGCATTTATGTATGTAGGTTCAATAAGGAATATAAGTTTTCGTTTATTTTCATGAACGCCGTATTTAAAAACCTACCAAGCCAACAACAATACGTATACAAACCTATAGATTGTGATACCAACTTGGTTTGTAAAAAAACTGACATGAGTTACATAGTGAGGAAAAAATAAATAAAAAATGAAAAAATAATAAATAAAAATAGATAGAGGGAAAAAGAGAAAGAAGAAAAAGGAAAGAGTTAAAACATACATGCAAATTCTTTATTTTACATTCAAAATAAAACGGAATTTAATTTTTTAATTTAAAAACCAAGGGGAGCAATTATCCATATTTTTAAAAATTAAGATAAGAGTTACTTCCCGCTATCTAATATCAGAATGAGATTCTTACTAATTTTCTTATAATTAATTAATTATTGTTTAATGTCATTAATGTTTTGGATTCTTAATTAGACCTGAATCTCAAAAGTGCGAATTTTGAACGATGCACACAATTTTGGAGAATTTCCTGTTTTATGTTAATTAAGGTATCCTTCGACTTGATTATATGGTACAATTCAAGAATACATAGGTCATATTTTTATTTACCCAGGGTTTATTTATTTGTTCTACCTATAATGGACGATTTATATTCGTATAATACGTTATTATTTAGTAGTTCTCTTACATATTTCGCTAATGATGTTGAGCTATCGTTAGGGTAAGTATTTGGTCTTATTTTAAATGAGCATACGTGATTTCTATACCTTGATGTAGGTATGGTGGATACTATATATAATCTAGTATTATTTCCCTTTATAACATTATGTTTATAAGATATGTTTGAAGTTACACATTTTCCTCTTAATGGGCATTCATTAACATATTTACAATTACATTGAGATCCTAATTGGGGGTTTGAATAGTTATTTGATACATCAATATTTATCTTTCGATTAATTTTAGTATTATTAGAAGCTATAATAGTTGAAGCAAAAGTGATAGCTGTTGAGTATGATAATTTTATACTGTTTTATTAGTAGTCTTACCTCCCTTTATAATTTATTTTCACTTACCTCCCTTTATAATTGTTTCAATTTTATTGCTAAGTTTTAATTGTTTTGAATTACTTCCCTTACTTAACAATCCGTTATATTTTGAAATAAGTTTATTTGAAATTGGCTACTATTGTAAATACTTATCCGGAATTGAAAATTTCCTGGATTTGCTATGAGGGACTCTCTTATTCGATAACTTTCGCATTGATATGACAGCAATATTTTTAACTAAGACTTTATCTCTTTTGTAATAAAATTCTCTGATAATAATTGACGTCTAACCCCTTAATATTTGTTCTTGTTTTTTAACGTTTTGGACGTTTTTAATCTATGTATAAGTGGCCTCTTGTTTTTTGTTTTCTTCTAATTGCTTTCTGATGATTTTCTTTAATTTTTCTATTTTTTTATATATAAATATTATCTTTTATATATGGAAATATAAAAATAATTGATTTGCCTTCTATATAAAAGCGCTTTTGATTTTCTTGTATATAAATATATGTATGGGTACACATGTATGTAGAATACTTTTTTTTCATTTTTTGTAATTACTATATTTTTTTGTAATTATTATAATTTTTGTAATTATTATTTTTTCTTATTATTTGATTTTGATATGCTTCTATTTCCCTTAATTTTACTTTAATAATTTATTTCTACTTTGTTGGCTTCGTATTTTGAATTTTTCTTCTCTGGTATTTTTCCTCTACTCATCATCATTATTATTTTACAGTTTTTATTATTTATTATATTTTATTATATTTTATTATATTTTATTATTTTATTTTATTATGTAATATTCTCTATAATTATTGGGTATCATTTTCATGTTTTTATTTCTTAATTTTATTCTCTTATTTATTTTTTATTTTATTTTATTCTATTCTATTATTATTATTATTATTATTATTTTCTTATTTTTTCTTATTTTTCTTAATTTAATTTTCTTATTTATTTTTTATTTTATTTTATTTTATTTTATTCTTTATTATATTTTATTATATTTAATTATATTTTATTATTTTATTTTATTATATAATATTCTCTATGATTATTGGGTATCATTTTTATGTTTTTATTTCTTAATTTTATTCTCTTATTTATTTTTTATTCTATTTTATTTTATTCTATTCTATTATTATTATTATTATTATTATCATTATTATTATTATTATTATTATTATTATTATTATTATTATTATTTTCTTATTTCTTCTTATTTTTCTTAATTTAATTATCTTATTTATTAATTTATATATTTTTCCTGGTTCATCCTGTATTTTGAATATTTTAAATATTTAATTTGCTGTTTCTAAAGTACCTTCACTGCGATTATCTTTTTTGAATTGACTGATGGAATATATATGGTTGCATAACAAGAGGTTATGTATCCAACATTGTCTGAATATATATATTTTTTTCAAATAGTACTGAAATATGATGTTTTCTTGAATTACTTTTGTATGTGATGTTGTAAAGGGCGCTGATAAAGAGACGATTTGGAGTCATCAGAATTATAATACAAAATAAAATATTTGTCTTGGAAACGATCGTACGCCAAATAACCATTGTATTTGAATTCTCAGATCTAATATAATGTTCAAATTTTGTTGATCTCAACTCACTTTACTTAAGGTGTGTCTGCAAAGTAACAGGACTATTTCAACTCCAAACATAAATTTCTACGGTTGTATCCCCTTTCAAAGTAATCTCCTCCCATGCTCGAGTTTGATGTAGTTTCCTGCCCTTCACTGACACGCTTCTAAGCACTTACAGAAGTACTCTTCTTGAATGTCCATCAGTTGGATCAAAACGGGTCCCTTTGATGATCTCCTTTAGCTTGAGATAAAGAAAAAGTCACATGGGGCAAAATCGGTTTAATAGGGAGGTTGTTCCAGTATGATGATCTTATTTTTATGTATTGCTTACTGGTCGTCATTTGTTCATCATTGCTCATAACTGAACGATCTGAAAACAGAAGAGGTGTTAACATAAGTATGTGAAAAAATACAATGATTGCAGAAAGCGAAGGTTGCAGTTATACAGGGTGGGCCAAAATAAGGGTCCTATCTTTAAATTTGAATAACTTGAATTTGAATAACTTCCACAAAATAAAAGTTAAACTCACCAAACTTTATGTGTGTGTAGACTGACCCTTCCGAGATTTTTTGAAATAAACAAAACAAATTTTAGCCGAAAAACACTTCTTAAAACTTAAAAAAACTAAAGTATTGTTTTTTACACTGTTTTGAGTTTTTTAAGCAAAAATAATGTTTTCTAAATGAGGGTACGTTCCTTAGGGCTAATACGGCTCATGCTTGCTTCGGAAGGGGTCCTTTACTTATTCTAAAAAAAAAATTTTTTTTAAATCAATAAATAAAAAAGTTATGAATTTTTAAAAATAGGACCCTTATTTTTGCCCACCCTGTACAAAAAAAAAATCTTGCTACATTTCAAACTAACCTTGCATATATATATAGGCAAGGAATACAACTGATAAACCAGACTAGCAGCAAAATCCCACCCCCTCACTGCAGAGGTCCCCAGATGCAGGAAAACCTCTTACTCTAATAGCTTCTTACCTCGGACCGCTTGCCTTTGGACTTTTCTCTCTGTAGCATACTTTCCCGACTGTACCAAAAATGCACGAATTTAAATGTAATGTGAACAAATATATTGCTACACAATTCCCCACTTAGGATGCCTCCTATAAATGTAGCCCCTAATCACAGTAGCCCCTTACGTCTCAGTGGCAAATATGCCGTGTTTGGGGGTGAACAAAAGGAATCCATGTAGATATATGTACTTATGTGTATGTGTTTGTTAATATGTGTGTGTGTGTGTGCTGGTTCAAATGTGGACATGTCTTTTGATTAGATATGTTGATAATGTATGCTTATCAATTGTCCCATGCCACCCCCTTGGAGGACAGCGACATTAATACTCATTTCCATAACAACATCTCAAATAAACAAATATCAACAACCGCACGAGTAAAAAACACCTGTTACTAAGTAAGCACACGGCAACAAAACTAGCAACACATTACAAATGAAATCAATAAACACTGGATATCTAATAGGCATTATTTGCAGAATAAATTACTGTGCCCTGGGCTATATGTACAGCTAGGAGGCTATATATTTATTGACTAGAAGTTTTTACAGGTTATATATACAGCAAGTAGGCAATATATTTATTGACTAGAGGTTTTAACAGGTTATATGTAAAGCTAGTAGGTTATATATTGATTGAGTAAACGTTTCAAAAGGTTATATGTCCAATTGGTTGGCTCTATATATATTGACTAGAGGTTTTTACAGGTTATATATACAGCTAACAAGCTAAATATTTGTTGAGGTTTTTACAGGTAATATATATACAGTTAGTAGGCTAGATATTTATTGACTAGAGTTTTTACAGGTTATATTAACAGTTAGTAAGCTATGTTTGTTGACTAAGAGTCTTTTTTACAGTTTATATGTACAGCGAGTAAGCTATATATTTGTTTACTAGAGTTTTTAAAAGGTTATATATCTAGTTATTTTGCTATATATTTGTTGACTAGAAGTTTTATGTAGAGCTAGTAGGTTATGTATTTATTGACTAGACATCTTAAAAGGTTATATGCCTAGTTAGTTGGCTGTATATTTATGGAGTAGCGGTTTTTACAGGTTATATGTACAGCTAGTAGACGATATATTTATCGACTAGAGTTTTTAAAATGTTATAAGTACAGCTAGTAGGTTATATATTTATTGAATAGACGTTTGAAAAGTTTATATGTACAGTTAGTTGGCTCTATATATATTGACTAGAGGTTTTAACAGGTTATATGTACAACTAGTAGGCTATATATTTATTGACTAGACGTTTTTACTGTAATATTGTAGGGTCAGTGTTCGTGCATGATATACATAAAGATCAAAGACAACGTTTTGCTTTATTTAAAACATGAAACAATGAAATAAAAATGGTAATGTTAGTTAAGGGATGGGATCAGAAGTACACAAGGTTCATATAACACACGGTGTTCTTATGCTGATACTACTGCATCATTATGTTCATGGTAGGTGTCCTACAGAGCTCTAATCAAATACTTGTTGAGCCGTCCTCTTCGATAATCAATTCCTCTTAAGTAATCTTCTGCCCATACTACCTATTTGATTCCAATCCTTTTATGGTGGCATTCATTGTCCAACTGAAAATCTCTTTAACACTTATACTCGAGTGGCCCACATGCCTTGATATGTGTTGACCCATTAGTAAAAAGAAGGAAAAAAATGTATATATATACACTGGCGTAGCTAGGGGGGGGGGCGAGGGGGGCGGGCCGCCCCGGGCGGCACACCTGAGGGGGCGGCATTTTGAGAGGGTAAAAATAGAAAGTAGAGAAAAAAATTTTAAAAAACAAAAGTTAACAAAAAATATGAAATTTTATACTATAATTTTATATAATAATAAATTTAAATGAGAACATTTGAAAACCTGAAAATGTTATGAAATGATAAAATCATTTTTATTTACTTTTTTGTCGTTGTTGTTAAAGTCCGAATTTTCGCCAAATAACATGGATGTATCAAGGAGAGAATAGTCCGATGTAGTTTTCTTTTCTTTGTCTTCATAATGTTATTATTAAGAGGGCGAGCCCTCCGAAGAGAAAAAACGTCTTGTATCGGTGCTTTTTTAAATCCGTGTGTGTAATCGCTCGGTTTTCAGAAATTAATTGTTGTTAATAACGTTTCAACTCTTTTAAAAATAGTTTTAATATATTTTAAACAAATGTATTTATGAATGGCAAATAAGGCTATAAATTTATTTTTTGTGAGAGAACTGTCGCAAGGCATCAAGTCGGTTGAAAATTTACAAACAGATTTTTCGCGCCTTTTTTTCGGCAAAGTTATCAATGACTCTATCAAAATTCACTTCCTCGACAAGTTCCCTCTCTATTGAGAGGATTGCCAAGTCTGTAAGTCTTGTCTGGCTCATTGCTGATCTAAGGTAGTTTTTTATGAGCTTCAGTTTTGAGAAAGAGCGCTCACAGCTAGCAACGCTAATAGCTCTGGTGAGGAAAATTCTCAGCAAGATGACAATATTAGGGACGGAATCCCCAAGTTGGTATCTTTGTATAAAGTTCAAAAGTTCAAGAGGTCACTCGATTTTGTCTTTTTCTGAAGCTTTTACAACATACTGTAACCTCTTCTTTTCAGCAAAGAATTTCTCTTTTTCTATATCTTCGTCAAATCCACCAAGCTGACAATCATAATTATCATCAAGCAGATTTGACGGTATAAGAAAAGCGTATTTATTTGCAAGATTGTGAACTTGTTGAAATCTGCAAGATATTTCTTCAGTCAATCTGTCTATGACAGACAGCATTTCCCGTCTCAACTCAGTATCAAAACTCAGCGCTGCATCAGTCAATCCTTCACCATCCATTCGTTTCTTTTTGCGAATACGACGCTCCATGCTTATCCCCATTTCAGAGCAGAGTGTTTTTGACTCGTCTATTGCAGTGTCCACTATCTTTTCTCTATTCTGAAGAAGGAAATCTTTCAACGCCGTCAGCCTGACAGAACTTTGTTGCAGATCCAGCCCTTTTTTTTGAAGATATTTCTGGGCATCATTGATTTCTGGGAGAATAGTTTTCCAAAGGTTCAGAAATAAAAGAAACGGAAACGATAGTACCGAGTTGAGAATTAAAGATGCATCTGATCTTGTGGTTGCATTTTCTCCTTCTTTTCATACTTAAAGGGGAACTTTCATATAAATTTTTATCGAATAGGTGCGAAAAGAAAGTTGGATATTTGGGTGTATATACACCGACATCAAAGAGGAAATAACATTAGATGCGAAAGTTTGAATTCATTAATTTTATTACTGTCCAAACGTTTGTTTTTGTAGCATACTTTTTATAACTCCTTGTAAACTTTACAATTGCTAGCTGGGGGATCGGACAAAATCACCCCGGGCAACCCCCACCATCTACTTAAAACAAAAGGAAAACAGATAAAATCTCAAATGAATAAAAAATATTAAAAATCAGTTTTCATATTTTAATTTTAATTTAATTGAATTTAGGAAAATTAGATACCGTAGAACTAATTTTCGCAAGGTATGAAAATTAAGAATAATGTTAACTTAATAATAATGGACCAGTTTTCCTACCTAGCAAAAAATTTTCCATGGACGAATTATCCATGGGCGAATTATCCATGGACGAATTTTCCGGGCACCCAAATGCCGGGGGGGGGGGCGGCAAATTTTACTACCGCCCCGGGCGGCAAAAGGTCTAGCTACGCCACTGTATATATATATATATATATATACAGGTTGTTCCAAAATAATGTATATAGATGGTGCACCTCCCCACTTTGAGAGCTTATCTGGATGAAAACATGCAAAACAGATGGATTGGAAGAAAGGGGAGAATTGAATTCCAACATAGATCACGATGTTTGACTTCCTTTGGATTTCTTTTTATGGGTATTTCTTAAAGACAATGTTTACAGCAGGAAACCTAGAAAGATTGCTGAAATCAGAGTAACAACTGAAGAAATATATGTTCAACTACCGGAGGAAATGTTGCTGGAGATCTGTAGGCTAATTTTCTCACGATATGAAAAGTGTATTGAGCAGAACGGGTTGGGGTTAGGTTTCATTTTATGAGCATTCTTAAATCTTGAACTCCCTCCCTGCTCCCTGTTTCCCCGACTGTACTGACATGCAGAAATTTAAAACTAATGTGAACAATCATCTCGTTCACCAGTTCCCAATTTAGGATGACCCCCAAAACTTTAAGCCTAATTCTCAGTAGCCCCTTACGTCTACAATGGCAACTTACCTTGTTTGAGGTGAACTATGTTAAAAAAAAAAAAAATCACCCCAAGTAACATTTACCGTTTTTTAAAGTTAACTTTTTTATTTTTTTGTTAATTTTACTCTCAGAATCTTTAAATTTATATTCTTTCTTTTTTTGTTTACAAGTCAAAATCAATAATTCACCCAAAACAAGGGGACACACTGCCACTGAGAAATAAGAAGCTACTGTGAATTAAGGGCCAGATTTATAGGGGCGCATCCTAAGTGGGGAGTTGTACAGCAAGATACTTGTTCACATTACATTTGAATTTTTGCATGTTGGTACTGTCGGGGAAACAGGGAGCAGAGAGGGAGTTCCAAAGGAAGGTGGTTCAAGGAAACAAGCTATTAGAGTAGAAAGCCTTCTTGTAATTTTACTGCTTGTCGGGTTGGTCGGGGGTATTTACATTGAGGTGGCACAAGGGCAGCAAGTTCGTCTGTGCACATTCTGTTGAAGTACTTGTAAACCAATCGCAGGGGTGCAACATTGCAGCGATGGGACAGGGGCTGAACTTTTTTAGAAAATGTGGGGCATATTAGTTAGCGTCTTTTGTGGACCCTCTCCAAGAGGGAGAAACTAATGGTTGATGCACCAGCACAAATGTGGCAACAATACTCTATGCATGGACGAATGGTGGCTTCGTAGAGATATACAGGATACTTTTCTAGTTGGATAGAGAGAGCCCACCTTCTTTGCAACAGACTTGGCAGTATCTTCTATGTATTTATTCCCGTTCATGTTACCTGTGCCAAAGAGTTTGAATGTTGGCCTCTCAGGAATGGAACTATCAGCCAAATAGGTAATGAATGAGTTATAACGATTCAAAGAGTGGATACATTATTTTAGGACACCCTGTAGAGAGATAGACATAACATACAAATCAACGTCTCAGTAATGGTCATTCAGACATGATTCCAAAATTGAAACGAATCAAGACAATAGACCTTTTACATATGAATGACTCAATATCTTTTCTAGATAGAGCTTTATAAAAATAATAAATCTTGAATATCTTAACAATCTACTGCAGTTTCATGCTTTATCTATTCTTCCACGTTAAGATATTCCTGAGCGATGTTTATACATTTTGATAAAAACCCAAATTGCCAAACAAAAGAAAATTTGTAATTTTTATTCAAATAATTTAAAATCACTATTAACACACTTTAAAAAAAATTAATAGACCATGAAACTGAAGTAAAGTCTTCAGATAAGCCATATTCATTATATATATATATATATATATATATATATTTGTGTTATAGTGGAATAATTCCAGGAGGAAATCCGGGTATGAGAGCTCAATGTAGTAAACAGAGCAATAATAAAATATAATAACACGAAATCACATAATTGTCGATGCAATAATTTATTTCAACCGTTCGGTTTTTTCAAGCATCACTCAGACAATTACATTTTTGAGACTGATAGAAAATTGAATTTCCCTACCACAGTTCCAATACAATCATAGATGGTGGTAGTAGCAACCAATTTGATACATCTTTTATAGAGAGGGGGAAAATTTAAAACTTATATTTAACTATGGCGGGCGAAGGGGAGGGATCTTTAAGTTAATCAACTAAAAACTGCCATGTCAAAATTATGACACATACGACTTGGCGATATCAACCATATAGGCAATTTTACTCACGCGCATACACAAAACTAAATACGCACACATTATATATATATATATATATATAACTTAATGTCTGTATGTATGCATGTCTGTGTGTTTGTGTTTGTGTGTGTGTGCCTTATAGAAAAAAAGAGAGAATCTAGATAAAATCTAAAAGTGTATTCCTATGTAAAATTAATCTAGATAGATAATGGTAGTATTCCCAAATCTCTAAATGTACATCTAAGTGGGCTATGGGGCAGATTTCGTCTGGGGGTCGATTATTTCAGCTATTTTCAGTATAATTTCAATTTCATTATGTATCAATTTAAATAGAAAACAATTATATTATTTAGTAATTTGTAAAAAAAACTTCAAGTCATTCCTGAAAAAAAAAAGCAAATCATTCCCTAAAATTCAACCGGAAATGACATCAGAGGGAGGCTGCGGGGGGGGGGGGATTAAACATTAATAGACGCTAATTCTGGGGAAATTCCGATACCGGCCTTGATTCTGAGACGAGTTCTAGGAAAGAGGAGGTGTACTCTCCGAGGCTTTACCTTGATACCCATGTCATTCAAACAACTAATCCGGAAATGACGTCATAGGGAGCTGGAGAAGGGCGTCTCTAAACTTTTAGTTCTTTGGTACAACAGGAGTGCGTCTCTAAACTTTTAGTTCTTTGGTACAACAGGAGTGCGTCTCTAAACTTTTAGTTCTTTGGTATGACAGGAGCGTGTTTCTAAACTTTTAGTTCTTTGGTATGACAGGAGCGTGTTTCTAAACTTTTAGTTCTTTGGTATGACAGGAGCGTGTTTCTAAACTTTTAGTTTTTTGGTACAACAGGAGTGCGTCTCTAAACTTTTTGTTCTTTGCTACAACAGGGGCGCGTTTCTAGACTTTTAGTTTTTTGGTACAACAGGGGCGCGTCTCTAAACTTTTAGCTCGTTGGTACAACAGGGGCGTTTCTAAACTTAGTTCTTTGGTACAACAGGGCACGTCTCTTAACTTTTAGTTCTTTGGTATGACAGGGGCGCGTCTCTAAACTTTTACTTCTTTGGTACAACAGGGGCATATCTCTAAACTTTTAGAGAAGAATCAGATGGGAAAAGGGGAAAGAGAGGGTTGAAGAGGGAGGGAAATAATGGGGACGAGGGAAAGAGAGACAGCTAGAGAAAGAAAGGGAGATTGGAGTTTTTATATAAAGATGTTACACACACTATTTAATTTCTACTACTTTGTGTTTATTTTATCGCCCCCGGGCAACGCCATGCTAGTATATATATATATATATATATATATATATATATATATATATATATATATATATATATATATAAAGTTAGGTATGTTTATATGTTTGTATATTTACATGTACAGGATTCACTCCTAAACTAATTAACTGATCATTATGAATTTTAGAACACAGCTTTTAGGCATAAAGTGTCCAAATGTGGGCTATAAATAAAAAATACTGTAGTTTTATGCAACGGTAGCAAAGAGGGTGCAGAAGCCCTTTGTGAAAATTAACATATCTCTGATTTTTGTGAAATGTTAACAATAGGTATTAGACATCCATTAATAAATATTTCCCAAATCACGGTTTCTTTGTAATATTTTAAAAGGTGTTAAGGGGGCATAATATAAACACAAGCTCCAATTTAAAAATTCAAATATTTGCATTGCATTTAATCAATAGTCATTAAACACCAATTAAGCAAGATTCCCTAAATTTCAATTTCTCCTAAAGAGATCTTAAACTTAAACCTTAAATTTTAGACATTTTCTAGAATCAAAATATAATATGCAATAGATTTCGATAAAAATTTGAATAAAGATCCTAGAAGTAAATTTTAATAGCATTATATCTTGATTTTAATTCTTGTAAGGGGACATAAAAGTGGTGCAAAACTGTTCTTTTCGGAGCATTAATTTTACCAGTCCTGCAACAGGTATTTTACTAGTTATATATATATATATATATATATATATATATATATATATATATATATATATATATATATATATATATATATATATGTATATAAATGTGTGTGATTTATTGAAGGTTTATCGAAGCATTCCGTTCAGGCGGTTATACATCACCACAAAAGACTGTTTATTTCAAAGTATTATTTATTTACGATATAGATTAAACTAAAGATGTTTCTTCCTACACGTGTTTCACTACCAAACAGGTCCTTGCTTAGCAGATCATCAGGAAAATTAAGTACTTGGATTAATAGTTTCAGCAACTGATAATAGGCCATGTGGTGTTGCCCCAATTGAGGTCACTTAAGAAGAGGACCGAAGAAGAAAATAAATAAAGAGAAAAAAATATAAGAAATATAAAAATGTCTTAAAATGGTAGCTCGCAATATTTTCTCAGTAGTGTTGCTGCTAAGTAAAACAGCAAACAAGATTAGTCCCAAATGCATTCAAAAAAACAAGAAACAATGTGCTAGAATACCTCGTCGGGCGGCACAACGATGAAAGGACGATGAAAAAGCATACCCCCCAGACGAAAACAAAACATTCAAAATACAGATCACAAGTGTACCACTCCAATCTACTTTTGTGGTGATGTATAACCGCCTGAACGGAATGCTTCGGTAAACCTTCAATAAATCACATATAAATGCTCTGTACGGTGTAAATGAGTATCATCGAGCTTACTTTTATTGGCCTAATCCCGGTCTTCACTGAATAAACTATCTTCTAAGTGAAAAATCTCTCTCTCTCTCTCTCTCTCTCTCTCTCTCTCTATATATATATATATATATATATATATATATATATATATATATATATATAGTTAGAGTTTTCTTTCAACATTTTCTTTTGATGAATTTAAATTATGTAAGATTTTGTTTCATAGCAAGATATAAAGAAGAACTCTTCAGAAATAGAGGTAGAGATTACCAGTTTCAACATTAGAATTTGGGAAACATTAAAGGCTAAACGCGTACACAAAAGATGAAGAAAAGAGTGAATGGGCAAACTGAAATTTGAAAGATTTAAACAGCAAATTATTTGAATGAGAAATCCAGTGCCATTTCAATGTAATTGTACCGAATACCTTTTGTTGCAGAGCCGTTCATAAAAACAATGCACAAAGGTCTTTCAGTTTTCTATTTTGTAATGAAAGCAGTCTGTATAGAAACCATATACGTGGGAATAAAAGCTAGCATTGAAAAGGTAATGATGTTGATGATGGTGAGGGTGTAATGCTAATAATGAAATTAGCATACTACTACTACTACTACTACTACTACTACTACTACTACTACTACTACTACAGGTCTTGGGTACAGTTGTGTGCAGAGGTCTGGTGATTCTCAGAGTTAACTCATTGATTGTATGCCCCAAAGACTCAAGTATAAGTCCTAGTACTGAAAAATATTATTTGAAAAGGAGATAGTTTGAATATAATTAGATGCCCTCTTCCCCCAATTTGGATGCCTGGGGCTACCTCCTCATCGACCCACCCCCTATGCACACAAATGCTTGAGTATTACCTTAAACTTCATCTAGTGGTGATGCCCCAAATTTGGGAGCTTTGAGTAATGTGGAGTCTCCTTAGTTAGCAATACTCCCAGGTCCAGTCTGGTAATATCTGCTAGGGTCTCATCTATGGTTTCACCGGAAACTATCATTTACAGTCTATTTGTTTACAAGATATACACCGAGAAAACAAATTAATCTACAAACCAATCATATAGAAAACATATGCATCGTTTCGGTATAAAATGACCCAATGACGGTTGACCTGCCATAAAGCTCAACAATCAGCCAACCATGGTAACTTTCGTCTCAATAGAAGAAAGGCAGCATTCTCTGTCTGTGCTTCTGCTCCGTGGAAGAGCCTGCTATAAGAGGTTGTGATGATGCCTACCATATCCAGGTTAAAGCGGAGTTGTCAAACATTCATACTGTATGTGGATTTAAATATAGTCTACCTATCTCTGTACATAGCTTGTTGAACTTTGCTATATTTTTGCCAACTAAATGTGGCTTGATTTACTACAGTCATATAAATGTGACCGTAAAGAAAGGAAAGGAAAGCGGAAAGAAACACATATGCTAAGTATTTGTTCAGGAAATGAAACAATATTGCGAAACAGAACTATTTGTTTTATGAAAATCAAAACAATAATTGAATTAAAAAACAATAACAAATAATAGTTAATAAATAAAATGTCCTTTTTCAAAACCAATATGCAAATTAGTTACCCTTGCGACTGATATCGCATATACATATGCAGTATATATAAACAAGATGGTGTGTCTATTGTGCAAAGTTGAATTAACTTGAAATAGGGTGTTTTGACTCTATATACATAAGGTTGGCCATAATTTTTGAAGAAGATAATAATTTACCTATATCTAAAAATATAAGTAAGCAAACGTTTATTTGTCTGCATGTTCAAAATGCAGTCATTTGCAAACTTCCTAGTGTACGACCTTCCCAACCCAGTTATGTCTGTTTTTATATTCCATACAGTTTTCAATACTTACCATTACACTTCCCCCTTATTTTTCTTTTTATATAGAGTCAGTCAGTTTCATCCTTCGGATGCAGTGCATTATGCATGATCGTAGTTTCCTGGTTCTTTGATCAATTTATGTGAGTTTTTATTTTGCCCAATTTATGAAGAGTCCAGAGTATCTTCTAAGGGATACTGCTAAAGTATTTATTTCTTTTTGTTAGGTTTCTGCGATATAATTGAGTTTCAAGAAGCTTTCTTGTTCTTCTCAAGTATTCTCTTTTAATCATCATTTTCATGTCTGTTGATTTGATGCTGACCGCTTCCAGAATGCCCAGATATTTGTTTGTAGTTTCACATTCACCAAGTGCCCAGATCACCTTTCGATTAGGCAGTTCTATGCTTTCAATTGTTTCGAGCTTTCGCTATTTTCATCTCATTTTGAATTTCATTCCTATATCCTGGCTAAAGATTCTAGTTGTTTTTATTATCTATATATTAATACGATAGCATGTGTGTTCGTGTGTCATGCTTACATCAAAAGCTCTGTGCATGCGTGCCGCACATAGATTTGGAAAAGCATTCAAGTCACCTAATTTTCATAATATTTTAGGTATTTCCCTTTGGCGCAACGGTTAGCAACGTAGGATTTTGACGTCGGTCCGACTGGTTTATAGTTCAATCCCAACCAATCTCTAAGATTTTTTCTACATCGAAGGGGGGAGGGAGGTAGGGAGAAGACGACCGGGAAGACACGTATAAAATTTAAAAAATAAATATACAAGTTAAATCTTACTATATTTTATTCCAACATAGGAACAAGATAATTAGTATTGAAAACATCATTCCGTGTATTTTACACGGGTCCCGCTAGTTATATTATTATTATTTTATTATTATATACATAAACATGAGGTGGCTTATTTATTTACTTTTTTGTCTGGGCAAATTTGTATTCGGTATTTCGTCACCTGAGTATATTTCTGAGTGGAATTATGGCTATAATAAAATTAAGTGTTGAGAGAATCTCCCTGGAAAATGACTCTCTGTATTCTTATTTATGTGAGGTGTTGTCCTCAAGTTGTCAGTTAAAGTCCATACATTTCCATTGCTTTCCCAATAATGTTGATAATTTTGTCAGATATTTTGTGTATCTTTAATCATTTAATTACTCATGCTTGAGAGATTGTATTGTATGCTTTGTTGTAGTCAATCCATAGCATGGTTATCTTTTTCCTTCTGCTTTTTGCTTAGATCTGTAAACTTCTAGTCGATGTGTAGCCGATTATCTGGGAAAGGGTCAGTTGTTAATGGAATTCTAGATTATTTCACTGAGTTTCGCTGTTAAGATTCTCCACACGATTGGTAGGCAGGTTATTGGTCTCTAGTTGCTTTGGAGTTCTTTTCTGTTTGCCATTTTTCTAAAGGTAGTTTTGAAATATTTTTCATTAATTTCTGTTTCTGTTATTGCTACAATTTCCTGAGAATATTTATTCATGCTTTTCAGCAACTCGGCATCCTGTTGTGATCTTGTCGTTTTTTTTCATATATTGCTCAAGAAGTCTTTTGTTTCTGCAGGTTTGATTGTTCCGGTTTTGTCCTTACTTCATTGTATTTTTAGTATAGCTTGCTTTTATTGTATACAAAGTCTCTGTTTTGCTTGCACTGTTCTAATTTATATTTGTATCTTTTTAGTCTTCCTCCTTTATTAGAATTTTTTGCTTTAGTTCGTTATGTTTCTTTGCTAGCCTTTCTTCTTCTTTGTAAGCCGTATTTATTATTTACTCACATAGTGTTTTCACAAGTCTTTGGCAATAACAAGTGGTGTTCCCTGAAGTCTTAGTGACAACAAGTCTCCTCAGATATCCAGCACTCTCTGTTTTTTTTTCGATAACCATGGCAAATCATTTTGTATTATCGAAACAGCCATTTATCATTGATTTCTCATTTACAACAACCACTCTCTTTTTCTGGAATTTGAGTGGCCAAAAGCCTCCTCAAAGTTCCAGTGGAGGTCTAGTTGGTGCTCTCTCTCCTCGGTCTTTCTATCCTTGACTATTCAAGCCCATTTTGTGTGATACTAGTGCTCTTACAATTATTGGTATTATAATGATTTCCTTCATGTTCCATATTTCTTTCAGTTCCCTGCCAAGTTCCCTGTATATGCTTCGTTTTTCTGCCTCACTGATCTTCATGCTGTGAACTGCTAGGATAGCTAAATCTATAATTTGGCAGAGTTCTTTTTTCTTTTTGTTGACTATTATCATGTCCAATCATTCGCTGGGGATACCCGGGTTCATCCTGGTATTAAGAAAAATTCTGGCTTGTTCTTACTCCAGATATAGTCATCAGTCCCATTTAAAGCAAAATGTCTAAAACCGGAAGTCAAATGTCTAATGACGGAAAATGCTTTCATATACACTAAATAAACTGAGAGTGAATATTCCTACACACCTTTACTCAAAAAACTGCTTGCTTATAACTTTGTAAAAAAATTTTTGAAAGTAAATAAAAAAAAACCTAACATCCAATACGCTTTATCAAACAGCTTGTAAAACCATCCGGAAATATTTTTAAAATTGAAACTCAACATGCCCAGGTGTTTTCGCGCATCTCTTCGGTGATCAATTTTATAAATCGTCCATGTAGCAGCTTCTCTAGCCATTTTTATTTTCTCGTCTTTTTGTTTCCAGTTTTGCTTCTCCCTGTATTATTCGTTTTGACGGTCAACTTTTCTGTGTTTTGGGTTATGTATTTTCCTAGTTCTTTTTTGTATCAGTGACAGTCTTCTTTTTCTTTTTCTTTTTCTTCTTCTTCTTCTTCTTCTTCTTCTTCTTCTTATTATTATTATTATTATTATTATTATTATTATTATTATTGTTATTATTTTTATTACTATTATTCATCTACTACTAGTTTGTACAATGTTCTGGTCATCCTGGAATTAAGAAAACTAAACTAAAGAATAATAATAATAATAATAATAATAATAATAATAATAATAATAATAATAATAATAATAATGATGATGATGTGCCCCGTTGGGTCACCCGCTGAGCTCGTGTTAGATTGTTTGAATCAGGAAAAAGTGAGTCTGCAAAGCCAGTTAATTATAAAAAAATAAAAAGACAAAATATAAAATTAGTGTTATTCTGTTCACTATATCTCCCTCTTTCTTTCTTTCTCTCTATAGCTATGGATTAAATAATATTACTACTTGTGTTGAGATTTGTGTTTACAGTGGACTATTCCAATTTCTTCTTCTTTCCTTTCTTTATTATATTCGACTGCTAATAAACAGAGAGAGAGAGGGGGGGGATAATATACAACATATAGAATAAGAGTGGAAGGGGGAAAATAACATAGAATGAAAGAGGGTGAAAGTGATAGATAGGAAGTTAGTAAGAGATGACTCACTTGATGACGTATTTGTAAATTATGGCTAATTAGAACAACTAAAATGAAAGTTTTTTTTGCAAACATAACTCAATCCCTCAAACTGAGGAATATTTTAGCATGTATTTTGTGTGATTAAAATATAAAGGGAAACAAACGTTGATTAACTCGCATTTAGTATAATAATGGATTATATTTTTTAAATCAAGAATTAAACTAGTGTGTATCCCCCTGGGGAAATATATAAAATTTAAATTTCTCTCCATAAGCATTTAAAATTATTCCCTACCAAAACACCTTTAAATCTCGAACCCAACTGACCACTCTAATTTATGAAAGCTAGAATCGCTACTGTCAGAGTCAAATTTCGAAATGCCAAAATCCGATAAAAAAGAACTAGTCACAAATCACAAGCAAATAAGTAAACACTTTGCAATGATAGATCACTGTTTTTTAGAACCAATTTAAAACTAAATCACTTTTCAAAGGAAAACAGTCGTTTATAACTGAAGGCAGTTTATGATTGTGAGGGAGAGACAGGGATGGTTGAACATATTTATATTTGCTATCTATAAAATATGCCCTATCCTCAGGCAGCAAACGGAACACAAAGTTCTTTTCTGCAGACCGCACATAAGAAGGCAATCTTTTTCTGTAGACAGCACACAAGATGCAAAGTTTTTTCCACAGACAGAATACAGAATGCAAAGAATTTTTCTGCAAAGTGTTAATCTGCAGACAATATACATATAGCAAAGAATTTTCTACAGACACCATACAAAATGCAAAGTCTTTTTCCGCAGACAGCAAACAGAACGTAAAGTATTTTTCTACAGATTGTAAAGTATATTTTTGCAAACAGTACACAGAACACGAAATATTTTACTGCAGAAAACGCATAGAATGTAAAATCTTTCAGAACGGAAAAAAATCTTTTTCTACAGACAACATACAGAACACAAAGTCTTTATCTAAACATAGCACACATAACTCAAAGTCTTTTTTGACATAAGACATGATATTCTTTTCCACGGGCATGTGAGTTATTTTTTAACTTCCATGTCTCCTTTAAGCATAAAAACGATGATAGCATATTCTCTTCAGAGAGCTTCGCCACATGATTGAGAACAGATCTTCTACCAATTGGAGCGGCACTTGTTCTGTTGTACCAACACATGTGTAGATTAGCAGATTATATTGAAGTACTTGCTAAAGGCTTTTTCAGGGATGTAATTTTTTGCAGGGGGTTTCACCGTCCTTCCACATATAGCATCTTATATTCCCAAATGCTCACACCCCTCTGGTACTGGCCAGGATCAACATCACTTGACTTCGGTGAATCTAACGAGGACCAGTGTATCAACATAATTTATGGGGGATAAAACGTATTTAATGCAGACAATATACAGAGCGCAAAGAATTTTGCATTCTCATATTCGTAAAAAGGACACTTGCAAAGAGAAACATAATCTCTAAGAATAAAAAAACTAAAAACAAGAAAATCGATTAAAGACTGAATAGTAAAGCTATAACCAAATTGAAGTGCTTCTCATTATAATGGCAAGAATAAAAACCCAGTGAATCATCGAACTGATGTAAAAGAAAAGTGTCTGCAGAGTCAGTACAAGAAAAGGAATGCCTGAATAGAGACTGTAATTCGCAGGAATATTACAGGAAATTAGCTTGGTTTGATAACGTAGATAAATGCAGTAATTACATACGATGAACTCTGGTCAACCGAAAATGTATGAACCTAGAAGACAGATCAGCCAATTCCAGGAGAGTAGGTTGTGTCAAAGCGACAACAATAAGAGCAGCATGACATATAATTAGGATGTAGCTTTTATTCAACATTTTCGTTTTGATCTTGTTTGAACATCGAGCTAATTCGTCACAGAATAGTTTCCTTTCTAATATTGCATACTTATATATTATATTCTTATATATTATATACTTTGTATATTTTATACTATTATTATTTATAATATTATCATATTTATACTATTCATCATCATCATCATCATCATCATCATCATCATCATCATCATCATCATCAGGGTTTTTGATCATCCTGGAGAAGGAACTCCTCCCTGGTTTCCTTCCAAGTTATTGGTGTCTGTCATGCAAGGGCTGTGCCATAGTCGCCATGCTAGGCACTGTGGGTTGCTCACATACAGCACCTCGTATTCCCAAATGGTCACCCATCTAGTACTGGCCAGACTCAACGTCGCTTAACTTCGGTGTGCCAACGTGATTATGCCGTATACTAATATTACTATATTGATATTATTATCATAATATTTATACTATTATTTACATACTTATACTTTTCATTCTATTTATATTTATATATTTTTATATATTTATACATTTTATATTCTAAAATTATGATGAGAGCGTTTCATTACTAATCTGATATAAATGTCTGTCAGTCACTTTTTTTAAATGCAATAAATACATTGTGGAATTCGTCCAATTTCAAGTATCAGAGATCTTAACTACTTTTAGAAATCAAAAATATTGCATTAATAGTAAATAATAAATTCCCAACAAATAAAGCAGATGCCATGACTAGAAATCAAAATTGAAACCACGAATGTGAATTATGAGTTATCTCTCTTGGACCATTTGGAGATAAGAGTAATCTCCAATGATTCGAGGTTGACTATTGAGTTCTGATGGAAAATGGAACTCTGCAATCTCTAGGACGAAAGAGATTGTGTTGTTGTATTGATGATATGGACAAACATGGCAAACTTTGACAATTAGTAGTAGAACGAGACTCAGTGTGAGATATTTGGTATTGTTTTTTTCTTGTGTGTTCTACACATTGTCACATATACTGCGTCTCAAGATGACAAGTCAAGCTTTAAAATCGCCAACAGCTTTGGAAAACGAAGACTGCTATTGTCCTCTTCAAAGCCACAAGCCACTAATCTTGTTTCAGTTTTCTTTTCGCTATCTTTTTATTTTTAAGATACTATCCAGCGAGAAGACAGTGTAGACTGTTTTTCAAAAAGGAACTACTTCAAATACCTCATTATTAATCAAGTTATTCAACTTACTCTTCTAAGCACCTACAACATCCTGAAAATTCTTTTTTTCTTTTTTTCAGGAAATCGCTCCAAACAAAGCATGAAGCCGCTTGATGTAAGGAGATAACAAGAACAAATATGATTATCGCAAAGACAGGAGATGCCTATTGGCCTTAGTCTTGAAAAGACCAAGGCTATAGTAGGAGGAAAACAGTCAGCAGAAAGAGAGCTCCACAAGCCACCAGTTCTTGGAAATAAACTACTGGAATAAGAAGCTGTATTACAATGAAGTATCAAAACAGCGAATTGATGGAGACCACTAGACCAACGAGTCAAACGAGCTGGAACATAGAAAGCAGGGAATAGATCACATAATTCTGAAGAACACATGCCATAATAGTATTTATAGAAAAGACTGACTAGCAACATCACGTTTGTGACAGAGAGGGTGCAGAGAAGAAGGGTGTGGCCAATCAAATTACAGATACGTTTCTGCACCTTATCAAGAATCCTTAAATGGGACAGGGATTCACCATCCCAAATATGACAACAGTACTCCATACATGGTCTGATAGTAGATTTGTAATGATAGAGAATAGCCTCAGGTGTGAGAAAGTGTTTGGAGCGATAGAGTAAACCGACTTTACAAGAAACAGAAAGAGCAATGTATCTAATGCATGAACTCCAAGACATGGGTGAACATTCACCCATTCCTTATACTTTCCAGTTTGTGTTTGCTGTATGCTTAATACTTTGGCTTGCTTCCACCTCTCTGCATTCCTCATTTTGTACTCAATAAAATAATTTTTATTGGTTATACTCTATTATTTACATTACCATCAGACGTATTTTCCTTTTGGGAATACGTTTTATCTGGTGTAGAATATTTATAACTTTCAACCTCCTCATCCGCATCAAGAGTATTCATAGGTAGTTCTCCAGTCTTATATTCTGATCTCCTTTCGGCCTGATACATATTACTACTATCCTTTGCTCTCATTAATTGGCATGGATGAACACGATAATAAGCTTCTCTATGGCGTATTAATACAGTTTCTCCTTCTTTCCCAAGCATCACTGCAGGACCTTTCCAACTTTTAAATTTTTCCTGCGATAATAGACTTTATCACCATTGTCATACACCACATCTGAATAAGTACAAACCTTATGTCTGAGTGCTCTCCTGATTCTTTTACTTGACTCAGCTGCAATATAGTTTTGTCTGGCACTGTGTAAAGCTTCCATGTTCTGACGTATAATATCACTAGATGAACTCTCCATAGCTGGATGTCCATCCTCTCAGATTGACGGAAGGTTAGGGTTAACTTCAAATACTAATTGGTTTGGACTAAAACCACCATTATTTTGTAAAGTGTTCTTGGCACTTACTGCCCATGCAAGTGTAATTTTTGGTTCACATTTCAGATCTGCAATATGTAGTAGAATGCCTCTGCCAATATCTGATTATGCTGCTCCACACTCCTGTTGCTAAATCGAGATTCACCTACTGTTGTTACAGTTTCTATATTTAGCTTTTCATTCATCGCTCTATATTTTTCCTTTGAAAACTTCCCTCCGTTATCACTTAAGAACTTTCTAGGTGCACTGAAATATGATGTCTATATTTGTTAAATGTTTCGCACAATTTCACCATGTTGTTTAGAAAACACTAAATAGGCTGCAGAATATCTTGTAGCAGAATCAATTATATGCAAAATCCAAGTTTTATTCCATACACACGACTTAGTTAGATTTATCAGCCATGGGCGTAATTGTACACGTTTATATTTCATGCAGACTTCACATGAATCGCAACAATTTTCAATTATCTTAAGGAATTCAGCATCACAAAAATCACTACTTCCCCAAACAAGTTTACACAACTTTTCTTTTGAGGCATTTAAAAATTGTCTGTGCAACTTCATAGCTTTTTTTATTTTCTCCTCCACTGTTAAGCTTTTGAAAGAAGTGATGTGCAACACCACAGGCACTCAATTATTCCTCGCGTGTTAAATAATAAATTTCTAAGTGTAATACAGTAGTGGTCTGGTTATGTGCAAACCAAATCTATCGCCTCACCCAGAATCCTATCATTCACAAAATTTTAAATAATTGCAGCTTTCTGTGGAATTTCATTACTCACTATACAGGATTCAATCATAACTTTTTTTTTCTGCCAATAACTGCTAGAAACTTGCAGTAACCTCAGCTTCATTTCCAAAACTTGAATGTTGTATCAGTAAATGAATATTCAACTAAGTATGTGTCTTGATCAGAAAGAGCATCAATAAAAACGTCCAGCCATGTTTTATCGGTGACAGTTTTCGTACATGCACTAATATGTCCATTCAAAAACACTCCTTAAGTAACACAGAAGCATAGAATTCTGTGTTAAATAGGGTTATGTGAATCTCTTGTATGCTTTTTCTATTTTTCTGATGATGTCTACAATCTCTTGAAAAATGTTTTGTCGAGTCACAATTAAAGCATCTCATAATGTTTCCATCCTTGCCTAGTGGACTTGAACCTATACTAGATTCATAAGTTCTGCTGGGATATTTCCGACCACCTCTAAAATTTACTTGTCTCGTTTTCAGTTACAAAAACCAGTTACCATTTTACACCTGGTGCTTGTATCTGGCCATTTATTGCGGCAGTATCTGCAAAAACCTTTTGTATCGTGCATTTCATATCACCATATGTTATAGACCCACACATAGCACAAGCCAGTCAGTCGTTTTCGTTAAAGACATTTGCTGCAGTTAATTAAAAAAAAAAAGCTTCCGGTAATTAAACTTTAGAATTACCCAGTTTGTGATAGAGGCATTCAAATTGTATCAAAACGTCAGTAATACTTACACCAGAAGGATGTCTGTAGTCATAAAATTGCTTAAAGACTAAATAAGCCCGGGTGTTCTCATCTTTTAAAAACAATGTATTGGAAGTAGTTCCTTTTGAAAAACAGACTACACTATCTTCTTGCTGGATAGTATAAAAATGGCGGAAAGAAAACAAAAGCAAGATTAATGGGCCGTGGCTTTGAAGAGGACACTAGCAATCTTAGGAAAGATTCTCCCACCTGCAGTAGAGAGTGTCTACGTTTGCTATTTTTTACAGCTGCCTTGATGTCCTGGAGGTTGCAATCTATTGATATAACTGCAGCATTTCTACAAGGGGACCCTTTGACAAGAGAGCTATTTCTGCATCTACCTCGTAATGTCTATCCAAAATTGAGGCTTGAAAAGATGCATCTACATTAAATGATGCGCCTAGATCTTGGTACAGCTGGGAGGTACAATTAGTTCGTATGACAATGCCTTATTTAAGTGGTATAAAAGTGGATCACTTATAGGAATTTTGGTTAGACATGTGGATGATTTTGCCTTCTGTTGTAATGTCGTTTTTCAAGAAAATATCATAGGAGAACTAAAAAGAATATCTATGGTCAGCACGCATGAAAATGGATCATTCAAGTATCTGGGGTTAGAAATTGTGCAAACTACAGAAGGGGTGGAAATAAAACAAGAATCTTATATTTCCACCATAACACTAATTATAATGACTATAAGTTGTACAAGAAAGACAGATGAATTGACTGCAGAAGAGAAAGCTGACTTAAAACGCTTAAGTGGACAAATGATGTGGGTTGCTTCACAAACAAGACCAGATCTAAGCTATGAAACGTGTGTTATGAGCAATACAGGAAAATATCCAACTGTGAAAATGCTACAAGAGGCAAACAAGGCGCTGTCTAAATTGAATGGTGGGGAAAATTGTGCTAAAATTTCCTAATTTAGGTAATCCGAAAAAAATGAGTTTTGGCATATTCGGATGCTACATATGCTAGCCTGAAAGATGGGCCATCTCAAGGTGATATTCATTGTTTTCATTCAAGGCGAGAATACGAAGGTGGCACCTATTTTGTTATTGATTGTTTTTATATATCTAAGTAGTGTTTTGTCTAGCAAACTAACCAATCAGATTCGTTGTTATATTCTCTCTCACGGGTTAATGTTTTATGTGCTGATGGCCGAGCTTCTCTCAAACAAAGGCCCTGTCGACCTTTACTTGACACTCTAATCTTTTGTTTTTTTTGGGGGTGTGGCACATCCCTTTTATGAGTGTGTCAAATTAACAGGTGACCTTATTTTAACATGAACGTGATTGGAATTATTTTAGCTCTTGTGTGATTCAATATGTATGTATGTATGTATGTATGTATATATGTATGTATGTATGTATGTAGCATATATCATAAAGTAGTTGAAAAAAAACAATAAAGTGCTCGATCATATGTTCTACAAGAGCTAATATAAGGTATTTTATTTAAAAACTATACATTACAGTGTCTGTTTGGTGTACCTGGGTTTCATCGATTTGGACATTGATTTTTATATGCATTGTTTTTCTTTCCCTAATGATGTAATGTGTGTGACCGTGTTCCATAATATATTTCGAGGAAGACCTCTTTGTCAAATGGTAGGTGTTTTAAATCTAAAAAAACGTGTGGATGGCAATATTGCTTATGACACACACACACACACACATATATATATATATATATATATATATATATATATATATATATATATATATATATATATATATATATATATATACTAGAAGAATACGTGAAGGTAGCTGAAATGTGAATTATGAGTTATCTTTCTTGGAGCAGGTAAAATTAACGGGACGGGTAAATTGGGCGGGTAAAATTAATTCCCTGAACAGAACAGCTCTGCATCACATTTATGTCCTCTTACAAAGAATAAAATATAAATATAATGTTATTAAACCTTATGTCTAAAATCCTTATTCCAATTTTGATCAAAATCCATTACATGAGAAAACATCTAAATTATAGTTAAAATGAACTGAATAAATGCAGAAATAATAATAAAACATTAATTTAAAGGAACATTTTTAGGGTCCATATGATGAATTTGATCCGCATATTCCTGTAATATATTCTGTCTTAGATTTTAAAAAATCTATTTTTAAATTTGAGGTTGAAATAAGATATTGATTAGAATACGATATGCCCAACGAAGCATAAAGAAGTAAATACTTAAATGGATTAGATAAATACTAAAAATGTTTACCAGAATAAATCATTTAAAAGCTGGTTTTAGTAAATAGATGCTTGGTATTGTGCATTTATAATTCCATTTCTGTACTTTCATGTGTACTAGCAAGGCTATTCGGCGTTGTCCGGGGGCATGGATAAAAAAATAAAAGAATTAAATCTCTTTCCTTCTCTCTCTCTCTTTCTTTCTCTCTCTCTCTCTCTCTCACACACACATACACACTCTCTCTATCTATGGTACAACGATAGTACCCTTTTATGGGAGCTAGAGATCCCCACATTTAAAAGCCTTGCACCGGACATTCTTTGTACTCGGAGGAAGATACGTAGAATTGAAAAAGTGTTATTGTTACATTAAACATGACGAATGCAATTCAAGATTGTTATAACTTTGTGGATCGCCGGAGGTGAATTACATGATCACTTAAATATCAGCAATCTAAAACTGTCGGCTGTCGGGTTAAAGATCAAATCCCTGTCAACCGGGATATGTTGAAAGCAATGACTGTATCATCTCTGTGTCTCTTTCTTTTTGTGATGTATACTTGTTCTCTCTCTCTCCCCCCCTCTCTCTCTCTCTCTTTCTCTCTCTCTCTCTCTCTCTCTCTCGTTAATCAGAGTGAAGAAGATTAATTCTCAGGAGAGAATTAATGACACCTAATGACACCTATTAACGAAAAGATCCCTTCCAGAAAAGTCCTCAAGTCTCTGACCACCGAGTTCACACTCTTCCGGCAAACGATCGTGTTATATCTCTCTCTCCCTCTCTCTCCCTATTCTCTCTCTCTCTCTCTATCTATATATTTATCTCATGTTTCAGAATTTTTTAGATGGGGATGGATAATTTGGATTATTTGGATTACTCAAGCTAGTTTTCTCATCTTGGATGTTATTCTCACAACGTTTTGACCAATGTAACTGTCCTTTTTAAGGGGCATCTCATCATGATGCAACGGTTAAAGTGCTAAGTAATAATAAGTTTAAGTGACAATCTTCTGGAGGTCGAAGGTTCAATCCTAAGTATAAACAATTACTTAAGATTTCTACTTTATGACTGACTGCACGAGAACAATCTAATCCCTGAAATAAAGGGGTCAGTTCAAAATTCTGTATAGATTCCTGTTTTTGACATCGAGATTTGTGAGTTTGTCAATGTGCACCTGAAGCAGGTTGGAGGTTACATCGGCCGAAACGTTGTGAGAATAGTATCCAAAATGAGAACAGTAGTCTGAATAATACAAATATAGAGATAGACGTCTGATGCGATATTATTGTACAACCTTTGTTCAAACTTAAATATACTTATCTAAGTACTCTGGTTAATGTAGTTTCAGAATATATCTCGTTATGGGAGGGGGTCAATTTCCAAAATTCTTGTAGGAGTTTGTAACATATTTCTCTCCTATGGACGTCCGGTGTGAACGAAGACCCAACCACATTATTGTACCATTTTGGGACAGAACAGATATTACACTTTGATCCTATCCTAAAGGGCAAGGAAGTGTATTTTAGTTCGAGTATCTCATTCGACATAGCAGTAATATCCGATGAAATTTTTTTAATTACTTTTTTTTTTCATTTCAACTTCGGCCATCCTATCATTTGAAAAAAAAGGTGTAGGGTGATAATGTATGTACGAACATGAAATTGCCTTAGCGTATTATTATATAAATATGTGTATATATACCAGTTGTATGAAGAAAACAGTTTGGTTAAATAAAATGATACCATTAAGATATTTGGTGGATGTTTATTTTGTTATACAGTATATCAACAATTGCAGGTTAGTTAATACCAAATTCAATCACTGTATTAACATTTTTATTCTTCCAATTCTTAATATTTGCAAATATTAATAGATTAAATTGTTTTGTAGGCGTATATTTTTAAAACAAATTATCTATAAACGATAGATTCTATTCAACGCATAGATCGGGCTTTGGTGGGTACTACCATTCCTTCGCATCAGAGTAGACTTGGAGTCTCTGAAATAGCGGGTGAATGTCTGGCATCCGGTAGAATTCCCCATCTCCAGCCAAAACAAAAATATAAAAATAAAAAAATACATACATGCATATATACATGGACACAAACTTATGTAGGTAAAGTAACATTCATTTATATAAACATTCACATGCATACACACATATAAACCTACACGCATGTATGTACATATACACTCATTGACACCGATAAATCTACAGACACACACACACGTGTAGATGCACATGTGTAGGTATAGATAGAAAAAGAGGAAATAAGCAAAGAAGAAACGATATAGAAAAATAAATAATTTAACTCAGAACCATGCTTCTTTTGATTCGATATTACGTTTCAGTTATGAAACTTTGTCAAGAATAGCATCAGACTTGTATGATAATAAAATCAATGAAAGCTTTTATGAAGTGTTAAAATGCACCTGTTAAAATGTAACTTTTAAAAATAACAAGCGATAGATTTTGTCTCTCTGTCTCTGCCTGAATAATGTATCTGAGATAAACAAATAAACAACATATATTTCCTTTTTGCCTATCTATACCTACACATTCTGTCAGATATTTGTGCCTTTAAACAAACCTTCAAATAGATGCACACATAAACAACAACATACACGCATATTAACATTCAAATATACAATACATACATACACACATACTCCCCAGCAGACACACACATTCACATACACAGATTAAAACATTTACACATATAAATTCACAAACATTCACATGTATATATACAAAGCTATGTGCATAAAGACACATACATTCATATAAACTTTCGCATACATACACACATATAAACATACACACATAAACACATTCACGCGTCGATACCAACTTATGCGCAAGTTGCCATAAATCCTTGCAGACTGTGAAGGAAATGACATGTTCCTTTGATAAAAGAGACCCAGGGAGGTATTTTTGCGGGCTGAAGTGATTTACGCCAATAAATATTTGCCTTTAGAGATGAATACAGGTTACCGATGAGAGAGTACAATAGGTGATAATGGCTCAAGTGTACAGTTTATGGCACCTTGCCTTTATTTGCAGCCGGCATGACAGTCTCCAGGAGGTTAAACGTTTCTACAATTAGTGGCTGAGTTTTATCAGCGTGCAGCTCTGAAACATCTGCTCAAGTCAGCGAGGGGCGATACTAGGTATAGTGAGTCACATGTTGGATACTGACGCACACTATAGAGTCAGTAAGACGAGTTCAAATCCTAGATGTTTATTTTTTTTTATAGAAATTATTTATATACTACTTCAAGGTCAAAAACTAGCTAATGATAAGTGCTAGATGGTAGATTCTGATCCAAAAAACAGCAATTCTTCTCCCTTTCCCAGAAACATCGCACATGTAATGTGAGGACTAAAGGACAAAATAAGGGAAGCGAGAGTTACAAGGCCGCCAAAAGTAAATCCAAGGTCCAATTTCTACTCTCCTTTATGCACGAATACCAGTGGGAAAGGTATGAACCCCCCTAAAATACCAGTTTGTTTTTGATGTATTGTTAGTCATGAAGTCTTTGCAACATGCATTGATATAAATAGTTTCAGCATTCATTTTTCTTTTACTATTGAGTCATCATTTGTCGAGGCAAAGAGCCACCCGAGGATAAGGGCTAATGAGATGGAATGATTGTCAGCCGAAAGATGAAGAACACTATGGGAGTACTAAAATTGCTCAATGGAATGAAGTAAGTTTGATTACTTATGAGGCGGTTTATGACAAATATTTGTCAGGGATCATATACCGTAAAACAGGCCAACTTAATCAATTAATAAATTATTTAAAAAATTGATTGCATTTCAGTATTAATTAACTAAAAAAAAAGGTTTATAGATGTGATTAAACATAAAAACTTACTGAATTAATTAACGATTTACAACCGATGTTGTGTTTTGGCATTAAATAACCCCAACATGGTTGATATGGCATAAAACATAGACGCTGAATAGGAGGGTTTGTCATCATCATCATCATCATCATCATCATCATCCGATTTGGGTATTTAAGGTGCTGCAAGTTTCAGAATTAAATCATCCCAAAAGGAGTGATATGCCGTAAAACAGGCAAACCTAATCAAGTACTGAATTATTTATAAAATTTATTGTATTTGACTATTAATTAACTAAAAAAAACGCTGGAATCAGTGCATCGCTTTAGAAGGAGACTATGTTGATGAATAAGGTAAAAATTTGTCTTAAAGGTGTTGTTTTATTAGTTAGGCCTGGGACTTATTGACTGATGTGTTATATATATATATGTATATATATATATATATATATATATATATATATATATATATATATGTGTGTGTGTGTGTGTGTGTGTGTTATCATGTGTGTGAGTCTGTGTGCGTCCACTGCACAAGCTGTGATTGTCCGCTCGTTGTGTTCGTCCGAATTCGGCACTTAAGCGGGTTTATTTATGAACGGATACCACTGGGAAAGGTATGAACCCTGCGGGATTTTTACGACCACCCTATTAGTCGTTTAAAATAACAGACAAACAAGGTTTTATATAAAAAAAGGTTTATATACACATTAACTGGATGGTGGAAACAGTGGAAAATAGGAACAGAATTGTTAAAGAAAATTGGTTTCATCTGTTTAAAAGAGACAAATGTTCGACAAAGTCTGAAATTGTATATAATGTACTTATCGGTGTTTTCATTCAGATCATCTTTTTTACTGGAGACAATGAGATGCCCTGTAGTTACAGATACCATCTGCTTCTCTCAGTGTCTAACAGGGTTCTGCTGCTGGTGCTTCTTTGGAAGTTCGAGCCTTAATCTTAACGCTGTGTCTCCCTCTTGTGTCTACCTTCTCAGCCAAGGGGAGATAAACTATAAATTTTCGCTAACTCCCTCCTCTGTTTTTTCAATGAATCATATGCAATGAAATCTTTTCAATAGGTATTGCCTCAACATTAAATAAACCCAAAAGGAGTGATATGCCGTAAACCAAGCAAACCTAACCAATTAATGGATTATTTACAAAATTTATTGTTTGAATATTAAATAGCTAAACTAAAGGATCAATAAATGTGATCAAACATTAAAACTTACCAAATTAATTAACTGTTAATATGCAATTTTGATTATATATATGGACTGCACTTCCTAACTAGCATAACGATTTTAAAGGGAAAGTTTTAATAATTAACCACCAATTAACTTATTAATGATTTCTTGTGATATTGTTTTATTTTCATACATACGAGTAAAATCTTTATCTATATATTTTATGATGAAGCCATTATCCCCCGCCCAATACATAGGAATAAGTGTAATTGGTTTTTATACATCCATAAAATCATGAAATCTGTGAGGCTCGAAAGTGTACACTCTATAAGTATTTATTTATTTAAATCAGGCTTTTATAGTTCCTATTTACTTGCCTCCCCGCGAGGGCAGAGTTAGACACAAGGCCAGTTTTTATGTGAGCAAAAATCCAGCTCCTCAAAAGGAGCACTCTGGATTCGAACAAAACTAAAAATTGCCTCAGTCTAAAAGGATTTCTCCTTCACTAGGCGTTTATAGTTACAGATGCCCCAATAACCTATCCTTTTTCTCCATTTCTCTTGAACATTAGCCCAGTTTAATAAAATAATACTAAACCATCAGATACAATAGGGTTATAGGCGTAGAATATAAAATATAAATTTAAATGAGTGATACCAAGATAGACATTTGTAGATAGAAAAAAGAAACAGTGTCAAGAAAAAGCTATCAACAGATGAAGAGACGATTTAAGAGACAATTGAATATGACTAGGATAAGATATCAAGAGTACACGTATATGCCGGTATAACTTCTAGCTATTATTAGACTGGACTAGGTTCAGTATGTCGCAATATTTAGGTACAGGTGTGTAAAAATAAGGATAGAATTGGAAATTTCCGCATAAAATTAAGCAGAGAGTTGAACTTTGCATTAGAAGTCGAGTTAGAGCTACGTTTTTATTTTCAGATTTTAAAAAAACATGAACATTTTCGACACCTTTTTGCTTTGATTTTTTATTATTATTATTATTATTATTATTATTATTATTATTATTATTAGCTTTCTGATTTCTACCAACGAGGTATCGAAACTCCTGTTGAACGTTGAGAAGAAGCTATAAATAACAAAAAAGAATACATTACTGACTAATTAGTTTTTATTTCTTATTAAACCTTTTAAATTTAAACTTAAAATTAAAATACTATCACCTTCCCTTACTAATGCAAGTCTGATTTTCATAAGTAAATGCAAACAGAACATTGTTTTGTCAGTATCGCCAGTATTGTTTAACTTTCCTTTTAAATAATATTCCAAATTTGTGTTACTAGCAGACAGACGCCAACGCTCTATTATAATATGATATTCTTTTGCGTGCTGTAGTCTTGCTGTTAAAGTTATGAGAAAGCAATAAAATCTCCAAACTTCTCGAGATGTCCAACAGTTATGATCCAGGTTCACTCGATATGTTACCATGGCAACTGCTGTCAAAATAGGATGACATGCTAAGCTTCAAGGATTGTAAACTTGTGGAAATCCATTCAAACTGTTTGGATCTATACAATAGCAAAGAAAGAACTATGCATGTATCTATGTACGTTAAAAAGAATCTGATATATATATATATATATATATATATATATATATATATATATATATATATATAATATTTAAATCTTTAAATGTTCATTATTAAAATAATTATATATATATATAGCAAAAGAATTTATTTATACAAACATTATTGGCTACATATGTACATGCATGTTTCAGATGCAACTTTATTCAAAATCTTCATTTATACTATAATACAGCTCTAGCCGTTAGTGAGTACTATCTTTTGGAGTTTCATTTGATTAACATCTAGGAAACAACAATCATACAAGTACTATATATATATATATATATATATATGCACAAAATGAATCATATATATATATATGTGCAAAAAATAGATCATGAAAATGAAAGGTGAGAAAATTAAAAATGTTATTAATTCATCAAAAGTTCAAAACAAGGAATAATCTCATCATCCTTAACCCATGGATTTTCAAAGAGAAATTTCTTTCATCAGAGGACAAAAAAAGCAGTAAGGTATGTATTACTGGTAAATATAACTTTGACAATTTATATATAGAGAAAAAAACTTTTTAGGTAATATTAGATATTATTTTTTAAATTTTTAATTTGTAATTTGTAATTTATACTTAGAACTCATATCTTATGGCTTATAACTCATAAATTCTTTAATTTTAATTCATATTATATATTTTTAATTTATACCTATAACTCATAACGTCTTTTCAATTACGTAATAATATTTAATTTCCCTTTCATTCAAGTTTGGTTATATATATATATATATATATATATATATATATATATATATATATATATATATATATATATATATGCACAAAATGAATCATATATATATATATATGTGCAAAAAAATGAATGATGAAAATAAAAGTTGGGAAAATTAAAAATGTTATTAATTCATCAAAAGTTCAAAACAAGGAATAATCTCATCATCCTTAACCCATGGATTTTCAAAGAGAAATTTCTTTCATCAGAGGACAAAAAAAGCAGTAAGGTATGTATTACTGGTAAATATAACTTTGACAATTTATATATAGAGAAAAAATTTATTTAGGTAATATTAGATATTATTTTTAAAATTTTTGATTTGTAATTTGTAATTTATACTTAGAACTCATATCTTATGGCTTATAACTCATAAATTCTTTAATTTTAATTCATATTATATATTTTTAATTTATACCTATAACTCATAACGTCTTTTCAATTACGTAATAATATTTAATTTCCCTTTCATTCAAGTTTGGTTATATATAAAGTTTTTAATTAGTCTTCCTTTGGACCCCCTTTCTACTCTTTATTCTTTCTTTTCTTTCCCGTTACTAATTTTTCTTTTTTTTTTTGCTATTTATTTATCTTTGACTCTATACATATTTACATATCTTCCCTCTCTACATGAACCCTACCACTATATATATTTCTCATAATTTATAGACTTTCTCGTCTTTTGTCATTTTTTTGCATTTTTTCGTTCGCTCTTGACAAAGCCTATATAACATTTGGGCGAAACGTAGAGCTTTTTAGGTTTTCCGCTTATTCCATTTTAATCTCATACCATCGGATTATTTTATCCTTTCATCTATTCATATATATATATATATATATATATATATATATATATATATATATATATATATATATATATATATAGGGTGGGCAAAAATAAGGGTCCTATTTTTAAAAATTCATAACTTTTTTATTTATTAATTTTTTTTTTTTTTTTTTTTAGAATAAGTAAAGGACCCCTTCCGAAGCAAACATGAGCCGTATTAGCCCTAAGGAACGCACCCTCATTTAGAAAACATTATTTTTGCTTAAAAAACTCAAAACAGTGTAAAAAACAATACTTTAGTTTTTGTAAGTTTTAAGAAGTGTTTTTCGGCTAAAATTTGTTTTGTTTATTTCAAAAAATCTCGGAAGGGTCAGTCTACACACACATAAAGTTTGGTGAGTTTAACTTTTATTTTGTGGAAGTTATTCAAATTCAAGTTATTCAAATTTAAAGATAGGACCCTTATTTTGGCCCACCCTATATATATATATATATATTCTAGCACTGTCTCAAAAAATTGTAATCGGTCAATAAAATGTTGAGAAACTTAAAACTGCAGACTCTAAGCTCAAAATGCAACAAAATGTTAATTTTGACAAGCGTCATAGAGCTAGAGAATGTGCATCATTAACCGAAGAATAGTCAGTTTGGTTAAAGACACCCAAAACTAGTCCAGCCAAAGTGATGAAAACTTTATAATCAAGATCAATACTTGTCAAGACCTAGTCAGGTCTACTTCGGCGAAACAGAAGCCATCTTAGCAATAGAAGTGAGCATACCAAGTTTCCTCAGGTAGCTACACTCACTGAAATGTTGACATTACCAAACATACTCAGAGATATTCCTGAGTATAGCGACTATGACAGTTCAGCAGAACAACTCACCGAACCAGAGACCCAGTTCACGGTGCACCGGGATGTTCCACCTGCCAACTCTGGAAGTCCTACACCAGCAGTTTACACTAGGAGTGGTCGGAAAGTTCTACCACCAAAGAAACTCTCTTTATGAATCCAAATTACCTCCCTTTGCACTCAGGTATAGCTAAGGAACTCGCCTATGTTCGAAGATCACAGAGAGACGTTGACGCAATATAGATATAAATATTGTTAGCTTGACCGTACGACACATTTGTTCTCACTCTGTATTTTTGTCCTTATTCTCATCAACCCTCATAATATTACAGCGTACAGTGTAGCTAAGTGTAATGAGAAAAGCGATCCATCTGTCTATCTGGCTGTCTGTCTTTCTCTCTCTCTCTCTCTCTCTCTCTCTCTCTCACACACACACACACGTACACAAGTCGACTGTTGCTCTGATGTTTTTTGTGATTGTCTTCTTTTTAAAATAAACCTTTCTTATAAACTAACATCAGCGTCCGAGTGTTTATCTACAGACGATCAAGGGCCTGGGTTCACAACGAGGATGAAGGATGTGTACACCCATCGGTAAGTGGAAATCGAACAGAACTCGTCTTGACTGCCATGCTAATCAACGTATTCATTCATAGTTACTGAGGAAGATCACATAGCCTTCTTGAGATCTTCCTCATTCCAAATTACCAGATGGCTCAACACTAAATCATTTAATCACCACTTCTGTTATGTTACCAAAATAAAATACTTAAAGCTGATTGTCCTTTTTTGTATTGTTTCCTTACTACTTTATTCGCTGTGTACATGTTCAATCTGTGCCACCCTAGTTGTTCTGCTCATGAAAAGATCCCTCCATATCTGTTCTATCATAAAAGCAAATCAATGAAACCAAGAAACCCAAAAGGTTCGCTCCCGATTGGATTGTGTGCATAAATATGCATATATAGGTCCAAGAAAGTCTGTAAAGAATGTGTGCGGTTAGGTGTGAAGAAGTTGAGAGAACATGTTTCACATACCTTGGATTTTGTGCATGCGTTACACACATATGTTTCCAGCAAGGCGAGGAAGAGAAGTTAGAGAAAATCTCTTTGCGTTTCAGCTTTTATAGTCCCGATCTCAGCAACGCAATTCATAGCAAAAGGGGAGATAATTATGTCTGAGCACTCTCTGGTCTATATATGTGTAAATGAGTGTATGGAAAGGGTAGTTAATGCTACATAGGCATCAGATTATTTCTTACAATATTGTTATACACATATGACACAGAGGGTTTTTTAATTTTTAATATAAATCTACGTTTCTCTTCTAAGAAAACGTTATATTTTTTAAATATTTCCATCCGTTCAACGATGTTTTCACATATTTCAGGTGTGGAGTTTGTGAATGCTTGGGCAGCACCTCCTAGCATGGAAAATCATCATCATCATCATAACCGGTTTAACGTCCTGTTTACATGCTGGCATGTGTTGGACAGCTTTTAGAAATTGATTTTCAAACTTATCTCTTGTCAGGTTTCTTCGAAAGTCATTTCCTTAGCAGAGGCAAGATTTTTATAGGCCGGATGCCCTTCCTGATGCTAACTCAGTGGGGTGATGGGGACCAGTGTTTTTATCAAGACACCATCTCGAGCTGATTACGTACCAAGGCTAAAGTGCTGCATTTATATATGTAATATGAAAGAAAACCGTACACATTTATTCAATTGTCTAAAACGATAAAGCAGATCAAACTGGTCTATGTTTGAAATGTGTGGCTGCTTCCTGAGAATCACACCACTATGACCCCCGAAATTTTTTAGACTATCTTTTAGGCTATTTTTTCTCAAATGTATGCGTAAATGAGTGTGTAGAAAGGGTAGGTAATGCTACAACCTATTACTATATGAAAGCTATAATTTGTATAACCGATAAATTAACGTGCTTATATTGCCTGCGGTATTGACAGAACTCTTTAAGGGGAAAATACAAATATAGCTTTTCCCTCGCATGAGAGCAAGAAGTATTTTGGCTAATAACTAAAATAATTCCTAATGTATAAATAAAGCTCCTTCCAGAAGAGCTTAATCAGCAATAACTGCAGAATGTTTCAAAATGAATTTGTCCTGTTATCAATAAAAAAAATTTTTAAAAACATTCCGATACCAAATGAGAATACATACAGACGACATTTTATCAGAACCATAAATACTTTCGTTAGAAACATCAGATGGAAATCTTTTTACTACAATGATAATATGGAAAATGAAAAATCAAGACACAGCAATAAATGAATAACTTACAGCAGGACGCATCTCTTAATTCAACTCCCAGATTTTTAAATTCTTCCTCATTTACTTTATCGCTTCGTTTTCCTCCAACTATGTTCATCATTTCTACATTGACTATGTAATCTAGTTTTTATTCTCTACAATATTCAACCCAATATATTCAAAAGTGTTAGCGCTATAAGCCGCAATAGAAAACTCCTTCTTAACAAGAAGTCTTTTGGAGGTTGAAGGTTCAATCCTAAGTATGGGTGATACTAAGAATACAATTAAGAATTACTTAAAACGTCTACCTTATCATGGTTGACAGAACAAAATAAAGGGTTCTGTTCGAAATTCCGTACTGATTCCCGAGTTCGATAAGATACACTTGAAGAAGGTCGGAGGTTACGTCGGCCGAAACGTTGTGAGAATAACATCGAAGATGAGAATAGTAGTCTGAACAATCCAAATAATCCTAGGAGGTAAACCTTTCTGTTCTTAACCATCAATGAATTCAGAGAAAGTGGTAGGAGGGAGAAATTGAGGGGGCACTTTTGGAAGTTATCAAATGAAATATGTAACAGAATTTGATCTGGATATCGATACTGTACTAAGAGTTTGATTTTTTTTAAACAGTTGAATTGAGAAGATAGTTAAAGGGGAGATGCCCAAGGAGGCATAATAAACAAATAAATAAATAAAAATGTAAACGCATACAATTCCAAGCAATTTAGCGTCAACATTAAAGCAAAAGAATGCGGGATGAAGCCTTAACATCTTCGTTCCATCTTCCAGCAACCCTTCTTTTAACTTAAGGTGCCATGCTCTTGCTGCACCCTTTGGGTGATATATGGTTTTATTCAGTAGCCACAACTGTCCACTGTAGAATGCTTCTTTAGGCTGTAAATAAATGTTTCTATTAACTGAATTTAAGTAAATGTTCCCATTCATCGCATTTAATAAATGTTCCTATTAATAACATTTAAATAAATGTTCCTTTTAGTCAGATTTAAATAAATGTTCCTATGACCCACATTTAAATAATTGTTCTTATTAATCACATTTAAATAATTGTTCTTATTAACCGTATTTAAATAAATGTTCCTATTAGTCGCATTAAAATAAATGTTTCTATTAATTGCATTTAAATATCTGTTCTTATTAATCACATTCAAATACATGCTCCTATTAATTACATTTAAATAATTGTTCTTACTAACCGTATTTGAATAAATGTCCTTGTTAGTCACATCAAAATAAATGTTCCTATTAATCGTAGTTAAATAAATGTTCCTATTAATAGCATTTAAATAGATGTTCCTATTAGTAGCATTTAAATAAATGTTCCTATTAATAACATTTATTAAAATGTGCCTATTAATCATATTTAAATAAACGTTCCTCTTAATCATATTTATCTGTTGTTGTATCAATTATACAGACATTAAAACCGTTACTGTATTGACCTTTTGCTTTTTCAGGAGACGAGAGAAGTTTTGCAGAAAATTGACCATTCTTAACTTTTAGGGAACATTATATGTAACTGCTGATCTTTGGAACATTCATTCTAGGCAACTTCACAGTTTTTTCTACTGTCATTGTTTTCTCCACTGTCTTCTTCACACTGAATGGCATCATCATGTTCATCCCATTCTCTGTTAATGTCGGAGCCAGTTTCTTCTTGTTCATTTTTTACTCTTGGGATTTCTAAAGATGTCTTCCATTCTGCCACTCAGGAGCGAAGGCTACAAGTGTTGGCTTTATAATAGGTACCACTATGTCTAATCAATAGCTGTTTCCCATGATGCATGATGGCAATTCCTGGGTCGAGTCATCTATCATTTCCATTTCTTTTATAATATATCCTGTCTCCATTTTCTTAGGAATTCCATGTCATTTTTTTTTCGATCTCGCTTGGTGAAGAAGACCTCGATGTATCCTCTTGTCGATTTCATTTTTCTTAAAGTAGTTAATTTGATGCCATCAAATTGCATGGGGACAACTATGGGTTCAATGTTTGCAAGATTCACAAATAAAACATTGTGTAAGTTTGTCATCAGCATCAAATGAGTTATTTTTCACCTACTTCCCCTTCCTCTGTAATTCCCGATAGTCTCCAGTTCCTTCTGTTGTGGAACACTTCAGCTTTCATACCAGGTTGATTTTTCACCTAGGTTTAGGCATTTTCTCTTTTAAGGAGAAACTGAATCGAAATACATTTTTAATGAAAAAAAAACACAGTCTAAGGAAAAAAAAATTGGTTAGTCAGAATCAAATATTGATTTATAAGATTAATTCCTATCGAGTACAAACTCTGAACTCCAACAAGATAACGTTATATATTAGATTTATATTAACTAGCGGGAAGACCCGACGTTGCTCGGGATTGAAGCAAGATCGGTACTATGTACTTTTTCACTATGTACACAACACCATATTACTTTCTTTGTTTTTACTGCCCAATCCTCCCATTTCGCCTCCGAATATAGTTAGAAGAAGCTGAAATGCTGGAAAAGAATTAGTGTCTCATACACATGGTTTAAATTTCAATCAAATTGAATATACGTATTTGAAATTTTAAGGGGGGGGGTTCTGTCCTCATGTGTCATTTAGAGGTACATATTCGGCACAAAGGGGATAACATAGAGATTAAGGATCACTGCCATTGTCTTACCTGGTAAATTTTATACATATGATATTAATTTCATCAAAATAGGATCTATTTGATGTTTTAAAAGAGATCCCCCCCCACCAGCTCACTTAAGTTAGAAGGGCACTTAGAGATTCGTGGCCACTTCCATTGTCTTTCCCAGAACATTTTATAAATATGATTTAAATTTCATAAAAATAAGATATATTAAAAATGTTAAGGGGTCATGCCCTCAGAGCTTCCTTATGAGTGCATTTAGAGATTCTAGAACACTTCCATTGTCTTCCTCTGTAATTTTCACATAAGCATACCCTTTTAGATTTTATGTCGATTCACTAACCTTTCTTTCTATAGGAAACACAAAAAAATCACACACATATAGATACAGACATTGACTTTTATATATATATATATATATATATATATATACTAGCAGTGTTACTCGGCGTTGCCCGGGTCAGATTGTGGGATAGCATCATATGCAACATCATATTAAGGAGAGTTTACTTTAAAACAACCTTGATGTTGTCAGCTAGATCTCTATGTCAGCTATGTCAGATATATGTTAATACTCTTAACCTAACGCTTATGAATCGATTAATTTCATTGTGTAACATGTTAGAAAACTGTCATTAGCTTCTTTAAGGAACAGCTAGAGACGCAAATCTACTTCCATTATGTTCACATGCAAATTGTACATGTGAATACACTTATATTTAAGGAACACTCCCTAGTATGTCTCGTTTTTAGGGACAGATATGCACAAAGATAAAGAGGTGTTTTCCTTTATTATATATACTAGCAAATATATGCTCCTTCCGGTCGCATATTTTTGCTAGGCTGCCGCGTCAGAAATGAACGCTCACGCGTAAACCGCTGGAGCCCCAGTCATATTACTTGGGTGGTTAGACAATGATTTTCTTTGTTTTTGACCAAGAATTATTTTAGTTGAAAATAAAGAAAAAAAGAAATTCGACCCTACCCGTGGCCACCGAGAGTTACTACAGGCCGGTTGGCTAGAAAATGACGTCACTGCATTGCGTGTCAAAACAAGGACCGTAGTAATAACAATAAGAAGGCATTTTGACTTCTCTATTCACTAAATAATCCATCAAAATTCAGGAAATCAACCAATTTTAATGAAATTTTTAGTATTTATTAATTAATGATCACGGAATATAATAAATCCATTACTTTATTATAAAGCTTGGGGCAAATGTATTATTTCTTGTAAACAAAAAGCACCTTTACTAAAGTTATTCAAAATATCAAAACATGTTGACCATACGATATTGTAAATATTTAAAACAAAGCATTAGAAAACTTTAAAAATTGCATGTAAAAAAAGAAAAGAAAAAAACACGATTCGATTCATCTTGAAAGTGATCTTTATTCAATATAAATTTAAAGAAAATAATAATTCACGATCAAATACTGCAAAAAACTGAATTATGAATTACCATTATTTAAACTTCTAACCCAATCAACCGTAAGTAATTCAGACTTTGAAATTTGTTTAAAAATTATACAAAAATAAAGAGGGGGCAGGAAGTTAGTTGCTTGGCCTTGTCAACTCTCGGTGGCCATGCCCTACCCCGATTTTTGTTTCACTCTCCCCCATAAATAGAAATAGTTTTACTTTAAAAAGAAAGAAAAAAACATTTTTGCACCCCCACATTTTTTTTTATTTTACCCTCCCCCATACATGGAAATATTTTTAGTTAAGAAAAGAAAAAAAAAAATTTTTGACCGCCTTCCCCCAATTTTCTTTTATCCTCCCCCCCCATACATATAAATATTTTTAATTAAAAAGGAAAAGAAAAAAAATCTAACCCTAACTCTAACCCCCACGTTAACCTTGACCCTAACCCTAACGATGGGGTCAAAGTTAGCGCGGGTCCTAAAATGAAAAAGCACCACAAAATCAAATACAGTGAACATTGTGTGTGTGTTTGTTTGTTTAATGACCTTTTTTTAATTAAACAATTTGATTCTAAAATCAGTTGTATAGTTTTCCAGTACAATGTGTTAGTTTTTTTGTTGACAGTAAAGAAAGAAAATCACTTCTTTTTTTTTTAATGAATAAAACATGGAATCATAAATTCAGGTAAGATCGTGAAAAAATGATAATATTGGGTATGAAAGTATTAAGAAATCAAATAGGGAGGGAGGTCATTTCAATGGATTAACGCTGTTTAATCAGTTGGGTGTTAGATGAAATAACTACGTAACTCATTAATTTTTAAATCAATTATTATTTTAATTAAACAATTTGATTCAATAAATTTGTGTTTTAAAACATAATGGCTAATAAGATTAAGAAAATAAACAAACTCCGAACGTTTTAAAGTAACACGGTTAAATGCCAACGTTTTGTTTACGTTTGAAATTACACGCCGTCTTGCGTCCATATTAATTTGACGGATGGAGGTCGTTTCAATGGATTAACGCTGTTTAATCAGTTGGGCATAGATGAAATAACTACGTAACTCATTAATTTTTAAATCAATTATTATTTTAATTAAACAATTTCATTCAATAATTAGAATTTATAAGTAAGATTATTAGTGAACAAAATTGCGTAAATACATGTGGAAATCTGAAGAAAACAATCATGAGTGTATATTTGCGAATACTAATTTATTAGAAGTTCAAATGCAATTGATTATGTAAATTGAGAAACGCGCATAGTGTTTGCGGCGTTTTTTTTCATAGTATATAATGAAGCTGGCGGACTTAGCAAATAGTCATACTACTCTGATGGAATTTCAGCTTCAGACAGACAGACAGACAGACAGACAGATACATAAACTCCATTACTAATAGATATATATAGAGAGAGAGAGACAGAGAGACAGAGATCTAGGTATATAAAAAGTGATAAAGAACAAGAGAGAAAGAGAGAGAGAGAAGGGCAGACCGACAGAGATGCGTTACATACTAAATATATCCAATTCTTCACTTACATTTACTATATAAATAAAATGAAATATATATTCTTTGATTTCATATAATTTTGTTTAAAAAAAGCGAGGGGTAGAATTGATAATGCACACTCGATGTTTTCTATCTGATACTTTCCTAACTAAACAATTCTGACATTTGTTAAATCGACTTTTAAAATAACACTCATAAGAACAATCGGATATATGTATTTGAAGTTTTAAGGCGGTTCTGTCTCCATGGGACACATAGAAATAGCGGCACATAGTTATTCGGCACATAGATGGTAACATAGAGATTTTGGACCACTTACATTGTTTTCCCAGAAAAAAATTATACATCTAAATGAATAATGTTTTCATATTTATCACTACTATATTATAATCAAAACATGTTACTTTAATTTAAACAATTAATACAGTTTTTATTTACTCCTCCCCAGGAGTTAGGCACAAGGCCAGTTTTATCTTACTCCCACAAGTAAGATGTGACCCAAGATCGGGTCGAGAAAGTGGGGTTTGAAAAGCCAGCGCTCGAGAGGGAACTACTCTATTTATAGTCAAGCAAAGTTGCAAACACCGTCTTTTGTTTACCTAATTTGCACACTTATATTTTTAACAGTTCAAAATAAATAATTGTTTGCTGTTTTTCAATTATAATTCGATTGTCCTATTTGGAATAGTTTTGTCGATATTACCAGTAATTAATTAAAGTGATAATAAATAACAAAAGATCGAAACCATGTTAATTACTTTTGAAAGGACGTGACCCCCCCCTCCTACAAGGGGGATAATTTCCTTTGAAAAATTATTTATTTAAGTCTTTTTTTGTCTTTAATAATAAAAGCGAAAACCACAAAGTAACCATTTCGAATTACTCAGTAATATAGAATTGTTTTATTTGACCAAACGACGTTCCACGCTGTCATTTCATTATATAACCAGTTTTAATTAAGAATTCATTTTCATTTTTATTCTGAAATAAAATCAAACTCCTCGACTTTGAATATCTTAAAGACCATGTCAATTAACTTTTTTTTTGTTTTTCTTCTAATAAATAAAATTTGACTATGTTCATGCACAGAAAATTTCCCCAATATTGGAATATATCAAATAACACTACAACAATCATATTTCTGTTGTTTTTTTCCAAATTACCAAAATGTCAAATGTAAATAAGTTATTTTTTGTTCTGTAAAGAAAACTACTGTCTCAGTAATTACTGCACAGAAGGTGGGTAGCTTTTGCTAGTATGATATAAAGTTCTTCAAAATGGAACATATTTGAAGTTTTAAAGGAGCTCACTTAGGTTAGGAGATCACGTAAAGATGTCAGACCATTTCTATTGTCTTCCTCAGAAAATTTATACAAAGGATTGAAATTCTATAAAAATAGGATATATTTGAAGTTTTAAGGGGGTTATGTCGTTAAAGCCTCCTTAGGAGTGCACTTAGAGATTCGGGAACACTTCCATTGTCTTCCCCGGTAAATTTAACATACGAATACACTTTTAGATGTTATGTAGATTCTTTAATCTATTTTTCTCTAGGGAACACACAGACAGACATACATTGAAGTTTATACATATAGATATATATAATCCCACAGTTATGCTATCGATTTTCTAAAAAACCCATACTGTCAACTAGACGGTCCAGTTTCAATCTCGGTTTGAGGTACTTGGCAGTCTAGCAACATTCAACAGCTGTAATACAGCGAAACAGTCCGTCTGTGGATGACTACATATGTACCCTTCTTGGATTGAGCACTGTGTTAAGTGAAAATTTAGCGACAATGCAAAGCGCCCCCCCCTCCTTAAGTTACAATTAAGTAGTTACAAGTAAGGCCCAAACAACCATATAGACAGCCTCCTTAAACATGTTACTTCCCCCAAAAGGGACAACTTGAGATAAAATACCAGACAATAAAAGCGGTGATCATCGCTGCCTGTTACATTTTTCGAACTGTTTTCATTCCATGAGACGCTGATAATTTGAAATGGGTTGTAAGGGCTCTTTCTAAATAGTATAGGCCTATCCGTGTCAATAAAACTATGGTACATCTCTGGAATCTGCAATGTATAGTTTTAAAGAAATAATTTGTATATATATATATATATATATATATATATATATATATATATATATATATATATATATATAATTATGATAAATATTATTAAATTCTTATCCACATACACATGTGTTTCATCTTTTTCCGGGAATCATCAGGGTGGAGGATGATTGCTCTGCTGGTCACACAATTCAAAACCCTTAGACCCAAGTTTAAGGAAGAGAATTATGATCTATTTATGTCTATGCAAGCGGGCATATCTAGAAGACTGTCATCAACAGTGTTCAACGACACGTTAGGCCAGAACTTACTAGTGGTATTAACCCGGCGTTGTGCATGTAGATATATATTGCTGATCGGAAATAAAGTCATATATATATATATATATATATATATATATATATATATATATATATATATATATATATATTTAAACTTTGAAAAACTGACGAAATGCTGTTGTAAACCACGTTTAAGATGCGAATATTTTTTATTAAAAATCATTTCCTTTTTTTTATCTTGACTTTTTAATTTCAAATAATAGCATGTACATCTTCCGAAAGAGAGAGTCTGTATCACAACACAATTAAAGGTTTTGCCATTATTTTATTTTTGTAATAAGTAGGGTCCTTTCTTCGTGGTGTTGATGAAGCGACGGTCAGGTGTTGTTGAACGATGTACGGTGAGGAACATCTCATTATATGAACATTTTAGGAGCGCATTGTCGCTTATAGGATAATAAAATTGGCAAAAGATTTTAGAAGCATCTTTCAAGAAATTTAAAACTTTGAAAAACAGACAAAATGCCTTTCTAACCCATATTTAAGATGCAAATATTTTTATTAAAAAGAAGAATTAATAATAAAAAATTGTATAATTTTAATTATTCGGACTACTGTTCTCATCTTGAGTGTTATCATCACAACATTTCAGCCTTCTTCAGTTGTCTCTTTTCGAACTCGGGAATATATCTGTCGAACTCGGGAATCTGGACGGAATTTCAAACGGAACCCTTTATTTTATCCATGGGAGTAGCATGCTCTCGTTCGGTTAGCCATGACTGGGAGAAGTCTTCAGTAATTCGCAATTCCTAGTATCGCCCACACCGAGGATTGAACCTTCAAATGACTATCACTTAGAACTGAATTTTACTTAGTACTATATCCACGGCGCCAAGGGTTCTTGCGTGTCATTTGCAATATGAGTTCGAAAAGAGACACCTGAAGAAGGCTGGAGGTTACAGCGGCCGAAACCTTGCGATGATAACACTCAAGATGAGAACAGTAGTCCGAATAATCCAAATCATACAAATTATCCATTTCCATCTCAAAGATTCAGAAACAAGAAAAAAATTTCAATAATTTCTTTAGATTCTCTGAAAAATTTAAACTTTTATTGAAACTTATTTGAATGTTTTAACTGTTACCATATCGATTTCTATAACACACAAACAAACGTTGACATATATATATCAATATTAATCAAATTTATACTTACAATTAATGTTTGTAATGGAAAGCCCTCATTGAAATTATTGAGAACATTTTTAATTCCACATCCACAGAAACCTCTCCAGTTTTTAAGGTTCTGTTGGTATGTTTCCAACTCAACCTAAATCACAACTCTCATCTTCACGCACATAAAACAACAGGCATATTAGTATAATCTCATTTCTTACTATCAATTGGGGCGTGTGGAAACCCCATGAGTTTAATACGGGTAGAAATGACAAAGTTGAACTGAAGAGATTTGGCCGTCAGGATTTCTTTGAATAACAACATTCTATTAATAATCTTGAAGAGATGCCATGCGTCTTATTTAGTATTGATGAGAAAAGTTTGATCAGACCATCGCTTGCAACTACGCTGACCTCGGCATGTCAGAGGAAAGTTTATTTTCGTTTTATTCTAACAACCAAATCTGGCCAGCTTAGACAAGACCGCAAGAAACCAGTCTTGCAGAGCTTTTTGGTCAGACGGTGAGTTGATGCATGCACGTGTCTGGGGTGGGGAGCACATGATAGATAAAATAACACAAAAAATCATTGACTGTAGAATTAATCCTGAAATTATTCAAGAAATAAAAAAAAGAAATTGTGTATATTATTGTATTTTTAATATACATTGTAGAGTTAGGTATAATTTATTTTTATTTTTTAAATATAAAGTTGAAAACATTAATTTCGAATTAGATTAGATATAAAGATACAACATAAATAATTTACTGGGAAATCTTCTCATATAAAAAGAAGCTTTATTCATTTTATATGACGTTTCTATTCTATATTGTGACACTATCGTTCCGTTCTGGTCGATAGTCACATTTCCCATTCGGAGCAGCAGTTGACCATAGTTTTGAGCTCACGTTGTATTTAGATTCACAAGAGCTTCGCATGAATTCTCTGCAAAGAATTAATTATCCTGCCTTCAGGACGGGAGACCATTGCAGCTGAAAATTGAACACCTAATAAAAAGTAGACAAGACGTCTTTTATAAAAAATAGTATTTATATTATTAGTGTATTTAGAAAATTGACAAAACTCTCAAATCGTAGGCGCTGGAGAGCATCTCTCAACTGCATTATCTTTCTCATGACTATAATAAAGAAAGAACAGAACAGAAGTCATCTGTAGCGGTTTACTCACTGGTCCTATACCCCAGCCTGTCACCGGCAGCTGCCATTATTAGCTGACTTTACGTTTAGCTTTCCGGTACTAAATGACCTGTGTTATTTTGACAACAAATCTGACTCCTCTAAGATTGATACTTACTATTACCAACGACCGCGGAGAGGGGGACTCTAAGTCGGGTATATCGATGTTTTGGTTGAGAAAATAGTGTTATCTCCATCAGCCCTAAGTTTGGTTCAAGGCTGCGTAACAAGGACCACCTCTCATTGCATTGTGCTGCAGTATGAAGGATTTCTTTCTTTAGATATGTTTACGTTTTTACTAATATTGTAACCATATCTCCTTGTTACATCAACTATTATGATGATGTATTTAATTATGAAACTTGTAAGTCTGTGGGGAAGTAAATGAAAAAGTATGACGTCATTTTTATGTTTCAGGTGCACTAGTGAGAATAATAATAATAATAATAATAATAATAATAATAATAATAATAATAATAATAATAATAATAATAATAATAATAATAATAATAATAATAATCTAACACACACAGATAATGTAAATAGCTAGATTAGAATGGCTGAAATATTTCAAATTGACAAAATGATATGTTCATTTTTCATTTTTTTTGCAATTAATTTATACATATTTAACAAGCAGTGATGCGATTATGACGTGAAAAGAATGTTTTCGTTTTTTTATCGAACGAACCATAGGCGTTAGAATTCAAAATGTGTGGTTTGCTTATGGAGTAGAGTGAATGTTTTGTTTTTGTTTTTATATACTTATTTATTTATTTATTTTTTATATGGATGTTATGTACAAAGTTTTGTTGTGTAAAATAGCTAGCCTGGATTTAAATTTAAGTTCTGTTGAGTTAATACAAGTTTGCTGATTAAAGGTAATTAATTGTAGAAGCCGTTACGTTGTTTAATTGTGTTAGAGTTTATAATGAATGCTGATTCAAGAAGTCTTCACCGAAATTTATTTAAAATGAATTTAATGAGTCTAGCTGGTTCAAAGTTAAAAGAATGATTATGTTGTAATGTACGAGAGAATAGTGCATTTAGGGAATTGTTATTTTTTATATATCTTTTTATTTTTTCACCAAGGATTTGTTTCAACAAAGGATGTAATGGAAGAAAATCGAATCTCTAAATGCGGAAATGTTACCGGATATCCAAAAACTATAGACATGCAGAAATGAAAGAAGACAACCCAACAAAAATTACTCCACCTAAATTACATGACAAGGGGGTGTTATTCTGAAATATAGGTTTAAAATATAATAATAAGCGCTTTACATTTTTTGCCGAGTTTGAATTTCAACAAGTTGCGATCTATTTCTAAATTGCAAGTTAAATGATTTCTTCTTTCTTTCCTTTTATTTATGGTCACATTTAAAAAATAAATTTGTATCGAAATTACTAAACTTGTGAAACTATCGTTCCATTGGGAGTGTAACGTGGTGTGTCTGCTCCTTGAGGACGTCTCTGGAAAGGGCTCTTATTGTCCTGGCACGGACCACCAGCTTCCAGGAGTTCCACGATAGTCACATTCCACTTCATGAAGGGGTTAATCCCATTGATTGGTTTGACGAGGTATTAGAGTAATTAATTCTCTCCAGAGAATAAAGAATCTGAACTTATTTGGGACATCTTTTCTGGAAATGGAACGTTTTTGAATAAAGAAGAGAACAAGCATCTTATATAAAAATATATAATTTTTCTATCCATTCCGAAAAACATAAAACTCGAAAGCTGGCTCACACGTTCGCCATGTGTTAGATAAAAAAAAACAACTGCTAAATTCTTCCTCTTTTTCTCACAATGAACAGTGGAGAGAGAGGAGTATACGTCCCACAAGAGAAAGAAAGAGACAAGAATATACATGCTGAAAAGGTGAGATAGACAGACTAGAGTAACTGACTAGTTGTATAGTATTCACAAGCCACTGGTGCTAACTAACAGTTTATTTGACCTTTGTCCCATCCGATGCACTTGTTAACCTTGATTGCTTTGACACCGTCGATGCTTTTAAAAACTACTTGTCCCTCTGATGAGAAGCTGACATTTGTAGTGGGTGTTGTCACACTGCCACTAATGCAATAACACAATTGTTTCGATTTATTTGTCTTCCCACAAAGGCAAAGTCAGTTACAAGGCCACGAATGTAGTGAAATCCAGCTCCAATAATCCTTGTACCACAAAATGTTAATGCTTATCTATCTATATGAATAAATGAGAACGATTTTGGTTTCGTGTTTACAACAAAGTTATGAACTAAATGTTTGTTATTTTGAATTAATGTATCAAGTATTTCAAGTATTTCTTTTATTTTGAAGCCCTCCTACCCCCCCCCAAAAAAAAAAATGATTCCGATAAAATAGTAATTTAAATTCAATGTTTTAATTAGTGGCAGCTATGATGTCTTCAATCAATTTAGGCCGAATAAGTGAGGTGTTTCAAATGTCCTATACTACACTTTCTCGGGCAACGACAGGTCAGGACAGCTAGTTAAATATTTTGATTTGGAAGTCTAAAACCGATGTTTTCTTACTAACCAAATATATTGAATCAAACTCTAACCTGTAAGACTGACAGACCGGCCAATAGATCGATAAATATGTATATATATATATATATATATATATATATATATATATATATATATATATATATATATATATATATACTAAAGTGATATTTAAATATAAGCTTGACAGACCTATTGTAATACTATTTCTAAACTTAAGTTTGACAGACTAATGAAAATGTTATTTCAAATCTTTCATGTGACGGAGCAACTAAAATGCTATTTTTTTGGTTAACTTAATTCATCCCAAACAAGGCATGTTACCACTGTAGACGTAAGGGGCGACTGAGAATTAGGGTGAAAGTTTAGGAGGCCATCTTAAATTGAAAGCTATACTGCGAAATGTTTGCTCACATTAGTTTTAAATTTCTGCATGTCAGTACAGTCGATCAAACAGGGAGCAGGGAGGGAGTTCTAAAGGATGGCAGCCCAATGAAAGAAGCTATTGGAGTAGAAGGCTCTCTGGCATCTGGGGACCTCCACAGTGAATGAATGGGATTTATCTGATTGTCGAGTTGGTCAAGCGTATTTATGTCGAGGGGGCACCATGGCAGCAAATTTATATAGAGCACATTGCACTGAAGTACTTGTAAAACAAGCACAAGGATACAACATTGTGGCGATGAGACAAGGGTTAGAGCTTGGTAGATAATGAGACACCTATCAGATTAGAGACTCTTTTTTAAACCTTGTTTAAGAGGGAGAGATTGGTGGATGGTACACCAGCCCAGATGTACTCTCTGCATGGGTGGATGGTTGCTTTGTAGAGATATAGGATACTGTCAGGCGTGAGAAGTCTTCTAGCATGGTAGAAGGAGCCCACTTTATTTGCAGCAACCTTAGCAATGTCTTCTATGTATTTGTTCCAATTCATGTTACCTGTGAATGTAAGGCCGAGAAGTTTGAATGTTGGATTCTCGGGTAGGATGTTATTTGCCATAGCAAACGGTGGTTGAAGAGGTTTCTGGTAGCTGTTGAAGGAAAATAGCTTTGTCTTAGCAGCATTAAGTAGTAGACCATGCTTGCCTAAATCCATACTGATGGTTAGAAAGAAGTTTAGCATTAACGAGGTGACAGACTATCGCTAGATTCATTAAGGATTCAAAAATTTTACCGAAGAGTGGGAGTAGACTGATGGGGCGATACTTTTGATGGTCAGTTCTATCTCCAAAATTCTTGAAGACTGGTACCACACAGGGCCGGCGGGACAGTTATAAAAGTGGGGAGGGGCTCTCCTCCCGGCCCACATTGCGCTTAGAATGCCAAATATGGGAATAAATTCAATATCTTGACTAAAAATTATCGTCCGATAGTGGGTAAGAGCTCGTTAGAAGCGGAATGAAATTCTCTTGGTGATAGAAAAAGAAAAATTCAAAATATTTCATTTGTTTTGCGTCTGGGCTCACATTACCTTATTTGGGCAAATTGGGGAAAAATCAGTTTGGGGCATATTTTGGTTTAAAATGATCGTCTGGTAGTGGTGATGGCTCGTTAGAAGCGGAATGGAATACTCTTGGGGATAGATGAAAAAAACATTTTAAAAAACTTCAATTTTTTGGCGTATGGGCCCAAACTACCATATTAGAGAATTTTGGACCAAAAATACCTTTTTTGACATAATTTAGACATGAAATGATCTTCTGATGTGCTTGAGGTCTTGTTGGAAGCATATTAGCAAGTCGCTTCTGGTGAAAAAAGAACAAACAGCAATTTCAATTTTGGGGGGCCTGGGCCCAAATTACCATATTTGGTCATGTAGTGCCAAGTACACCTTTTTGAACTTAATCTAGACATAAAATGATTTTCTGACAATGCTTGATGGCTCATTTGAAACATATCAGCAAGTCGCTTCTAGTAAAAATGACAAAATTCAAGAATCAATTGGTTTATCAAATATAGAGAATACATAAAGTTAAAAGTATTAACTGACAAGGTGCATATAAAAGTACAAAAGTAAAAAGTATAAAAGTTTAAATGTATAAAGTATTAAAGTATAAATGTATGTATTGGAATTGGAATAGCTCGTTGGAAGCGTATTAACAAGGCAAACTTGCATTGTTTCTCTATACTTCACTTCAAATTGCATTCATTGCACTTTGCTCAAAAGATACTGTATCGGTTTTTCTGTGGACAGAAGGACTGGATGGAGGATGGAATGAATAACTTTTGATATTATACGGATCCTCAACAATGCGAAAAAAGAATGTATCGATGCAATCCGAAAAATCACCGGTATGTTAATGGATGCACCAGTTGCGAGTGGAGGAAATACAAATAATGGTCCGCTTTGCAACAGATTTTTCAGCCCTCAAAATCACTTTTACGTATGTTCTCTCATCCGTAACAGCGTGGATCACGAAAATTTTGAAACGTTCATGAGTAACACCAACATCATCCTAACTATCACCCAGTCTGTCACAAACAAATGTGTGCATGTGGAAGCATTGAAAACCTTGGGCATCGAGATAATGCTTCATCTCAGAATTGCCTTCGTCGATGAGAAGGCTAAACCATAGATTATGATAATCCCGAGCTACCATCAAATGTGTGCCTATAGTTCAAGTGGAATAACGGTAACTCGATAGCAAAATGGAGTAGTAGAGTCTTGGAACAAGCACGTTCGGTCTTTCCTAAGTGGTCCAGCTGCATTGCCTCGGCAACTGTCCATCAAGGGCAATATTCATGATATACTTCGACGAATGTTAATAATGTCTCACCCTGAAATCGCTTCACGACGCCCCGGACCTTACTGTAATATTTGTGATGAAACTGGACACACAGCAAGGTCAATCAGACATACCAAGTCGACTGCTTCAACTATGAAACAAGCTCAAATAGATTCATTTTATTATTGACAAGTTTACTTTTGTTTGTTCGTTCATTTAACATTTTCTACAAAATTTTACTTAAATACCGGAAACTTTAAATTTTCCTTGAATAATAAAGAATTTCTGAGAAAATACTGTGTTTGACTCCTTAATACCTTTTGATTGGTCTCTTTTTAATGATAATGTGTACAAAATCTATTTTGTAGTACACCAGGTCCCCACAGTGAGAAATTATGAGAACGTTTTCAAAAATTATGATTTTTCTGAAAAATTTGGGGAAAATTGACGAGAATTATTTGTTCTGAATAATTCACCCCTACCCGACTTCAAGTTAATTTTTTTTAAATTGAATGCAATCAAAGACTTTTTCTTTCTACATATTCAGAAAAGGAATAGAAAAATGCTTTCAGATAGATGGAAACAGAATTTTTCCATCTTGTTTCTCTTGATGACAGTGGGGGGGTGGGGGGAGTCAAAAAGTGAGGGAGCTTGAGCCTCCCTCTCTGCCTCCCCAGTGCCGCCGTCCATGCCACAGATGCAATTTTCCAGCTATCAGGAAAGTAAGATTCGGCAAGGCATTTGTTGTAGAGTAATTGTAGAGTTTGGAGAGGACAGGGGCCAGTTCAGCTCATAGCTTTATAGCTGGAGAATCCAAGCCAGTCACGGATATGTACATTAAAATCCACAAATACATGTATTTGGGCACTCGAGTGAGAATGGTGTGCCTATACTTTCAGAGATAAGTTTAGCAGGGTACAGTCCTGGGTTGAAGGAGAACGGTATAAGAAATATAAGTAACTAACACTGTGCTGTAAGGTTAATCTAAAGCACATGTAGACTTGATCATTTGATTCTAGCCTATGTTTTTTAGTACTCTAGTCAAAGGAAGGGTGTTCCGAACATAATCTCCTATCCAGTGCATATGTTTGTCAGAGTCTTTACGGTAGAGTGGGAGATATTTAGTCATGTCAGAATGGTGCGAGAAGATTGAGGATTGTAGGTTTGTTTCACTTAGTGCTAGGATATCAAGGGAGTTTACTAGGACAAATGTTTCTACGTCATTGATGTTGGTTCTAAGTCCCCGGATATTTGTGAATGCTAGCCTCAATGGTAGGTGTCTAGTTTAGGTTTATTTCTTTTTCTTTGTATTGTCATTTTTGTTTTAGATAGAGTGGGGAGTGCAAAGTGGGTACTTGTTTGGTGCCAATAAGCTCACACAACCAGACCATTGATCAAGACTTGGTCCATGAGAATTGTTGCCTCAGGAAAGCCCACAGGAGATAACTGTAAGGTCCCTTTCCATGCACTCCATGGCACGTACAGTTACCCACGAGTTTATATAACTGTTGATGGAGCAGCCGTTCTTAGCACTACTTAAGAGTTAGGGCTTCTGCACTACCAGTCAGAAACAGCAGTCAGATAAGCTGTCTAACCTGCACCCTCAACCTGTCGGAACAAGAATGACCCAGACTAGTTATGTGAGACTTAGTGACAAAAATGTTTCCCCAAGTTGCCCAGATAGAGAGAAAGAGAGACACTGTTCATTGTCCTAGTAAAGAAACAAGGCCAAGCACTGGGTGTCTTTGGGGTGTCTTTGCACTAGTACCTCTGTGTCTGGCTGATAGACAAAGAAAGAGTGAAAAGACCGGGCAATAGGCAGAACCCATCTACTCCTGAAGCAATTTTAGGTTTGCAAACCGGATATTTTGTTGAAGACTCGAGCTCTAGGAAGGTTGTCGATCAGGACTAAGGAAGCCTCCCTCCCCCAACGGTTTGCTGCTAATACTTAAGTAGTTAGTAGCACAGTTTTTATATCAAAGTTTTCCTTCTCCTAGATGGATGACCTGACAAGGTCTACGTGTCCATCACACTGAGAGGAGTAATACTGCACCCATGTACTAGTCAGGTATTTCAGAGCCCCCGCAGTTTTTAAGAAAACAAAATTTCAATATATATATATGTATATATATATATATATATATATATAAATATTAAATTATTAATACCTACAGACGCTAGCGTTTCAAGATTATTGCTCTCATCAGTGCAGGAAAGTAACAATTTCAGACAATCGGGAGGCGATATCCATGTCTGGATATCCTTGTTTGGATCCTTTCCATTTGTCAAATCAGGGTCTTTGTTTCAGTGGGGAATTGGCAAGACCATGGTGTTAATGTTACTAATAGGTAGTTTTGGCGGGAATTATATTATTAATACATAACTAAAGTTAGAACTATAAACATTTTAGAATGTTATCACTACTGTTAAAATTAATTCTGTTAATGGCTGTTTTTTGGGTTTTGATGTATAACGCTTCTAATACATAGAGTTTTTATTTATTATTGGTATGTTCTAATATTGTTGTGGTTTCTACTAAAAGTTTTTAAAGTTGCGAGTGGAGGGGGCAGGAGAATGCTGAGTAGTAAGGTGCTGAGCTATGGCGCTTGTAGGGGATAAATGCATTGTTAATCTCCTTGACAAAGTTGTAGTAGTCAAGCCAATGTAGTCTCTCAATGGACATTTAAACTGATATACGAGGCTCGTTATATCCAAAACTCTGGTCGAGGGGGAAACGAAGACTCTGATTCGGCAAATCGAAAGGATCCCCACAAGGATATCCAGACATAAGTTGTCTGCCATATTCAACAAGACGTGTTGTTGAATATGACAGATAACTTATGTGTAAACTTATTATCTACATATATATATATATATATATATATATATATATATATATATATATATAAATGTGTGTGTGTGTGTGTGTGAGAGTGTGTGTGTGGGTGTAAATTATTATTTACATATATATATATATATATATATATATATATATATAGATGATAAGTTTACACGTCACCTCCCAGAGATAACAGAAAATTGAAGATGGGTTCCCCTCTCATAAGTAAGAATAAGACGGCGGAGGGGGATATCCTTCTATGGTGGTCAGACTTTTTTTCGTATTTTAAGCTACCTATTATCAATTTTTTTCTTCATTTAACCTCAAGGACAATCGAAACAGGGATTTCTCCGGATAGTAAGGTGAAAATAAGGTACACGAAATAAAACAAAATAAAAATAAGAACATTGAAAATAAATACAATTAAATAAGATAGCAAGTTAAAATTAATAAAAATACGAGTCATATTTAGAGCATGCAAGAAAACTTTGCTGAACTTTTGGCGAATCTATTCAACTTAAAAGGACCACGTTCTGGCAGCATTAATCGTAAGCCGGCAACTTTTCAAATGACCCAGTGGGAATGAAGATACCATTTATCTAAGAATAGAGACGGAGGGAAGGGGTATCCTTATATGGTAGCCAGACATTTATTTTCTGCATTTTAAACTACCTATTTTGAATTTTCTTTTTCATTTAAGTAGAATCAAGTTTATGTGTGACAGACAAACTAAATTGTTGTTTCAAACTTAAGCTTAAACTATTTCAAACTTAAGCTTGACATATCAATGAAAATGCTATTTAAAATGTAAATGTGACAGACCCACTAAAATTATGTTTTAAACTTTAGTTTGACAAACCAATGGAAATGTTATTTAAAATTTAGACTTGACAGACTATTTCAAACTTACGTGTGAATCATCATTATCGGTGTAACGTCTGTTTTACATACTGGCATGTGTTGGCCAGCAGACTAAGTAAAATGCTACTTAAAACTGACATGTAGCCGACCAATTAAAATGATATTTCAAACTTATGTATGACAGACAAACTAAAAGTATATTTCAAAGTTCAGTGTAACAAATTGACTGGCAGACAGTTTCTAAAAGAGATGCTTGAATACACCAATAAGATACGTCCATTCAGTGATGAAAATTTTAAATTGCAGACGCATGACTGACAGACAAACTAACTCTATCATAGAGATGCGTTGGCACATCTAAAATAATCTGACTCAATTTGACAAGTTTAGCCGATAAGACTTAACAATGATTTCGTCTGACAGGACAATAAACCCAATAACCTTTAAAGTGGATCATAAAATTAATTTGACTTTCTATGGAAACGTGAATAGATTCTTAAATATTCAACAACGGTTATCGAACCTTTTCTTTGGTAAATCTAATCAAGTATTGATTACATTCAAGAATGCTTGCTTCGAATCATCATCATCAGCAGCAGCAAATTTTGTTTTTACGTATCGACTCTTGATTGGACAAAAGTTCAAATTAGCAGTTTTTTTTCAGCCAACAAAAGAAGCATGAAGCTGAAAGAGAGTCATTTACACTGTGAAATTATCATCATTGTATCAGTATTAAGTCCGTTCAAAAATTATCAAGATTGAAAATGTACTGTCAACCGGGGTTACATTAACATTCGATAATCCTACTTCAACTTGTATTTTTCGCTTTTATCTGATAAATCTTGATTTAATTGACACCTAAAACTGGACATTAACATATGTATTGTACAACTATAACATATTTCATGTTTCTCACCAAGGCTAAGTCAGTGCAAGAAGTTCTTGGAAAGGTGTTTGCCAGTAATCTTGAAGACTATATTTTGCCAAATGAGAAATCATCGCAAAAACGTGGACCAAAGATAACTCCAGGAACAGTCGTTTTATCGCACAATCTTGCCGATTTGCGTCCATCTACATCTCGTGGACGCAAAAGCAAAAATGCTACTGATTATTGCAACTGTACCTAGTCATGTTTTTCTGTCCCAAGGTATGTTTATGTACCTTTGTTACAAGGCGGAATTTTAATGATGTTGTATGACATGACTACTATAATAATGCAGTATAAAAGGCATTATCATAGTATGGCAGGGCTACTAAAATAATGCAGTATAAAAGGCATTATCATAGTATGGCAGGGCTACTATAATAATGCAGTATAAAAGGCATTATCATAGTATGGCAGGGCTACTATAATAATGCAGTATAAAAGGCATTATCATAGTATGGCAGGGCTACTATAATAATGCAGTATAAAAGGCATTATCATAGTATGGCAGGGCTACTATAATAATGCAGTATAAAAGGCATTATCATAGTATGACAAAGCTACTATAATAATGCAGTATAAACGGCATTATCATAGTATGACAAGGCTACTATAATTATGCAGTATAAAAGGCATTATCATAGTATGACAAGGCTACTATAATAATGCAGTATTAAAGGCATTATCATAGTATGACAGGGCTACTATAATAATGCAGTATAAAAGCCATTATTATAGTATGACAAGGCTACTATAATAATGCAGTATAAAAGGCATTATTATAGTATGACAAGGCTACTATAATAATGCAGTATAAAAGGCATTATCATAGTATGACAAGGCTACTATAATTATGCAGTATAAAAGGCATTATCATAGTATGACAGGGCTACTATAATAATGCTGTATAAAAGCCATTATTATAGTATGACAAGGCTACTATAATAATGCAGTATAAAAGGCATTATTATAGTATGACAAGGCTACTATAATAATGCAGTATAAAAGGCATTATCATAGTATGACAAGGCTACTATAATAATGCAGTATAAAAGTCATTATCATAGTATGACAAGGCTACTATAATAATGCAGTATAAAAGGCATTATCATAGTATGACAAGGCTACTATAATAATGCAGTATAAAAGGCATTATCATAGTAGGACAAGGCTACTATAATAATACAGTATAAAAGGCATTATCATAGTATGGCAGGGCTACTATAATGATGCAGTATAAAAGGCATTATCATAGTATGGCAGGGCTACTATAATAATACAGTATAAAAGGCATTATCATAGTATGGCAGGGCTACTATAATAATGCAGTATAAAAGGCATTATCATAGTATGGCAGGGCTACTATAATAATGTAGTATAAAAGCCATTATCATAGTATTACAGGGCTACTATAATAATGCTGTATAAAAGACATTATCATAGTATGGCCGGGCTACTATGATAATGCAGTATAAAAGCCATTATTATAGTATGACAAGGCTACTATAATAATGCAGTATAAAAGGCATTATCATAGTATTACAGGGCTACTATAATAATGCAGTATAAAAGGCATTATCATAGTATGGCAGGGCTACTATAATAATGCAGTATAAAAGGCATTATCATAGTATGACAGGGCTACTATAATAATGCAGTATAAAAGGCATTATCATAGTATGGCAGGGCTACTATAATAATGCAGTATAAAAGGCATTATCATAGTAAGGCCGGGCTACCACGATAATTTTTGACATTAAAAAAATGTATAAAAAGCTAAAACAATTATTTTCTTCACTTTTTCGAGAAGATGAAAACCTAAGCGTTATTCATTGAAAGGACTTTTGTTATGCACAACAAGAGCGACACAGTAGGAACAAATGTCCCAAAACCTATGATAGTAGTCCCGGTTGACAGTACTCATCAATGAACAAGTTACTTACTAAAAATCAATAAAGTAAATGTTAATATTCTTCACAATATTAGGAGATTTCAACAAGTATGTCGATTAAAGCAGTCTTTAACAAAGCTGAAATAAATCGCTACAGATAGAAATGCAAAAAAGTTATTGAGAAATGTCTGGTGTTGCTGAAAAAAAAAAAATTTAGATTAACCATTTTAAAAGGAGAAACAAAAATTAGTCTAGTCCATCCAATGGTTTACTTTGGTCCCAGGCACGATACTAAACTGCCTCGGACACCTGCTGGACAAGGTGTTGAAGATATTAAGAACTTGAAGCATAATTTTTTTTTATCAAAATGATTGGATTCAGCATTAATTAAGGGTTGATATGACATTAAAGAACAATCAAATGTTTACTAACACATCGCTAACTCCATAACTATAGAATTTCCAATTAATTTCTATGTTTAAGCCAGTATTGATGAGAAACAACAAATCACAGGCTACTATTTAGCAAATCTGTGGACGCGTTTTTCAAACTTTCAGGCACTTTTTTCCTCCACACTCAATAGGAGCAGTCACAGAAACTGCTGGCTCCGTTGAGTCAGCCTTTTCCAACATGTCTTACTGTGTGTCGCTTGCGCACATGGTCGACACGGATTCTCCTATTCGAAACATTTTGAATCCACATAGGCCAACCTCAAAATTCACATGTAACATTAAGAACTGTTACCAGGACGAAACTTAAAAACTAAATCCACAAAATATCACCCTTTTTTTTGCAACAGACTTTTTTCTTTTTCTCCATTCCTTCATTTATTATCGCTTTTTAAGTTATATAAAATTTAGTTATATAAAATTTAGTTATATAAAATCTTGTTTTATAAAATCTTGTTATATAAAATCTTGTTATATAAAATCTTGTTTTATAAAATCTTGTTATATAAAATCTTGTTATATAAAATCTTGTGATATAAAATCTTGTGATATAAAATCTTGTTTTATAAAATCTTCTTATATAAAATCTTGTTTTATAAAATCTTGTTATATAAAATCTTGTTATATAAAATCTTGTGATATAAAATCTTGTTTTATAAAATCTTGTTATATAAAATCTTGTTTTATAAAATCTTGTTTTATAAAATCTTGTTTTATAAAATCTTGTTATATAAAATCTTGTTATATAAAATCTTGTGATATAAAATCTTGTTTTATAAAATCTTGTTTTATAAAATCTTGTTTTATAAAATCTTGTTATATAAAATTTAGTTATATAAAATCTTGTTTTATAAAATCTTGTTTTATAAAATCTTGTTTTATAAAATCTTGTTTTATAAAATCTTGTTATATAAAATTTAGTTATATAAAATCTTGTTTTATAAAATCTTTTTTTATAAAATCTTGTTTTATAAAATCTTGTTATATAAAATCTTGTTTTATAAAATCTTGTGATATAAAATCTTGTTTTATAAAATCTTGTTTTATAAAATCTTGTTTTATAAAATCTTGTTTTATAAAATCTTGTTATATAAAATCTTGTGATATAAAATCTTGTTTTATAAAATCTTGTTTTATAAAATCTTGTTTTATAAAATCTTGTTTTATAAAATCTTGTTATATAAAATTTAGTTATATAAAATCTTGTTTTATAAAATCTTGTTTTATAAAATCTTGTTTTATAAAATCTTGTTATATAAAATCTTGTTATATAAAATCTTGTGATATAAAATCTTGTTTTATAAAATCTTGTTTTATAAAATCTTGTTTTATAAAATCTTGTTATATAAAATTTAGTTATATAAAATCTTGTTTTATAAAATCTTGTTTTATAAAATCTTGTTTTATAAAATCTTGTTATATAAAATTTAGTTATATAAAATCTTGTTTTATAAAATCTTGTTTTATAAAATCTTGTTTTATAAAATCTTGTTATATAAAATCTTGTTATATAAAATCTTGTGATATAAAATCTTGTTTTATAAAATCTTGTTTTATAAAATCTTGTTTTATAAAATCTTGTTATATAAAATTTAGTTATATAAAATCTTGTTTTATAAAATCTTGTTTTATAAAATCTTGTTTTATAAAATCTTGTTATATAAAATCTTGTTATATAAAATCTTGTGATATAAAATCTTGTTTTATAAAATCTTTTTTTATAAAATCTTGTGATATAAAATCTTGTTTTATAAAATTTTGTTTTATAAAATCTTGTTATATAAAATCTTGTTATATAAAATCTTGTGATATAAAATCTTGTTATATAAAATCTTGTTATATAAAATCTTGTGATATAAAATCTTGTTTTATAAAATCTTCTTATATAAAATCTTGTTATAGCTAAATCGTTGCTTTTGTTCCTTCACTCTTTCCACGTCACTTGTTCTATAAGCCTTTTTTCCGAATACAGCAGTCCTGAAATTGTTTCCATATTTGAACGGGGCAAAATCCCAACATATGTCAACATTAAATAAACCAACGCTTTAAACCTACCGAGCCATTTGGCATAATGGTTATGGTGTTCACTAATGGCCCTGAAGACCCGGGTTCCAACCTAGGTTGCAGTCATACCAAAGACTGAAAAATGGTACTTTATACTCCCTTGCATTATAAGAGTAAGTAGAGTAATCCTGGAAAGGAGTGGCGCTCTCCCCTACATCTCGGTGTAGCAGAAAAGGGAGCCTTTACTAGTAAACCTTTCAGAATTATCGTTTTACAATTCTTCATTTCTAAAATTTAATTATTTCATTACCAAATCTTAACGTATAATTTTACACAATATATCTTATAGGGATTAAATCTTCACATAAACTATAAGACTATCTCCTATAATAGTCTCTAACAAAAGGGTCGTCAAATGAAAGGAACACAAAGCCCTTCTGTAAATAATAAATTATATAGATATTTATTTAAGTCACCTACACCGTTGGATGTAGGTGGAGATAGCCTGGCTCAGTGTCTAGTCGACAAGGGCAGGAGAAATAGTGTTGATGTCTTTCTTTGTGGGTGCCGTGAAGATCTGTACCTGTTCTGCAAATCCCGAAAGGTCTGTATGTAGTCCTTCAAGGACTATTCAGACAACTTTTCTCATCTTTTATTCTCACAACGTTTCAAGCGATCTCACGGGTCTATATGGACCCATCTTGCATTAGATAAAGTGCTAAATAATAATCAGATCTAAGTGACAGTCTTCTGCAGGTCGAAGGTTCACTCATGAGCACTGACAAAAGCTGAAAAAGCTATGACTAGTGAAAGAAATGAAGTGATTATTGTCAACAAGGTTTTTGTAAGCCTCAAAAAGTATGGAAATAAAAGTTAATCTAGTGTCCCCGACGTGACCCGGGAATGTTAATTTTTTTAACATAAATCCTATAGTTCGGAAAACGTTATTCTGAAATGCATAAAAAGTAAATAAACATTAAAACGTAAGAGTAATGGAATCGACTGTTAGTAAAAACTCCGTCCATTCTGTTAATCCGATGTAATGTTATTCCTTTAATATGGAATGTAAAGAAAAGTATTATCATCAGCCAATGAAAATGATCAGACAAAAAAATGTAGTTGTATTTAGGTTGAAAATGTAGAGAATGTAACAGACAATACTAAGAACAAATAAATGAAATACTAACGGTACTTCGACAAAATATTTAACCTATGAAGCAGAATTCTTGATGAAGTGGGTGATAGTTGTAGAAGATGTCCACGTAGTAGTAAAAATACCTCTGACTTCCTGTGTTGGATAATGGCCCTATGGGAATGGACGTATCTGTTGGAAATCGTTGGTTTGCCTTGCACGAATTAGCGCGGGTGGACCCGTGGAGTCGAGTGCAGAATAGGGCCTGTTCTCACAGTCGGAGCTCACAGACGTGACAGGGTCACCGCGTGACGAGACCTCGGATCAGGGGTCAATGTGCATCTGCGAAAGGCTCTGTGACGTCACAGGCTTTTGTGTGGGAAGCAGAGAGATCCGTGACATCACTCGTTCTTCGTGAGAAGCAAGTTTTAGCAGTCTGGGTTTTGGAGGCGAACCTATCAGACGTGATTTTTACCATGTAGTCAGCAACATACATAAGGGAATTATTTCCCTAAGAAAATACAGGTGAAAGATCTCTTTTCCCCCCTCCACGAATGGTTAAGACTTAATTTATAAGTAATTACGAAAGCAGTAAATTGCTCTCTCCCTCTCTCTCTTGACGTTGGTGAATATCTCCAAGTCGATAAATAACTAACGCCTGATATAAAACAGAAATTTAATTTAAAAGATTGTTTGTCATGAAGGTTTTGTTGTAGCGGCGATTTTCATCAGAAAGAAAGAAGAATTCAACCACTAGACGACACGCCCCTCCACGCAACGAGGAAAGAAGAGAGGGTACTAGAAATTTAAAGGTATGCAAACTATATGATTTTTAGTGTTAAAAATGACGAGTGATTAAACAAGAACTGTTTCGGCCCGAGGCGAGGACTGCCACAGCCCATTCCGGGACGAGTATACAAAACGAGTACTGCGGCGGCCCAAGAGAGGGGCTATGCAACACCTGTGTGGATGCCTGTGTTAGGGAAAACTGTAGAGCTGGAAAAAATGTAGTAATTATTAAAAGTGGCCAAACTAAATGCATATTTTCTGAAAACATGCATCATGAATTAGCCGAAAGGGCTGCTGAATCAGATTCGAATATGCAGCTTTTGTTTACAGTGCTATTATGGTCATAAAATAGGGGAAAATTTGACTTTACTCTATATATAAGATATGCTGTTACCGTTAAAAGCGACTCTATATTTTTTCCTGCAAACATTTTTGTAAGTCAGAGAACACAAAATAAAACTAAGGAAGCCTTCTGGGCCAAACTGAGACATCTCTTCCATGACCCTCATCTCGTGGAACAAACAGACAAAAATCTCTAATATACTACATACTCCGTTGGCTTTTTAAACAGATTATCTCAATATCCACCTACTTAAAAAAAAACATCTTTGGTCTTTTCTTTTTCATAACAAGATGAATTTACATCTTCATTGTTATTTCATGTAAACAGAGAAGATATCTTGAGCTAAAAAGCCCCCCCCCCTATCTAATGGAAATCAGTTGCAAGTTCTGTGTTTCGGTTAATGGCTTGAACAGGTTAGGCCTATGTGTTGCCTCAAGGCTTGCGCTCTAACACCTTGGCTAACACCATCACAGTGTGAACGTGCGTACAAAGATGAGGGAAAATAACTTAAAGCCAATAATGAGCTTATGAGTATTTTGTGCAAAACTGAGTCAATGATCTAGAAAACTTGAGAACAGGAAAGGAAGAGAGGGAAAAAAAGAAGGGGGTTAGGAACAGGTAAAGGAGGAGGAAGGGTTTAGAAATAATGTGTGCCTCCTTTTTTTGTGACTCCTGTTAGAGGGAAGATATTACACAAGGTCAGAAGGTGGGGATTGAAAAGCCAGCGATCAAGAGGCAGAGCACTCTGGCCACAAAAAATGTCTGAGCAGCCCTGTCGACATTCCCCGGTAGGCGATTAGCAGTAAACTAACCCCTTCTCAAAGTGAGAAGGTAAAGCCTGGGAAGGTGGACTTCCTAGAACTTAACAGGGTCATACCTCAGTCCAATAGAAAAAAAAGGCCACCTAACTCAAATGACCCTGACTCTGTCGAACTGATTGTCGAAGACGTATCTCCGACTTGGTATGAAAAACAACACCACCCTTAAGGTCAGGTCACCCAATGGGTGAGTTACTCCTGTTTGTGTCATATATCAATATTGACTTTAAACTGGTATCGTCCGGGCCTTCCAGTCTGGATTTACGCCAGTCTATTGGTTGTCGGTCCTGTGCAGTTCTAGGAGGTGCACCCTCCCAGGCTTTGCCTCCCCTCTTTGGGGAGGAGTAAGTTTATTGCTTATTGCCTGAGGCGCCCCTACCGGGGAATGTTGCCCAGGCAATTTTTAATGGCCAGAGTGCTCAAATTCTCGAGCGCTGGTTTTTTCCCACTTTCCCGACCTTGTGTCACATCTTACCTTGTGGGAGGAAGATAAATAGAATCAATACTGACTTTGCACACAGACACACACAAATACCCACATAGGCATACATTACCTATCTCTCTTCACACACACACACACACACACACACACACACACACTCTCTCTTTCTCTCTCTCTCTCTCTCTCTCTCTCTCTATCTCTCTATCTATCTATCTATCTATCTATCTCTCTTATATTTAAATATATCTTTCTTCCTATTTTTTCTTATTCACTCTCTCCTCTCAGAAGAGTAACTAAGTACTTTCTTGCTTTCAATCTTTCCCTCTAATCAATTACCGAGTGCTTTCTTTTTTGTTCTTTCTTTCTTTCTTTTCTTTATTCCTTCCTCCCTTCCTTTCTGCCTGTTGTTCTTTTCATTCTTGCTTTCTTCTTTTCTTTATTTCCTTCTTTATTTCTTTTATTTCTTTCCCTCTCCTTCTACTAATCATTATCAAATGCTTTCTTTCTTTTCTTTGTTCTTTCTTTCTTTCTTTCCGGTGACAGGAAGATATCCAATCATTGTCAGTGATTACTCTTTTATTAGTCTACAACTTACTTTCCCAGTGTGAGATGGAGGGATGGGTTGTGATCTATAGATGAGTTTACTACTACTACTACTACAATTACCACTACTATTATTACTACTAGGTCACATGTCATCTTACTATGATTAAGACGTTGGTCTGTTACAACCAATCAACAAAATTATGTTTTATTATTATGTGATTGCTTTCAAGTCAGCAGAACGTGGCTGATGGTATTTACTAGAACATGACTGGCAACAAGTATGCACAATGCTGCACCAACGTGCATGTATATAATGGTTATTGTCATTATTAATATTATTATTATTATTATTATTATTATTATTATTACCATTATATCATCATCATCATCATCATCAGCAGCAGCAGCAGCATCATTATTACTATCATTATTATTATTACCATTATATAAAATGCCTGAGCAGCCCCGTCGACATTCCCCTGTGGGTGATTAGCAATAAACTAACCCTTTCTCAAAGAGAGAAGGTAAAACCTGGGAAGGTGGACTTCCTAGAACTGCACAGGAACCCGACATATATATTAGCGTTCGCATTTTAGGTGAGTTGGTTTCTGCATTCAAGGATTTCCTTAGATTTTAGCTGTTTTCATCATTGCCTCCGGTCACATATTTTTGCTAGTATATATAATGTAAGCATTGAATTTGCTAATAAACAGCCGATTGTGACCTTATTTTTTTTGGTTGATGTACACTACCCCTTGCCTGGGAGGATGGTCTCATGATAAACGGACATATACAAAGGAGGAGATAATACCTGAATTGAGTATCGAAAGAGAGCACAACAGTACATTAATAGAAGTAAGTAATAGTATAGTTTCGGCTTCAGACAGACAGATACCAAATCTCTATTAGTAATAGGTTATTATTATTATCATCAACTCACCAGGAGTTCTCAAACAGGTTATCATCAGTGATTGTTCACTGACAATAACCGGTGGTATTCCCTCGAGTCTGAGCGACAACAAGTCTCCCCAGATTTTCAGTACTCTCCACCGCTTCCCATAGGCATTGCAAATGATTTTGCATTATCGCAACAGTCACATACTATTGATTTCTAGCTGGGAGCGATCCTTAGTCTTCTCTGGGATTTGGATGGCAATAAGTCTCGCCAAGGTCCCCACACTCTTTCTATATAAGTGTAGTATCAGCAGTTCCCTTGGTTTCATGTTGTAGTGTTCTTTTTATGTTTTTGTTTTTGTTTTATTTCTATTGCAACTTCCATGTGACTGATTATTGTTCGCATTTTATGTGGGTTGGTTTCTACATTCGATGATTTTCCTTAAAATTCCAGCTGTTTTCATAATTGCCATCCGTTGTATAGTCTGTCTTCCCTTTAGTTCCAATTTCTCCAAGGTTTTTTTCCAGGTTTTCCATGACTGTTCCTTGTGCTCCTACGATTATTGGTACTATTTTGAATTTCTTCAGGTTCCATATTCCTTTCAGTTCTCTGGCAAATTCAATGTATTTGCTTCGTTTACTGTCTTCTGTCACCCTGTGGTCTACTGGGACATCAAACTGCGATTTGGCAATTTGTTTCCTTCTTGTTGACTACTACTACTACTACTACTACTACTACTACTATTATTATTATTATTATTAGTAGTAGTAGTAGTAGTAGTAGTAGTAGTAGTAGTAGTAGTAGTATTCTTAGTGGATGCTAAACCCGTGTTGTTTTAATTCACTGCTGAGTTGTTAGAAATCAGATCAAGTCTGTTTATTTAATCAGATTTCTTTGATTTAATCCTTTGAGATAAACATTTTTTTGCTTGCTTGAGAAGAGAGAGAGAGACACGCACACATACGTACATATATCTCTATCTATATTAAGTGAGGTATGTTTATATGTTTATATATTTGCATGTACAGGATTCACTCCTAAACTAATGCATTATGAATTTTGAAATGCAGCTATGGTGTGGGCAATATTTAGTTTAATTTAGTTTTATGCAGAGGGGCAAAAAATGAAGGGAAGCCTTTCGTGACAATTTAGATACTTCCGATTTTTGTGAGATTATAACAATAGGTATTAGACATCAATTAATATATATTTTCCAAATTTCAGCTTCTTTGGGGTATTTTAAAGCATTTTAAAGGGCATAATATGGGAACAACTTCTCGTTTGTAAATTTAAATATATCATATTTGCATTAAATTTGATCCATAATCATTAGATACGAATTAAGCAAGATTCCCTGAATTTCAATTTTTTCTTAAGTCCCTTTAAACTTAAGCCTTAAATTTTAGACATTTTCTCGAATCAAGATTATTTAATCAGGATTACTGACATAAGGTTTAGTAGCATTAGCATTAATCTTTGTAAGGGGACATAAGAGTGCTACAAAATTGTTCTGTTTGGGGAATTTTACATGTACTGTGGTGGATATTCTTCTAGTATATATATATATATATATATATATATATATATATATATATATATATATATATATATATATATATAGTAAGCTATGAAAATATATTTATGGCAATTAAGCTACACAGAGGCTCCCGCGTTTCACACCCGGGGAGGGGGGAATCTTCAGGCTAAAGTTATGCATGGAGTTATTTTTGCCGGGTGTTTTTATATACACGGCTAGCTAGTTAACCAATCAGATTCTTTGTTGTTCTCTCAGCCAATCGTTGGGCTTCCCACGAACAAAGGTCTTGTTAGTGTTACTTCCTATATCCTGTTCTATTGTTCTGTTTTCTATTGATTGGTCTATATCCTGTTTTCTTTGTTGTGTCAATATAATGAGTGAAATTACTTTAACACGTTGTTCCTTGTATTTCTATTTTAGACTTTAATTTTTAAATTGTTATGTTTTTGTTTAGTTTAGTTTTTTCTACTTATTTGTTTATTCATTTTTCCGGGAGCCTCTGTGTAGCTTAATTGCCATAAATATATTTTCATAGCTTACTACCTAGCTCTACTTACGTATCGAACACTGTTGAAGTAAATACTGAAAATTGATACATAAAAAATTATATCTCCTTATAAAATTTTATGTGAATACATGAAATACTAATATATATATATATATATATATATATATATATATATATATATATATTCTACCCCCCCCCTGCAGACCTCATTTGTCATCAATGAGAATGCATAAGATTATTTTGCATTTGACTTTTTTCTCTGTTTCCTCTTTGCTTTCTTTTTTTATTTTCTTCACTAATGTCACCTTGTAAATTTGAAAATAATTATTTTCCCTCTGTCTTCTATCTATCTCTTTTCCCCCATTTCTCTTTCTTATGCCTACAACATTTTTTTGAAAAAAATGAAACTAACATCATCTTCACTCATTTCTGAGAAAGTATTTCGATAATAAAGACAAAATATAAAAAAATCTCACCATATGAGCTAATTTGTATTGTATTAATAGATTTTTAGACTTCTCTGTCTCTCTGTCTCTCTCTCTCTCTCTCTTAATACACACACACACATATATATATATATATATATATATATATATATATATATATATATATATATATAATAGAGAATCGTAGTTTGCTTGAAGCATTGTTTGTAAATAAGTATGTAGGTATTTATGAAGGTCGATAGCAATGCGGAAAAACTGGAATGGTGAAAGAAAGTATGAACAAAAACAATCGAAGACAGTATTTGGGTTACAAAGCTTCACAAAATCTATTTATTTTTCAAAATTTCTTTCACATATCGAAACAGTAAATATGAGACTTACTGCGAAATATTCTTAATAAAATATTAATCAAAATATCCGGAATGGTATAACATATTTTAATAATTTTGGGAGAGACCCACCCCTTCTCAAAAAAGGAATCCAAAAAGGGACCATCAGGTGGAGTAAAGAATTCAAGATGGCTGGTACTCTTTGTCTGTCTCCCTGATTTTTCCGGGGAGACAGACATAAACATAGGCTGAAGAGAGTCCAGTAAAGATGCCTTATATAGGTCCTCTTTGTTGGGATTTGAAACCGACGGTACCAATGTTGTTCTGATCTTCTGTAATAATACATATATTAATAAATATTACGCTCTTATGTTTTAATTTTCTTAATAATTGAGCACTCTGCTGGGGTTCTTTCTCACTAACCTTATATAGTCAAGCACTCTCGGGGAAGTTACTGACATCAGCTTTAAATCATAGTTCAGAATACGTTCGTCGAACACTATCGATTAAGTCTTCTGTCTGTGTCCGCTTCTAGAAACATATAGATCTTAATTTCCCTTAGTTAAGTGACAGTTTCCGGTGGTCGAGTGGATATGGTGATTGCTTGTAGATTCTACGCTGATTCTGTGATCCGAGTTCGCGCCTCCTAACCATCTGAAATTGTTACTTTCCTGCACCGATGAGAACAATAAGCTTGAAACGCTAGCGTCTGTAGATATAAATAATTTAATATTTATTTACAAATATTATATTATATATATATATATATATATATATATATATATATATATATATATATATAGGTTATTCTCCTAGACAGTACCTCCTCATTGCATCAAAAGGAAAGGGGCAGGTCTATTGCTCATCATCTGAGGTGCCCTCACTTGTTTGGGAATTCTGATGAAACTTTTACAAATATTTGTTCATCATCATCATCATCATCATTAGGTTTTTTTTTGTTGTCTCTCCACCAGGTTTTTGGTCTTCCTCTCGGTCTTTTCCATTGCCTCGGGGTCCATTTTGTCGCTTTATATATCCACGTGTTGTCTGTACATTTTGAAAGGTGACCTGCCCATCTATGTTTTTCCATTCGTATGGTGATGATGATGATGTCATTTGCTCCAGTTTGCTATTTGATCCAGGTGTTTCTTTTTCTATCACATAAACAGATTCCGAAAATAATGCGTTCCATTTTGCATTGTGCCACTCTGTATCACTGCATTATTAAGTGCCCATGTGTTGCTGCCATATGTCATAACAGGAATGATGTATTCATTGAACATTTGATATTCGTTACTTGTGGTAAAAGCACAGTAATCTCGAACTTGTATCACATACAACCAATGTAAATATAAGTGAAGTAGTACTTTGTTCCGTCCGATCAGAGCACAACGGAGGTCGATTGTTGAGTTGGTACTTCTAGAACTGCCTTTGTACACCTTCAACGGTCTCTCTGGGGGCAATGGGAGATCTCATTATCAACCAAATGGCATGCTTATCAATTTGTCGAGGCATGGAAATTGGAAGTCTTTAACAATGACTGCTTTTTCTGCGGGCCGATTGTGTCCCAACTGCTGTTCTTCGTAAACACCTCAACCTGAAGTCTCTGCCGTCTGTCTTGTTGCAATGACGTCTTCAATGGTTCAGGGATGCAACTCATCATGCAGAGGGACAATTAATTTGAGCGCTTGTTCGTAAAACCCCACCACCCGTTTTTTCTCAACTTTTTTATTGACCAAATTTTTTTCTTTTTTCTTGTGTACAATTGCTTATCATATCGCTAGAGAATTCCGGATTGTTTGGAAATTTTAAAAAGATATTTTAGATTTTAGGAGAGGGATCAGTTTCCTATATAAAATTAATGTAAACTGATCACCCACCTTTTGACCATCACAAATTTTAAAAATTCTCTTTGCTGTGTACAATTACCTATCATGTCGCTAGAGAATTCCGATTTCTTTGGAATTTTTACGAAAATATTTTAGATTATAGGAGCGGGATCTGTTTCCTATATAAATTTAACATAAACTGATCACCCACTTTTTGACCATGGTGCAAAAATCTCAAATATTTTTTTAAATTTCCAAAGAACGGAATTCTCTAGCGACATGATAGGTAATTGTACACAGGAAAAAAATTTGGTCAGTAAAAAACTTGAGAAAAACGGATGGTAGAGTATTACGAACAAGCACCTTAATTTGCGATGTAATCCTCCCTACCTCTCTACCTGGCTGGCACAAGTGTATCGATGGACAGCTTAGTACCTAAGCAGCAACCATCAAGGAGGACTTAACTCAGGTTCTCACATAGTCGGCCTTCGACAGTCGAATCGTGATTGGTTAGCCATCTTGTGTAGCCTTGCTCAGAACCACCATGCATCAGTCGCCATGGTTCAGGATATGGCTCAGGGAAAAAGCCGGCTCAACACGATCAAAGTGAACAAAATCAAAATGTACTCAATATCTTAGATAGAAAAGGTGTGATTAAATGCAGTCAGAAATTATATCAGAGGGAGGTGGTGGGTGAGGAAATTCAAAATGTTATTACATTTTTAATTTTAGTAGACGCTGCCTGCCACTACCTGTCACTGCCCGCCAAGTAAAGAAATCGTCAACTCATGATTCAAAACAGGAAATGAGTAAGCATTTTTTAAATTTTAGTAGATGCTGCCCGCCACTACCCGCCACTACCCGCCACTGCCCATTAGTGAATTGGCGTCAATTATATTATTATTATTATTATTATTATTATTATTATTATTATTATTATTATTATTATTTCTTCTTCTTCTTCTTCTTCTTCTTCCTCTTGGTGACGATTTGGGAAGACAAGGTGGATTCTTTGATACGACAGGGACGCATTAGTTTTAGGAGCACACACACATAATATGAATTCTTTCAAATGACAGGTGCACTACATAAATGAAGATGATTTTCGTTCAGAGGCACAAATGAACCATATGGGTTCTTGGATACGAAGATGGTGGACCAAAAATAACAGTTAGTGATAGCTGGGGAAAATAATCACAAATTTATTATAACATGCTCGAGTGAATAAGCGTAATACAGTGGTGAATTTAGCAGCCTATGATGCATGGGGTTATTTTCCTATTCTTGACAAAGGTACAGGGGAAAAATCGTCTTAACTTTACATAGAAGATAAGTTATTATAGGCATTTTAGTATGTTTTCACTATTATTGAAGTTAATTTTGTTGATGGATGGCTTTTTGAAAAAGCAAAAATATGCAGAAATAAATTGGCCGTGATATTTTATGAAATATAATATATATATATATAGTCATCCACATACAGACTGTTTCACTGTATCACAACTCTTCAGTGCGGCTAGACAAGCAAGTGCCTCAAGCTGAGATCGAAATGTGACTGTTAAGCTGACAGTCGGCACTTCTAACCCCTGCAATATCATCCGATATGCTGAATGTAAGCGAAATCTCAATGTAAACTAAATGTAAACATTGTCAAGTGCCGTTGAGCTCAGATAGTTTTACCCAATGAGCAATGCCTTAAATGATATATATATATATATATATATAGCACTGTAAATGGTAGTAATAACACAGTGTGACGTCACTTGCTTTATATGCATCATTCCTTCACTTATAGAAGTTGAATGCCTGTACGCCTCGCCGCCTTTAAAAGTGTTAAAATTATCATTGTTTATAAACTGTTCAGAACTGGCCTATCGGTTAGCGACGTTGGATTGGGGTTGAAAAATACTTGTAATCCAGGGTTTCAAATCGTGTGAACGGTGGTGAATAGTCGTACTTCTATGCTGATGAGTCTTGATTGAAAAGAGACGAAACGTATACGTCCATAGATAAAATAAACAATAACAAATATTTATATTTATATATATATATATAAATACTATAAATATTTATTCAATATTAAAGTGTTTTTCACCTACATGACGTTGTTTCGGGCTCTCTTACCCTTATCAGTGTAGGAGTGACGGTTGCAGGCGGTCACATGGGCTCGAACGCCGTTCGTAAATTTAGTCTAGAATCACGAGACAAACACCCAGGACCATATATATATATAGTAATAAGTAGTGACATCCATCTGAAAAAATATTAAGCTTAAAGCTTCCAAAATTCATACTAGAATTCATGGATGCATGGCGCAACGGATAACGTGTTAAGTAATAATGATTTCTAAGTTGAAGGTCCAACCTTCACTACATACGATACTAAGAATAAAATAAAAATTACTTAATACTTCTACATGGTCATGATAGTTTTTTTCTTTAAAGGTATACATCATATCTTTATTCTCCTGTTCCTTATATATATAGCCATAGCTTAAGGGAGGAATAATAAAATTTTCGTTTATTTAAAACCCCTTGTTTTGAACAACTGATGACTATATTTTTCCTTTATATATTCTATTTTTTTATATTTTATATTTTATATTATTTTATATTATATTTTACTTTATTTTATTCCTTATTTTATTTTTATTTTATTTATATAATTTTGATAATGTTTATAATGTTAAATTATTATTATTATCGGTTTATTTTTATATTTTTATTTTATATTTGTAACTTATTCCTTTTTCTAATATTTGTCCCTGCGTCCCCTCTTTTCAATAGATGTTCCTCTAAGACGAACTTGTTATTTCTTCCTTGAATTTTCTGTAAGATGTACTGCTAAAGGCGCTGATGAAGTACGTTTTGGAGTAGCTTCGTAAAAATTATTTTTTTAAATAAAAAAATAAAAAAAATAAAGTATTTCCAGAATGTTTTGGAAACGACCGTACGCCATACCAGACTTGTTGTTCTAATTCTTTGAACAATTGGAATGTTCTAATTCATTATATCCTCTTATATATATATATATATATATATATATATATATATATATATATATATATATATTAGCCAAATTAATTGATGTTTTTTTAAGAGAGGGGGGTACATTTATTTTTGTCTTTGCTTTTCTTTTATGTTTAATTCATTTATGAATTACCGTTGGGGAAAAAGTTTGGCTTTATAATGCTCAAAAGAAAATTCCAAGAATCCTTCATCCGATTCGTATCAATTACTCACTTTTTATTATCGCTCTTTATTCCGGGTCGCTGTCCAATAAAATGAGACATTCACCAATTTTCTTACCGCACTGTTCATTAAAAGAACTGCAAGTTTCTTTTATTCCTGCTATTTCCTATATCTCTTAGTATTTACATATAAAAAAACAAACAAACATTGTTAAAACTAATACCACAGCAGTGGTCTTCCATCTTAAAGAAATACGAAAGAAATACGACTGGCATTTAAATGAGGATTGGTTAGTTATTTTTTTGCATTTCCATCACATGACTTAGCGTCACGTGTGTTAGTTGTTGAGGAAGATTTGCATTGAATTAATGAAAACTGAAAATAAAAAAAACATGTTTCTGTTTCAACTTTCAAGGCATTCAAACAAACATGTGCATAGCAGAGCACAAAACCACTGGAATCAGACATAAAAACCTGAATCTTCGATAAGAACAGAAGACTACAGCTAAGTGACAACATGCCGCATAAACAAAAAGGAAAGAAAAAATATTGTCTGTATTTTCCTGATGAAGATACCTATATGGGTCAAAAATTAAAATCTTAAATAAATAAATATGTTTATTTATAAGAAAAAATCTGCATTTTGACTGGTTTTCAGACGGTTATAATTTTAAAATTTCAATGCATTCAAACAGACAATGGAGATACCTTTACTTCTTATGTATCTGTTTATTTATCCAGACACAGTCATCACAATGCCACATTTTTTTTACTAATGGGACACCACTTATCAAGGCTGAAATCCACTCGAGGATAAGGGTTAATAAGACTAATAAATTGTCAGCTGGAAGATGAGGAAAACTATGGGAGCACTGACATTGACGAATAGTATGAACTTATTACTCATGGGGTGGTTTTTAACAAGTATCTGTTTTAAAGATGACCAAGTTGTAATCAACAGCGAAGCAGTCCTGCAGCAATGTAAGTCTTTACAAAGAAACCCGTATGCTAGGCACATGGAGAGAGAAAGGAGTCTTTTTTTCGATGTGGTAGCAAAACGAATTTCTGTTGTGAATGTCTTATGAGGAGGAACCAAATATTGGAGCTCAGTAAAACACCTTCCATGGAAATAACGATAGAGCAGAGAGAGACTAGCAACGTTTCTTCTGTGAGAAAGGGGTTTAGAGAAGAGAAAAGATCTCTCCCCACCAGATTTCGAAGTCGATTCTGTACTCTGTCAAAGTACTATTCCATTTTTTGTATACACACACACATACACATACACATACACATACACACACACACACACACACACACACTTGCTTAACCTACTTCAGATATTCCTGGCGGTTCGATGATTTTATTTACAACGAATATTTACAATTCGATGAAAAAAATATGGGGAACGAAACAACAAAAATACCCCAAAAAGAAAGAAACCAGATAAAATGAGGAGAAGGTTAGTAAGGCCCTCCTAACCAATTCTAAAAATGGACATCCTACTGTTTTCCGGTTTGTTAGAGTCGAAAACAAGCACGTCCGTCTCTCAGTTGGAGTGGGGTTTAGGTGGGAAGGAAAGAAATAGGTCTGGGGTTTCGAGTTGATGATGTTCTATCAAGATAAATACCATTGGGGCAGGCTGAGGGCAAAATAATCGGAGAGAGTGGGCATCTTAGAGGATTTCTTGTACTGTGTATGTAAACATTTATTGTAACCCAATTCTATCACCTTTTTATTTAACAGTGAATGAGTTTCAAAGTCATCAGTCACCTTGCGATATAGCCATACTAGTAGACTATAAGAGTACTAGCATAATACCCGTCCCAGGACGGGTAAAATTAATTCCTGAACAGAACATTTTTGCACCACTTTTCTGACCCCTTATCAAGATTAAAATTGAGATATAATGATATTAAACCATTATGTTTAGAATCCTTATTTCAATTTTGATAAAAATCCATTACATAACCTTAATTCTGAAAAAAATATCTAAAATTTAAGGCTTAAGCTGAAGGGGTCTTAAGAAATTGAAATTCACAGTATCTTGCTTCATTAGTATCTAATGACTATTGATCAAATTTAATGCAAATCTGAAATGCTTAATTGATATCTAATTCATATGGATCAAATTTAATGTAAATCTGAAATATTTGAATGTTAAAATGGGAGGTTGTGCTCATATTATGCCCCCCTAGAAACCCTTTAAACTACTCCAATGAAACTGAAATTTGGGGGAATATTTATTAATTAATGTTTGTTACCTATTGTTAAAATTTCACAAAAATCGGAGGTATCTGAATTTTCATGAAAGGCTTCCACACACACTTTATTCTCTTTGTATACGACTAAACTAAGCTATCCCTTACACATAGCATCTGTGTTTCAGAATTCATAATGATCGGTTAATTAGTTTAGAAGTGAATCCTGTACATACAAATATATAAACATATTAAAATACCTATCTTTATATAGATCTAGATGAGCTAATATTAATATCTCAAGAAGATTTTACACTGTATCGAGGAGGAGGAGAAGGAGGAGGAGGAGGAGGAGGAGGAGGAGGAGGAGGAGAAGGAGATAAATCTTATCATGACGGGAATTTTCTCGTTTTTTGCATTATTTTGGAAAGTGTGCAGATCTCCTTATCCGAACTGCAGAGCTGGGTATGGAAATAAATGACGTCTTATTTTTATGAAACATGTAAGATTATACATGCTCTCAGACATTCCAGATCCTTATTATCATTAACTAGCAGGAAGACTCGACGTTGCTCGGAATTGAATGAGGATTACTACTATATACTTTTTCACTATGCTCATAACACCATATTACTTTGTTTGTTTTTACTGGCTCCCTCCTGTAGTTTCACCCCCTAATATAGCTGGAATAAGCTGAAAACTTGAGAAAACTCTCTGAATTAATGTCTTATACATATAGTTTAAATTTCATCGAAATCAGATATACGTATTTGAAGTTATAAGAGGGTTCTGTCCCCATGGGTCACTTAGAGGTTGGGGGCATGTAGATATTTTATTGTTTTCCCCGGAGAATATCCTATTTTTATGAAACTTATATCATATGTATAAAATTCTCCGGGGAAAACAATGGCATATCTACGTGCCCCCAACCTCTAAGTGACCTATGGAGACAGAACCCCCTTATAACTTCAAATATGTATATCTGATTTCGATGAAATTTAAACTATATGTTTAAGACACTAATTCAGAGAGTTTTCCCAAGTTTTCAGCTTATTCCGACTATACTTGTCAAACTCGGGAATCTTTATGTCGAACTTAGAAATCTGTACAGAATTTCAAACGGAACCCTTTATTAAATTAACGGAGGTAGCTTGCTCTCGTTCCATCAGCAATGACCATGTAGAAGGCTTAAGTAATTCGTAATTGTATTCTTATTATCGCCGTACTGAAAATTGAACCTTCAACCTCCATAAAAATATCACTTAGAACTGATTATAACTTAGCACTTTTATCCGTTGCGCCACGGGTGCTTACGGACAAGATGAGAATAGTAGTCCAAATAATTGAACTAATACAAATTATCAATTCTCATTTTAAAAATTCTTAAACATAAAATATCGATGTTTCAAACTTTTACTGCTACTTTGTATGGCTTCGAGTGTTGGCCATCGGTAGAGGAAGTAGAAACTTTAAACATATTTTTTGTGGTTATCTATTTACTTCTTTCATGTCTGTGTACATCACTTTACATTTTACTGAAGGAAGGAAAGAAAGAAAGAAGTAAAGGGAAAGAGAGAGGAGAGGGGGGAAGTGTGATCAGCTGATCATTGAAACTGCTGACTAGGATTTATTTCTAGCTTTATATGGTGAACAGCTGACCACCTGAGTGCTGACTGGTCTCTCTCTTTCTCTCTCTCTCTCTCTCTCTCTCTCTCTCTCTAAACTTTCTGTGCATTGGCTGCTGACTGGTTTTATACACTTCATCAACTCATGCATCAACTCATGCAAACTGCCAATACTCTATATCTGTATAAAGCCACCATTCGCCTATGCAATTATTTTTTTTATTTACTTTTATTCACTCCAAACAAAGCATATTACAACTGTGACGTAAGGGGCTACTGTGAAATTAGGGCAAACTTTATAGGAGCATCCTAAGTGGGGAGCTGTGCAGCGAGATGTTTGTTCACATTACATTTAATTTATTGCATGTTGATACAGACGGGGAAACAGGGGGCAAGGAGGGAATTCCAAAGACAAGCAGTTCGAGAAAATAAGATATTAGAGTAGAAAGCTTTCCGGCATCTGTGAACCTCTATGTCGAAGGGGTGGGACTTTGCTCCTTGTCAGGTTGATCTGGGATATTTACGTTGAAGGGGAACAAGTGCAGCAATTTCGTGGAAGTACATTCCATTGATGTACTTGTAAAACAAGCACAAGGATGCAACATTGCAGCGATAGGACAGGGGCTGGAGCTTGATAGACAGTGGACCTATTAGGTTAAAGGCTCTTTTTTGTACCCTGTCTAAGAGGGAATGGCTAGTAGTTGGTGTACCAACCCAGATGTGTCAATACTACACCATGCATGGGCGAATAGTGGCTTTATAAAGATATAGGATACTGGCAGGTGTGAGAAGTTTTTAGAGGGAGCCCACCTTCTTTGCAGCAGAAATGACAGTATCTTCTATGTATTTGTTCCAATTCATGTTACCTGTGAATGTTAGGCCGAAGAGTTTGAATGTTCGACACTCGGATAGGGTGCTATCAGCCATGACACTCAGTGGTTTGAAAGATTTCTTATAATTGTTAAAGGAAAGGAGCTTTGTCTTGGTGATATAAAATCTGACAATCCATTTTTGAACCCATTCAACTACAGACTGGAAGTCATTTTCTAAGGATTCAGCCATTGCCTTGGATATGTGTGCATTCGATTTGCTCACATGTCGAGAATAGAAATGGTGTCATCAGCGAATATACCCATCTCATATGCGATTGCATCAGGGAGGTCGTTTATGAAAATCAGGAATAATAAAGGTTCAAGGATCGACCCTGGGGAACACCAACATTAATGTGATGTTGTTTAGATGTATGGCCGTTGGGGACGACCAAGATCTTTCTTTTAGCTAAGAAGGATCTTATTATATTGAATATTCGTCCAGTAATACTGTACGGATTAATTTTCATGAGAAGACCTTCATGTTAGACCTTGTCAAAGACTTTTGATGTATCAAGCGCTACTGCTCTAGCTTCACCTGTCTTATCCAGTTTATGGTATATGCGTTCAGAGATGATCGTTAGGTAGAACGGAATTGCCTAAATCCATACTGTTGGTCAGAAAGTTGTGGTGGACTATCGCTAGATTGATTAATGATTCAAAGATTTTAGCAAGGAGCGAGGTGGGGGGATGGGGCGTTAATTTAGCAGATCATTTCTTTCACGGGTTCTTGAAAACTGGTACCACAGAGGTAATTTTCAGCTATCAGGGAAGCAAGATTTAGCAAGTCATTTGTTGTAGAGTTTGGAGAGGCCAGATCAAGAGATCATTTTTTTTATTACTGTAGCAGGGATAAGATCAAGTCTACATATTTGGAGGTGTCAAGGTTTTTATGATATCCAAGACATAGGAAGGGGTGATGACCAAATCATCCAGTCTGGTTTCTGCCTGTAGTGGTAACTTTGGGAGAGAGTGGTTTGAGGAGTAGTCGAAGATGGAGTTTAAGGTGAAACGCTGGACAAGCAGTTCAGCCTTATTCGTTGCCGTGTAAACGATATCATGGTTGTCGGATAGTGGAGGAATTGTTGATTGCTTATTGTTCACCACACAGTTGTAGATTTTCCAGAAATAGTGAGTTCCTAATTTCTGCGGTTTCCGGTCATCTCAGTATACAATGGAGTATTGTTGTCAAATCTGAGCTGGTACATCAACCATTAGCCTCTCCTTCTTGAACAGAATGCAAAAGAAAAATTTATAACCTTAGGTCTAATACTGTCTGCTAAGCTCCAGCCCTTGTCGCAGTCTTGTATCCCTGTGCTGGTTTTACATACTTCCACGAATGTACTCCGATGAACTTACTATACTTGAAACCCCCTAAACAAAAATACCTCTACACACTCGACTAGCAGCAAAATCACACCCCTTCACTGTATAGATCCCTAGATGCCAGAAGATTTTCTAATCTGATAGCTTCTTTCTTGGGAACGCTTGCCTTTGGAATTTTTTTCCTGCTCCCTCTTTCATCGACTGTATGAACATAGAGAAATTCAAATGTGATGTGAGCAAACATCTTGCTGCCTAAGTCCACACCTAGGTTTCTCCCTCTATAAATCTAGAACCGATCACAGAAGCCCCTTATGCTCTAGTGGAAATATGCCTTGTTTGAAGTGAACAAAAGTAAAAAAAAATGTCTTAAAATTTTCGAAATGGCTTCACGTTGTGTGTACTCAGCTGAACCCATTCCACCGGTCAGTGGGACTGAAGTAGCCACACTCTACTCATTGGTCAAACATGTGGGATATAATATGCAACAAAATAAACTAGTGCTTTAATCTACTCTACCGGTATTGTTTCCAGAACACCAGTTTTCTAGATGTAGACCAAAATGCTAACCTTAGGTGTTTATATAATTATATATATTTATTGCCGGTGGCAGTGAAGGAGTGTGGGTTAGTGATGAAGAAAGAAAGACAGGGATTTGATGGATGTTTTTTCACGGGCACAAAATCAATAATTATTTTATTTTTGACAATCCAACATATTAATTTTTCTATGCCAGGTGGCCCGAGTTCAACCAACGATTATTTTATTTTTGACAATCATATTATGTTGTTTTCTTCCAGCCAGGTGCATGTCCATGCCAAGTGCACCTACTCCTGTCAAATGACCTTTTCAGTACACCCGGCCTGGATATTTAACATCTACACACTCCACCTATAAGTGAGTGAGTGGAGAGTTCAGTCCTTCTCGACTCGCCATTACCTATTTAGTAAAAGAGATCATATCTTTTAATTTGTATTTGACATCACAGTCACATGTGTTCCCTTCAACTCCCGGGGTCCCACATATTAAGCTCTATTTTTTTGCAATATAACAGATGTATCAAGTGATATTGACCTAATGGTCATCGGCTACTTCCTAGTTTATTTTAAGGCTATAGGGCTTATATATATATATATATATATATATATATATATATATATATATATATATATATATATATATATGCTGGTGGTGACTGCGAACACACTATCACTGCTCGCTGTTGTGTTGCTTAGGTAGGGAAGGTTCAGGAAGCTGCTGCCAATACTAGGTAAATTTTCTTTCAATATTCAGAGCAAATATCTTTTCACCCTGTGTTCGCCCTGCTATCTTTCATGGCAGTGATATATGAACCCCAAACGCTTCTGATCTGCAACTGATTTGGTGTAATGACCATGTCATAAGCAGGTGGATGTGCAACAGCAAACTGGAGGAAAGGATCGCTTCAATTGTGCTTCCTTAGAAACTTGGTTTTGGTGGGATTATGGATGCCTTACATGCTCGACAATTCAGATGGTTTGGCCATGTACAGCGTGCCACCTCTTGTATCAAGTCAATAACACACATGGATATCCCAGGCACTAGGGAGCCTGGTAGACCGAGAAAGCCCTAGCTTAACTGCCTTGCAGCATGACTGATATCAACCCTTTGGATCAGACAGCATGGAGAGTAGGCATGAGATGGGGCATGCTGTTGCGCACAACAGAATGCAAGATATACACAGCACCTAAAATACCTAAACAATTGTGCAGGCACCTTTACAGGGGGTATCCATTCTCTCTCGAGACTGAACAGAGGCCTGCTGCTGCTATATTCCCTTTCTTTGCAGTTCATCTTTCAGTTCTATCCACACGCCAAAATTCCACCTTTGAAGAATGAAATCCAAGATAACAACCCACACATGGAGTACAGATAGAGTCGGTGGCTCTATCTGTACTCCACGTGTGGGTTGTTATCTTGGATTTCATTCTTCAAAGGTGGAATCTGATGACTATGAATGATGTAGAATATGTATGATATTCATTTATTAATTCAAGAATCATTTCGCAGCTGTGTTGTAAATGGCTGCTTCATAATTTCTTATGAGTTTTCATTATCATTTTTTTTTTGCAAATTGGCAATGCAAAGAGTACCCTGCATGATCACCTGCATGCTTTGTGTCTCTCACTGACTTCTTTAACTGATTAACTCACTATTTAAAAATAACAATAAATTTGTACATTATCACCCTTAGCTAAATCCCCCAACCCCCCCAAAAATGAGATTCTATTTTTTTAGGCGATTACGTGTGAATACCCTAAAAGATTTGGCAGAAACACAAAAATAAACAATTATTTTAGAATTTAGAGTAGAGGATCAGTTTCGTATATAAATTTAACATACAATGATCTCCCATTTCCGGACCATTCTAGCTTTTTAAAGGAGTTAACCAAATTTGTTTACCACTAACCCTAAATTTGAGTGGTAAGGTTGTAAAACCAGACATAATTACCTAAAAGAGTAGAACTCCTCTTCCACCCCCAAAACCGCACAGGATTTATCTCCCATAGCAAAATAAAAAATTTGGTTACTTTCTTAAAACGCTAGAATGACCCAGAAATGGGGAAATCATTTTACGTTAAACTTATATGTGAAACTGATCCCCCATTCTAAATTCTAAAATAATTAGGGTTTTTTTTTCAGAGTGTCCATATGTAATCACCTAAAAAAAAGTAAAATCTGATTTTTTGGAGGAAGTGATTTAGCAGAGGGTGTTAATCTGTCTGTAATAAGCTCTCAGACAATCCAGGAGGAGTATCTCTCAGCCTCCCTTTATTATATAGCACTTTAACATGTATATAATAATTTTTGTAAATCTACTAGTTGTTTGTTTGTGTGTGTGTATATTTAAAAGTCAGAAACTACACAAGACATATCTACAAAGGTGATATATTCTTTTTCAGCATTTTCTTTGGACAGAATATGGACACATTTTCCTTTGTAATATTCATTCTTTTGGGGGTCAACAGCAACAAAATTAGTCAGCGAGGGGGGGGGGGTTAACATTTAGATAAATTTTTTTTCCATTGATCTTCGGTGTGAAACTCGAACTAAAATACACTTTCTTACCCTTCGTGCTAGGATCAAAGTGTAGTATCTGTTCCATCCTCGGTCGGAGTAGGGGAATCACTCTTGGCTGGCTTGAGAGTGAGGAGAAAGTGAAGAGGAGTGGAGAGGAATTGAGAACGATAGATAGATGGAGGATAAAGAGAAGTAAAGAGAGAGAAAGAGGTGTTTTAAATAAAGATGTTACATACACTTTTTAACTATTCTGTTTTGTTGTCTATGCCTCCTCCGAGCAACGACAAGTAACCAAGCTAATAAATGATAAAAGATTCAAGGGTTGTTTTAGGGTTCTGATAGGAAAAGTTACGTCCCTTGAACCAGAGCTACCTACTTTAGTCAAACCTTTTTTTTTATCAGATTCTCCTCTTCCGTGGTCATGTATTGGCATTAAGGATGATTAAAGTGCAAACATCAGCAGAAAATGTTTTAACTAAGTTCAAATTGAAAGAAAATTTTGTCACGCAACAAATATAAGATGGCCTTAATTGGTCCAAAATACAATTTTTATGCATTGGATAAAGTTACATTTCTTAAACCAGAGTTAGCTACCTTGGGCAAATGTTTAATGTTAGGAAATAGTTTAAGTATACTAAAGATAGCTTGAAACATTGTGGAAGAGATTAACATCAGACAATTACACTGTAGCAACAAGTTCGAGGTACGATTAATCCATTAAGTTTATTTTCAGAATTTTGTTCAAAAATTGTGAATTGGGTAACGACTTAGACTAAAATAGTTTTCTGCAATCGTGAGTAAAAATTCCGTTGAAGATCCAGTGCAATCCACTAGATCCGAATAAAATGTCTAGGAAAGTTAAATTGAGAGCAAGGTACAGATGTTAGAAAAGGGAGATTAAGAGCAAGATACAGGTGTGAGAAAAAAGGTAAATTAAGAGTAACGTACAGGTGTGAAAAAAGGGAAATTATTATGAACGTACTGGTGTGAGAAAAGAGAAGTTAGACAACGTACATGTGTAAGAAAAGGTAAATTCGCAGCAAATTACAGAGAAGTGAGAAAAGGTAAATTATTATGCACGTGCTGATGTGAGAAAAGGGAAATTAGAAACAACGTACAGATGTGAGAAAAGGAAAATTCAGCGTAACGTACAAGTTCAAAAATAGGGAAATTATTCACAGGTGTGTGTTCAGGGATCATCCTTCAGTCTTCCAATCTTAAATACAAATTTCCAAAAGCAGATAAAGTGATCTCCAGCTTCCGGTAATGTGGAATGGCAAAAAGGTAACAATGACATCTGTGATATATTGCAGTTAGCTTCAATGATGAAAAACAATCAAAATTGTTATAAGTCTGCTTTTCTGATTGGCTAAAACGTAGCTACCTTTGAAGCATGTCATTTAGTTACTTAGCCTGCTGTGTGGGAGGTGACGGCTGGTTTCCAATTAAATCAAAGCCAGATTACTGGTTGAACTTGTCTGATATAAAAAAAACAAAAATGAGAAAAAAAACAGTAAATCATTGAGGGTTCATCTCAAAGCACATTTTGTGGATTTCTTTTGTTTTGGATCCAATCCGAAGCTTCTGTAACTTTGTCAAACTCTGTTGCCATTAAAAAATCCACGGAAAAAGATACCATGTGTGTAAATTCCACGATTTTTTACTGCTTTCATGAACTTTTCTTTTAGCATTTTCTGCACAGGTCATGTCATCAACTGTTATACAGAGTGTTTGGAAAATCGATGGCATAACTTCAAAATTATGTTCTCTTAAGTTATCTTCCTTGTAATGACGATGTTAAATTATCTTTCTTGTATTAAGATATAAGAGTTCTATACCTTTGGTGTAGTTTACTTAGACTGATCTCCATTGCTTGGTGTTGTTGTTGTTATTGGCTGTGAAAACAAAGATGGCGGTTTGGACAAATGGGCGTGTGTCTATGAGAAAACTAACATTGATAGCAAAACTATGTTCTTCCATGTGATAAGAAATTATATTGTTCAGCAAACGTTGAAACACAGTTAAAAGAAAGATGGCTTCTTTTACAAAACACCTACTTTTTTTGCTAAATGACGATTTATATGTTGAATGGAAGCAAGATATAGGAATATAGTTTATATTTACAGATTTATCTAAAGAGAAACAGCAGTAGTTTTGTCACTACCACAAAATATAAGAGAATGTATTCGACATTTGACAACAACGGATAGCGGTGGAACAAATGGATTGAATATAATTATAGACAAATTAGACGAAATGTACTGACAGGATGAAAACACGATGGCATATATGTCATTTAAGGAGTTTTATTCATACAAAATAGCGACCGGAGTTAATATAAATGAGTTTTGGGGTATGATATGAATTTTTGTATGAAAAATTATGAAAATTTGGAATTACATTGCCAGAAAGAAACCAGGCATTTCTTTTGTTCTGAATGCAACAAATGTATCAGGGGAAAACGAAAAATTAGCAATAACCACGTGGTTTTTATTTACGGATTTGTCTAAAGAAAAACAGAGGCCAACAGTATTTTTGTCACTGCCACAAAATATAAGAGAATGTGTTCGACATTTGGCAACAACGGATATCGGTGGAACAAATGGACAAATTGGACGAAATTTACTTATTGGATGAAAACACGATGGCATATATGTCATTTAAAGAATTTTATTCATACAAAAGGACGGCTGGAGTTAATATAAATAAATTTCTGGTATGATATGAATTTTTATACCAGAAATTAAGGAAATTTGAAATTACTCTGCTAGAAGGAGTCCAGGACTTTTTTTGTTTTGAATGCAGCAAATGTATCAGAGGAAAATGAAATATTAGCATGTACCACATGTTCTAGGTTGACATATGCAACAATGAAAGATACATTGAAGAAAGTGTTTTCTGATATTTCATCAACGGAATGTAAAATCGTCCCTGCTATCAAAGAAGAAATTGAAACAGTAAACTACAATAGATACAGAAGGATGAAGTAACAAAAATCTTACAGGGGATATAAAATCAATCCTACTGACAGACAAGCTAAGATAATGCGTTGATTTAAATATAATTCGACTAAGAATTTTGGCAAGCTTCAATTCTAAAAAATAAATATCAACACTGTCGTGGATTACTTTGTTTAATGTCGATTCATGTTATCGAACATTGATAAATGATTCTTATTCTCATGTCAAAAATGTCCAATCTTGTGAATGAGACATTGAGTTTGGCAGTGTTGGACTTGTCTTGTTAAATGACCAAGATAAGCATTTACTGGAAACTGTTAGGTCTAACAGAACATTTTGTTTTGGTGATTGAGTGGAGGTAAACGCTAGTAAAACAGTTGAATGATTTATATTCTCATGTAAAAATGTCCAATCTTGTGGATGAGAGATTTAGTATGGTAGTGTTGAATTTTGCATGTTCACGAACTATAACTGGAGAACTTTGGTTTAACGTATTCTTTGATATATTAAATGACCGAGAGAAGTAGTTACAGGAAGCTGTTAGGGCTAACAGAACATTTTTTTGGAGAGTGAGTGAGGTAAAATCTAGTAAAACAGTTGAATTTCCCGCAACAATAGGGCGTCTAAAAGGTTTCAGGTGTTATATTGAGGCTGACATCATCAAAATGATTTACCCCTGTTATTAAACTATAACGTGTTATTAAGTTATAAATCAATGAAAACTGCAGGAATACTACTAAATTTTTTTAAAACGACGGCTGTCGCATTTTTTGGCAGATATATTAAATTACAAATCACGACTCCTGGACTTATAATATTCCACTAACTAATATGCTTTTGGAGGTTAAAAATGCACCCAGCGTAGTATTACATTGTGAGACTTTAAAACATGAATGATAAAAAGATAACGAAAGCTCGTCTTGTCGCACCTGGTTACGAAGAAGACTCTCATGAGCTAAAAACAGATTTTTTTACATGCAGCCATGATGCTGTGCGTCTCGTAATATTAACGACCTCTGTTATGATGGGGGCAAGTGGAAACTGTTGATTTGATCTGAATATTTCTACACGGTAATATGCTGAAGAGGCCGGTATTTCTTAGACCACCATCTTATGTGTGTCCAGAATTACAGGTGTGAAAGCTGAAAAAATACATTTATAGATTAAATGATGCACCTCGTTCATGGTATACGCGAGTTAATCATGAGTTGACTCGCTTATACCATTCAATTATGTTCTATAAGAGTATATCAGCCCGGAACCACCTGGTTTCGTGTTATAGTCCATTGAAACAGATACTGATCAGCCTTCTTTATTGCAAACATCTTACATGTACACTGTGTGTTATAGTGAACTATTATTTCTACATATGAGATCGATACACAATAGGTGCATTTTTCAATCGAAATATTACAAATTTAATTTTTAAGAGATTGAAATTGCAATTGATAGTATGACCGGCATAATGGTTAGAGAATTCGGTGCTTGTATAATAAAAAACCGAAAAAAAGTTGTATTTGTCTTTTAGTGTTGAAGAGGTAAATAAGGGACAGGTAACTCTTACAACGAATTTTAAACATGATTTTCCAGTAATCAAAACTGATGGCTTTAATTGGCGTTGCACATGTTGCTACGGTGCAAGGAGAACATCGATTAGACATAAAAGGGTTAGGGTTAGGGTTAGAGTTAGGATTAGGGTTGGGTTTAGGGTTAGGGTTAGGATTTAGGGTTAGGGTTTAGGGTTAGGGTTAGGGTTAGGGTTAGGGTTTAAGGTTAGGGTTAGGGTTTAGGGTTAGAAAAATATTGTTCGAAAGCTAGAGCTGTTGTGAAGAGTTACCTGCCCCTTATTTACTTCTCCAACATTAAAAGACAAAAACGACTTTTTTTCGGCTTTTTATTATACAAGCACCGAGAATTCATTAATGGGCTGAGAGACCGGAGTTCAATCTTCGGTCGAAAGACTCAGAAAATGGTGCGTGATACCTTCTTGCTAAACACACCGCATGATACAGTGACGATTAAAGGTAAATAGAGCAATGCAGAGAAAGGAATGGCGCCCTCCCCTACATCTCGGTGTGGTAGCTCAACGAAAAGAGAACCTTTGCAAATAATAGTGTTGCATTTTTATTTCCTATCAGTGTATATGTTCGTAAGAGTGGCAAACTTTAATTAATTAAGACGATAATGGATAATGCAAGATTAAAAAAATGAGAAGTAAAAAAAAAACATTTCCAACATTTAGATTGAGATTGGTTAGTTTAAAGATATTAGGGTTTTTTTTTTTAATTGCATCAAGTGAATAAGGATAATTACCACTTAATTAAAATGTCTTTATAAGAAGCCAACGAACAACCGAAAGACTGTAATCGGAGATAAGAGTATAAAAAAGTGATTGATAAAATTAAAAAGAAGAAAGGTTCAATTTTGTATGAACCTATAATTACCTAAGAAAAGTAAAACTCACAAGTATATCACGCTAGGTCTTTTTATGTGTAACTAAAAAGCATATATATATATATATATATATATATATATATATATAGTTCTCTGTAGAGAAAAAACAGTTTCCACTTTGCGTGTAAAAAATAGATTTCTCTTACTTACTGATGGTGTGGTAAGATATCTGTAAACAAAGAGAATACATATATAGCTCTATAATATCTTCTCGTCATGGTAGTGGGTATATTAGCATAGATACGGTGCTTGACTGCTGAACGCATTTGGATATAACCGGCCGTTCGAGTTGCAAATCTTGATGTGGATACACTTGTTAGGTCTAGCCAAACTAAACAGCTGCCTGTGAATAACACTATCTCATTCTCATCCCCCCTCTCTCTCTCTCTCTCTCTCTCTTTGTCTCTCCCCTCTCTCTCTCTCTCTCTCTCTCTCTCTCTATATATATATATATATATACATAGAGAGAGAAAAAGGATATATATATATATATATATATATATATATATATATATATATATATATATATATATATATATATATATATATATAGGTAATAATATAAAAGGAAATTTATATAGTTCTGATAGATTCGAAGAGGAATCAATATTTAAAATTTTAAATATCCAATAAAACTATTAATAAATAAATTATTAAATCCAAGGTTATGTCATTTCATGATTTAATGAAAATTTCGGAACAAAATAACGTTTACACATATCGTCTCAGAAACGATCGTATACGGAACTGTTGTTTCTGTTGAATTCTTTAACGTATGTAAATGAATATGTCATAAATTTATTTACCTCGTATAATAATTGTATATATATATATATTTATATATATATATATATATATATATATATATATATATATATATATATATATTAACGAACGTGTGATTCGCCGTTACTGCGGCTCATCAGCGTGACTGACTATAGAAGTGCATCAATATATATATATATATATATATATATATATTTAAAGTTTGAAAATATATTCATGGCAATTAAGATACACAGAGTCGCCTACGTTTTACCCCACAGGAAATCGTCAAGCTAAGTGCACATATATTTCTATGTACTTAGCCTGACAATTTCCTGTAGGAATGAAACACGGACGCCCTTGTGTATCTTAATTGCCATAAATATATGTTCATAGTCTACTACTAAGCTCTACTCACGTATTGAGCACTGTTGAAGTAAATACTGAAAATCTATACCAAATATAGGACCGATAATAAATTCAAGAGTGTGTATTTACAGAAGTATGTTATAGAAAAGTCTGTTCGTCCTTCGTCGTAAGCTCCTCTATACATAATCTCTACAAGAGTCCATATAATCATGAAATAGAGTACATCACCATCACACCATAAAACCCTCTGTATCGAGTCAGTACTTGTAGCTGATAGGGTTTATTAAAATCAAGTCCATAATATTATGTTTACTTTTTGATCTTCGCTGTTCAGAATCCAGACATCCATTAGTTCGTCCTCTGGAGTATTATTCTCGACAGCATCTGAATATCGTTTCCTCATCTGGTGCATGTGTCTTTTGTGGATAAACTTGAGTCTCTTTACCATGGAAATCATGTTTCCAATCCGTTTATCCATGATCCCTGTTTCCCAGTAAGATTTATTGTTTTTGAACCTCCGAAAAAAAACTTTTTCTTCAACATTGAAACGTCTCTTCGTGACATTTCTTAACATCCTGGTTTTGTATGGGTAGGCAATAATCAATCAAACAATGTTTTAAATTTTCTTGCAAACATTGTTTCTGCTGGCATCATGGAAGATAGAACATTGTTATTTAGGGTCATTCTATATACCTGCAAAAATTCTTGAATGTTCTTTTTTGGTAGGTGTACCTTAAGTGCTGTTTTGAATGTATTTACAAACCGTTCTGCCTGACCATTGCTTCTCGCATGAAACGGCGCGATTGTGATATGCTCCACCACAAAAGTTTGACAGAATAGTCTGAATTCACTAGACGTGAATTGTGTTCCATTGTCTGATAAAGTCAACGACCCTGAACGGGACGAAAAATTAATGTAAAAAACTAATGGTTACTTCTGTAGTTGGTTTCTTACATTTTAATACTTCCGGCCATTTCCAGAAACTGTTCATCATTATTAGGTAATAGAAACTATTTTTTAGTATTCTTTTCTGTAATGCCACTCGATCGCCGTACATAATTACTTCATCACAGATTGAATACACTTCTGAGATTTATCTGTGTTTTTCTTTTCTTTACTTTTTTCTGTTTTTTAAAAATTGTCGTCTTACTCTACCCACTCCTATCTCTTGCAATCACACTAACACCTGCTCCACCCTGTGCTCTAATGATATCACTAAAGTAATAAAGCTTATCAACAACTTCAATAATTTTGCCATAAAGATATACATTCTCCACATCTGTCTTCTCATCTATCTCCATTGTCTTACACTTCTTGTGCATAAACTCGTTATCCTCTCTCAACCTAAACAGTGTTGATATGCCGTAAAACAGACAGACAGATTGCCATTAAACGTTAATGCTTCCCTTATTTTCCTGATCTTTCTTTCTTTATAGATTTGCTGCTTAATCATAAACTTATGAAGAACTATGAAATATACATCTTAGGCAACAGGGTGAGTATAATGTAGATACATTATTTATTGTTTTTGTAAATTTTACCATTAAAGAGCGGATCACCGAAACCATACTATACCCCCAAAAGAAAGACAAAGCATTTAAATGTAAAACTAATGCTATATTTATTGTTTATACCTGTCATGGGACGGGTATTTTACTAGCATATATATATATATATATATATATATATATATATAATAAGGAATAAAGTAAAATAAATACCTTTGAAGCATTTAAAGATGCAATATTGATTTTAAAAGAAAAAGAAATCGAAACCGATTTTCTTTTTTCTCTTTTTATAAACTTTCATTTTTTTTTAGTTTATAGTAATACAAATATTTCGCCAATAGACTTGGCTTTTTCAATGTGTCTGTATATCCTGATCTACTTATTAAATTTCAATTGGATGCTTAAAAAAATATATGAACTTTAAAAATGTTATACCTATCTCGTGTGCATTCACGATTTCATATTTGAAAGTGGAGGAAGCAACAACACCTCCCGTAAGCCCGGTTGCACCAGCAGAAGTCGGGAAATCCGAATTCGATATGATCAGGATATACAGACACATTGAAAAGGCCAAGTCTATTGGCGAAATATTTGTATTACTATAAACTAAAAAAAAATGAAAGTTTATACAAAAAGAAAAAAAATCGGTTTCGATTTCTTTTTCTTTTAAAATCAATATCGCATCTTTAAATGCTTCAAAGGTATTTATTTTACCTTATTCCTTATTAAATTTCAATTGGATGCTTAAAAAAAAAATATGAACTTTAAAAATTTTATATATATATATATATATATATATATATATATATATATATATATCATCATCATTAGGGTTTTTCCTGAAGAAGGAAACCCACCCTGTTTTCTTTCCACCTTGATTTATCCCTGACTAGGCGTGGCCAAGTAGGACCTAGTTGGCTGTTGAGGTTGTCTCTCCACCGAGTTTTTTGTCTTCATCTAGGTCTTTTCCATTGCCTCAGGTTTATTCTGTCTCTCTAGATGTCCACCTGTTGACTGTATATCTCGAAAGATGACCTGTCTATCTATGTTTTGCCATCCGTATGCTGGTGATGCTGTCATTTAATCCAGTTTGCAGTCTGATCCAGATGTTTCTTTTTCTATCACATAAACTGATGCCGTTTGCATTGTGCCACTCTTAGTTTGATACTTTTTTTTATATATATAATATCTTCGACTGATTGTATTTCATAAAATCAGATAATAGTATTTTGATATGTAGCAGAGGTATGTGACTGCTCCACTCCTAGTGGTTTAACTAAAACACTATGCAGAAAAGCATGAAGAAAATAGCAATTCGTGTTCAGTTCAATTGTATATAATAGATCGTTTAGAATAGCTGTTTTGTTTCATCATCATCATCATCATCATCATCATCATCATCATCATCATCATCATCAATTTAACGTCTGTTTTACATACTGACATGTGTTGGACAGCTTTATGAAATTGACTTCCATACTAACCTATCCAAAGTAACAAAGCTTATAAACAATTTCAATAGCGTCGCCATCCAGATGTACTTTCTCCACATCTGAGTTCTCATCCATCTCCATTGTCTTACACTTCTTGTGCATAAACTCGTTTACAATAGGTGTTTTGTCTCATCATTAAATAACACCAAAAGAGTGTTGATATGCCGTAAAACAGACAAACAGATTGACATGAAGCTTTCAAGCTTCCCTTTTTTTCCTTATCTTTCTTTGCTGGTTTATACACATGTGCTACAAATCGATTTGGTTTTACGGCATATCAACACTTTTTGGAGGTGGGGCTATTTAAAGAACAAACACAATACACATTAGAAACTATTCATTGTGAATGATTTATTGAACACAAGTTGTTATTTTACCCATAGCTGGGTTCATACCTTCCTCAATGGTATGACAGTGAAAGTGAATGCAATGGCTCCAACTGGATTTGAACAGCTTAACTTGATCATATTCAATATGTGGATGAGAGTGCTTGGGTTAGTAGATGTAGAGCAGTTGAGGTAGCAGATTTATTGGCAGTGGAAGCATCATCATGATGATGATCATCAGCAGCAGTAATACCTGGTTTTGGTATTTAAGGTTCTGTAAGTGTTTCAGACTCTGGGATGGGCAACACCAGGCAATGTTTCACATTTGCCTTTCATGTGGTTGGATCCAAATGGTTGATATCAGTCATGTTGCATACAATCAAATCATTTCTTATGCACTCAAGCCAGGTCTTTTTTGGTATATAATGCTCTGTAGTGCCTTGGATTTCAAGGTGTGTTACGGATTTGATGCAAGAGGTCGCACGCTGTACATGGCCAAATCCCTTGGGAAACCGATACTAAGTTTCTGATGAAGAACGGTTGAAGGGATCCGTTCCTCCAGTGTGCAGCCACACATCCACCTGATCATGGCACGATCATTATGCTGAAGCCATTACTTGTGGACTCATGTCTCATTACCATGCAAGATGGCAGAGCGAACAAAATAAGGAAGGCCAAAGAAAAGATGGGAAGAAGTAATAAAGATAGATTTGAGAGAAAGAGGGATAAATAAAGAGCTGACCAGAGATAGGTTAGTTTGGAAGTAAATTTCTAAAAGCCGGACAACACATGCCATTAAACTCAATATGATGATGAGCTGATTCTATATGGTGGGTACAGCAATAGTGATGCACTCTTAGAATTGTGGTAGATAACGATAACAAACAAGTAGTACCTACTTACTTGCCTCCCCACGAGGGCAGAGTTATTTCAGAGTTTATTCCTGCTTCTAGTCCCCTGACTTTAACCGAACGAAAAGCCTATTTAGGAATTCCTTATTTACTTGCCTTCCTATGAGGGCAAAGTCAGACACAAAGTCGTTTTTTAATGTGAAGAAAATCCAGCTCCCCAAAAAGGGGTACTCTGGATTGGGACAAAAATTAAAATTGCCGCAGTCTGTAAGGATTCCTCCTTGACTGAGCGAGGACCGAACAGATGAAGTGTAGTAGCAGAACAGATACTACACATTTTATTTTACTTGAAAATTTTATTCATCTCAGTCACCTTGCTTGTCTCTGTGTTAGACTACAGCAATGCAAAACAATGTTCTTAGGTTTTGGTGCTCTATCAATCTAACTGTTTTTATAGTTATAATCTATCACTCACGATGCAGCCGAGTACTTCAACTAGTATGTGATATTTTCTAAAGTATATCATATTTTTAAAGGTATATGATATTCTTTTAAAATATGTGATATTTTTAAAGTATGCGATATTAAAAAAAATCTTTTGTATTGCTTATCAACACATCTCCCTATCCACTTCCTAACATCGTTAGACCCCCAACCTGTTATTTTGATTAGATTAAACCCAGGTGCCAACATCCCCCATCTGATTCAACTCAAACAATTTCCTTTGTTAAAATAAATTCAGTTGGCATGCAATCTCTTGAGACAATAAAGATATCAGAAATCAATATTTTCTGACAATAATCGAGTCAAACTCGTGTAGAATTAACTATTTTAGCCTTGAACGACCTCGATTATTTTTCTGATCCTCAGTCTAGAGGAATCAATTTTGCATGGCACAATCATTGGCTGCTGGATTCTTTGTGGTGTTACTTATCCCTTTTCAGTCTCTCACGAAAACATATACAGGGTGGTCCAAAAAGATGTATCGATTTTATTATCATTTCTATGAAAATTAACCCAGGACGTGGATACTGTGATTGATCAGCAAAATTGAGCAACACCGCATTGCTCCAATGCTTCACTAGAATATCTCCATTGCTACTTCTCAGAATGCAAACTAATCTCTGATCGTATGGGCCACTCTTGACCTGCACATTCTCCAAACCTATCCCCGTTGGATTATTTTCTGTAGGAATACCTAAAAAGACAGAGTCTATGATAATAATCCTCAAATTATTGTTGTGCTCAAGAATAAAATTCTAACAGAGATTAAGAGAATTCCCCATGACTTGTTGGACAGGTTTATTACAAAATTCAATGTATGAGTAACCAAAGTGATTCTGCGTCAAGGACTTTGAACCAAACACATTATAAACTATTAAGCTGTGCTCGCAAAATGGTGGTATACGGAGGAAAACTTACACCACACAAAACTTACAGGACTGTAAGACAAGTCTATGAAAATAAAATTGTAATGTTTTCCTTTTGATAATAAATAGTACTTTATTACAAATGGTTTCATCTTTTTGGACAACCCTAACCCTAACCCTAACCACTAACCCCTAACCCTAACCATGTACAGAACAACATAGAGGATGCAAATTAGAAGTGCAGAAAAAAAATCATAAATAATACATGAAGTCACACTGAGCTGTTTAACAGTTGCAGCTGGCAACTTTGAGATGCACCATGGATTCACTGCTTGAGTCCGTTATTGGTGTTGCAGACAGTCTTGTCGGTGACAGGTCCAGATTTTGACTTCACTATTAGTGTCGCAGACAGTCTTTTCGGTGTTAAGGCCAAAGATAAGGCCTAATTTTGAGTTCGTTATTGGTGTTGCATCTTTATTTTCCCAGCCAATAATCAACAACAAAAACAAACAAGGGAGATCACTCTGAAAATTATCACAATAGAAATAGATATCTTATATCTCAATACAAGGGAGATTACTTAACATTGCTGGTGTCTTCTTGTGACGACTACAGTTCCTTAAAAAAACGTAAAACAACAAAAGTAAAACAAGTCATCATTACAACAAGTGTCTCAGAATTATAGAAAAGGTTCACATCTTTGTCAGACAATCTGCGACCTGTGCTACGCCACTGATCCATTCAGTTTGGATCTCCTCCTTCAGCACTATTTCCTTCACTCTTGCCACATCCACTCTCAGACGCCGGCCACTCACAAGATTTGATGACTTTAAAGTCTTTACCAGAACGCAGTGTCCCTTTTACAAAAATATTCCGGCAATATAGGTACTCTGTAGCATGGCGGCTATCAATATGCCAGCATCAGTTGCTTCACTAAGTGCAAGAGTCTCTGAGGCTAATGGACTTTTTGTTACATGGTAAGGTCTTTTGATGACCAGCATATAGGAGCCATTCTGTTCATCTTGCTACAAACAAAGATGATGAAATCACCCTGTGAAGATCCATCCTCCAAGCTAGCATAGGTGGCATCTGAATAACAAACAACATTCCTGTCCATGATTCTAACTTTATTAGTGACTTTGTTTGCCTCTAAGAGTAACTTCACTTTAGGACATTTTCCAATATTATTAATTCCAAACACATCACATCTGGTCGAGTCTGGGTGGATACCCACATTATTTAATCGGTCAATCTCTTTAGCTCTGTCTTCTCTTCTTGACTCAATTCATCATTTTCTCTTAATAATCTTCATTTTTTTATGTCTATTAGGGATATAGCTGAAGCATATAGATTTTGATACCTATCAAGTCACCAGTGGCATCATGCCAAAGAAACAGTGCATTGTCGTATGCACTCACCATTCATTATAAGCAAGTTAACTCATGATTAAAACGAAGTGCATCATTTAATCTATAAATGCATCTTTTCAGCTTCCACACCTGTGATTCTGGACACACGTCAGATGGTCGTCTAATAAATACTTTTCTCTCCAGTATATTACCTTGCGGAAATGCTGAGGTAAAATCAAGAATCTTCACCTGCCACATCATAACCATGGCCGTTTACAATGCGAGATGCATAGGCTCACGTTAGAGAATACATTTTTTAGGTTATGGGAATCTTCTTCATAACCAAGTGCAAGAAGACAAGCCTTCATTATCTCTTTGTCATTCATAAATTTTTCTGTTATCACCCATCTTGTTGATATACATTTTTGACCCATGTCAGGCACACATTCATATACTTCATCAATTTGCATATTTCCCAATTCTCTTTCCTTTGCATCAATCCCTTGTTCTTGTTCAGAAGTGAGCAAAAGTGCATGTTCCTGATAACTTACTCCCTCTGTTACTTGGAGAAGTTCCCTCCATTGATCAACATTGTGCCAATTGATACAAAGAGAATTTTCATTCATGCTATTTTCTCATTGACTTCAGTAGTGTGCTCATAACCATTCCTTTTTTCCCCCATCGTCTCTTTTAATTTATATTCTAACAACTGCGTTTCTACTTAGTGTTATACTGTTATCTTTCAATTTCTTTTCTATCGCTATTAGAATTGTTATTATATTGTCCTTCATCTTCCTCCTCCAAGACTTCATCCATCTTATTTGAAGAATTTATATCTTTAATTGATTTATGACTTAATAACAGAGGTAAATCATTTTCATGATGTCAGCCTCAATATAACACCTGACACCTTTTAGACGCCCTGTTGTTGCAGAAAATTCAACTGTTTTACTAGCTTTTACCTCAACTCACCCTCCAAAAAAATGTTCTTTTAGATCTAACAGCTTCCTGTAATTACTTCTCCCGGTTATTTAATATATCAAAGAATACGTTAGACCAAAGTTCTCCAGCAATAGTTTGTGAACATGCAGAGTTCAACACTACCATACTAAATGTCTCATCCACAAGATTGGCATTTTTACATGAGAATAAGAATCATTTATCAATGTTCGATAACATGAATCAACATTAAACAAGGTAACGGTAACCTGATCTGAATCCTCAACAGTGTTGATATTGTTTCTAGAATTGAAGCTCGTAAAATCCCGGGCAAAATGCTGAGTCGAATTGCATTTAAACCTTTTTTGTCCATAAGATTGATTTTATATCCCCTGTAAGGTCTTTGTACCTTCATACTTCTGTATCTATTGTAGTTTACTGTTTCATCTTCTTTGATAGCAGGGACGGTCTTACCTTCCGTTGATGAACTGAATACTAAAACAAAAATATATACGATATATATAATTTTACACTATATGTATACATATAAAATAGTAAAATCTACCATTATACTGAATGTGACTTGATCAACGTTTAAGGCTTTTTTCTAATAGGTATACTTTAATTACACAAAAGTATAGTAAAATATACTTTAGTTCAGGGATTGAGTAAAGTTTGAAATAAATTATGTTTTAATTGTTCTAATTAGTTGTAATTTATAATTAACAGAACAAGTTACTCATCTATCTCTTAGCTATTTATATATTTATCGTGTCCCTCTCAACCACGCTTAAATATTTCTTAATGTACTTGGGAACATTTCAAGAAAAGGGTGACTCTCTTTTTCACCATCTAATTAACATACTTGGGTCTATAAACACCATAAACACTATACGAATTAGATGATGTAATAATAAGTCTCTTTACTTCTATATAGGAATAAGAAGGATAATAATACTTCTATAATAATAATAATAATAATAATAATAATAACAATAATAATAATAATAATAATAATAATGGGAGGGTGCAAAGAGTAGTGGAACGTTGGAGAGGCTTATTGCAACTCAAATTCAAAAGAAGACCAATGGTCGTTGCCAGCAAGAAATCAATGATAAACGAGTGATTTGCGATGGTTATCGAAAGAGGTGGATAGTGGTCGAAATCTGGGTAGTCCAGAGAAAACAACTGATTATTGTCACTGAGCAATCACTGATAATGGCTTGTATGAAAACTCCTTGTTAGTAAATTATACTACTGCTACTACTAGTAGTAGTAGTAGTAGTAGTAGTAGTAGTAGTAATTTTAAATATTCACGACCCTAAATCAAAGGCTAGCGCAAAAACTGAGAGGATGTATCCACAAAAAAGACGTACCAGAGTGGATGAGCAAACGAAGGACAACGCTAATACAAAAAGATGCCAAACAGGGAACGATTCCAAGCAACTACAGACAATATATATATAGATCAAAAGATCCTTGAGGAGGTAAAAAGCAGAAAAAAGAACATATCCATGGCATGGATTGAGTACAAGAAAGCGTATGACAGAATCCCTCAAGCATGGATAATTGAATGCTTAAAAATATACAATGGGAACATGGAGACTAGAACTGATAGCTGGAGGACAACATTTGAGTGAGATGAAAATAGAGGCATTTTCCAGAGAGACTCCCTATCACCACTACTATTTATCATAGCCATGATGCCACTCAACTACATACTCAGGAAATGTGATGCCGGATAGAAGTTTACAGGCGCAGAACAAAGAATTTTATTCCACCTGATATACATGAACGACCTGAAACTATTTGCAAAAAGCAAAAAGGAACTGGAACAGCTGATGAATATGACCAGAATAAATATGAACAGAATCTTCAGCCAGGACATTCAAATAGAATTTGGAATGGAAAAGTGTGCACTGTTAGAGATGAAAAGGGGAAAACTGGAGACGATAGAAGGCATGGAACTGCCATACCAAGAGGAGATGAGGGCGTTAGGCAAACAGGATAGCTATAAATATTTGAGAGTTCTAGAACCAGGCACCATCAAATATACAGAAATGACAGAGAAGATTTAAAAAGAATACCTAATAAGAACAAGAAAGCTCTGAGAAACAAAATTATATAGCAGAAACCTATTAAAATGGAAATTATACCTGAGCAGTATTACTAATAAGATACTTTGGACCATTCGTAGGCTGCACTAATGAAGAACTCAGGCATCTTGACCAGAAGACTAGAAAATTAATGACCATGAATAAATCACTACATCCAAAAGACGATACGGACAGACTCTACATTAAAAGAAACAACGAGGGAAGAGGACTTGTAAGCATGGAAGACTGTGTGGAAGACACAAAAAAAGATTTGGAGAAATACATAAACCAGAAAACAGAAAGGCTGATCACCGCAGCAAGAGACACTGTCCCAATAAACAACTCGGGAAGCACCGAAACCAGAAACAAAAAGACAAGAAAAGAAAAGTGAGAAGAAAAACAGCTACATGGACGTTTCATAAGAATGACCAGAGAAGAGACCAACCTACATTCCTGGGCATAGCTAAGAAAAAGACACCAGAACAGAGAAACGGAATCTTTACTGACAGCTGCACAGAACAATGCAGTTAGTACTAACTATATTAAAACTAAAATAGATAGAACCCAGGAAAACAGTAAATGCAGACTGTGTGGACAAAGAGACACAACAGTAAATCACATAATAAGTGAATGCAGCAAACTAGCCCAAAAAGAATACAAGAACAAACACAACTGCATATGGAAAGCAGTACACTGGGAATTATGCAAACGATTGCATTTCGAATACACAGACAAATGGTAAAAACATAAACCAGAGACAGTACTGAAAAATGAAAATCACAAAATTCTCTGAGACATGGAGGTGCAAGCAGATAAACTCATACAAGCAAGGAGACCGGATGTCATAATAGTCAACAAGAAAGAAAAATCCTGCCAAATTGTAGATTTTGCCGTTTCAACAAGCCACAGAATGAAGATCGAGGAGACTGAAAAACGAAGCAAATACACAGAACGTGCTAGAGAATTGAAAGGGATATGGAGCATAAATCTAAATTGGAAAAACAGATTGTCAGACAGATTGGTAAACATACAGTTCATTTTATTTGTGTCTTATATGGTTATGAATTTATTGAAAAATACACTTAGTTTTGGGCCTTGATAAGCAGTGACTTAATTTTTTTTTTAAAATGATAGTCCACTTCTTAATTTCCTGTATTGATAAATAATCTTGCAAACTAACCATAAGAAACGAAGGTTACAAAGGCAATCCAGCTTTACACCAGATTTCCAGCACCACCACTCTCTCTCTGCTCTCTAAATATCAGGTTATTGTTTGGTTGACACAGTCATTCAACAAGCCACAGTGTAAAAGTTTTTAGACAGCGAAACGGGAATTTATTTCACAACTTAAAGGTAAGTGCTAGTGATTTTCTATTTCTAACTAGCCTTTAGGACTCGAGATTTTCTTGACAGTTTTGACAGCATGTCCGTAAAATAACATCACTGAGTGTGCTGTGTGAGGTTAGGGTTAGAGTTAGGGTTAGGATTAGGACTGAGTGTGCTGTGTGAGCTATGGAGAAAGAGAGATAAACAAAGTATATTATCATCTAGCACGATATATTGGGCGTGTATAACTGTTATCTTAGATTTCTCCTGCTTTTGTTTGCGAGAGGGACCACACGAAGGTTGCAATATCTTGAATGCTATCGAACTGAGAGGCCGCCAAGTCATCTGTGCACATCAGTAATTGATATGGATGATAAATAGATGCAAAATAAACGGATACAAATCGATTCTAATTCGTGCAAAAAATGGGAATAATAAGACGATACTTTCGAGATTTAGATTTCTTTTTCATGGAAGTCACAGACACCTGCTCCCTCGTCAAGAAAGCAGGTGAGCCAGCTGCTCTTTCCCCGGACATAAATTACATTTTATAATAGTATTCTTTCCCTTTGTGTTTCGTATCGAACAGTAATTAATCATACTTAATTATATATATTAATATTCTACAATAACAAAAAGAGATCAAAGTGAACCGACAGCATTAATTCATTCTAAGTTCGTTTTCAATGTATGAACTACCATTTTCGCCATCACTTACTGCAGTTTTTGCCAGTATAAATAATGTAAGTGTTCAATTTGCTAATGAAAAGCCGATTGTTACAATTTTTTGTTAACATACTCTACCTCTCCCTCCAAAGGAGGATGTAATACCTGGGAAGGGGATATCCTGACCACATAACAGATACTACACTATCCCCTCCGCATTGAAATTTGACAAATAATACATTAATCTGAAATAATATAGTAAACTGAATTGAGCATTTAAAGATAGTACAATTAATAGAATGATAAGTATAGTTTTCGGTTTGAGAGCGACAGATACCAAATCTCCATTAGCAATAGATAAGATTATTAGTAATAGAAGTAGAAGTATAGTTTCGGCTTCACCTGATACCCACAACCACACACAAACACATATCCATACATACATATTCCAAGTACACATTAAAATAAGTAGACATACATCCGTCTGTCTGGGTCGGATACAGCTTACTGACACGCACATAAAAACACACACATAGTTACACGGATACAAACGCACGCACATATAGCATTACACATAATTTTCAAGATCCGACGAACAAGCCGGAGAATAAAATATATTTAAAATAAATTATGTGACATTTTTTTAGAATATCTCTCAAAAATATTTAGGGATTCACAAGTGCACATACATAGTTTGAATTACCAGGGCAGTTTGAATTATCTACTAGGCACCATCCTCGAGTGTCTTCGGTCTCTTTATATATATATATATATATATATATATATATATATATATATATATATATTGTACCCACACGTGATTTGAGTACACTAGTAAGGAATTAACTGATATGCCACTTAGCGTAAAGCATTGCTCTTCCTAAAATAACTGTTCTCTCTAGGCAGTCTGTAATGTGTATGTAAACAAATACAAGCATTATAATGTTTCTTACTTTACAGCGAGCATAATAGTGTAAGGGTAAGAGGTCCCGACTGCTGATCAAACATCGAATCTCAGTTTGAAACACTTGTCACATCACATGCAAGTATATTCATACACACATGTTGAGAAATCAAACCACTTAAAGTCATTAAAAAGCTAATGCCCTACTGTCGACCAAGGGAAGACTCTATCAGGCATATGTACGCAGTGTGATGATGTATTGAAGTGAAACCTATCCAGTGAGGGTTGAGGACATGCGTTGCATGGAGAGAAATGATACAAGAATGATATGATGGATGTGTAATGTGAGTCTTAAAGACAGGCTTAGTTCTGATGACCTCAGAGGTAAATTAAATCTGGACAGTATAGGGAGATGTGTGCAGAACATGGAGACTTCGATGGTATGGCTACATTGAAAGAATGGGTGAGAGTTCTTGGTCAATCGATGTAGAACAGTTGGTCTTGTTCACAGCGAAGGTCAAATAAAACATAGGAAGAAGTGACAAAAATGGACTTGAGACAAAGAGGAATAAATAAAGACCTGGCAGAGATAGGTTAGTTTAGAAGTAAATTTCTTAAAGTCATGCAACACATGCTAGCATGTAAAACGGACTTTAAACCGATGATGATCATGATGATGATGATGATGATGATGATGATGAAGAAGAAGAAGAAGAAGAAGAAGAAGAAGAAGAAGCAGCAGCAGCAGAACCCATTGCTGGCAGTCTCTCTTTCACTGAAATGGTGAATAAAGAATAATCAAATATGGATTTATAAAAGTATTCACAAGATTGTGTTGAAAAGGCTCATAAGAAAACTGTGAACAAATAAAAATCTTCCGCTCTCTAATAAAGAGCAATGTATGTTTATTTGTAAATAAATATCCGTTCCGTCACACAAAGGTTAACGGGTACAAAACTGCCCGATAAAAGAGAGAATCTATTTCCATAACGTTTTCTTTCTTTTTTTTTTCCTTTCTGCTTTCTATACCGATTTATACGTTTTTTTATGTCCCTTTATTTTAAAACTTTGGAACGTGTCCTTTCTTTCGATGATTGTTCTCTTTAATTTCTAATGTTTTTGCTGTTTTTAACATCCGGTGTCTAGCCCCCCCCCCCTCCCAATAATCAAAAAGAAGAAAATTAAAAAAAAGAAACATTTTTTAAAAGCAAAGTTGGTTTTTGCTTTTTTATGTCATCAGAAATGATTGGCGTTTTTTTTTTCTTTTTTCAACTCGCGACAGTTCAGTTCTATCCTATTGAAATACTAACGAAAAGCATCAGAAATGCTTAAAGTGGAAATAAAATAGCAAGTCACACACCCTCTGCCGTCTGAAATCAATTCGGAAAGAAATTCTCACTCTAAATAAAAAGACAACGATATGCGTTTTGTTTTCTTTATATCATCAGAAATGATGATACTAATTTATATAAGAAAGATTAAATTACAGAGGTACTTCTATGATTTTATATAAATATTAGTGCAAACACTGGCGAAGCATAATTTTTTTTTCCTGACATTTTTGATGGAGGGTTTTTACACTTTTAATGATAATAATTTCTACTTTTATAAAAAAAAGTCTGTTTCTCCGACGTTGCACCAACAGAAATATCTATAACGTTTTCTGTAGATATATCTACGATCTCTGAGAATGCTTTATACGTTTTTGAAAACAGGCTTCCTAAATAGGTTTTCCAGTGGAGGTAAAACTCAGAGGGAGTTAGGGGAAGGAATAAATATGGGTTCTCATTCGAGGGTGCCTGTTAGATTATATATAAACCGGAAAACAACGGGCCATGAAAGTGATTCAGATATTGTTTGTACATTTTAGTGCAACCTCTGTAGGATTTCTCGTGGTTGCTTTGCTGAGGTTTTACAGTTCTCTTCCAAGCCCTGGACAGTACTAAAAAAGTAAAGAAATAAAAATAATGGAAATGTGTGACCCAGTAAGGAAAGCAAAAAATCCCATCAAGAAGCTGTTCAGATTGAAGTAATGGTCAGAGGGCAGGGAGGATGTGGAAGTTCTAAAGTGTTTCGAGAATAATCTATTAGATAAACTTTGAAATAGTGTTAGAGAAAAAGCTTTTAGACAACGCCACACTTCTCAGTCACCGACCCTTTGTATATCTCTTCTCTCTAAAGTAAAGTACCATTTATATATATGTACTAGAAAAATACCCGTCCCAGGGCGGGTAAAATTAATTCCTTAAACAGAACTGCTTTGCACTATTTTATCTCTCTTTACAAAGATGAAAATAAAGATATAATTGATCAAATTCAATGCAACGCTGATGTATTTGCATTTTGACATGGGAGTTTGTTCCCATATTATATCCCCTAAAAACACTTTAAAATACTCCAAAGAAACTGAAATAATTTGGGAAATATTTATTAATTGATGCTTAATAGAAATTTTTTTTTCAGGATGGGCTTCTGCCACCTTTTTCCTCTCTTTGCATAAAACAAAATGAAATTAAATATAGCCCACATTTGGACCCCTTACGCCTAGCAGCTGTGTTCTAAAATTCGTACTGGTCAGTTAATTAATTTAAGAGTTAATCCTGTACATACAAAGATATAAACATAACTAACTTATACATGTACAAAATCTGCGACACTGGCATGTCGATATTATCGATCAACAGCTGTTATAAACTGAGATCTCATCAGGCAGAGTTAAAATCCGATCTTAACCTTAGATCATATTTAGAAAGAATGAGATCTCAGTTTATAACAGCTGTTGATCGATAACATCGACATGCCAGTGTGTACATGTCTGTGTAAATTTTAAAAAATAATCATATATAAAAGCTGTTTTATATTGAGCACTTTTTTATAAGCCCAGTTGAAATTCTTTAGTTTATTATCCTGTAGATGTTTACCTTGCCTGCATTATTATTATATATATATATATATATGGTAAATAGCTGATGATACCCGTGTTAATATTAGACGCTTAAGGTCTCCTGTTTTTGTTTCACTGTTAGATACTTAACCCCCACTTTTTTTTTAAATTTTATTTACTTATTTTTATTGATTTATGAATTTTCCAACGAATGTTAAGTCTGCAATATCTTGGATTTAGTTAGTTCCTCTGGGAATTTAAACAGCATTTTACTTTTTTTAATTTTTTTTTTATTTGTTAAAATGACTTGAAGCTTCTTTAGACTATATATTGGGTATTTAGATCTGTATGGCTAGGTTTCCTTCCTCTTATCTACTTACCTTTCTGGTACCTAAGGTACTTAAGCTTTATTTTTTATTTATTTATTTATTTATTTTTTAATGCAACTTTAATTCCTATATAATTTTATTGCTAGCTACCATATTGCAGAATGGTTCTTGGATGTAGTGTTTAGATAGTATTATTATTATTATTATTATTATTATTATTATTATTGTTATAATTAATGTTATTTGATATGCAAATTACCATATCATACGGTAGTCTTAAGGGTAATATATTATTATTATTATTATTATTATTATTATTATTATTATTATTATTTATTTATTTATTTATTTATTTATTTATTTATTTATATGTGAAATTTTAAGCTGAATTATTTCGACACTTGACTATTGGGAAAATGGTAGTTTAATCAGTACCATTGGAGAGCCATGAATATTATAACTGTCCTGTTTTTAAATTTTCGAAACAGTTACATGGTAAACAGCTGATGATCCCCGTGTTAATATTAGACGCTTAAGGTCTCCTGTTTTTGTTTCACTGTTAGATACTTAACCCCCACTTTTTTATTTTTTTTATTTTATTTACTTATTTTTATTGATTTATGAATTTTCCAACGAATGTTAAGTCTGCAATATCTTGGATTTAGTTAGTTCCTCTGGGAATTTAAACAGCATTTTAATTTTTTTAATTTTTTAATTTTTTATTTTTTTTGTTAAAATGACTTAAAGCTTCTTTAGACTATATATATATATATATATATATATATATATATATATATATGTATAAAATTGAATTGTTTTTTTCCCTCCAAAATCAGTTAGAATAGACAATAAAAATAATGCATCAAACGCATCGAAACAGATCACTTCATTCAACTACTAACTTCAACCGTGTTTCCAGAAAGTTTAACTTATTTTTAAAACCTAAACCAAAATCATTATTTTTTGTCCTCCCTGTAAGCCTCTTCCAACTAAGTAAACAAAAGTGAGAGTAGCAAATTATATTCCCGCTAAGAATTAAGTCCTCGCACAAAACCCAAATCATCTGCGCTCATAGCCGACATATTATTTTGCAAAGAAAGGTTTGGATTTTATTGAAGGGTCTGAGGTTTTCGGTGTGAAATATAGAATATCTGGAGGAAGCGACGGTTCCGTAGCGTTACCCGATTGCTTCCATCCACTCACACCTGGTATTGTCGGTTGCCACCTGTTTCTACGACCCTCCCCGTCTTTCTCCATTGGTTCTGGATGTGGACAAAATCTCTGACTTTTAGTTCCCGAAGTGGACAGAAATGCTTATTGTAGAACTGTTCGTTCTGCATGTGCCTTTTGATCATCACAACCTCCCTTTGTTCACCTATCTCTTTCAACTCCGTCTGTGTTTGGTACTTATCTAGTAGGACTGGGAGGTAATCCTTAATAACCCAACAATACAGCATTATAGCTGGGGACATGTCAAGGGCTTAAAGGGGGGTTGTTGCGATGGGTAAGCAGTGCTCGGGCAGCACGATCATGGCATAGGCGTCCGCAGTTATCTGTATTGTTGGCGAGTTTAAGCTTAACTGTCTTTACTGCTAACTCTGCACGCTCATTGCTTTGAGGGTAGTACGCTGAGGACATTCATTTCTGTATCCCCCAGTTCTTTAGAAAGAAATCGTACTCCGATGAGATTTCTTCTGGTGCACCATATGTGCAAAACCATTTTCGCATCGTGTCACATTAGAGCCACCTCCATCCATCCAGTATACCGATCAACATATACCAAGTACTGTTTGCCATGTATGTCGACAAAGTTCACTAAATCCCGGGTCTGCTGATGACATCAAGTGTTCCTTCAGCTGAGATGGTGCAATTGTGTTGTAAGTGAGGCACTGGGATCTGGTCTGTCTGACGCTAGCACACAGTCCTGGCCAGAACAACTGTTGTCTTGCATTTGCCCGCATGCCGTTTACGCCTTGAAGTGCAAATTGAAGTGACTTGAGTACCTCTGCTCGAAGTTGTCAAGGTATCAAAATTTTGCCGCTTTTGATTATCACTTCTTCCAGGCAGTATAATCCATCATGCATTAGCCAGGAAACGCGAGCTATCGATGCGAGGTCGTTGTGTGACTCAGGGAAACCATTTTGCACCAGGTCTGCTAAGGTCCGACAATCTTCATCTGTGGTTACGGCAGCCACGATCAATTCCCATTTAGCTTAGGATCGCTGTCGTACCTTGACGTGAAGGCTGCTTAAACCCCTGTGTTTATCATTTGGGACGGGCTCTTTGACATATCTACTCGGTATCAGAAGCACAATTAGGTGCTGCATTGTGTTTTCTGAGGCAGTGTCTAATCTAATAAAATATTTTTGCCAGTGGTTGGTAGTTAACTGTCGCAAACAAATTTGGGTATCCAAGTGCGAACATATGACAGAACTCTAACCTGTAGGTAAGGGCCAAGATTTCCTATTCCACTGTTACGTAACACGATTCTGTGTCATTGGTAAATCAGAATCCAGCCAGAATGAGCCTCCAGTGACCTTCCTCACAACTCACCAGGGCATTTGAAATGCTTCTGAAAAAAGAAGTATGCAATTCCTGTTTTACTATAATCTGTTGCGAGGCCTGTAGTTCTGTTTATTTCGAATGTGTTAACCCTTTTCTCAATTTTCTTTACGATCATTCTCTTTGTCTCTTGAAATAGGCGTTCCAGTGTCTCATCCCAATAGCACTATCGGTTCTGTCTAGCCTAGAATAAGTCATTTAGAGTTATCTCCCTTTCCCGGCTCCCAATTCGTTAGGGACTTTTTTATCCCAGACACCGGCTCGCAAGCAGCTGCCGGTGCTCTGTTTCTGAATGCTCGCTGCCGCTGTGTAATGGAGAAAACCGCATGGTGGAAATTCTATCTCCCCACAGATTCTGACACTTTGGCCATCTCCGGTAAGAGACATTATCCCTTCTCCTTCCTCAAACCGAATTGAATATCGTGCCCGTTATTTCTTTTGAACATTTCTCTAGTTTAAACGAACTTTAATCTCCCTTCTCATTCCCACGTGCGTATCCCCACGCCGATCGCTCGTGATGTGTACCTCTTGTTTCGCAGTATCCTTCATCCCTTAAAATACCTCCTATTAACAGTTTTTTAGATTTTAGTAGACTCCTCGTTCCTGTTCGTCGTCATTTATTGTATTCACATTTCTGAACAATGTTTTTATTTCTTTTCAGTTTTTTACCTTTTTGATGGATAATAAAACCTGCAGTTAAAATATACGACGACTCAGAGTCTTGTTTATCAAAAGGAGTTATGCTAGCTGTCTTGAGGGTTTAAGCCGGCCCTAGGGCAGCATACTATCGGTTCTTCGTCTGTAATAGTTCACGTGTGTATCCTAACATTGCAAATTGCTGCAGCCATGTTCTATATATAGTTATCTGCCAGGGGCAGATAACTCTGTCCTGCCTGACACAAGAGTAGATCACTCTACTTTACGTATACAATATATGTAGAAGTTTTGTTGAAATTAACAGTAATTAATTAAAGTGATTTAATAAAAAAAAGGATAAATAACCAAAACCTTTATTGAAATATTATTTTCATTAATTTTCAAGGGAGGTAATTCAGATGAAAACTATTAATTTTTTTAAATTATAATGAATTTATATTAAAGATATGTAAGAATACTAAAATCTAGATTAATAGCCGTCGAATAGCAGGTACTTTTTTGTTTATATTAATAAAAATACAATAATAATAGAATGCAATGGCACCTACATCGGTTGGTAACACGGAAAGTGGCCATGGAAAGTCTGAGCATATGGAAAAACAAAAAGGGATAATAACACCATCCAGACCTCGACTGGAAGTAGTGGAATTTAGTTTTATATTGTACCTTTTAAAAATTTTACTCTCTCACCAGATGTGTGTTCTTTAATCAAATATATTAACACCCCCCTCCTCATGTTAAGAATGGCTTTCTAAATAATCTTCTGCAGTTTACGGGCCGTGCTGAAATAATAACGCTATTATTTAGAAAGCCATTCTTAACATAAGGAGGGGGTCTTTTTAACTATTTTGTACTTTCACCTAACAATTTAATAAATAAATTAATAAGTTTGGGAAACTGAAACTCTCGCTGTCTGGTCTATCCGTAAAAAGAAAGTACTTGAAAAATAAAAATCTATGAATTCTCCACCAACTGCCAACTGCCAACTGCCTTCTGCACCTCTTTCTCTCTCCACTTCACTTTGCTCACTGAGCATCAACACTCTTCACAAAAGAGTTTTTATACTGTTAAATCCACCCCTATGCAAATTGACTCCCCACCAGAGCCATCTAGTGGTTAAAGACTCCAAACAGCCAATTTGCAAAGGGGGGGGGATAACTCAAATGGCACTTAACCACATGCTGGAAGTTATATTACGGATGAAGTTTAATATTGGGAATTAAATCTGACCGAACACCGTTTGCTGCTGACTTTGAGTCAGGTACTCTTCTGCTTTGCCTTATTGGTGAACTAATTAATTCAAAACACTTTTTATTTGTTTTTCTTTTGTATCATCAAAGCCATTTTCTCAAAGACATCAGGAATGAAAATAAAACAAATAAGAAAAGAAAATTTCACGTTTTCGTGAAAATTAGATCAAAATAGCGTCATCTTTGTCATCATCGTTATTAAAGCAATTACTATATTCCTTCTGTTCATAGCTATAGCTTTTTATGTAAATATGACACTTTCTATTATTATTGCTGTACAATATATATATATATATATATATATATATATATATATATATATGTAAAAATAAAAATGGAATAAAGGATAAGCAAATCAACAACTAGCAAAAATAAACTCAAAAACACATATTGAAAAGTTCTACCAAAATATTTCGATTGTTAAAATACAATCATCATCAATCAGTAGCAGAACTTTAATTAAAAACAGAAAAGTTTTCAAATTTATACAAAGAACGCAATTTGGAAAAAAATAGTCACGTGTAATAAACAGTAGAAAGGGAGAAAGAAAGAAATGTTAAATGTTTATTACACGTGACTATTTTTTTATCCAAGTGAAGTTGGCTGACTTGCTATTTGCTTTTTCTTTTCCCTAAACACTTGAAATGTTTTCGTCTGGCATGATTTTACTCACATGATGGGAAAGAGAAGTAGATTTATATATATATATATATATATATATATATATATATATATATATATATATATATATATATATATATATATATATATATACTAGCTGACCTGTGTCCCGGCGTTGCCCGGGAAAGGAAATTAACTCAAGAAATTCCATGCCTAACTTTGAACGAGCCAGCACGAACACATACCCCACAATAGTAAAAGTAAATACCCAGAATTTTCCTATGTAGGTACCAAAAAAAAAGCTATTCTTACCTGAATATCGTTTGGTAGTTTCTATTTTGTTGTGTTCACCCTTCATTTGTGGGGTGGGGGTAGGGCATAATGGGTCAGTGGGGCATAATGGGTCAACTCAAAGCCTTTTTTCTATTTTCTCCCAACTCAAAGTTCTTCCTATTCTCTCTTTCCTTGGTTTTATTTATTATTATTCTATTCGTTTTTTCTTTATTATTTTTATATTTCTTTATGCCATTTTAAAAGACACATTCTTAACTGGGAACAATTTTAAACTAATTCATTTTTACCGCTTATTCTATATGATGTCTTGCTGAAATTACCAATGATTTATTTGAGGTTATCAGAAATGAAAGTAAATAACAATTGGATGCTTAGTCTAGTTGATTTCTCGCTAATTTCTAGCTGATGAAGTCTTCTGAGTAATAAGGCAGTCTTCCGTGACACAAATTAGTAACATGTAATGCTTATTCATCACGATTCAATACAAACACAGAATCCACAACTCTTTAATCCATAAGCTGTAAACCAACTGAAAATCAGTGAAAATGTTTGAATCTACTTTGATCCAATGTATAGTGTGTAATTATGTCATAAATTATCTACATTGTTCGAGATGATCTCTCTTGAGTAAGGTATCTACAATCTAATATCATCTCTCTTTAGTAAGGTATCTACAATCTAATATCATCTCTCTTTAGTAAGGTATCTACAATCTAATATCATCTCTCTTTAGTAAGGTATCTACAATCTAATATCATCTCCCTTGAATAAGAAATCTCCAGTCTATAGATAACTATAAACTGTTAGAGACCAGAAAGAAAGACACAAGAGAAGAATTGAGTAAACAAATATTTTAACAAAGAACAGTAGTACAAAAACATAGACAAATGAGAGGGCTACTAGAGAGACTGTTCGGTCCGACTGTCAGGACTGTCTACTGGGATAATGACTTCCCCTAAAACAATACCTGCTGCTATTTATAGCTGGGAGAATTCATACATGCGTAGGCAAATGAATATAATGCCCTCCTCCTAAATATTCACTCTACAGGAGTCTCAATACCTTTTTTCTTTGGGTTAACAATGATAAAATCCGTCATTTTTCTTTTTTCTCTTTAAACGGAGTTGTTCCTCTGCAGGAGAACCATTGTCAGCATTATGCGACAGGCGTTTTCTGATTTTAATCCAATGTATGTTGTGAGTGAACTGGGAGCCTTTAATTATGGAGATTATATTTCCTCCTCTTTTCTCAATTGTACCCACTTTCCAGAAAGATTTATTATCACAAAACATCCGGAAAACAATTTTCGCTCTGGGTTGGTAGCGTTTTTTGTGTACAGTGTTTGTTTGTCTGAGTTTTTGTGTACAGTGTTTGTTTGTCAGAGTTTTGTTTGTTTTAGAATAGCTTGTTGAACACATACATGATTATACGTGAGAACATTACGTCGGCTGGCGGTAATGATGATGGTGTGTTGTCATTGAGCGTAATTCTATAAATCTGTAAGAACTGTTGTAAGGATTTTCCTGTAGGTGTGCCCTTAGCTTACTTCAGGGCTCCTGTCAGCATATCAACGAAATGCTCAGCATGTCCGTTAGACCTCGGTTGATATGGAGCGATCATAAGACGATTGATCTGGAAGGTCTCACAAAAAATCCTTAAAGTCGTCGGATATAAATTGTGTCCTATTCTCAGACATAAGACAACCGACTACCCCAAATCTGGCAAACCATTTATGGAGGAAATTAATTGCAATTTCCGTAGAGGAATTTCTAGATCTAAGAACTTTGGGCCATTTTACAAAACTGTCTACTACTAGAAGATAATAGAATCAGTCTCGTGTGCCTGAAAAATCTATATGTATTTGGGATTATGGTCGGTACGTCTTAGGCCAAGGACTATATTTGATTGGGAGTGTTTTAGCTGCTAATGCACGCCTTTACAGGATTTAACGTTTTCAATATCTTTATCCATGTTCGACAAATATACATAACTGTGCATCCTTGTAAATCACTTGGTGGTCACCATGGAGATCTCTCAGAATTCTCCTTTGTAGTGTTGTGGGAATAACGACTCACTCACTATATAGCAGTACTTCGTCGCAAGAGAGAAAATATCTAAAGTCTGTTGGTCCTTTTCACAAATGTTAGTGTTGCTTTGCCTGATAAACACATCACTTCTCGTTTGAGTTGGTCGAGAGTTACAGGGGTTCCCTTATTGTGTTCCATAATTTGGTTTTAAATTGTCCTTCTGTTCGAGACAAAGCAATCACAGTATCTTTTAAGAAGTCTCGTTCTGGTCCTGGCCTTCTACCATCTTTGTCGATTATGTGCTTCAAGTATTTAATCTTCTTCATAAAGAAGTCATAGTTGAAGAAGACTTATGAATATGTTCCTTGTGTCGTTCTACATTTTAGCTCTTCATTAATATGTTGTCCAACTGACAAGTCACGGTCGTTCAGCATAATGTCTATTACTTCTTGCAATGTTGCCGGTGAAACATTGACTCGGAATGATGTTCGAACATTGTAAAACCTACGATGGGTGTTGATATAGAGCAACTTATAACATTATTCTTCTACCGGTATTTGAAGATAGGCGTCTCTGAGGTCGATTTTAGGGAAAAAAATTTCCACCATTTAGTTTTGCATCATTAAGTGTCATCAAGAAGTCGGCTCAGACCTGGATTTCCTTTGACTTCTTTTTCACATAGCTCATTGACTGTACTCGATTTTCGACAAGACCCCGGTTTGTTCAAGTCTCTCGAGTTTTTCATCTATTTATGGTAAAAAGGCGAAGGGCACATTTTTTTTTCTTCAGGCATGTTTTCTTTGAACTCGAATTTGTGCCATCATCTTATTACATTGACAAAGACCCCCATAAAACCCCCTGGAACATTTCTTGCTCAGGTTTTCGAGTTTTGGACAAAATGAATTAATTAGTTTGTCCCACAACTTTAATTTCTCCATTCAGTCGGTGTCGAATCAATTTTCTGTATTCTTTTTTTAGTTTAAACGTCTTTCCTTGAAAAGTTACATTAGTGATAAGTTCTCCCTCAAACTTGATTTTCTTTCTCTGTCAAGTACCTGACAATTCAATTAAATCTTAGCAAGGTTGGTTTTCCCAACATTTTACAAGTGTATAGATTTATGGTTGTCAAATTTGATCCACAATCCAACCGTAATTTAATATTAGATTTATGGTTGTCAAATTTGACCCACAATCCAACCGTAATTTAATATTATTATTTAAGATTTGTTCTTGCACGTATTCTCTAGTGTTTTACCCCATCCTGTTCATTCGATTTACTTTTTTATGCAGCTATTAACTGTTTTCTTTTTTGCTCGGCAGTGTGAGCTCTTGTGCACGATACGGCTACAAGTTAGGTACTTTTTATTCCAACAAGGGTAATCCTTATACCAACGTAGTGATCGACAAATGGAACACAGGTTAGGGAGTAAGTTGTGTTGTTTTTTTTTTGATTGTTAAGGATGAAATCGAAATAAAATTTAATTGCAGTGAAAAACTTTTCTTTTCTTTGAATAAAAAAATAACTTTAATTTCTTACTCACTCAGAGATTTATCAGTGCTTTTTAAAAAAGAATAGATCTGTAACAAAACTATTATTCTCAAAATAATGTTTGTACAAGAAATGAATTCTTGTAATTTAGCGACCTGGGTTCAAGTTTAGTGTAAGTTAGTTGCAATTTATTTCGTTCGGTTTTCTTTTCTGGATTGCCAAATATTTTTAGGTAAAACAGAGTATGATCAAATAAAATCTCGTGCGTCCAATGTTGAACCAATATTGACAATTTCCATATAATCCTTTCGGGGTCCTCAAAGGTCAATCTTTATCCTCTTAATTCATGATGATTCAGTTCATACACTCTTAATCTAATCTCATTCATTCTTATGAATTCTCCGTGATTCAATTCATAAGCTTAGAAATCATTGCTATTTCATCCGTAATTTCAGAGCCGATTGGAATTAAATCTATAACACATACACTAGAGACTAAATCAAGAAAAATAAGTTTAACCCTAAACATTATGCGAGAAATAAGCATTAAAACCTAAAATTAAGAAAATACTCTAAAAAGAAACAAGAATTTCCGAACAGAATCATCTAACATGTTTTAAAAATATTGACATTTTTGTCCGAAGTATGCAAGCAATTATGTTAGAAATTTAATAAAATGACACATATTTCTTAACTTGGTTCTGGCTAAAGATTATATAATGTCAATTAAGTTTCTTATGAGATTAATACATTTTATTGTTAGTTCTGATTGACGCTTTAGCAGTTTTTATATTAATCGTTAAAATAAAACTGAAGCTATCTTCTCTTAGACTATTTTAATATCTTATTATTTTCTTAAACAGGACTTACATGATCATAGTTATGATAAAATTGAATGTTAAAATGAGTAGATCTTTTTTGCAAGTTTGGGATCTTCTTTTGAAGTTGTTCAGTCAAATTTTACAAGACGTTTCGTACAATGGTTTCATGTTTTATTTTCTAATTTTAGAGTTCAAAATTATCCAAGTCCAGAGAACCGAATGTGACCAACTATTTATCTATAAAGAAACATTAATAAAGAAAAAGAGACATAAAATTGTCAACTTTCTTTTGTTTTGAATTAATGAACGAAAGTTAATGTTCAAAAATCTACCTCGGTTGAAAATCAAGATAGAATTAATGGAGTAAAAAAAACGGTAATAATCTAATTTCTATGCATTAAAAATTCTGTATCCAATCCTATTCAATCCATGTAACTCTATACCCATTGGCATTCAATCTATATCCCTTAATCCATGATGATTTAATCCATACACTCTTAATCTAATCCCATTCATTCTTATGAGTTTAGAATTCTTTGTGATTCAATCCATAAGCTTAGAAACTACTGCTATCTAATTTCGGAGCCGTTTGACATTGAATCTACCAGGTCCATTAGAGACCAAATACAGAAGAATAAGAAGACTAAGCCACCATTACACGAGGAAGATCAAAGACAAAATAAGCATTCCAACCTAAAGTGAGACAAATAAGTTCAACATAAGCTATAATTTCCCAAATAAGTTCAACATAAGCTAAGATTTCCCAAATCAATGAGCTGACATATCGAAATAGTTTACTGATAAGACAGTAAATAATATAATTTTTTTCTTTGAAGAAGTGTCTCTCTTCCTATATCTCTCTTCCTATATCTCTATTTCTATGAAGTTAGGTATGTGTATATGTTTATTTATTTGTGTGTACAGGATTCACTCTTAAACCGATCATAATGAATTTCGGAACACATCTCTTAGGTATAAGAGTCAGTAATGTAGGCTATATGTAGTTTAATTTAGTTTTATACGAAAAGGGGTAAAAAGGGGTGGATGTCTTTTGTGAAAATTCAGATAGCTCCGAACAAGAGGTCTTAAACATCAATTAATAAATATTCTGCAAATTTCAGTTTCTTTGGAGTATTTTTTAAAGTATTTAGGAGGCATGATATGGGCACAACCTTTCATTTGAAAATTAAAATATTTCAGAATTTTAATTTCCTGAATTTTAATTTCTTTTTAAGACCCATTAAGCTTAAGTCTTAAATTGTAGACATTTTCTAGAATCAAAATCATGTAATAGATTTTGATCAAAATTGAAATAAGGATTCTAGGTATACGGTTTAGATTATTATATATTGATTTTAATCTTTCTAAGGAGGCATAAAAGTGGTGCAAAACTGTTCTGTTCAAGAACTTCAGTTTACCCGTCCTAGGATGGGTATTCTTCTAGTATGTATATAAATATAGTTAAGTGTTTGTCATGAATTTCTGTTTGTCCCCGCTGTGTGGGATAAGCGCTGAAACTAATTGCCCAATCATAAGGAATTTTGGAACACAGCTACTAGGCGTAAGGGTGAATAATATTGGCTATATTTAGTTTACTGTATTTTTATGAAAAGAGGAAAAGGAGGGACTGGAAACCCAATGTGAAAAATTTAGATACCTCCGATTTTGATTAACTTTTACCCATAGATATTAGACATGAATTAATAAATATTCCCCAAATTTCAGTTTCTTTGGAATATTTAGGAGAATAGAAAAGTGGACATTGGGTTTACTTTCAGCAGCCGCATAACTCTCGCTTCCCTTATTTTGTCTTTCAGTCCTCACCTTCCATGGGCGATGTTTCTGTCAAAGGGAGAAAAATCGCTGTTTTCTGGGTTGAAATCTATCCATCTAACACTTATCGTTGGCTAGTTTTGACCTTGAAGTAGTATCTGTTTTAGCTCCTTACATCAAGTGGCTTCATGCCTTGTCTGGAGCGATTTACATTAAAAAAAAAATTTAATGATTTTAAGGAAGCATAATATGGACACAACTTCCCATTTGAAAATTCAAATATTTCGATTTCCATGAAATTTGATCAATATTTATTAGACACATTAAGCAAGATTCCTTGAATTTCAATTTCTTCTAAAAACAAGCTTAAACTCCAACTTTCTTAGAATCAAAACCATTTAACGTGTTTCGATCAAAATTGGAACAAGAATTCTCGGCATGAGGTTTATCATCATCATATTCGGCTTAACGTCCGTTTTACATGGTGCCATGTTGGACGGCTTTTAGAAATTTACTTCCAAACTTACCTATCTCTGTCTAGGTTTTTATTTATTCCTCTTTCTCTCCAGTCCGTTTTTATCAGTTCCTCCTATGGTTTCCTTTGCCCTTTCCCTGCAAACTGGACCTGCTACCTTAACTGTTCTACATCTACAAACCCAAGAATGTTCATCCGTTCTTTCAACGAAAGTCTCCTCTTCTGCACACACCTCTCTATGCCTAGGTATAATAGCTACATTGGTTTTACTACCATAGACTCACAATGCACATAGTAGTTCAATTCAAGTTTAATTTACCAGTATTTAATAAACATAACTGCCCCCCTCTGATTTAAGACAAATTTAATTAACAACACAAAAATATCACATTCTTAAACTAATTTTAAAAAAATAAAAATACTTAAAACTATTTTTATTAAAACTAAATAACATTATATTTTGAAACGAGTAACAAGATTTTTAAATGTTTAACATAAATACAATTTATCTTGTGGCACTAATTCTGGCATCCCAGAATTTAAATTTTAAACATTCTTCTGGAACTGCACCGGTTTGTTGTTTTGATGTTTGACTTCACATACAGCGTTCTCGGCTGTTTATTAAAATTCTTTTCTTGTCTCCAGCTTTTTGTTCATTTGTTTCTGTCACCTGAAGATGATTCGACAGAAGAATCGAAAGCGCTCGTGATACTTATGAAACATTCATTCATTTTTTTTTATTTTGACATGAAAAAAATTATTACAAAAATTGAAAAAATAAAAAGGTTTAATCAAACAGAAGACTTCTGTTATGTTCAACAATGTTTGCTATAATGAAATAATACTGCCTAAATAAACACAATATATATATATATATATATATATATATATATATATATATATATATATATATAAGGAATAAAATATACAATATATCATGAAATGAAATAATGCGGTGGAAACGAGATGTATGAAAAAAGACAAAAGGAAAAGCAAATTAAACACAGGAAGAAATCATCAAAAACGAGAGATTTACCGGTTTCGTTCGGATCAACCAACGTCTTCAGAAAAAGTGACGCTTTTAAATTTATTGAAATAACAGCAAAACATAAGAAAAAGAAGAGGACACACAATGGAATGTTGTTTGCACGTGCGTAACTATTTGAAAAATCAGGCACAGTGTGCGACAAAGACATTAAAATGGGAAAAGGCAGGAGAAAGAAAAAGAAGAAAAGCAAAAGAAAACAAATGGAAACATGGAAGAAATACAATAAAAAATAAGTGTTACTTTAACAATGCAATGGCGAGGTATATTGTTCATTAATAAGACCGCATATAGAATATAAGGTCTGTGGCTGTTCCAGAGACAGCATGCAAAAACAGGCAAGAAAATCTCAGCGAGTCGCATGTGTGTACTGTTACCATGTGCAACGTATTAAATAGCGACACTGTGTGGCCATGCAAATTAAGCTGATGATGCAAATGTTAACGACTGTCGAAGCAATCAGTCGGTGATATAAGACGAACACCAAAGAAATGCTGCAATTAGCCTGAGAATCACCAAGTATATTGCACATTTGGTTACGGTTACCTATTCATTGAATCTTAGCTGTTCATCGAAGGATACCTACCTGTCCAAAAGTTTGTGCTTCAGAACGAGGTGGCTAGTTCTTATTTAGTAATTGATTGGTAAGAAAAAGTCTATCACACAATTAGATTTTTTTTTAATAGAGTATTGATTTACTCATCTCCAGGAGTTAGGCACAAGGCCAGTTTTTATCTTACTCCCACAAGTAAGATGTGACCCACGGTCGGGTCGGGAAAAAGAAGAAAATTGCCTTTCACATAAATACTGATTAGCCTCTTCTGGTGTAATTTGAAACTGGAAAAACGAGATTAAACGACAATAATCTGTGAACCTGCAGCGAATCATCATCATATCCACCTCACCCTAACTCTAACCCTAACCCTAACCCCCAAAATCATACGATCGATCCCTATGAGTTTGGGAATATATATGTTAATTGAATAATCTCTCTCTTGCAGATTGGCTGTTTGAAGTTTCTAAAGCTAGATGGCTCTGGCAGTACATAGGAGAGTATAAAGTGGACCTTGGGTTTACTTTCGACAGCCTTGTAACTTTATTTTGTTTGCTTTGGTTTGGTTGTTTTGTTTTACGGCATATCAACACTTTTTGGGTTATTTAATGCCGAATCCGGTCATTTTGGTAAAAGTTTTTATGCTTCAAGTTCTTCATATCTTCAAATATTTATTCATGGTATTTGGTTTGGTTGTTTTGTAGATGAAAATTGTTGTTTTTGTTTTTAGCTTTGCAGAACATGATTGAGTTTTGCAAAGGGAAAAGAAAAAAACAATGACATCGATGTTTGATGCATTTTAAGTCAGGAAGCCAGTATCTTCAGGCAGCCTGATCTGGTAGCACCAGGTTTATTTCTCCTTTAATCCTCACATTCGATGAGAGATGTTTTTGACAAAAGGGGGAAGAATTGCTGTTTTATGTGTCAGAATCTATCCATATAACACTTATCGTTGGCTAGTTTTGGACCATGAAGTAGTATTTATTTTTAGCCTCTTACATCAAGTGGCTTCGTGCCTTGTCTGGAGCGATTTCCATAAAAAAAAGTTTGCAAGGAGGATGTGTCATTATAATATAAACTCAACTTTTTGATTATATGAGCTGCTACAGCAAAGACTGATAATTTTGATAGCAGAGCATAGTTGACTTTTTCAAGAACTTTCAAGAACTTCCTGACACCATCATGGTTTAAAAAATGTCTACTCCACGAGTAAAAGGCTACTTTATTACGTCTGAAATAGTAGTCTTCTGTATATGCGGACATGAAAGAAGTAAATAAACACCGCAAACAAATAATTCATACATGTTAAAAGTTTCTGCTTCCTTCGCCGACGGTCAATACTCAGAGCCATACAAAGCATCAGTAAAAGTTTGAACCATCGATATTTTATATTAAGTGACATGTAAGTGTTTTAGATATCAATGTATCTATCATATATTTAAGTATGGTACAGGTCAAAAAAGCATTAGAATTCTCAGAGTTCAGAGGAGCCATATTATAGGGTAATCTGAAGGTGGACTTAATCAGCATCAAATCGTCGCAAACCTCGGGATTCTACTTTCCACTCTTAACTAAATGATTGTCCAATTAATCAGTGATGGAAACTAATCAATATTATATCGCATAGGTCTATCAGGACCCTCTGACAGCAGTCTTCATTATTAATGAGAATAAGGGTGTCTATTTATTTCTGTCATGTCTGTGTGTTTTGTGAACAATTTGCCGGATCAGATTGAGAGCAGCAATAACGCAGAGCATTTTGAGATGGAATTTAATGAATTCAGAAAAAATTGTTTAAAAAATGAATTAAGATTTAGTATTTAATTAACTCACAAAATGACCCATCTCTTACCAAACTTCTACCTATCACTCTCACCCTCTCTCACGATATGTTTATTTACCTCTAACTCTTATTTGATACGATATTTATCACTCTCCTTTCTGCCTTTTTCTCTCTTTGTTTATTAATAGTCGAAGGTAATAAAGAAAAGAAAGAATAATAATAGTGGAATAGTCCGTAATAAACAAAAGGGAATATCAGAACAGAGGTAATATTATTTAACCTGTAGCTGTAAAGATATGGTAGGAAGAATTTTTTTTTATTGTATCTGCTCTATCTAGGATATTGAACACTGACTCCCGAGAAACACAGAGTACCTTTTCTAGTATATAATAGTATAACAAAATACAGGGAAAATCTTTCTCACGCTGTACGTAGGATTGCTTTATCTAGGATGTTGATTAAGACATTACTTTTTTATCAGTTTTACCACTCTTCTTTGTATGCTTTCCAATCTCAATATTACATTCCAATTATCATGGTTGGTGCAACAGTTTATATGAAGTATAAGAGCTTTGTGTATCTTTAAAACAACGTTTGGCATCTTTAAAATGATATTTTTAACCATCCATCCAATTATTCAATTTACATTCGATACAATAGACAAAATATGATTGTTAGCTTTAAATATATCAAAACCAACTCCCAAAACGCATTTCTCATTTATCATTTTACTTTCTTTGTTGTTTAATACATCTTCAACTTTAATATTCCTACATCCAATACATTTACATTTTTCTATTTTTAATTTTAATTTCCGATTATTTCCCCAATAGGACAACTTACTTAGATCCATGCGTGTTATTTCTTATAGTAGCTTAACATAATCAGCAAATAGTTCTTGTTATGAATTTATGGTTACGACTTTTGCGTATACACAAAAAGCTGCAACCACCAAACACGCACATGAGATGAAATGAACACGCTTTATGAATTTATATAAGTTATTTATGAATATCAAAAACAAGAATAGTCATAATACTCAGAGCCATACAAAGCAGCAGTAAAAGTTTGAACCATCGATATTTTATATTAAGTGACATGTAAGTGTTTTAGATATCAATGTATCTATCATATATTTAAGTATGGTACAGGTCAAAAAAGCATTAGAATTCTCAGAGTTCAGAGGAGCCATATTATAGGGTAATCTGAAGGTGGACTTAATCAGCATCAAATCGTCGCAAACCTCGGGATTCTACTTTCCACTCTTAACTGAGTGATTATCCAATTAATCTGTGATGGAAACTAATCAATATTATATCGCATAGGTCTATCAGGACCCTCTGACAGCAGTCTTCATTATTAATAAGAATAAGGGTGTCTATTTACTCCTTTCATGTCTGTGTGTTTTGTTAATATCATTTTCAGAATTCTGGATAAATTCAGAAATAAATGGTAAAAAAAAATGAGTTAATTAAATATTAAATAATTAATTAATATTTAATAGAATTTCATCTGTATGATCATGTTTTTTTTTGTTTTTGTTTTTTATGGAAATCGCTCCAGACAAGGCATGAAGCCACTTGATGTAAGGAGCTAAAAATAAATACTACTTCAAGGTCAAAAACTATCCAACGATAAGTGTTAGATGGATAGATTCCGACCCAGAAAACAGCAATTCTTTCCCCTTTGTCAGAAACATCGCTCATGAAATGTGATGACTAAAGGACAAAATAAGAGAAGCGAAAGTTACAAGGCTGCCAAAAGTAAACTGAAGGTCCACTTTCTACTATCCCAATGTTAACTAGTCCGTGAGATTTTCTCTTTTAAATTTGATTGTTGTATTATGTTTGGGAATTTTTTAGATGAGGATTGATAATTTGTATTATTTGGATTATTCAGACTACTGTTCTCATCTTAGGTGTTATTTGTAGAACGTTTTGGCCAATGTAAAAAGCACTTGAAAATAAGAGTTAATGAGATGGATAGTAACAGTTAACTGATGGCGAATATTATGACATTATATCGGAATTTTTTAGATGAAGATAATTTGGATTATCTAGATTAGTCGGACTACTGTTCACATCAACAACAGTCTGCATGAAGTCCTGCATGCCATGAAGACCAAGTTTTCTCAAATTGTGATGGTCTTTGGGTGTGTTTCCAGCAACGGCCACACCACATGCTGCCACATATCTTCAGAAAGGGAAAGATTCAATTCATATGGCTATGTTGAGTTGCTGTTCACTGTTTTCAAGCACTGAGTTGATAGGGTGACAGCAGGATAGGATTCAGTGCTGTATCATACCTTTGGGAAAACCCAGAAATGGCTTTCTGAGAACTTCCACGATTTCACCAGTCTCAAAATCTGGCTCCCCAACTTGTCTGATTGCAACACGATGGTTTATTATGTGTGTGTGGTACAGGTGAGACGACACCAACGATACCTCTTGCAATACCAAGAACGAGGTGATTGCCAGGATCAGACTGGTGTCCAGGTGTCTCTCAAAGGATGCAGTGAAGGCCGCATGCTTCAGGCTCAGATTCTGCCTAAGAGTTGTGGTGAAGGCTCAGAACTATTTTTTCAAATTTGGCAAAAGATCTTCTAAGAGATGTACTTTTAATTTTGAGAAGACATCAAGTACTGGCCAATATATGCTGTTTTTATTTTCCTTTCCCTAAACTGTCAAATTTTCCCCGGACACCCTGTAAACTTATTTCTATCAATCCATATAATTAGTCAAAGCATACTTCGGGATCCACACTTATTTAACACTCAATTATTGAAAATACAGCAATGCAATCCATAAGCTAAGAACTCATAATCATTTGATCCACTGGCTCTGTGTCACTGGCATTAAATCTACCATTTCTGGATTCACTGATTCAATATATAAGCTCTTAATCCACAGCTGTTTGTTTAAGATCTACAAGCAAATAATCCAAAATTTCTGGATCTGCAATTTTTTATCCATAAGATTGAATGAACTGCTATTTAATTCTTAATTCATTAGCTTTCCACAATTTCTGAATCCACATAAAATCTTCGATCACTGCAATTTGATCCATAATCTCTAAACCTGCTGCCATTCAATTCATAATACCTGAATCCTTTGTGATTCAATACATAAGCTTCTAATCCATCACTCTTTAATTTATACTCTCTGGATCTATTCTCGTTTCAGCTGCAATTTTTAAAACTATATTGTTTGGTCGAGATCAAAGTGTAGTATCTGTTCCGATGGATACTGCACCCCATAAACCGGTATTGTCTTAGCCTTCGGGACTTGATTTATGCCGGTCTGTGGGTTTGTCCTGTGCAGTTCTAGGAGGTCCACCCTCCCAGGCTTTGCCTTCCCTCTTCTGGGAGGAGTAAGTTCATTGCTTACTGCCTGAGGCGCCCCTACCGGGGAATGCCGACGGGGCTGCCCAGGCATTTTTTGTAGGCCAGAGTGCTCACCTTCTCGGGCGCTGGCTTTTCAAATCCCACTTTCCCGACCTTGTGTCACATCTTACCTTGTGGGAGGAAGATAAATAAAATTGTTTCATCATCATCATCATCATCATCATCATCATCATCACAATCACCACCATCACCACCACCATCATCATCATCATCATCATCATCATCATCATCGGTTTAACATACATTTTATATGTTGGCATGCATTTGGTGGCTTTTAGAAATTGACTTCCAAATTTACCTATTTCTGATCAGATCTTTATTTTTCCCTCTTTCTACCAAGTCCACTTTTATCACTTTCTCCCATGTTTTCCTTGGCCTTCCCCTGTGAACTGAATGTGGTACCTCAAATATTCTATATTTACATATACTAACCCAAGGACTCTCATCCATTCTTTCAATGTGGCTATACCATTGAAGTCTCCTGTCCTTTACACATCTTCCTATACTAACTATCAAGATTTAATCTAAGCCTTTCTTTAAGACTCCCATTACACATCCATCGTATCATTCTTATTTGAGACCACTGTCGTGTCACGTCTACAATGACAGCGATGGCAGTTTTCCATCTATTCTGCCTGTTCATCATAATGACCGATTCTTTCCGGTCGATTCACTCAATCATGGACTCTTAATCACAAACTCTTTCCACTGAATCATGAACCTTTTTTCTTAACAATCATGAACTCTTTCCTAATAATCATAAATTCTTTCCTAACGTGCTTATATTTATTTATCTATATTGTTTTTGTTTTTTTTTCCTTTTGTTGGCGTCATATTCGGCACACGTCTAATTCATTTCATTTATTGTTATTTCTTGGTACACAGAACGATTGGACCATCGTCTATCTGCCGCAGCTCTAACTACACCATTACCCTTCAATCAATAAGCAATGCCTAACTATCATTCAGTCTATAATCTCTAGATCCACTATTTATAAACCCTTCGTAATTCACACCTAAATTATAAACCCATTTCTACTCAATCTACTTTAACCCAATGCCATTTAATCCATAAACTTTAAATCTATAGTCATTTAAACCACAATTTCTACAGTAATTAAATCTAAAAAGCTGAACCGACTGTTAATAAATCCATAATCTTAGCACCCATTGGATATCAATTCTATATCTAATTTGATATCTAATCTAATTCAATTCAATTCAGTTAATTTGGCAAAAAATAAAACAAGCATGTTTCAGTTGCCATGTAGCGAAAGGGTGATAGAAATTTACACAGAAGAGGATACAGTAGCCCAGCACCTGGCCAAATTCACCTTGAATTGCTGCATTGTTAATAATAAACTTTAACCTATTTTGATTTAATCTATAAATCCATATGTATGTCTAAAATATGAATCCATATATAAATTAAACTATTTTGATTAAACCCATAAGGTCTTGAGCCATTTCAGATTTATTCCAAATTTCTGAACTCACTGTGCGGCAATGCATACGCTCTCACCCTAAAACTATTCAGTCCAAATGATTTGCACATATTGTTATTTAATCCATAAACTCTGGACCCAGAACCATTTAATCCATGTTTTATTAAATATATAACTTTGAATCCACTATTGCTTAATATTTAAATTACGGAATCATTTACCAATTAATTCAGATTATTTGAACCCACTATTCAACAACTAAGCTCTTGACTTGCTGCCACTTAATCCACAATTTCTGAATACCATGTGGTTCAATCTATTATCTCTAAACTTAGTTCCCTTCAATACCTCAGCTTCAGATCGAATGCAATTTAATCCATAAGCTTAAGAGACACAGCCATTTCGTTTACAATTTCTGAAACTGCAGTGATTCAACCCCAAAACTTAAACCGATTCCCATTCAATCCATAGACTCTTAGACTACACTCAATAAATTCATAAGCACCGGATCCACTGCCGTTTTATCCATAAGCTTTACACTAATACATTTATCGGCTAGTCATCATTTTCTGAGAGAGAAAAAAAAGATGACGTCATTTTGGAGTTTTCATTTTATTTGTTTAAATTTGCCTCTCTGTACAGAAGAGTTCCTTAGATGTTCGTGTTTCACTATTGACATATCACTATGTGTTCCAATATTTAATATGTAATTAAGGAATACAGCATTTGAAGATTTCTATATGATTGTCATTCTTATTTAGATATGCTATACATGTTTACATAGAAATTATTAAATTATATTTGCTCTTTCTTTCTCTTCGTATTAAGCCTCTGAGTGCTGAATTTTTTTTTGTAGAAAAATTATATTTTACACCTATTTTTAAAATGATTCTGTAAGCTTAACCTTTTATTGTATGCCCAAACAAGGCATATGACATTCGTAGCATATAATTAGGAGTATCAAAATATAAATGGTAAAATTTGATTAATTTGCATATTGTGATGGTGGCCATCTTGAATTTATAATGAGGTTGACCATCTGCTCATGGAAAATTGTCATTTTCTCATGCACATATAAGTCAATTGCTGAATTTATTGTGTGTATTTGTGCTGTTGTGTCTTATATTGCAAATAAAACCAGTTGTGCATGTAGTATCGTCTGCTATTAGAGGTGGTAGACTTGTCACAATTTTAAGAGGGTTAAACATAGGGATAATTCAATAGCTGGAAGTATCTTCTACAGAAAGGTATTCTCTCAAAGGAAAAACTATTTAATATGATGCCCCCAAATCTTAAGATAAAAATAGGAATAGATAAAATTAATTTAGTTGAATCAAAGTTAAATATTTTTATAAGAACCCTGGCTGACCAACTTTTTTGTGAGAGAATTCAAAAGTTTACCATTTCAAATTCAATAGCATATCAGGTTTATCTTACTCATTAATCTTTATTTTAGTTGTCTAATTTTTGATCTCTCAGATCCTAAAGCTGGAAGGGGCATTCCCTCACCTCTGGAATGAAAAATCAACTATTTAAAAAAAATATTTTCCCTAAGTTGAAATGAATGACTCTCTTCTTGAAGAAGTCCTCTATTTTGATAGCACTGATTTTCACTCTAGAATGGAAGGTGTATGTCCAATCTGTTGATAAAGTCGCTGGAAAAGTGGTTGGATCATTCTACAGCTCCCAAAAGTATCTGACTCCAGATGTAATCCTCTCCATATAAGACTCCAGATGTAATCCTCTCCATATCAGAGTTAGATGTAATCCTCTCCTATAAAACTCCAGATGTAATCCTCTCCTATAAGACTCCAGATGTAATCCTCTCCATATAAAAGTCAGATACGTCCAAAGATGGAAATACTGCTGCCACATTTGGGGAGATGCCACACAAAGCACTCTTTCCTACCGTGACAGAGTACAGTATAGCCGTTTTCACATGGAAGAGACGTTGTTAGTCTTTCTCTACTCTATGGATATTTTCATGGAAGGTGCTCGACCGAGCTTCAGTCTTTGGTTCTTCCTTGTAAGGTATTCACAGAAAGAACTCGTATTGCTACCACTACCACAACGAAAAAGGTATTTCCTTTCTCTCTCCATGTAGCTAGCGTCTGGCAGAATTTCCATGGACAGGGCTTATTGGCAAAGGCTTCCTGTCTGTGGAACACATTACCGTGGGACTGCTTCCTTGCTGATTACAACTTGATCGTCTGAAAATCCAATGTCAACAAACTTTTGTCATGGACCGCCCCATAAGCAATTAAATGCAGTTCATACTATTGATCAATGTTAGTACTTTCATAGTGTTCCGCTGGCAATCATTCTCATCTCATTAATCCTATCCTCGAGTGTCTCTTGGCTTTGATAAGTGGTGACCCCAATACTAAAAAAATATCACTTTTTGCAGAACGATTTGCAGGGATGAACCAGAGATTGAAGCTCAGTCGAGCACCTACCATGAAAATAATGATATAATAGAGAAAGACTAGCAACGTCTCTTCTGTGAGATTGCGGCTGTAGAAAAGAGAAGAGGACATGCCCCACTAGATCTCGAAGTCGATTTTGTAGGTTGTCAAGGCAAGAAAGAGTGCTCTGACAAACACCTTCACAGATATGGCAACAGTACTTCATCTTAGGGCGTATCTTATACAGATAGAGGATTGCATTAGGAGTCACATACTTTCTGGGGTGGTAGAATGATCCAACCATTTTTTCAACAGATTTGTTGGGTATCTCAAATGTTTCATTTCAAACTACATATTATTATTATTATTATTATTATTATTATTATTATTATTATTATTATTATTATGATGATGATGATGATGATGATGATGATGATGATGATGATGATGATGATGATGTGTGTGTGTGTGTGTGGTGTGTGTGTGTGTGTGTGTGTGTGTGTGTGTGTGTGTGTGTGTGTGTGTGTGTGTGTGTGTGTGTGTGTGTGTGTGTGTGTGTGTGTGTGTGTGTACTCCCTAGTTCTCACACAGGTCATCATCAGTGATTGCTCACTGATAATCACTGGTGGTGCCCCCTGGAGTCTGAATGACAATTATTATTATTCTTGGAATAACCTTATTGTTTGTTTATTGTAGTGAGCTGATGCCTCACCAATGCCATCTACAGTCAGACTTACCAACTACAGTCATTGAAGTGTTCAACCTTGTCTGCAGTGTCATTCAAAAAGCATCAGAATGGATTCAAAGAAAATGTTGAAAGGTATATACTGTTGGTTTCGAATCAAAAATAATAGAATTTACAAAAGACGATGGAAACAGAGCAGCTGCGAGGCAGTTCGGACTGCCATGAACAAAAAAATGATTAGAAAATGGAGGGAGCAAGAGGAGCAAGTAAAGAACACAAGAAACAAGAAACAAGACGGACTGGAAGAAAAAATCACACAAGTAGAGGAACTCATAAAACGTGGGTAGAAGACCAGCAAAATAAGGAATACGACTTTTCAGCTAAAATTATGAAGAGGTGAAACAAAGAAACTGCCGACATGACTTTACTGAATCTTTGTCTTCGTGCTACGTTTTATTAAACGGCAAAACCTGAGTATGTGAGTGAAGACTAAGATTTCACATAATTTTCCTGCATAATACAAGGACTCCGCATGCTTACCTACAAAGAACGACCTCAAAGACTAATTTTGTCCTCACTTAAGCAGCAAAGAATGCAAGGAGACCTAATTCTGTTATGCATCATCATCAAGGGTAATGTAAAGATACCTATAGAAAAGGTTTTCACCCCAACATCTAGCCGCAGTCTCCACCGTCACAAGCAGAATATATATGATCATCGTTTTCGTCTCAACATAAGAAAGGCAGCATTCTCTGTGTTTCTGCTCCCTGGATCAGCCTGCCAGAGGAGGCTGTGATGATGCCTGCCATATTCAGGTTTAAAGTCGCCTTGGAAACAAATTCAGAAAGTGTATAGATGCAATATCTTCTGTCTTTTTACATGGCTTGTTGCATTATTTTTTTGTCCAATAAAATTGATTGATTGAAAAACTAGGCTTCCATATATACATTATCAATGCTAGCAAGAATGAGAAAGATCGGAAATATGAATGAAGTGCCATTGACTTTCGATGTTGTATCAAACAGAAATGTTGAAAGTAAGGGAGCAACGACAGTGGCTATGAAAACAACCGGCCATGAGAAAAGTCACTTTTTGGCCTTATGTGTCTTATGTGCAGATTGCAGAAAACTTCTGCTGTTGTCTATCTTCAAAAGAAAAACAAAGGATAAAATCTCAGCTTGTGTTCTTGTTCATTCTAATCCTAAAGGATGGGTGAATGAAACTAGAGTAATATGCAAATTTCTTTCTCGTTTGAAACAAATTACTGATATCCCCTGAAAACGAACTCAATCAACGCAAAACAAGAAAATAAATGAAACAAATACTACAGTTTGCACTTTTACAAAGTTATTGTCATGTGGGTTACAATACACCAATGATAATCGTTTTTATAGGATTGTCATTCTTGTACAAGAGATGTTAGTTAAAATTTTAAAAAAATTTAATCTGACACTTATTACTACTAGCACATAAATATCTGTACAAATTATCCATTTGGTATAAAACTAGCGGCAGGAATTTTCAACCAATGATGAAGTGGCACGACAAAAAAACGTGCAAAATCTGAACAAAGCCCATCAAAAATGGTAATATATATATATATATATATATATATATATAAGAAGGAATAGGTAAAATAAATACCTTTTGAAGCATTAAGATGCGATATCAATTTTTTTTATAAAAAAGAAAAAAATAATAAATCGAAACCGATTTTTATTTATTTCTTTTATTAAAACTAGCATTTTTTTTTGTTAGTTTAAAGTGATACAGATATTTATTTATTTTTATAAAAAAAATTGATATCGCATCTTAATGCTTCAAAAGGTATTTATTTTACCTATTCCTTCTTAAATTTAACAATAGATGCTTTTTAAAAAAAAATATGAACCTTAAACACTTATATATATATATATATCTCTAAGACAACATAAAAAATTGAAAGTAAAAATGTCAAAAATAATAAAATAAGCCTAACATTAGATTTAAATAAAATCAAGAATGATAATAGTAATAATAAAGAGTAAAGGATAGTTAAAATCAAGAATTCAAAATTCAATATTAAAGATAGAATAATAAAAAAAATATAATAAGTAATTACAAATAACTAATGCGGCACCGTGGAAATTTGAACGTTCGATGTCTTCATCTATTTGTATAATTCACTGTTAATGTTATTTCTTTGGAAATAATACATTTATGTAAGGTTTAATGATATTAAGCAAAAATTATCTCTTACTTCACCCATAAAAATAATTGCTATTGTCAATTAAATATTATTTAAATAAATAAAATGAATGTGTGCTCTTCTAATATGTGAGCGACTGAATGGTTTCTAATCCAATATTGGATCTACTTAGTTGTTTACATTCCAATATGTGATCTATAGATTAACCCTAAACCTAACCCTAACTAACTAATCCTAACAACGAGTTAGGGTTAGGATTAATGAGTAGATCACATATTGGAATTTAAACAACTCAACAGCTCATATATTTGAAAAGCACCAAACGAATGTCTCTTCGTTATTTATTGAAGATTGTAACAATTTATGTATTTTTAAAACAATAAATATTCTCTTTTCCCATAGAACTGCCATTCCTATACAAGCGATATTAGTTAAAATTAAAAGAATTTTTAATCTGACATTTATTTCTATTAAGCTAGATTCATTTTTTTAAAAAAAGGCATATCCCCTAGACAAGCTTTTATCTAATTTATATTTTCTGAATGCGCAATAATTCACTATATAAACTCTGAACTTATTTCTATCTGATCTATAAATTCAGATGCCACATGATTTAATATTCAGCAACTAAAGAATATGAAGTTTATTAAATTATTCAAATTCCCTGAAAACGAACGCAATCAAAGGGAAACAACCGATCTAAGAAACTAAACAAAACGAAAAATTATCATCACTTGGACGACAATAATCACATTGAAACACCGGTTCCCATTAGATCACCAAGTTAAGCGGCATTGAGCCTGGTCAGTATTAAATGGGTGACCATTTGGAAGGGATCTCTTTATATCACAACATTGTTTCCAGTCGTCCTGGACTTCTCCAAGCCAGTGGAATCAAGCAATGTCGGTTCAGGAAAGATACGGATGAAAATTGTGCCACCCTTGCTTCACAATAGACTCCCTTCATAGACACGCTTACAGGGGGTTTCCATTGTCTCTTAAGACTGAACAGAGCCTTCTCTGTCCCTATACAAGCGGCGTCAGTTAAAATGGAAAGAATTGACAATCTGACATTTTTTTTACAGCTTAAAATTCATATCATTACAAATCCATAAGTTCTGGATCCACTGCTATTTAATCCATATTTTCTGAACACATTGATTCAATATATAAACTGTGAACCTATTTCTATTCAATTCATAAACTCTAATCCCACAAGAGTTAACATTCAGCTACTGGAGAAAGAATGAAAACAACATCACAAAAAGTCTTTAATCCGACTAAAAAAACTATATTTTTCTTTCCCTAACCACCTAGCAGAAAAATTTCACCCTTTCATTCTCGAGGTTTCTAGATGCTGGAATATTTTCTACTCTGATAACTGCTTTCCTCGGGCTATTTACCTTTGGAATTCCCTTCCTACTGTCTTTTTCCCCGGGATTACCAACATGCAGAAATTTAAATGTAATGTGAACAAACATCTGGCTGCTCAACTCCCCACCCAGATTTCCCCTATAAATATGACCTCTACCACAGTAGCCCCTTACGCTTCAGTGGCAATATGTAGAGATTTAAATGTAATGTGAACAAACATCTGGCTGCTCAACTCCCCATCCAGATTTCCCCTATAAATATGACCTCTACCACAGTAGCCCCTTACGCTTCAGTGGCAATATGCAGAGATTTAAATGTAATGTGAACAAACATTTTGCTGCCAAACTTCCCACCTAGGTGCCCCCCCCCCCCCATGAAATCTGGCACGTCCATACCACAGTAGCCCTTTACGCTTCAATGGTAATATGCTTTGTTTGGAATGAATAAAAGTAATAAAAATAATGAAAGACAAGAAAAAAATTAATCAAATGACGAATTCTTCAGATTAGTTAATGCATTTGTTTGTTGCATTTGCGCAATTGTCCTGCCATTCTGCAAGATTATCGAGATAAACCCATTGTCTTTGGATGAAAGAGACCGATTCCAATGACATCGCCGTTCACATCTTGTTATCTCCGAGATAAATTCTGGCTTTAATTGTGGCTCTTGCTACTGTTGCAGCCAGTCGGCTGAGAAAGAACAAAGACAAGTGGAATGGCAATATCAAACATGGCTGATTTAGTCTGCCATCATTATCAATATTTGCATCATTTATCTTCAGACATTACAAGCATAGAAATAAGAAAACAGAAAATTAAATAACTCTCTTATCTTCATCTAATGAGGCGGCAAAACCTTCTTGCTTCATTATAGAATAATTTATTTCACTCATTTTCATCAGAATCCTTATTTAGATGTATGATCTTTGCATCAACCTCATCACATCATTATTATTATTATTATTATTATTATTATTTACTTATTAGGAGTTTTCACACAAGTCACTGGCACAAACAAGTGGTTTTCCCTCGAGTCTAAGTGACAACAAGTCTTCTGAGGTTTCCAGCACTCTCAGCCTCTTTCGATAACAGTTGCAAATCATTTTTCATTATCGCAACAGCCGTTTACCATTGATTTCTCCCTTGAAATGACCGTTCACTTTCTCTGGAGCATGAGTGACAATATGTGTCTCCAAGGTTCCAGCACTTTTCACACCATCCAGTCGAGGTCTGGTTGGTTAGCATTCGTTGGTTATGTCGGTTGGTTTCCACATTCGAAGATTTCCTTCAGATTTCGGCTGTTTTCATCATTGCTGTGCATTGTATTGTCTAAATCTTCCCTTTGATTCCAATTCCATTTTCTTCATGTCTGTTCCTAGTTCTCTTACAATGATTGGTATTATAGTGATTTTCTTCATGTTCCAAGCTTTTTCTTTCAGTGTTCTGGCAAGTTTTGCTTCGTTTTTCTGTCTCTTTGATCTTCATTTTGTGGTCTGCTGAAATGGTGGAATCCATGATTTGACATGTCTTTTCCTTCTTGTTGGCTGTAATCACATCCGGTCTCCTTGTTTGGATAAGTTTGTCTTTCTGGACACCCCCCACCCTGTCCCAGAGGGTTTTATGCTTTTCATTTTCCAGTACTGACTCCCGTTTGTGTCTGTACCATTTGTCTGCATGTTCAAAGTGCAGACGCTTGCATAGTTATCAGTGGATTGCCTTTCTCCTGCAGCAGTGTCTGTTTTTATTTACTCACTAGAATCTGAGTGACAAAAAGTCTCCCCAAATTTCTAGCAAACTCCACCTCTTTCTATAACCATTACAAATCATTTTGCATTATCACAACAACCGTTTACCATTGATTTATCATCAGCAAAGACCATTGGTCTACCATGGAATTTGAGTGACAACAAGTCTCCCTAGATTTCCAGTACTCTTTATTATTATTATTATTATTTTTATTATTATTATTATTATTATTATTATTATTATTATTATTATTGGGGGGACCCATCTTAAAACAGTAATGTAACAAATACAGTATTCAAATGACCAGACGGGGCTACAAAACTGACCCAACCATCTGCGATTGTGGAGAGGATGACCATACAATGTAGTACTTCCTCATCTGCCTTCTATTGCTGAACCGAAAGATCTTGCAAAAATACTGCAAAGAACTGTGTAAAATAGTGAGAAACTGTCATATGACCACATGCTTCAAAGACATACAAACAAGAAGATTTTAAAAAACAATTATTTCCATTTTTATTGAATACACATTTTAGAAATTATAATCTAACTCCAGTTCCTTCATGAATGTTGTTTAGTGAAATTGATTTTTGGGTGTGATTGAAGAGAAAATGGAAATGTAGTGTGCTTATATGATGTCGCTTGGTGTACAGATATATACACATTGCAGCATTAACATATTTTGTCACTACAAATTGCACATAATTCACTCTTCTCACCTAAACAGCATATATTTTGTAGACATTATAAAACAAAACCAAACTCCCATTTCCTCTAGTCGCCACTTTAACTGAAATGTTCATAATTAAATTCACTTGGAAAAAACAATTGTCTCATTTACATTACAAACAATAATTATACTTAATCAGCTGCTTCTCCTAATGTTGCTTTGAATATATACAGGATTACCTTTCCTTGTGGTGCATGTGTGTCCCAAGATTGAGTGCTGCTGCCACATCTGGGAGATACTGCTTTAAAAAGTTTTCCTTGCCACCTTGACAAAATTCAGAATCGACTTTGAAATCTAGTGGGGTATAATCTCTTCCGTTCCTTACAGAGACGTTGCTAGTATCTCTCTACTCTATAATTAGTTCCATGGAACGTGCTCGACTGAGTTCCAATCTTCTCGTAAGACGTTCACAACAAGAACTGGTCTTTCTACTACAACGAAGAAAAACTTTTCTTTCTTCCTCAGTGTTCCTATCATCAAGAGAAATTTCCACGAACAGAGCTTCTCTATCTGTGAAACACATTGCCACGAGACTGCTTCCCCACAGATTACAACTTGATCGTTTTTAAAGACAATCTCAACAGATTTCTATCAAGAACCGTCTTCATGTGTATTCAAACTTGGTCCTGACAATCATTTCATCTTATTAACCCTTACTCTCAAGTGGCATCTGCCTTTGATAAGTGGTTACCATATAGTTAAAAAAAACATTTTTAATGTACTATAGCAGCATTTGGTTGGGTTAAACCGGCTTCTTTTCTTTAACCATAATATGTCCAGCGGTCTTAGGCAAGGTTGTATGAAATGGCTAGCCATTCATGATTTCACTGCTTAAGACCACACACTTGTTTGCCAGAGAGTATTATAAGGTTCTCCGTGATGGTTGTCGCTCTTCAGCTGCCCAACAACATTTGTGAAAGCCAAGCAGAGGTGCAAGGAGAAGGAGATCACAGATGATACCCCCCTCTGCCAGAGATGACGTTGTAGCAGTATGGACAGCAAGGATCTGAGATTCTGACAACACAGAATGCAGTGGAAGCAGTGGTTTTCAAAGACTTCTAGCTTTCGTTGTTCGACTACGCTTATAAGCCATATTTCATACCTATAGAAGAGAATCATCTGAACAATCACTTGAAAGATATCCATTTTGACTACCATTGATATCCCCCGGCATCACCACAAGAGCCACTGGAGGTGCACAGAGACAGATGAAGTGAAACTTATAAGTCTGTCAACCTCTGCGGAGTCCTGGCTAGTTGGTAAAAGAGTAGATCCGAGGTAAATGAATGCATGTACGTCCTACAAACTAACATAAGCTAATAATATGTATTGATCAGAGAGGACAGAACCTTGGTCTTGGACACGTTGATCATACAAATCCACACCCTGAACTAATGCCTGTACTCCGTTAAGCACAGGATGATGTCGTCTGTATATGCCAGGTCAGACACCCTTACACCTCAGCTAACTGTGACTCGGCATAGTTGAAGAGAATCAGAAATAGGGCACATCCCTGATGAAATCCAGTCCTCAACTCACCTATATCTATATAATAAAATTAAGTCGATTTTCTCCTTTAACTTTGGCTACTATAGGCTGCAAACCAACAGTATCATATGCTAATCTGTTCACCAAACTACTTACAGCAATTCTTAATGTTTATTTCTAGAAAATAGGCGTACATTTCGTCATCCTACTAATATTATTACATTAATTCCGATCTAGTTGCTTCTCTCAAATACGTCTTGGAAGACAACAAAACAAAGAAGTAGCAAACATTTTAACTCTCCTACAATTATCTACTGCTATGTCACTCACATTGACTGAGTATTTCCTCAAAAGAGCAAATTATTATTAAGCCACCATTATTATTTCATTTTGTAAACTCTTTCTATTGCCCACATACTACACTCAATTCTGCTTAGAAATAACAAACGCTCCCTGAAATTCAATTACATTCTAGCTAGCGTCCTGACTGTATTGGATGAATAGCAGAATATCAGATTGATTTTATTTAAGCAGTTCCATCCGACTGTCCAGAATAAATTTAATCTCTTTTCAGAATGAAAGAATATGTTAACGAACAGCTCACATAGTAATCACAATGGCGTCTTAGCCTAACGCATCGGGTAATCTTAACTTTCATTTGCTTTCTTCGCTTCATAAACGTTATAACAACTGTATTCTTGGGGAAAGGATTCACCGGCATTAATTGATTAAAACTAATTTTTAACGACTGTCAAACAAACCTAAAATCACTTATTATGTTTAAACGAATTTGTCCTATTTTACTCATAAACATTTTGATACCGTATTCCAATATTGCAACCCACATTAATTGATTCAAACAAACGAAAAAAACGCTTATTAAGTTTTAAAGCCTGTTTTTTACTAATAAATATCCCGATACCGTATTTCAATGTTGTGACCGACATTAAGTGTCACCTGCTTTTAACCCCGATGCGCTGATGATGTCCTATCGCCTTTTAGAACAAACTTATCAGCATTATTTTTCTCGTCCACACACTCCTATTCCAAAATTGTAGCCATAGGCCGCCATCAATAGACTGCCTCTCCTGCACAAAACGGTCATAATTAAAACAAAACTAAAGTCACATAAAATCTTTTTCAGGGAAAATTTTCTAATTAAAATTCATTACAATTTGCTGGAATGATTTTTTAAATGTACATTAAATATTAAGTAAAAATGATGAAAACCATCAAATAATTCTGATAAAAAAATGATTTTTTTTTAAATTGAATTCTTTGTAGTGTGCAATCATTTTGATCGGTTTCAAACCGTCTAAATTACACTTAAAACGTTGTTTATGACCTTTTGGTACAACAGAAACAGTCCACTGATGGTGGCTCACGGCCGCGAATTCGAAATAGGGGCATGTAATCGCAAAAATTCAATATCGCCAACTTTTATGCCACATAATCTACACGTTTGCAATATTTTACTATCACACCCATCGGAGTTAGGGAGGGGGGCATAATTTAAAGCACAGAAACTAGTGTACAATAATAATAATAATACTATAGAAACTATTGGAAGGGGGAAAATGTTTTTTACTTCTCGAATTTAGCTATTTTCTGCCTTAAAACTAATTTAAAACATGTAGATAAATAGGGTGGGGTGGGGCATAATGGGGAAAATTTTGAGGATTTTGCAGGAAAAAGGACAATTTTATATTAATACTTACGAAAAGCAAGTAGTTTCTTTGAAGTAAATGTGCAACAAATGTATGATGAGTCTATTTTGGGGTTGTTTTCTAAAATATTATCACATTATGCAAAAAAGGTAATGGGTTCTAACCAAACGGATGATCACGTATGATCGTGAAATTCTTTAGGTGGTGGGGCATAATGAGTCACCATTGTGTCTCTTCAATAAAAATGCCATTTTGTCAAAACAAAAGGTGATTAGCAGTTCCAACATGCAACAAAACAATAATCTTCTTTTCTTCTTCTTTTATTCTTCCGTTTCTTCTTCTTCTTCTTCTTCTTCTTCTTCTTCTTCTTCTTCTTCTTCTTCTTCTTCTTCTTCCAGGGTCTCTTCTTTTCGTTTTCTTATTATTAGTCCTTATCGTTTCTGCTTCTTTTTCTTCCTTTCTTTTTCTTCTTCTTTTCCTCCTATTCATTTCTTTTTCTTCTTCTTACAATAACTTCTTTTTTTCTTTATATTTATAGCTACTATAACAAGACTTTAATGATGCGAACGGTTCAACTTATTTATATTTATTTTCCATATTTCACGTTGTTCTGCTAGTAAAAGCAGATTAAGCATTTTTTCTAAGAGGAATAGTCCTGAATTCATTAGTTTTATCAGTATTCATTTTTAGTGGCATATTTTTCTTTTGTATGAAGTGTGTTTGTTTGCTTATTTTGTGTGTTTATTACTTTTGTGTATGTGAGTGTATTTGTGTATTTGTGTTTTTTAAATGTGTGTGTTTTTGTGTGTGAGTTTTATGTGTTTTGCTAGTCTTATGTGTGTTGATGTGTATTCGTGCTTCCCATATAGTGTATGTGTGTATATAGAAGAATATAGATGTGGTTTGATTGGTATATTTTGTGTGTGTATGTGCGTTGATTGTGTGTGGTGTCTGTTTTTAACAGTCGGTGGGTTAATATTTGTTTTCTTTGTTAGACTGTTATAAAGGAACGGTGATTGTATTTATGTATATTTTGCATGGTGCATGTATGGTTTAACTAATTGTATTTTAGTCAGTGTATGTACATGTACTTGTTCTCCATTTTCTTTCATACTAATGAGTCAGAACTTACCATGGCCAACATCCACTCGAGCATAAGTGTTAACGAGATTGTCAGTTGGATTATGACCAATACTATGAGAGGATTGGTGGAATGGGCAGAGTTTGATTATTTAAGAGAATATTTGTTGAAACTGGACTTGAAGATGACTATGTTATAGTCAACAGGGAAGAAGTCTTCTGGTATTGTGTTCTATAGATGGGAAGTTCGTGGAAAGAAACTCTGTTAATTCTGTTTGGTTTTAGATACATAGAGAAAGGAAAGAAAAGTTATTTGCAATAAGATTAGTTCTTGCTGTGAATGTTTTACAGGGGAACCAGAGATTGGAGCTCAGTTGAACACTTTCGGTTGAAATAGCAATAGAGTAGAGAAAGACTAGCAACACCGTTTCTGTATGAAACGGGTGGTAGAGAAAAAAAGAGTATCGCCACTAGATTTCAAAGTTGATTTTGCACTTTGTCAAGGTAAAAAAACAATGCTCTGCATGGCATATCCCCAGATGTGGTGGCAGTACCCATAACTTAAGGCGTATCTGACTCTTATACAGGTAGAAGATGTATTCTGTAGCGGTAGAATGATCCAACCATTTTTATGGCAACCTTAGCAATGGATTTGATGTAAGTCTTCTATTTCAGGTCTAGAATGAAAGTCAGTCCTGCGAGCTTATCAAAAGAAGGGGCTTGCTCAAGGGGAGAGAGCCATTCATTTCAACTGAGGTAAAACGAGGTTCTGAGTGTTGAAAGTAGCGAGCTTGATTGCAGAGTTGCTAATAGTGACAAGCAACTCTTTTCCCATTGCACCACATACTTCACGTTTGAAGTGAGAGAACCAGTCAGATCTTGATAACCAATGCTCTTCGAAGTGCTGTCATAGGAAGTTGTGTTGTCTAGATAGATCTAAACGAATGATCACAAAATATGATTTGGAAAATCATTGATGATGATCAGAAAGAGGGTTGAGCCTAAAATGGATCCTTGAGGCATGCCTGCATTGAAACTGTTATGTGCTTCAGGCTTCTGCCCATCAAAAACTACTTTTATGAACCTATCAGAGAGAAAGGATTTGATGGTTGAGAGGACATTTCCAGTTATTCCATGGCTAACAAGCTTGTGAAGTAAATCTTTGTTCCAAACCCTATCAAAGGCCTTTGATATTTCAAGAGCTATCACACCAGAAACAAAGTCCCCATCAACGTTTTCATTGCAGAGATATTGTCTTATCATATAGAGATCTATGGAAAGCACACATATATATCTCCCATATGTATATGCATACATATGCATATATATTTGTTTAAATGCTCACACACATATATACGCATACACATATACACATATGTGCTTTGTATAGTGTGTTTATGTGCGTTTTCTCATGACATTGTGTTTTTTAAGGTGTGTTTACAGGTGTGTGTTTGTGTGTGAGTTTTGCTAGTTTTGTCCGGTATGCCTAGATGTAAAGGAAAATCACACTTTACTTTATCAATTATATATATATATATATATATATATATATATATATATATATATTATACAAAAATAATTTGGCTACACATTTGAAAACATGTTTTAGTCACAGCTATAAAAAAACGCCAAGAATGTTCTTTCATTATGCTTTCACTTTTTTTAATGAGGAAAATTCAACTTTAAAAGTCACGTGACTAATTAAACATATTTTAGAATCAAACTTATTCTTAATTTTTTTGTTCCTTTCAAAACATTTAAATTTTCACTTTTACATCATCACCAGTAAAACCTCCATTTATTATTGAGCACTATTATATAAACACAGTAAAGATTCTCTGGATTTTTTTACCCTGTAGATACAAACTTACTTGGATTACTATATATATATATATATAGCGAGATTCCGATATATATATATATATATATATATATATATATATATATATATATATATATATATATATAGCGAGATTCCGACCCCATTTGTTGTTGTTGTTGTAGAATCACTTTCAACTGCTCGCCGTACGCGCTCGCTGATTTGGCGTTTATAGATTTAAATCCCTCCTAATTATCATGTGGATTCTCGCCGGTCAAGGAAAAATATACCCGACTGCAAATCAGTGTCGATTTGTACAAACCGGGTTCGAGCCCTCCGACCGATGTGAATTAACATCCCTACACTGAAGATTTCGTAAGCATGAAACATCGATGTCTGTAGGTAAAAATAATTAATATTTACTTAAAAATATATATATATATATATATATATATAGAGAGAGAGAGAGAGAGAGAGAGAGAGAGAGAGAGAGAGTAAAGTGAGATTTTACCCTATTCCGTTGATTGGAATAGGCTAATAAACAAGAGCCACATACAAAAATCTTTAGTCATTCATTATCACCATCTATTGGTTAATGTTCTGAAAAAGAAAAAAACATTTCTAATCGTTTCTTTATAGTTTTATATTTTATCCGCTCACCAGTTTTGTGTCTTGCTTATTATTGCCAGAGAAATAGAGAGAAAGAGAGAGAGAGACACCGATAAATGTATAGAGAGAAATAGAGAGAGAGATCACACTATCATCTAAGCAACATAACATAAATGCTGGTGTACCCCAGGGATCTATCCTTGGACCTCTGTTGTTCCTGATCTATATAAACGATCTCCCTGATGACATAGTGTCTGAGATTGGTTTATTTGCTGACGACACCACGCTTTACTCTCGCCATGTTGGCAAAACCGACGCGATCATATCCGAGGCATTGGCTGAATCTTTAGAAAATGACCTCCAGGCTGTAGTGGATTGGGGTCACAAATGGTTGGTAACTTTTAATGCCGCTAAGACAAAGCTCCTTTCCTTCAATAACTACAAAGAACGTCTCCAACCACCGATTGTCATGGCTAATAACACCCTACCTGAGAGTTCATCATTCAAACTCCCTGGCCTAACCTTCACAGGTAACATGAATTGGAACAAATACATCGAAGACATTGCCAAGACTGCCGCAAAGAAGGTTGGCTCCCTCTACCGTGTTAGCAAACTCCTCTCACCTGACATTATCCTGTATCTCTACAAAGCCACCATCCGCCCATGCATGGAGTATTGTTGTCACATCTGGGCTGGTGCATCATCTACTAGTCTCTCCCTCCTTGACAAGGTCCAAAAAAGAATCGGCAACCTAATAGGTCCCTCACTGTCAACCAAGCTCCAGTCCCTGTCCCATCGCCGCAATATAGCATCCTTGTGCTTGTTTTACAAATACTTCAATGGATTATGCTCTGATGAACTGGCTACTCTGGTGACCCCTCACCGTAAATTCACTAGACTAACTCGACAATCAACTAAATCTCATTCATTCACTGTGGAGGTCCCCAGATGTCGGACAGCTTTCTACTCAAATAGCTTCTTTCCTCGTGTTGCTGGCCTCTGGAACTCCCTCCCTGCTCCCTGTTTCCCCGACACTACAAACATGCAGAAGTTTAAAACTAATGTAAACAGACATCTCGCTGCGCAGATCTCAATCTAGGTTGACTGCCCCCTACCTTCTCCCCTCTTTTTTTCTCAGTAGCCCCTTACGTCTACAGTGGCGTCCTGCCTTGTTTGGGATGAACTATGTTAAAAAATAAAAAATAAAAATAAATAAATAAAATAAAAAATCATACTTCCAAGTCGTCTTTCTGCTACTTTTATGAAAGATATTTCTTTCTATATTCATCAGTTGCAAATTATGTGGGTGGACATTTCCAAAATAATCTTTCACATTTCTTTATATTAATATATGTATATTAATATAAAGAAATCTGAAAGATTGCTTTCCTCAATAATTACTTGCCATAAAGCAATTACTGATCATTTCATAGTCTTAATTTTTAAAATCAATTTACAAATACACTTTACAAACACTTAACATGCAAGACCTTTTCCTCTATTTTTACGCCTCCGTGTTTCCATACATTTCCCAGCTTTCACTCAGCTTCAAAACATATTCTAGCGACCAATTGAATTAAATCCACATATTACATTTCTTTTAAACTTCCTGATTTATTATCAATAAAGCACTATACTAACTAAGTAAACTACAAAAAATTCTTTGTTCCTAAAATCGTGTATAGCAATACATTCTACATTAACACAATGGAAGATTGGCACAATATGTACACATACGGATGGACATTTCTATAATAATCTTTCACATTCCTTTTCATTAACATCTCTGCATAATTACTACTATTCTCAAATATTATTTACCTTAAAACAAATACAGATTATTTCATATTCTTCCGTTTATATTAATTAAAAATATACCTTACATATGTGCAAAAGATATTAACATTTAACCTATTCGTATGCCTCATGCTTTTATACATTTTTCAGCATTTGCACAAATTTCCAACAATTTTGAATGCCATGTATTACAGTTTATTATATTCTTGCGATTACTGATTAAGTATCATTCAGTCATTATACTAAATAATTAAAATGCCAAAATTCCTTATCAATTCCTAAAATCGCGATTTCCATTCTACATAAACAGAATAATACGGATGGAGATTTGCATAATAACGCTTTTCTTATTACTTACTTTTCAATTTCTACCCCCACTCATTAAAAACTTTCAAATTTTTGTTACATTTTGTTTTTACTCTTCCATACTTCAATTTCTTTATTTATTTAACCTCCAACTCCCAGCCAAAAAAAGCATTTTCAATTTGTTACTACTTCTTGGGAGAAGGGGCTAAATTCTTTTCTTTTGGGGGTGGGAAAGTAATCAAGTAACTTCATACGTCCACTACAAAAAATCCGACTCTCATCATCATCATCATCATCAGCAGCAGCAGCAGCAGCAGAATCGGTTTAACGTCTGTTTTACATGCTGATATGTGTTAGATGGCTTTCAGAAATTGACTTCCAACCTAACACCATATCTCTCGCCATAACTTTATTCATCTTCTCCCGTGTTTAATTGCCCTGCCAACTAACTCTGATTCCTCAACTGTTCTACATCTACCAACCCAATCACTCTCATCCATTCTTTCAACGTGACCATACAAAGGAAGTCTCTTAATCTGCAAATATCTCTTCCTATACTGTTCAGATTTAATCTTCCTCTGAGGTCATCAAATCTAAACCCATCTTTAAGCCTCACATTACACATCCATCCTATCATTCTCATAGCATTTCTCTCCATGCAACACACATCTGCAACTCTCACTGGCCAGCTGTCACTTCCATACACCATCACACTGTGCACACATGCATGCCTGATAGACTCTTTCCTTGGTCGGTAACGGTAACGCTCTGCTGATTAGTAATTGCAGAAGTTCCATGAACTTACTCCATCCACTCCTAACGTTTGCTATCACACCAGCATCAGTTCCTCCCTGTGTTACAATGGTGTCACCAAGGTAACAAAACTTCTCGACAACCTCATTAGCCTCACCATCTAAATATAATTTCTTCACATCTGAGTTCTCATCTGTCACCATTTCTCACTTTTTGCACACAAACGGGTTATTATCTTTCAACCTACCTGTAATTGCATTCAACTTCTTGTCTAATCAATGTTTACAAATACCACAAAAAATGAGTGTCTCCCTTTCCACAAACTGAGCAGGGGAACTTTTGTGTTCCTGGATGCTTTCTAATCCTACAACCATTGATCATCACTTTAGTCTTGGTAGCATTCACTTTCAGACTTTTAATTTTCATAGATTTCCTCCAAGTCTTTAATCTAACATGTAGATCTCCGATTGTTTCACAGGCAAGGACCAAATCATCAGCATACGACATCGTAATAAAACTCCTTGGACAACACTTCTAAGACAACAATGAAAAACAACAGACTCAGTACAAATCTCTAATGTCCCATTTAACATTAAAGCTGTGACTAAATGTGCTGTTAATTCTAAGACGACTTTAAGCATTTTTTGTGAATTGCTTGAACAATCTTCACCAACAGCACACTTGCCTCTAATTTATGCAAAGTTCGCAAGACAATATCTCTTGGGGAAAAACTTTCTCCAAATCCACAAAATCAAAATACAGGTTCTTCTTCTTATCAAGATATTTCCCTTTCATTTGTCTCAGAATAAATAAACCATTTCCTCTATGCTTATCTGACTTCTTATTCGCTGCTCAATTATTCTTTCAGCCACTTTCACGATCTGATTCATCAACTTTAAGTCTCCATAATTACTTCTATTCAGAGCGCCTCTATCAGTTGTGCTAAGTTTCCAGTCTTTCCGAACAAACCATTCTTTTATAGTTTGGTTTGTTAAGTTTGTGATCATCTAAATGCCTTTTTCATCTGTATCCATCAATATTTCTGTAACAATACCTGAGGGTCCTGCAGCCTTACCATTCTTGATCATATTCACAGCTTCCTGTACCATTTCATTCTTAATTATTATGGCTGTTTCAAATATTGCTCAAGATTTTCTCGGTCTCATGAAAACTCAGTATTTAATAATAAAAGCATTTCCGAAGATCTTTCTTACCCAGTTCTTTTGTTGCTACATTCCATTGTCATTTCGAATGCATTTCTCTTTAACAATATTCATATTTGTCTTTGCCATCAAATTTTAAATGAACACATCACTCAATAAGTCGCGGGCCTTACATATACATGTCGCTACTAAAAAAAATCTATATGATTTTTATAAAGTACCGACTTTTAAATGGTACATGTCAAAATTTAAGTCTAATTGGATTATTAGTTAACAAATTACAGCTATTTAAGTGAAACTATTCCTTTAAATTTTCAAAACAATGAAAAAATCTGAATTTCATGAGTTGATGAAGCATTGCTTTCTGATGGGAAAAATACTGTTCAAGCAAACAATGGCTTAATAAGTTTTATTCAGACTCTGATCCATCGGAAACAATGGTCATGGGTTTGTATGCTGTTATGTCGTTATTCATAGTCGAAAGTAGAAAGAATGAATATATGCTGAAGACAAAATTATCAATCAACTATGTATTTTATTATCTACATAGAATGCAATATAAGACAATATGTACATAAATTTATAGTCTTTAAGACGAGTTCATTTGGCTTGTAAGGGGTGATTCTATCACTCCCTAGCATATGCTGACTTTCAGACACAAATGATGCTGAACGCTCAGGTCACCTAAATTCGAAAGTTTAAAAAATCTACAAATTCGTAAATTGAAGCTGTGTGAGAAAGCAGAGTAGTTGAATATATTGTGGTGGTATCTTCTAGAATCAACAGAAGCAAACGAATACATTTGTAAAAATATCAAAAACCCTAATACAGAAATTTTATTCCAACTAATCGAAAGTGCAGAAACTTTCATACCTTTTAATAAGTAGATGTTGGAATATTGGCGCCATGTGCTAGGAACCACCTACATTAATCCTTAACACTCACTCAATAAGTCCCTTGCTTAACATATAGATGGCGCCACAAATAAAAATTCCATATGATTTTTATCAAGTATTAACCTTCAAACGGTAAGTGTAAAAATTTCATACCCAATCGGATTATTTGTTTGCAAATTACAGTTACTTAAATAAAGCTACTGTTGATTTTGTGCATTGATAAAGCATTGTTTTCTGATTGGAAAAAATACTGCTCAAACAAAGTAATGGCTTGATAAGTCTTATTCGGACTCTTCTTCATCGGAAACAACGGTTAAGAGATGGTATGCTGAATTTAAATGCGGTTGTATAGACACAAATGATACCGAACGTTCATGTTCCCCAAATTCGGCAGTTGCCCAAGAAAACATAAAAAAGTCTAAAAACTCGTTTAGGCCGATCGTAAATTGAAGGTGCATGAGATAGCAAAGGAGTTTAAAATATGAGAAGGCAGTGTATTCACAATTTTGCATGAACATTTGTCTATGAGAAAGCTGTGTTCAAACTGGACGCCGCATTTGCTTACAGTCGATCAAATTAAACAACGCATTCACAGTTAAGAGCAATATTTACAATTGTTTCAACACAACAAAAAGGATTCTTTGCGTTAATATGTGACAATGGATGAAACATGGATCCACTAGTCAAATTGGCTGTCAGCTGAGTGGACAGCAGCAGATGAAAGCCATCGAAAACAAGCAAAGATACAAACATCAAAAAGCAAGATTTTGTCCTCCGTATTTTGGGAATGCGCAAGGTATTTTCTTCATTGATTACATTGAGAAAGGACGAACCATCAATAGTGAATATTATATAGCTTTGTTTGAAGGAAGAAATCGCCAAAAAATGGTCACAAATGAAGAAAAAAGTTCTCTTTCACCAAGACAATACACTGTGTCACAAGTTGATCGCAAAATTACATGAATTACACTTCAAATTGCTTCTGCATCCACCCTATTCTCCAGATCTGTCCCCCCAGCAACTACTGGCTGTTTGCCGCTCTAAAACTATGCTCAAGGGAAAGAGATTTTGCTCCAATGAAGAAGTGATATTTGAAACTGGGGTGTATTCTGAGGCCAAAGAAAAATCGTTCTACAAAAAAGGCATCGAATTGTTAGAAAAGCATTGGAATCAGTGTATCACCCTGGGAGACTATGCCGATGAATAAAGTAAAATTTTGCCTAAAAGTTGTTGTTTTATTAGTTAAGCCCAGGACTTATTGAGTGATGTATTAATAATAATCTTGGATTCCTCAGTTTTCCGAGCAACACTAGACATGGGTCTGGCTAGTATATATATATATATATATATATATATATATATATATATATATTATAAAATCATAGAATTACGCCAGTAATTTAATTTTTCATATATAAATTATCATCATCGTTTCTGATGACATAAAGAGACAAAATCCCAAATGTTGACTTTTTATTTAGAGTAGAGGATTTCTTTCCAAATCTATTTCAGGCAGTGGGGGTTGTCTGACTTGCTATTTGCTTTCTCTCTTCCTCTTACTACTTGAAATGGTTTCGTCCAAGGCTAGAAAAGGGAACGTTTTTTTACTTGCTACTTTTTGTGTGACGAGACGGATTTATATTTTTTTTATATACAAATAAATACACATTGGTCTTTATTATAGAGTGGAGGATATATATATATATATATATATATATATATAGAGAGAGAGAGAGAGAGAGAGAGAGAGAAAGAGAGAGAGAGAAAGAAAGAGAGAAAGAAAGAGAGAAAGATGTGTATATGTGTATTTTTGTTTGCTTCTATGTGTATGTATATGTGTGTTTCTTAATGTGTATCTCTGTATGTGTTTATACTTGTGTTCTTCCATGTATATGCTCATGTGAATAGTCCCCCCTCCCCTCTGTATTTCTTAATGAATGCTTTTTGTAGTGTCCATATATATTAATGTATCCGTGTATGTGAGTGTATGTCTGCATACATGAGTGTTTCCCTATGTGTGTGTATGCGTATGCGTCAGTGCCTTCTAGTTCATCTGAGTTTGCTACTCTGTGGGTGTGAAAGAGAAAGTTCTTATGTGTGTGTGAGCATACGTGTTTTCTAATAAATATTAGCCATTTTTTTTTCTTCGACTTATTCATATTATTTTTGTGCTTTTAATTTTCTTTTATGAATGAATTTAATGAAAATGTTGGGATGAACTTTTGCGCATCTTTTGGTGAAATTCAGCTTTAACATTTTTTCTTTTTCATTACTGATCAATAGTTTATACAAATCCACCAACAGATAGATGTTTTGATTGTGCATTCTACTACTACTACTACTACTACTAAAACAGGCTTAGTGCTGATGATCTCTGAAGAAGGTTAAATCTGGACAATATATGGAGATGTGTGCAGAAGAGTAGACTTCGATGGTATGACCACATTGAAATGGTTAGTAGATGTAGAATAGTTGAGATAGCAGATTCAATTCACAGGGGAAGGACAAGGAAAACATGATAGGGAGCCATAAAAATGGACCCGAGATAAAGAGGGATAAATAAAAACCTGAACAGAGATAGATTTTTTTAGAAGATAAATTCTTAAAGCCATCGAACACATGTCAGCATGTAAAACAGACTCAAAGTCACTCGAAGATAAGGGTTTAAGAAATTGTATGCTGGACGAGGAACAACACCACGAGAGGATTGAACAATATGAACGGAATGGACAAAATTTGACTACTAAATAAACAATTATTTGTTAACATTGGACTTGAAGATGACCATGTTGTAGTCTGCAGGAAAATAGTTTTATGATAATTAGTTCCACAGATGAGAAGTCTTTGGAAAGAAACTCTGTGCATGGAAATTCTGTTTTGTTTAAGGTATAGAGGAAGAAAATAGTTCTTTGCAGTGGTGATAGGTAGACGAGTTCTTGCTGTGAAAGTTTTACAAGGAAGAACCAGAGATTGAAGTTCAGTCGAGCACCTACGATGAAAATAATGATATAGTAGAGAAAGACTAGCCACATTTATTCTGTGAGAAAAGGGCTGTAGGGAACAATAGAGATCATCCCCTACTAGATTGCAAAGTCGATTTTCTACTCTGTAAAAGTAGAAAAGAGTGCTCTGAATGGCACCTCCCCAGATGTGGCAGCAGTACTCCATCTTAGGACGTATCTGACTCTTATATAAGTAGATGATTGTGTCAGGAGTCAAATATTTTGTGGAGCGATGAAAGTTAAAAATATTTTTAATCCTTTCTTTTATTTCACTTTTTTTCTTTCTTTCTCTTTGTATAGTTCTGCTTTCTGTCTTTCTTTCTTATATTTTGAATCCTCTCTTTCTTCTTTCTTTCTCTCTTCCTTTTCTGTCTCCTTACATTTTGTACCCTCTCTTTCTGACTTTCTTTCTCCTTATATCTGTTATCTTTTCTTTTTTTTATCGTCTTTCTTTCTATATTCTTATCTCCTGATATTTTAATTCCACCCTAAAGGGAGGAATAATATTAAAGAAAGAAAAAAAACATTTTTTTTTAAATCATAAATCATCATCTGGTACGTCCTTTCCCAACCCAAATTGTACCCAATCCCTGTCACAGTTCTGAACGTCCTCGTCCAAATTCGAAGCCTCAACCACCACATCACATGCACCAACCATTAATTTCCCTCTCTTGGAGAGGATGCAAAAAAGAGTCTCTTACCTAATAGGTCCCACACTGTCTACCATTGTCCAGCCCCTGTCCAATCGCCGCAATGTTGCATCCCTGTGCTTGTTTTACAAGTACTTCCATGGAATGTGCTCCGATGAACTTACTGCACTTGTCCATCCTCAACGTAAATACGCTCGACTAACCCGACGAGTAGCAAAATCCTACCCTTTCAGTGTAGAGGTCTTCAGATTCCGGAAAACTTCATACTCTAATATACCCTCTTACCTAGAACTGCTTGCTTTTGGAATTCCCTCCTTGCTCCCTGTTTCCCCGACCCTTATCAATATGCAGAAATTTAAATGTAATGTGAACAAGCACCTTCCTACACAACTCCCAACTTAAGATGTGCCCTATAAATCTGGCACCTAATCATAGTTTTTCCATTTACATTTCTTTATTCATTATTTTCCATTCATTTTTTCATTCATTATTTTTCATTCATTTTTTCATTCATTTTTTTAATTCATTATTTAATTGATCTTTCATTAACTTTTTCATTCAATTTTTTCATTCACTTTTTTATTAATATCTTTATTCATTTTTTTCATCCTCTTTTTTTTTTTCATTCATTTTTTCCCCAATTCATTTTTAATCCATTTTACATTTATTTTTTACATTGTACGTAGTAAATAGAGACTCATTCATTGTTTTATTCGTTCAATCATTAACTCATGTTAAGGAAGCCATTTCTTGCTCAACTGTTACAATGTAAAGTTGTTTCTTCTGTAGGGACGACAAAATTATCCCCCTTTGGGAGAATGGAATTTGGGGGTCAGAGTTTTGCCCTTGGGAGAAAGGAGTCAAGGAGACGGCTGAATCCTTAGAAAATGACCTCCAATCTGTAATGGAATGGGGTCATAAATGGATGGTTACATTTAATGCTACTAAGACGAAAGCTCCTTTCCTTTAACAATTATAAGAAACCTTGCCAACCATCGATTTCCATGGCTGATAGCACCCTTCCCGAGAGTCCAACATTCAAACTCCTCGGCCTAATATTCACATGAATTGGAATAAGTACATAGAAGATACTGCCAAGTCTGCTGCAAAAAAGGTGGGTTCCTTTTACCAGGTGAGAAAACTTCTCACACCTGCGAGTATCTTATATCTTTACAAAGCCACCATTCGCCCATGCATGGAGTATTGTTGCCACATCTGAGCTGGTGCACCAACCAATAGTCTCTCCCTCTTTGACAGGGTCCAAAAAAGAGTCTCTAACCTAATAAGCCCCACACTGTCTATCAAGCTCCAGCCCCTGTCCCATCGCCACAATGTTGCATCCCTGTGCTTGTTTTACAAGTACTTCAATGGAATGTGTTCTGACGAACTCGCTGCACTAGAGCCCCCTCAACGTAAATACCCCGACCAACCCAGCAAGCAGCAAAATCCCACCCCTTCACTGTAGAGATCGCAGATGCCGGAAGGTTTTCTACTCTAATAGCTTCTTTCCTCAAACCGCTTGCTTTTGGAATTCCTCCCTGCTCCTTGCTTCCCTGACTGTACCAACATACAGAAATTTAGATGTAATGTGAACAAGGATCTCGCTGCACAATTCCCCACTTAGGATACTCCTTGAATTGAAGTAAAAAAAAAAGAAATTTTGCGAATATATGTGACCTTGTATCTGCTCTCTTGAGATTGCAAGTTCCGAAGGTTAGACTTCCTCCTTTCCTCTTTTGCTTGCTGTTCACTGAACTTGTAGTAATGCGGACTCTTGCTTGTTAAGATGTTGACTTGTGTTGTATCTTAGAGAAAATGCTAATATCCACACTTACATTTAAATTGTTATAAAAGTATTAGAAAAAGAGTAGAAGCAGATAAAAACAAAAGAAAAACATGTGAATGTTGAATGGAAGAAGAAAACATTATTTAAAGGACACAAGATATATGTATATATGTATACATTTTTATAAAATTATAGGACATTTTATCTAAGTAATCGTTCATCTAAAATGTTCAGTTCAGTTAGAAGAGTGATAAAATGTATGTCTATACCTGTAATTTATGAGTGTGTATATACGTGCGACGGTGTAGGCATTTTTGTGATACTTTGCATTAGAACACGTAAGTGTATGAATGTGTTTATCGTCTTTTGTCAGGGTGCATAGTTGTACAAATGTGTATGTGTGTGCGTGTGAATTGATTGCGACAGTGTAGGCATTTGTGTATGTGTGCCGCTTTTTGTCATGGTGCATAAGCATGTGTGTGAGTTGAAAAAAATAGTAGCAGCCTCCCAAGCCCAAGAGAGCAAGGGAAGTGGAAACGTTGTCCTCTTGTAAACCGTGTGCTGACATTTTTCAACTGATTTTCTCAACGAAAATCTGAGTTTAAATTATGTGTTATCAGCTCCAAACGCATGGTTTTATTTTAGCGCAAAAAAAAGGATTTTAATCGCCGAGGTGTGGCGGACGTAGTAGAAAACACATCATGTGACAACCATTTTTGCTTTCTTGCTAAATATGCCGCTGGGAGCGTGTTTTGAAAGAAAAATTTAATTTCGTTTTTAGATGGAATTTTTGGCCGTGTCTTTGTGTTTTCGCCCACGCTGTTGGTCAGTTAATATTATAGGATTGGGATAATCCTATAAACTGGACAGACCAACACCCATGTAAGTAAATCGTTGTGTGCATCACAAGACTTCCATGTCTTTTTTACAATTATGTGCATTCAATTATTTTAGGACATGTCGGAACTGTAACTACAATTCACTGTCAGTATGTTTACTTCCTCTTGTGTCTGTGATGACAGACTATTAATAAATGCGTGTTCCTTTTACCAGCTCCCTTTGTCGTCTGTTGTTGCCGATGTGTGCGTACTGGCAAACATGGGTTTAAGAGACTTGCTTGTATTCCCCAACCACGCTTTGCCTATCTTGATAGTATAAGAATATCCAATAGTGTCATTCTTCACCTCGAACCGGGTAATACCAGGTTGCTGTTAAGGATCTGCGTCAAAGCTGTGGCACACATTGTTAGCCTTGATATTAAATAACGTACATGACTTAAATAGTTATTAATTTTGCTTAGCTCAAATGTTCCTGTTATCTGGAAAAGCTGTTGCTCGCATGACCTTTTATCAGGTTTAGTGGAAAAGTAATTGTACGAACAGCCGTATTTGAAAGAAACGGCTTTCTTGGCCTTTGGGCAAATAGCAAAGTTTAATATCTGTTCTGATATGACACTTCATCTTTTCTGTCCTCGGTCAGTGAATGAGAAATCCTTCTAGACTAAGGCAATTTTAATTTTTTTTAAGAGTTCCCCTTTTTGGGGAGCTGGATTTTTCCCTACGTTAAAAGACGACCTTGTGACTAAGTCTCCCCTCGTATGGAGACAAGTAAATAGGGACTGTCTGAAAATAGATTGACTTTTTCTATTCTGAAATTCGAGTGTTAAAATATGGCTCGCTGGTTTTGTATTTGTTTGGTAAAGCCACCTGTTGCCGGGGAGAGGGGAAGCGTGCAAGACGTGAAGCGGATACCACCGCAGACGACATTCGGCTGAGGAGATGTTAAAAAATAGACATTCACTTAAGCTACAAAACAAGGCTCGAGTAAGTTCGTTTAGTCTTCTAGTTTGTCTTGATGTTTACGCTGTATTTGGCATAAATATAACTGAATTTCTCTGTATCATGTGATAATTTCCTATGGCCGAGGGGATAGAGTGAAAGCGTGCAGAGTCAAAGGTGATTCTGTGAACCGAGTTCACACCTTGTGACCGTCTGAAATTATCCCCTCCCAGCACTGATGAGAGCAAATAGCTTGAAACGACGTCGTCTGTAGGTAAATATAATTAAATATTTATTTATGAATATATATATATATAGATAGACAGATAGATAGATAGAAATGTGATACTTAGAAGGCAATACAATGCAGAGGTGTGACGGTAGACACACCTCTGCATTGTATTGCCTTCTAAGTATCACATTTCTATATACTAATAAACAATACTTCATGCAAACTACATAAACCTCTTACATATACATGGACGACGGCACTTTTATAACTGTGCCGCCGGCCCTGATATATATATAATATTATATTATATTATATTATATTATTATATCTTATCTAAATGCGAAATATTTTCTTATTTATCACTACTATATTATAATCAAAACAGGTTACTCTAATTTAAATAATTAATACAATATTTATTTACTCCTCCCGGAGTTAGGCACAAGGCCAGTTTTATCTTACTCCCACAGGTAAGATGTGACCCAAGATCAGGTCGAGCAAGTGGGGTTAAAAGCCAGCGCTCGAGAGGTGAGCACTCTGGCCATTTAAAAATTGCCTGGGCAGCCCCGTCGGCATTCCCCGGTAGGGGCACCTCAGACAGTAAGCAATAAACTTACTCCTCCCCAAAGAGGGGAGGCGAAGCCTGGGAGGGTGGACCTCCTAGAACTGCACAGGACAGGCGTGCAGTATCCATCGGAACAGATACTACACTTTGATCTTAGCCAAAAAATACAATAGATGATTTTGAAATACTTTATTTATAATCAAGCAAAGTTGCAAATACAATTTTTTGTTTATCTAATTTGCATAATTATATTTTTAAACAGTTCAAAATAAATCATTGTTTGCTGTTTTTCGATTATAATTTGATTGTCCTATTTGCTTATATATATGGAATAGTTTTGTCGATATTAAAGTGATGATAACAAAAAATCACAAAAAATCGAAAGCATGTTCATTACTTTTCAAAGGACGTGCGCCCTCCCCAAATCCTACAAGGCGAATTCCATGTCTTTTTTACAATTATGTGCATTCAATTATTTTAGGACATGTCGGAACTCCGCCGCCTCCACAACAATCGACAAGTTTTTTTTAACTTCGCTAATTATTTTTACAAACCTCATTTTTAAAGCATAGTTTTTCCTAAAATAGCAGCATTCATTATAACTAAACGCTTAAAAAAATTTTTTTTTTTATTATTTCAGCATTTAATTTTCGTAGTTTTAAATTTTCCATGAAAAATAAATAACAACAAACTTATTGTTTAATGTTTTGTTTACAAACCGCCGTTTCACTATCCTGTCCAAATTACGAAAAAAGTCTTTGTTTTGCTATGGGAGCTAAATCCGTTGCGTTTTTTTTTGGGGGGAGGGGGTCTATTTTATGTGTGGTTTTATTAGCTTGTCACTCGGACTTAGGGTTAGTGGTTAGTGGTTAAAATATTTTTATTAATTTTCCTAAAAAGTTAGAATGGCCCAGATATGGGGCATCATTTTACGTTAAATGTATATGAAACTGATCGCCACTCTAAATTCTAAAATAATTGTTTATTTTTCGTCTTTCCGTTTTCCACAGTGTTTACTCTTCACACGTAATCGCCTAAAAAGCTGAATTTCATTTTGGGGGAGGGGGATTTAGCGGCGGCTCTTTAATCTTATTTTTTTAAATTATACATCCCTTTTTTTATTTTAATTATAAGCAATTGATTTGTTTAGTTGTGTTTACCATTCTCATGAAAATTAAATAAATAACTTCTTTCAAATTGTCTAATTAAATATCTTATTTTTAAGGTGTAAATAAAAATGTTAAAAGTGTGGGTATTATTGTAGATTCTACTTTTTAGGCGATTACATGTGAATACCCTGAAAAACTTGATGATGATGGTGATGATGATAACTAACATTTGTCATGAAAAATAAAAAAGACCTCTGCTAATCTTTCTAAATTACAAAAAATATTCTTTTTTTACTATTATTAATTCTTTTTTTCTGTCTTTAATAATAAAGGCGAAAAGCACAAAATAACCATTTCGAATTACTCAGTAATATGAAATTGCTTCATTTGACTAATCGACGTTCCAGTCTTTCATTTGTCCATTTCATTATATAACTAGTTTTTAATGGGGAATTCATTTTCATTTTTATGCTGAAACAAAATAAAATTCCTTGACTTTGAATATCTTAAAGACCATATCAATTAACCTTTTTTTTTCTAATAAATAGCATTTGACTATGTTCATGCACAGTTGTTTTCCTCCAAATTACCAAAATGTCAAATTGAAATTATTTCTTTTTCTTCTGTAAAGAAACTATTGTTATAATAATTGCCGTCCGTATATATATATTATTAGGATTTTAGTGTTGTATACAAGTTTAAATGTCCATTGGGAGACTGTATCTCTGACAACCAAGAAAAAAACGTATACATTGGCTCGACTACCACGAATTTGTCCAGGAGGTTGACCATGCATCTATCGGATAATAGTGCCATAGCCAGACATCTCATTAACGAACATTCCTGTCCTCGATCGCAAATCCGAAAACTTCTTGTAGACAATATTAACATCCTAGAACACAATACTAATATACAAAAACTCCATATACTAGAAGCTTTACACATAAAAACAAAAAAAACGGTTATTAACAGGATTAATTTTAACACTAGTACTAATATACTTAAATGTTTATAATACTAAATAAATATAGTTTCGTATTTAAATTTTCCCGCCAAAATTAACTATAAACTCACTCCAGGTGTTTAACTGATTGACATTATTCCCACTGAAGATGGACCCAGATGGGTCAGAAAGTACTTTGGACCCAAAAGAAAATTACGGCAGATTCATCAGCCAATTCGCATCCGAGATTAGGACCTTAATCCGGAAAATGGAAGGGATCCATACAAAAATATCCAGACACGAGTTGTCGGTTATTTTTAATAATACGTGCCTTAGAGAAAAAATGCTGCCCCGATGCACACACATATATATATATATATATATATATATAATAGACTCATGTTTAGATGGATCTGCAATGTATATATATATATATATATATATATATATATATATAATAGACCCATGTTTAAATGGATCTGCAATGTAGAAATCTGACAAAACCCAACACATTAAGTTGGAGGATTTTGCTGAAAGCACTACATTTGTCCAGCATGGATGTTATCCTAAGGACGAGTCGGTTATGCTGATACGGTCATGTGGAGCGTTTAATAACCTAGATAAACTACTGCAAAAGCATGGGTGTCTTGAATTGCAGGAAGGTTGGCCAACCAAGGAAAACTTTGAAGCAAGCCGTCAGAAAAGACCTTAGAAAGTGTAATTTGGAGACAGTTTACCCAATGTACTGTGAGGAGTAGGAGATGAGCTTGTGAAATATCAAAAAACCTTTGACCCCTGGACAAGTAAAAGTGACATTAACTGAATAAAGAAAGAAATAGACACATATATGTTATACATTAAGTTTTTGTTTGTGTGTTGATGCTATTGTTTGCACAGGTAATATTACTAAACAAGCAATTGAGGTAGGGATTGTCATTATGCAAAAATTGCTAACAGACAGACTAAGGTCCGATCAATAATTATGTGAAGTTGCTAACAGACAGACCAAAAAACAAATGTAAAATATAACATAAAACCGAATGGATTGTGTATGATTTTGAAAGACTATGGATCTTCTGGATTCTTATGGGAACTGTTCTTTTGAAATTATGTGTGTGAATAAAAGACTTGCTGCTGCTACTGATGATGATGATGACGATGATGATGATGATGATGATGATGATCATCATCATCATCGTCATCTAAGGAAATAATTGGGATGCTATAGTCAAATAGTGATTGTCAGTTCTGCTACAGGCTAACCTTGTTCTCGCATCTCCCTTCCCTCCATTCTCTCATCCTCCTTTCTCTTCTGACTACTTCCGCCCTCACACTCCCCCTCGTGCATTGGAATCGAATCTGCCACAAATACTCAGCCGAGTCGAAGAATAGTGGCCGATTTCTGATGCCATATTTATGAAAAACATATTTGCCGCTAATAATTTGGGGTGGCTCGATGGTCTGCACCCTGAGACGTGGATGGATGGGAAAGATGGTATTGGGCCATGTTTTTAGATTGTAGGCAATTCAGTTGATAAACTGATTCGCAGGCAAAATAAAAAACGAAACAAAAATGAATTTTCATCTGAGAATTGTTTTTAGAATGTAAACCTTGGCCGTTATTATATAAGAACAAAAGACACATCTGACTTTTACATAAACAACAGTTTAAATGCATGCACACACACACGCGCACACACACACACACACATATATATATATATAGATATATATATATATATATATATATATATATATATATATATATATATACTACTATACCAGGTACCCTTTTCTTCCTGAGCTTTTTGTGGATGGCTGTTCTTGAGATGAAATTGACTCTGAAACTTCTTGGTCTTTCTACCTCATCAAACCTTCTTTGGAGTTTATACATTAGATCCATTGCTCTTTATACTTCTTGTAAAGTTGGTTCTCTGTATCGCTGCCAACACCTACAAACCGACTATCAGACCATGTATGGCTGATGAATCTCAGTCCCATTTGAGAGTGTTTGATAAGGTTTAGAAGTGTCTCTGTAATTTGGTTGCCCCACCCTTTTTTCACTCTCACAGACGTGATGTTGCTAGTCTCAGTCATTTCTATAAATACTATTATGGCATGAGTTTTTCAGAATTATCTTATTTATTTCCTGCTTCTTTTGTTCCAGCTCGTTTGACACGTTGGTCTAGTGGTCTTCATCAATTTGCTCCTGTGATACCTCGTATTATATAGTTTCCTATTCGAGTAGCTTCTTTCCAAGAACTGCAGGCTTATGGAACTCTCTTCCTGATGACTGTTTTCCTCCAGCTTATAGTTTTTCAAGGCTAAAGTCAATAGGCATCTCTTGTCTTTGCGATAATCATCTTTCGCATTTTTTAGCTACATTCATCGTGACTTCATGCCTTGTCTGGAGCAACTTCTATAAAAAAAGAAAGAATACCCGTCCCAGGACGGAGATAAGCAATAAATATACCATTAGTTTTAAATTTTAATATTTTTTTCTTTGGGAGAGTATGATACAGTTTTGGTGATCTACTCCCTAAATGGTAAAGTTTACAAGAAAAAAATAATAATGTGCCCACGTTACTTACCCTGTTGGCTAGAATACATATCCCATAATTCATGATGGTAAGTTCATAGTTTAGGCTTTTACCAACCACATACATATAATTGACGCTCACACATGTGCACCGATCCTTTTAAAAAGGTATTACTTAATATAACTCAGAATTTCTTTTCTCTATTAATTTTTTGTATCAACTTATTTAAAAGGTTTTTGGGAGGCGAGTGCGACTTTGGGTGGATGCATCCCCTACATGATAAAGTTTACAAAAAAATGATGCGCTCATGTTACTCACTGGGTTGCCGAGAATATTCCAAAATTCATAATGATCTGTTCATTAGTTTTTCAATCTATGGTTCCCCCCCCCCCCCCCCGTAAAACATTCATCACAAAAATTCGTCTATCTATAACCACTGTCAATGTACCTAAAACTAAACGGAACATGAGCAAAGTTTTTTTTCTCCCTAGAACTGCCCGTCTATGGAACGCATTACTTCAGGGTTACTTTCCAGCTGACTACAACATTGCCGTTTTCACGTCCAATGTAAACAAATTGTTGTTGAGCTGTCGTCTTAAATAATCAATTTTGACCAGTTATAACCACAAATTACAAATCCCCTCGTTGTTTCAGCGGCCAGTTCACAAACACAGTAACCCTTATGCTCGAGTGGATTTTGGGCATTCATAAGTGGTGATATGTTTGTACGAAAAATACAAAAAAACATACCGAACTTTTTATATATATATATAAAGTGGAGAACTAAAAGCGAACTTTTAGGAAAGGTAAACCTATTGTGAAAAGTATACAGCTCAATATCTTTATTTTACTTTTTCAAATTTTAAATCTTGGCCTTTGCCAACTTATCTATCCCAGCGATTTCCTCTGATGATAAGATTTTGATCTTTGAAAAGCCTGGCTTAAGGAAAAAATTAATTGAATAAATTGCCTTTTTGCAGAATATACCTTGCTTTGAGCAACTGAATTGAAAAAAGATCTGCCTTTTGCTTTTCTAATTCCTTTTCATCCTTTTATATATATATATATATATAAACATTAAATGAATTAAAACATTACAAGTGTTCCAAGAATTAGAACATCAAGTCCATTATAGCGTACAATCGTTTCCAAAACATTTTGGAAATACTTTATTTTATTTTATAAATTAATAAAGCTAATCCAAAACGCGTCTTCATCGGTGCCTTTAGCAACACGTCTTACATAAAGTAACAGAAAATTTTTTTAAAAGCTCGTTGTAGAGAAACCGGTTGATATGTTATCAGCATAATAATTGGCACTTCTGCCGTATATATGAAGCAGCTGCCGATTAAGAAATCGAAATTGAAGAGTTCCGGGGTTTTTTCTCCAAGTACCATTCATTCAGAATTCACCGGAAGTTGAATTTAGTATTTAGAAAATGGAGTTAAATGAGATTAATCTTCAAGACATTGGTAATTTAATGAACCAGCCGCAAAAAACAATAGATTTTTTACAGGCACACCGCCTGATTTCTTAGGGTTTAGGGTTAGGGTTTAGGATTTAGGGTTAGGGTTAGGGTTTAGGGTTAGGGTTTAGGGTTAGGGTTAGGGTTTAGGGTTAGGGTTTAGGGTTTTTTTTATTTAAAATTGTTTTACTTCATATAATAAAAAAAAGAAATTGTTAATTGTTTCTTATTACCCAAAAACAAATCAGTCTTGCATTTTTTTTTTATGTTGTAAAAAAATCACTTCCGGTTGAATTACCTCCCTTTATTTTCAGTAGAAGGACAGAAAATCTGCTGCTTCATATATACGGCAGAAGTGCCTAATAATGCTTGTCCATTAACTCATCATTTTATTTATAAAATCCCCTCGGTTTGCTTGGACCGTTTTAGAAGTATGATAGATAGATATTTTTCTTTCTTTTTTTCTTTTTCGATTTGCAGGATTGGAAATCTTCGGCAACTTCTATCTCCTTTTTAAACAAAATATGAAATTATGAAAATCAGTCGAAAACTGACGTTATTTTAAATAACGCTTGCAAGTATGATGTTGCATTTGTTTAAAAATTGGTCTCAATTTTGTTTTTTTCCTTTTTCTTGCGTATTTTCCGCAAAATACGAAAACAATTCATGCAAGAAAGAAAAAAGAACAAAAAATTAAACGATTAAAACCAATTGTAAAACAAATGCAACGCCATTCTTGTACTTTTTTTTAATGGTGGCATTTCTCTACTGATTTTCATAATTTCATATTTAGTTGAAGAAGGCGACAGGAGTTGCCTAAAATTTCAAATCTCGCAATAGGAAAAGAAAAATGAAATAAAACTATATATTTAATATTTCAAGTTTAAATCTTCATTTTTATTTATTCATGTAATATCTATTTTAATTAAAATTTGATATAGATTTTACTTATTGTTCAAATCCAGAGCCGGTTTTTGCACAAAATATTTGCTGACTCTTCTAATTAAATGCTGATTTTATTAAAAATAATACTTAGAAATATTATTTTATTTACAAATACATTTAATCCTATAGAATAGTACCTTCCTTCCAGTGTTTGTGTATAAACACGATTATCTAAAATCCCCCTCTCCCAAAGTAAAAACACCCAAAATCCTCGTCTCTACGTAGTAGTACATTGCTGCAAGGATGCTCTATCTTAGTTATGAAATAATACGAACGTTTATAATATTCATTATTATTTATAAGTTTAATAACTAAAGGACACAATAGTTAATATTATAAATAGTTCAAAATAAGAAAGTAAAATACTGATGTGGGGTTCAGAGGTAGGAGCAGTTTCTTCTGTTCTTCAGTTTTCCCAGGAATTGCTGGTACACAGGTCCCATACTGCTAGTATAAACTATAATCATCCACAGACAGCTGTTTCGTCATTTCATGGCTCATCAGTCTGGCTACCCCATAATTCGAAACCCGGACACCGAGTCCCTACCAACCTAATGATGTCAGATGTTTTCTGATTTGAGCTGATGAACCCGCTACTGCGAGTGGAGGAAATTATATTGTTTTTAAATTAATTTATTTACGAATTATACGATGCTGGTAAACAAGATGACTCAATTCATTTTATGGAAAAGTGTTGCATTACGCTAAGTGGAAAGCATTATTGCTTTCACCAAAGTATTCCAGTCGTATATATATATTTGTTTTTGTCACCTAAAAATAATTCGACGAAGAACTGAAAACGTTAGGGATATATATGAAACATACGTTATTATTCGTATCATTAGAATAATTGACAAAAATAAAAAAAAGGTATAATCAATCAAAGGAATTCTGTTATGTTTAACAATCTTTGATTAAATGAAAGAATGCTGCCTAAATACAAAGAATATATATATATATATATATATATAGAGAGAGAGAGAGAGAGAGAGAGAGAGAGAGAGAGAGAGACAGACAGACAGACAGACAAACAGACAGAGAGAGAGAGAGAAGTAAGCTTTGTTAAACTTAAAAGAATACCCCTGCTAGATTATACCTTTTTTATTTTTTCGATTTTTCTAATAATCCGCTGTAGTTCCAGAAGAAGGTTTCCCATTTAAATTCCGGACGCGAGAATTAGCGTCACAGGATAAATTGTATTTACATCTGGCATTTTAAAATGTTGTTACTCGTTTCATACGTAATGTTATTTATTATAGTTTGCTGGGTTTACATAACGATAACTTATAGTATTTTTTAATTTTAAAAAATTCATTTCAGAATGTAATATTTTCGTGTTGTTAACTAAAATTTGTTTTAAATCAGAGCGGTGAGGGCAATTATGTTTTTAAAGGTCGGTAAACAACTGAACTATAATTTACCAGGTGCATGGTAAGCCTATGGGAAAGGATAGTGGTAGTAATATATATATATATATATATATATATATATATATATATATATATATATATATATTGGTACAGAAAAATTAGTACAACATTCGTACCGTCGGTTTCAAGCACAGAAGGACTTAGCCATCCAGCTCTCTTCAGCTTCTATGACAACAAAAGCTGAAGAGAGCCGGATGGTTAAGTCCTTCTGTGTTTGAAACCAACGATACGAATGTTGTACTAATTTTTCTGTACCAAAATAAATATTACGCTCTTAATTTTTAATTTTTATTTTAATTTTCAATTAATCGAGCACTCTGCTGGGATTTTTCCTGCTATATTACAAAAAAGTTAAGGGGTTCGAATCGTTCGACCGGTTTAAATAATTGTCTCTACACTGATGATTCCGGAAATATTGAACCATATACGTCTGTAGATATTTTAAAATATTATATATATATATATATATATATATATATATATATATATATATATTTCATTAAATACGATAAACAACTTCTGAACACGTACTACTTTTGTCAGGTGTCTATTGTATTTAATGAAATATGCTTAAAGGAAGGAATGCTGCCAATATATATATATATATATATATATATATATATATATGTGTGTGTGTGTGGGGGGGTATTTACCCGGTGGCATTATAAAATGAAAAATGTAGTTCTGTTTCCAATTTTGTTTTTAATTGGATTTGTAAAAAGTAATTTAATCCAACACTTGCTAGCATGTAAAACAGACGTTCAACAATAATCATGATGATGATGATGATGATGATGATGATGATGATGATGATGATGATGATGATGATGATGATGATGATGATGATGATGATTCACAAAACATTTGATTTAAAAGAAAATAAGAAAAAGGAATAATAAAATGAAAGGAAACTGAAAAATAAAAGAAATATAAAAGTTGGATGCCTCTCTTTTTTATTTTTTAAAAATTGTGTAAATGAAGTTGTAGACACCGGACACATCCGATTTGTCTTACTCAGCGTAAAATTGGAGTAGCCGAACTATTAGTAAAATGTAAAAGTAACACACCTAATCTGTAAGTAAAACTAAGTTCCAAAGGAGTAATGGCGAAACCAATTTCGCTCAAAATAATTATGGTCACTGAAATAGGAATTAATAAAAAGGAAACACTATACCTGATCTTTCTCTCATCAAAAGATATATCTTGCCGGATATACTATGTAATCAATGAAATAGATTAGAATTCCCTTTTTATTATTAGAAAAACACGGATTGTAAAATTCCTTAATTTAGTCACCAGGCAGAATCAAATATCGATTTGACAGAGGCAATGCTATTTGAGTCTGATATTGAGAATCCGACTGACTTGTCTTTATATATTAGATATTGTCATCCACAAACAGCTGGTTCATCCTT
>OY744520.1:100410446-100535446 GCA_963556195.1 Sepiola atlantica
CTGTCTGTCTCTCTCTCTCTCTATCTATCTATCTATCTATATCTCTTGCTCTATCTCTCTCTCGCTCTCTCTCTCTCTATCTATCTATCTATCTATCTATCTCTCTCGCTCTATCTCTCTCTTGCTCTCTCTCTATCTCTCTCTATATATATCTCTCTCTCTATCTCTCTTGGTACCCTTAGCTCTTTTATACTGGACACTTGTTTTCATTGTAAAAATATTCTGTTTTGTCTTGCAATCTATTTTCTTTTTCTTCTCTCTCTCTCTCTCTCTCTCTTTCTCTCTCTCTCTCTTTCTTTCTCTAACAAACTCTCCCTTTATCTTTCCTACTCTTGTCCTCCATTATCAAATTGTTCTTTCTTCATTTCCTCTTTTTATTTTCGTCTCTTCCGTCTTCATTCAAAACCATAAATCAACGGATCCGCCCTCTTCCCCAAATAAAGACAAAACTAAAGCACACATCTAACTCTTGCAGACATCATATCTCAACATCAATAAAAAAAAATTAATAATGGGATGAGAGAGAGAGAGAGAAGAGGGGGGATAACAGAGCCTAAAGCAAATAGAGATGAATGACGAATAGTGAGGTATGAATAAAGGAAGGGGTATGGGAAAATGATGAGGAGATGCTTTCCTCTTCGATAATGGCAAACTTAGTTTCCGCATCTTTACAACATCTTTTCCAATGACACCAACATCCACATACTCCAAAACAGCCAACACAATTGTTCCCATACTAAGCTGATACAAAGCAAATATTCCCCTCCAAAGTATATATACAACAACAACAAAAAATCTTATAGACATACGCATATACACATGAAAGAATTTGAGCATTGAAATTTTTAGTCACACATATAAAGAAGTATCTTAAATCTCTCTCTCTCTCTCTCTCTCTCTCTCTCTGTGTAACATTCTGTTTCTCCTCATCTTTAATTTGTCTTGCATGTGCGTAGGTAGACTGGTCAGTTGTAAAACCCCACAAACACTGGCATATGGTTCTGATTTTTTTTTTTATTGTTCATCTGATCAGAAAAAACATCACATGAACCATGGTATTCATTGCTATTTAAATGTCCTCAAATCATCACTAAGGCGATTCATTTACTTCGTTTCAAGTCTAACCGAAAAAGAGAGGGTGAGAACAGTTTTATCTTTCTCCATATGATGTCACAACAATATACAAAATTACTCTTTCTCTGAAGAGCTGTGATACAGCGAAACAGTCTGTGTGTGGATGACTATATATATATATTCATAAATTAATTTCTACATACATATATATATATATATATATATATATATATATATATATATATATATATATATATATATTTATATATATATATATATATATATATATATATATAGTAGTATGAAAATATATATATGGCAGGTAAACTACACAGCGACGTCTATGTTTCATTCATGCAGGAAATCATTAGAAAGAGCGATTTCCATAAGAAATAAATTAAAATATAGACCGCCAAGCTAAGATTGCATGTTGTCAGAAAACGTCAGAGGCCTAACCAAGAGAAATATTATTATTATGATGATGATGATGATGATGATGATGATGATGATGATGATGATGATGATGATGATGATGATGAAGTTTCTCCCGAGAAAGATTTAAAATTTCATTTGTGTTTTGTTCCGTTTGTACATTAGAGAAACAGCAACAGGGAACTGATACTCATTGTCAGAAAATGCACTATTAGGTCACCACCTATCAAGACTAAGAGCCACTCGAGGATAAGAGTTAATAAGACGGAATGATTATCAGCCGAAAGATGAGGAACACTATGGGAGTACATTGATCAATGGTATGAACTGCGTTTGATTATTTATGGGGCGGTTTAGGACAAGAATTTGTTGACAATGGATTTGAAGATGACCAAGTTGTAATCAGAAGGAAAGCAGTACAGCGGTAATGTGTTTTACAGGTGAGAAGCAAAAAAAAAACTCTGTCCATGGAAATTCTGTCTGATGTTAGGCACATTGAGGAAAAAAGGAAAGTCTTTTTCTGTTGTGGTAATAGGACGAGTTCTTGCTGTGAATGTCAAATCTTTGAAATTACATGTCACACAACTAAGAACATTAATTGGGAGAAGAATGGTTATCACAAGATCATCCTTATTCCATTTAGCTCTTCATCTCCCACGGAGCACACAGCCTTAATTATCTCTCTGCATTTAGTCCTTGACAAACCAGTTGTAAAAGTCCCACCCTCACCAATGACCCGCCTCCAGCAGCTCAGCCTCAACTGTCCTTCTTTGAGCGTCACTTTAAGAATCCGATCTTGAAGCAACTCAAAATGACCCAAGTGGGCCGCCATGGTTCGGGATGTGGTGCAGGCCAGGGGAAAAACCTTCTCATCCCGACCACCGGGATTGCCATTACAACAACAACAACAACAAATGACCTAAGGTCATCCATGCCTTCTCATCTTGCAACCATTTGAGGGTCACTTTAAGAATTCGATCTTGAAGCATTTATAATACATGCCAGAGCATTATTAGATGATGATGTTTAATTGCCAGGATTATATTCCAGCAACCAGTTTGTATAGAGAGCATCGTGTTCAACAATGTTATTAGCTCAGAATATATGTCAGATTGTTCTTAGACAGCCATTTTGGAGTGAACTAATTATGAACACATCATACTTATTCTACTACAGCATTCAGACCGATACTGGTACAACACAACTGGCTTCACCATGTTGCTGTAAAGGCGAATCTTACTTTGGAATCTGTAGATCAATATTAGTCTTAACCAATTCTATTTGAGACTCAATCAGAGAATAATTTTCTCCTTTTTTCTCCTAAGATATCATTTATCAGTATTTAATCTTCGCAATTTAAAGGCAATATGCCAAACAAACGAATGGAATGGTTTTCCAACTGTCACAACAGAAAAGATTCAGGGAAAAACAGAAGAAGTCTTGTGGAAATACTTCTCTGGCCGACTCCCAAAACTCCACATCCCCCTTTTCTTTGTTCCCCTCACTTAGATCTCACTTCCATTTAGAAGCTGACCTGCTTGTTTTCGGTTCTAAACAAACCGGAAAATAGTGGCCAGTCTATTTTTTAGATCGGGTCGGGAAAGCCTTACTAACAGTTTTTTTTGTTTGTTTTTTGTTGTCCCACTCCCAACTGCAAATGAAATTATATATAAATATATTCACGAAAAACATTAAAAATAAATAAATAAAAATAAAATGAAAATTCAAGGTTTCAAATAAATTTGGGGATATTTTAAGTAAGATGGGCCCTAGAATACATGTGGTATTGTTGTGACTGAGATGACTCTAGTTAAAAGTAGGACAGTCATTTTTAAATAATTTTTATCACTTTAGGCCAAGGATGACCAACTACCCCTATTTACTCAACACCTTTGATGGCCTTGTGCCTAATTTGATTTCATATTTTTTGCAAATAGATAATGTAAAGTGTAGTATCTGTTCTGATACTACACTTCATCTTTTCTGTCTTAGGTGGTCAGTGAAGGAGAAATTCTTCTAGATTGAAAGAATTTTTATTTTTGTCCACATCAAAAACGACCTTGTGTCTAACTCTGATCTTGAGGGGAAGGGCAAGTAAATAGGGATTATAAGATTGTAAGAAAAAGTCATATAAAAAATCACAGAAAAGATTTGCAGGAAAATGTCGTAGAAAAAAGTTTTTTTCATATACTAATGAGTCACCACTTAGCAAGGCCAAAAGAAACTCGAGGATAAGGGTTGATGAAATCGTCAGTTGGACGAGGAACAATAATATGAGAGGATTGGAAGCGATGAATGGGATGGACAGAATATGAATACTTAAGAAGACAGCTCAACAAGTATTTGTTTAATAGGATTTGTTGTAGCCTTCAGCAAAGCAGCCCCTTGGCAATGTGTTCCATAGATGGGAGATTTTTGGAGAGACACCCTGTTCATGTGAATTCGATTTGGTTTTAAGGCATACAGAAGAAGAAAGGAAAGTTCTTTGCAGTCGTAATATCAAGCCGATTTCTTATCAAGAAACAAATAAGAAATTGGAGCTCAATCGAGCATCTTCCATGGAAATAACGATAGAGTAGAGAAAGACTAGCAACGTCTCTTCGGTGAGAAAGGGGCTGCAGGAAAGAGAAGAGATCATTACCCACTAGATTCCAAAGTCGATTTTATACTTTGTCAAGGCAAGAAAAAGTGAACTGAGTAGCAGGTCTCCATTTTAGGACGTATCTCACTATTCTATAGGTAGAGGGTTGTATGAGAATTTAGGTACTTTTGGGAGCAGTAGAATTACCCAACCATTTTTCCAGCAACCTTAACAACAGATTGGATGTAATTTTCCATCCAAGTTGCAAAAGAAAATCGCAACCCTAATGAAGTAAAGCCTTGATTTATATGTTTTTTTTTTCCTAGAAATATTTAGGGTGTTTATGATTGATCAAATGGATATTGTCACAGACTATTATACAGTGATGCCGAGTTCAAATTCTACTGAATCTGTTGTGGTCATTTTCACTATAATACCGTGGGTAAAGTTAGGAACCTAAGACCCCATCACCCAAGTTACGGTAAAATAGCAACTTATGTTCAATGGGTCGTATGCAACAAATCGTTTGTGTTTCAGCATTTGCAGCAGGCAGCAACCCCCTCCCCCCATTCAATCTCGAGATACAATGGATAACCATTATTTTAATGCTCAATTCAGTTTACTATACTCAATTCAGGGGGTGAGGGTAGTGTAGTATATGTTCTGTTGTCATGATGCCATTCTCCCAAGTATTACCTCCTTTTTGGGGTTTTTTATAGGCCGATATCTGTATTATCAAATATATTTGTAAGAGTATTTTATTTACCTCCTTTCCCCGAGGTTAGACACAAGGTCAAGTGTTTCTGTAGAACAAACTGGATTCGAACCCAGCACACCCAGGTCCTCAGTCCGCGTCGTTAACCACTTAGCGACTGTGCCATCCCTATATTTGTAAGAGTTTTTAGAATATATAGTCCCACAAGCAGAGTTCAGGGCGCCCATCGGCAAGTCAGAAGAGTTTGTTATTTTAGCTTTTTATCCATTATCATTATTATTGATCAAAACTGATCTTTTACACGTTTTAATAATGTGGATTTCATTCTTTGGAACGATGTTAAATAGTTCTTCAGATATAGATGTGTAGAAATTGACGATGTCGAATTGTAAGGAAGTATATTTATTTTTGATATTATTAAACCAGTGTTAATCCATTGGTTTAAGCAAGATCCTTTTTCATTTGCTTGTTAATTCTAAGGGGATGGTTTTGCGAATTCTTCCTATTTCGGTCTTGGTCGGATTAATTAAGCGAGTGTTAGGTTTATTTTTAAATCGTTTTTGTGGTCTTTAGCAAGATATAAGCTTCCTTCTGTTTTAATTTACTAAGTTTGTTCCTAATTTATAGTTTATCCGTGAATTGTTTACTTTCAGTATTTATAATATCCATCTAGTGGCATGCGTTGGTGACTACTTTTTTGTAGTCTTTCGTAATGTTTTCTTCTGATTAATATGTTATACTCTTGTTTAGTTATTTTATAGAAGGATTTATTATGTGATAATCGATGAAAATTCATCATCATCATCAGCAGCAGCAGCAGCATCATCATCAGCAGCAGCAGCAGCATCATCATCATCATCATCATCATCTTCTAAACTAATCTATCTCGGGTCAGGTCTGTATTTATTTGTTTTTCTTTCAAGACCATTTTTATCACTTCTTGTCATTTTTTCCTTAGCCTTCCCCTGCCAACTGACCCTGTTACCTCAACTGTTCTGCATATACTAACTTAAGAAGTATCATCCATTCTTTAAAGGTGGCCATACCATCGAAGTCTCCTGCTCTGCACACATCTCTCTCTACGGTTTAGATTTAATCTTCCTCTGAGGTCATCAAATCTAAGTCTGTCTTTAAGACTAATATTATACATCCATCTTATCATTCTTTTATCATTTCTCTCCATGCAACACATGCCCTTAAGCCTCACTGGCTAAGTTTCACTTCCATACATGTACTGCATACACAAAGTTAATATATTTTATTTCAAATTTGTTTTTCTAATGTTTATTCTCTTAGGGGTAAACAGCAACAGAATTAGTCAGGGGGGACTTTTTAATGTCATTATGTAGTAATTCTAAAAATAATTCTTGTTGCCAGAAAAAGTGAGAGAGGAGATGCGAGAGAGTGGTAGAGAGAGAGAGAGAGAGAGCGCGAAGCGATAGAGCGATAGAGAGTAGAAGATATATATACATATAGAGAGAGATGAGTTTCAAAGGAAAGATGTTGCACACAGATGTTAACCCTTGTATTCTGCTGCCCATTCCCCCTGGGCAACGACAGGTAACCATGCTCGTCAAAATATATATCTTTCACGGGGATCATTCGATATCAGTGTCCATTGAAGATCATATATATTTGCATATTTGTGTGAAATACTGATTCGAAGCCAACGAATTACCGGATCTAAATCAGTGGTCGCATTCATTTCCTTACGATCGTTTGCATGCGTCGATTCTGGTCGGCATTTTCGATAATGATTCCTGCTTAGCTTCCAACTGACGCTGCACTCTCCTACCAACTGACTTTTCTATTGCGTTGCCATGGATACATTGGTAATAATGCGAAAACTGTTGCAGACAACTGCATTGGAATGTACCGAGAACCAACAAAGCGAATGGTTCAAAAGAGAGGCAAAAATCGAGGGGGGGGGGGGCAGGAGCAGACGGAGTGGAAAGGGTAGCGAGGCACCAGCACAATTTCTCATCTATATCTCCACCACCACCACCATCACCACAACATAATTTGAAGAAATTAGATATTGGTAAATTTTATAATGCAAACACACACACACACACTCACACACACACACACATATATATATATATATATATATATATATATATACAAGTGTTTGAAGGTACAAAATTTATAAATACTTTTGAAAATAATTTGCGGAAAACTCTCTAGAGCTCTTTCGTCAGGAGAAACCGATAGTATAAACGAAACAATAATATTAATGCAAATAAATAGCACTTTAGACTCGGCTATTGGCCAGCATTTGGTTGAAAATCCATGTTGTGCCAGTACCTATAAAATAGAGCGTTTTGAGGTGCTTCATAGAGCAGATTCCCAAAACCATTTGAAAAATTTGGAATCTGTTTCTATTGCTAGATGTAAACCTTCTTTGTACCGGCAGAAGGAGTTTGCAAAAGTGTTAAATCTCTTTGGAGAACTTTGAACTCCCCCACCCCCACCCGTGTTTTAAAAAAAAAAATTTCTTATCCCACACTGTACCCTTATAATCGTTTTTAAACGACTATTTAATTAAAATTTATTTATTTTGATCACCTATCGGTATTCCCTGGCACTTCAATCCCTGTGATCTTTATTTTCGCTAATATTATTGTTTCGTTTATACTATCGGTTTCTGGTGATACCAGATCAGGCTGCCCTGTAGCTCCCTGCGACGAAATTCACCTACATTGACGTTTTTTTTTTGTTTTTTTTGTAAAACTTAATTATGTTCTACAAAACCAAAAACAAAAACAACAGCCCCTCTCCCTTTCTCCCTCCCCTTTTTTATTTTATTTTTCCTACCCTACTCCCGGTCCTGGATATGACCTTAAACTACATCCGATGGTGAGATCCGGCTTACGGACTTTGGGGAATGTGGAGCCTCCTCTTAATTACCATTGCTCCCAGGTCCACCCTGACCCGGAGTGGTAGTACCTGTTAGGGTCCCAACTATGGGTTAAATAGAAACAGATATTAAAAGGGGAAAGAAACAAAAAAGAGAAGAAAACAAATATACTTTAACAACCAAACCAAACACCATCAATAAATATTTGAACATATAAAGAACTTGAAGCATAAAAACTTTCACCAAAATGACTGCATTCGGCATTAAATAACCTGAAAAGGGTTGATATGCCGTAAAACAAAACAACCAAACTAAACACCATGAATAAATATTTGAAGATATAAACAACTTGAAGCATAAAAACTTTCACCAAAATGACTGCATTCGACATTAAATAACCTGAAAAGGGTTGATATGCCGTAAAACAAAACAACCAAACAACCAAACTATCGGTTTCTCCTGACGAGATGATAGTCGAAAGAGCCTGAGAGAGTTTTCCGCAAATTATTTTCCCCCTTTTTTTCAAACCTTACACTAAATTTAAACAAACATACATAACACTCTAAGAAAATAACGCGTTCAAACGAGAGTGACACGTGACTTCACATTTCCGAAATAGATGACAACAGAAGCTGAAGAGAGTCGGATGGCTAAGTCCTTCTGTGCTTGAAACCGCCGGTACGAATGTTGTACTAATTTTTCTGTACCAAAATAAATAAATATTACGCCTTTAATTTTTTATTTCTAACTTTAATTCTCAATTAATCGAGCATTCTGCTGGAATTTTTCCTGCTATATTACAAAGAAGTTATATATATATATATATATATATATATATATATATATATATATATATAGTGAAGTCTGACGATTCCCTACGGGGATAAAACGCGGAAGCCTCTGTGAAACTTAATTGCCATAAATATATTTTTATAACTTACTACCTAGCTCTACTCATGTATTGAGCACTGTTGAAGTAAATACTAAAAATCGATACATAATATATTATATATCCTCATAACATTTTATGTGGATACATGAAATAATAATAATTATTATATATAAATGACTAAACGCGAAAGTTGGACACATTTCTCGCACAAACGATCACAGCAACGCACTATTTCAAGTTAACTTTACACAATTTTTCATGTGATATCAGTTGCAATCTTAACTAATTTGCATATTGGTTTTGAAAAAGGACATTTTATCAATTAACTATTATTTTTCATTGTTTTTTAATTCAATGATTGTTTTGATTTTAATATAGCAAATAGTTATGTTTCACAATATTGTTTTATTTCCCGGACAAATATTTAGCATTCGTGTCACATCTTTTTTGTTGCATTGTGTGATCACAATTTGATACATTGGAATTTCATTTTTGTTTTCTGATAATTTCCATAAAGGACTGGCTATTCAGAATAAAACATTGATTTTGTTGGAGAGAATCTATTGATGACAAAGTTCAAAAGTTTTTTATATATATTTTGATCACACATAGTACATGTTAAAATATTTCTCGGTTTTAGGATTGAACTATGTTTGAAAAAATTTCCATTTTAATTGTTCTAATTAGCCATAATTCGCAATTTACTTAGCAAGTTACTAAGTTTCTGTCTATTACTTTCACCCTCCCTTATTATGTTGTTTGACCACTCCACTCTTATTTCATATAGTCTCTATTACTCTCGCTTCCGTCAGTCTCTCCCTCTCTTTCTGTTTATTAACATTGAAAGGTAATAAAACTAAATATAAAACAGAAGATTGAAATAGTCAATTATAAACAATAGGAAATATCACAACAGTATTAATACTATTTAATCCATAGCCGGAGGAAAAAAGATAGATGAATAGAAAGAGAGGAGAGAGAGAGAGAGAGGGGGGGGGATTTACTGAACAGAAATACTAATTTTTTACTTTGTCCTTTTATTTTCATTTTTTAAATTTAACTGGCAATTAGTATTTTCTGAAAGAACCGGAAGCGAATACCATTTTGCAGTGAAAAAAACATGATGCAAGGATAGAAAGGAAGAAATCGCTAATCAGAATCAAATATCGATTTATCAGATACAATGCTATAGGGGTCGTAAGTCGAGAATCTGATTGACATTTCTTTATATATTCGATATACTAGCGGGACCTGTGTCTCAGCGTTGCCTAGGAAAATTGAGGAACCCAAAAAACTCTGTTTCTTACACCTGTTTCTATTTTTATTCTTATATTTTACTTCTATAATTATACATTTTCATGTAATTAATAAAAGAAAGTCAAGCGTTTTTTTTTGTTTTTTTACTGTTTATGGATGCCTGGCGTCAATGAGGATCTCACAATGTTTCTGTAAAATGCCAACGGAAAAATCAAAAATCAAAAATCAAATTGTTTTCAGAGTCCCAAATTCTAGTTTAAACAGCTGGAAAGAGAATCTGTGATGCTGAAAAAGTACACACGACAAGTTTATTAGTGAATAAGCTTCACTAATAAACTTGGCTTGTGTCATTTTTCCAGTGCCCCAAATTGTCATCTCAATAGATGAAAATAAAATTTGGGACGCTGAAAACGTACAGAACAGAAGTTTAATATGAAACCAGTTTTAAGTTGTTTATCATTAAGGAAAATATATCATTTTAAATTGTTTTGAGACAAAAAGTTACAGAAGTATTCATCACGTTTATTTTTTTTAAAATCTAAAATTTTTATAATCAAACGAAAAGACAGAAAGTCTTTTAGTGAGATATATAAAAATTATTTATTTAAAACAATTACAATATTTATAAAAATATTTATTTCCCAACATTAATCATAACATTAATTATTTTTATATGAATAAAAGACTTTACTTCTTTTCGTTTGACCTGTTCTACGTTCCCACTTTTATATTGACTGCCGGCCATGATGGATCTATGTTAGTATGTCGGTTAATTTACTAATTTAAAAGTGTATATTTCATATGTAATATTCAATTGATTTTAACGCCAATACATTCAGCATGTCATAATCTTTAAAAAAATACAATGTTTCAGCTACTGCTTATCGTCTTTCCGATAAAATCACATGTGATGTGAAACGCCTTGATTACCCTATTTTCTTCTTGTAAATTTGTTTGCATAAATTTTCGGTTAAGGAAGACGAAATGAAAGTAAAATTCTTTAATTTCTATGACTTTTCAAACAAAAAAATCCTTATTTAACAGAACTTGAGTCCACATTTAAAATAAATAATGCGTTTAATTTAATTAAATAAATGTTGTGTTTGCTTATATGATTTCAATAAGTAAATTCGAGTATCGCTCTATGACATATATGTATGTTATATATGTATTAAGTTTTTTGTCATTGACAAAAAGCAAGCACTTTATTTTAAATTATGTTGAGACATAAAAAAGATGTTTTCCTGTCTAAATAAAAGTTAACAGAAGTAAATGTCACGTTTTTAATTTTTTGTTTTAATAGTTTGTTTGTTTTTAATTTTCAGATCAGAAAGACGAAATGAAACTATAGGATTGACATGTATCCCAATTCTATCATCTTAATCGACCAATGCGGAAACACACAGTCCATGTCCAAAATTATATCTGAAAAAGAAAATTGCATTTTAGGTACAAAACTGGCTCCCACTGTAAAAATTTACAACAAAAGCAAAAATAGTTGTCATATGATCAAGCTTTCAACTACATCCACCGCACACAAAATCAACTTGTGCACTCAAAATCACTCATTTCAAGCCAATAATTAATTATTTAAGGCCAGAATTTTCAAGGAGTCAACCAGTTGAGCCAAAAATCAGGATAGAGCTAACAAATATATTACACACACGTAAAGGGGCAAGAGAGAACTAATCACAATTTCTCTTTTTGGGGCATTTGGAGCCAATGTTTGTTGGAGTGGCTTGTGTGTTTGTGCAATTAATATTTTATGACTTTTTTAATGTACTAACGAGTCATCGCTTATCGAGGCACAAAAGCCACTTAAGGATCAGGGTTAATGAGTTTGTCAGGTGGATAGCGAGACAACAGCGTGAGTATTGGTAACGATGGTTGAAACTGGGCAGAATTTAATTACAAGAATTTGTTAACATTGGACTTGAAAACGACCATGTTGTAGTCAGTTGGGAAGCAACCCCAAGGTATTATGTTCCACATATAGGTTTAAAAGTAAAATGTTTGAATTTTTGTGCCTATTCGAACAAAACATCGTAACAACAACACTTGAGTCAGTATTATAAATGAATGATGAATGTAATCTACTTAAATGAAATGTCTTTATTTGTTTTTAAATGAAAGCGAATCTAAATGCTTATTTTAGTTAGAAACGTTTTCGAATGTGTGTCTTGTAGAGCAACACGAAAAAAATCAAATTCCGGATGGTGATGTCGACCAGCTTCACACGAAAAGAAAATCATAGAGAAAGAATGCGAACAATTTCCGAAAAATGGCGTTCACTTTGATAATTACAGGTGAAATAATTATTTATTTATTTATCTGGAAATATTATATTTGTTATATTATTATTTGTTATGGATGAAAACAAAATGCATTTTGAAATTATTATGTTACTGCACATTATACAGTGCAACGAAAAAAATGTCTCTTGTTAAATATTAGAACAGTGATCTGAGTTGCAGGAAAAGTACATGTGATTTAGTGAGTGACTTCTCCTCCTCTTCTTCTAAATCTCATAAAATATCAAATATTGATTAGGACTAAATATAAAATCGTACAAAGCTTTCAACGGAAAATTTCTAACAACACGGAAAAATATGTGTCCTATGTCACTAACTAAACATAATTTTATATCTTGCTTTTGTTACGAAAGTTATCGAGCACTACTGTATGAGGGGACTGACTTTATTTTATATATTAGATATAATAATTCATATTATTTTTCTTGCAAAAGTTTTTCAAATATGTAGAAACCTAGTGCTTACCCGAAAAACATGTTATACTGTAAACGACATAAGAATAAAAGAGAAAGTTATATATATATATATATATATATATATATATATATATATATAAGCAAATATTGTTCAACACGACAGAATTCTACTGCATGCTTATACCTTTTTTTTTTTGATTTTCCTAATAATTTTTTTTAGTTTGAAAATAAAATATATTATTAAATGTTCCATATGTATCACGAGTACTTTCGATTCTTCGTGTAATCATCTTCAGGTGACAAAAACAATTAACAAAAACTGGAGAAAAGAGAACATTTTAAAAATAACTAGAAGGGCATATATATATATATATATATATATATATATATATATATATATATATATATGAACGCATACATCATCATCATCATCATCATCATCATCATCATCATCATCATATTCGGTTTAATGCCTGTTTTACATGCTGGCATGCGTTGGACGGCTTTTAGAAATTGACTTCTAAACAAACCTATCTCTGACCAAATCTTTATTTATCCCTCTTTCTCTCAAATCTATTTTTATCACTTCCATCCATGCTTTACTTTGTCTTCCCCTGTGAACTGGACCTTCTACCTTAACTGTTCTATATCTACTGATCTGAGAACTCTCACCCATTCTTTCAATGTGACCATACCATTAAAGTCTCCTATTCTGCATACATCTGCAGATTTAATCTTCCACTGAGGTCATCAGAACTAAGCCTGCCTTTAAGACTCACATTACACATCCATGGTATCATTCTCCTATAATTTCTCTCCATGCAGCGCATGTCCTCAACCCTCACTAGCCAAGTTTCATTCTCATGCATTATCACACTGCGTCCACATATCTGATAGACTCTTCCCTTTATCGACAGTGATAACACACCGCTGGTTCGTAATGGCAGAAGTTCCCTGAACTTAATACATTCACTCTTAATACTTTCAATCACACTAGCACCTTTATATGAAATCTTAAGACATCTCTGAATTGTTTATTGACAATTTATTGATATTTTTTGGCCAACTTATGAAATATATTTTTTTATTCAATCTTTAAAAAATAAACTTCATTGGGTTTTTTCGCCCCAAATTGTACTATTGAAAAAAATGGATAAATCGATTTGTTTGAAATTACTTGCACGTTTCTCTGTGATAAATAATAATATACGTTATACAATATAGTTAGGTTCTTAAAACAAACAAACATTAAACAACCACACAACGATTAATGTTGCCCTGGTTGTCTCTCCTCTCACAGAGAAATGTTTTCTTTAAAAAGAAAATAATCACTAATAATGTTTAAAAGTAAAACTTTATTTACTTAAAACAAATCTAAATTCCCTTCCAAAATAAATAGAAACAATATCGGGTCAAATTTTCCTCCCCTGGGTAAAATAGGTTGTTAATGTAATGAAAATTAAAATTGTTTTAAAATACTTCAGGGATTTTTCTATTTCTATTTTATACCTCAGGAAACGAAAATTTACGTATGCTTCATCCGACATGTTCTCCTATAACCCTTAGCACATCTCAAAATATTAGCGAGATTTTGTCAAATATTATCTTACGGTCTTACACTTAAAGTGACATCCCCACCCATATTGACGAGATTCTTTAACGCCCACCCCTATCCTTAGACCACTCATCGGCAGAATAGAACATTTATGAAAGAAGGTACATTTTCATTATGGAGCGCTGAAAAAGAGCCGCTCCTTTTTTTTATAGGAGTTGGAGCTGGAGCGGCTCCTTTTTGAAAATGGGGAGCGTGAGAGGAGCCAGCTCCAATTTTGGGCGTTGGAGCAGGAGCGTGAGCAGCTCAAAAAGTAGTGGAGCGCATAAAGCCCTAACCCTGATGTACTCCTAATTAAACATTAAAGCTGTTACTAAATGTCCTGTTAATTCTAACACAACTTTGAGCATTTCTGTACATTGCTTGAAAACTTTCACTAACCACTTATTTGCCCCTAGTTTATGCAAAGTCCACCAGACAACCTCTCTTGGCACTCTGTCAAAAGCTGTCTCTAGATCCACAAAAACAAAATACAGGTTCTTCTTACTAAAATATTCTCTTTCATTTGTCTCAGTATAAATATAACACCAGTGGTATTTTGCCAAGGCATAAAATCATACTGCATTTTTCTATAATTATCTGGCTTCTTATTTGCTGCTCAACTATTCTCCCAATTACTTTCAGGACCTAATCCATTAACTTTAAGCCTCTTTAATTAACTGTATCTATTGCTTCCCCATTACTCTTGTCACAATTCACAATTGTTCTAAGTGTCCAGTCTTTCATAATAATCTCTTCTTTCATGATCTGATTTGTCAATGCCTGTTTAACTCTGAGTCTTCAACATGTCTGCAACAAAGCCTGAGGGTTGCACACTTACTCTTCTTCATCTTACTCACAGCTTCCTATATCATTTCTTTATTAATTCTTATAGCTGGGCCGGATACTTCTTCTGCAACTTCTAAATGTTCACAGTTCCATAGAAACTCAGTATTGAACAATTTCTCATAGTGGCATTTCCAAGAATCCCTCTTGTCCTGTTCATTTGTTGCTAACACTCAATTGTCATCCATTTTTATCTTTGTAATTTGCTTAGCTTTGTTTAGCTTTCCTGGATACTTCTATTCTTTTAGTAATCCCCTCATAGTATATCTGGAAACCTGGCTTTATCAGCCTCCTTCTTCGATTTGTATACGGCTCTTCTTGTTTCTTTCTTTGCCTCCAGATACACATCTTTATTTACTAATCCTTTTATCAACTAACTCCTTACGCTTCCACTTTTTTATACACTTCTCAACTTCCTCATTCCACCACCATGTGGGCTCTTCCGTCCATCCACAAGTCTGGTCTGTTATATCTTTCATTGTTCTTCCACAATTCCTGTAGTGGGTTTGGTAGCCGAGCGCCCAATCACTTGGTCTCCAAACTCACGTTTTATATGTTCTTCATTCAACCTCTACACTTCTCTCCTGGGGATAAATTTTCTCTTTACCTCATGAGCTTTCTTCAGTGTGAAATTGCAAATTACCGGTTTGCACCGTGTCACGATTTTTTCACAAAGTATTACTTTCACATCTTTCTGCCTTTTTTCCTAACCAGCAGGTAATCTGCTTGAGTCTTTGCTGTAGCAGATTCATACATAACGAGATGGCTTTCCCTTTTCCAAAATAAGGTGTTAGCAACCAACATGTTCATAGCAAGATCAAATTTTAAGATTCTCCCTCCATCTGTATTCCTATCACCATATCCATTTCCTACATGTGCACCCTGAAAATCACCAGGGGTCTTTCCAACTTGACCATTCAAATTTCCTGCCACAGCAAGTACTTCCTTTCTCATTAACCTTACTGTTTACTGCAATAAGACTGGCATAAAACTATCTTTTGCATCTTCACTCAAGCCACATTGTGGTACATAAACAGATAAAGCTGTGAAAATTTTCTCACCAACCATCAACTTCATCAGTATGATTCGCCCATTTACACGATTAACTTTAATCACTTTATGTACCCCTCTGGTTTTGCAATAAAAATAATTTTGGAAGTCATTTCCTTATTTAGGGCAATATTTTTATAGGCCGGATGCCATTCGTGACTGCTATTCAGTTAAGTGATGCGGACCAGTGATTTTATCAAGATTTATGATTGCCTACCAACGCTAAACACCTATACACCTGCCCTTTGGGAGTTTTTTAAATTTTGCTTTTCCATAAAAAAGTAGAATTATTTACTAGTTCTGTGCTTGTCCTCCAACTTCTGTTGGGAATATACGATGGAGTAATTACAATCATCTTGGTTCAGACAGGGATACATCAAGTACAGTTTTGAGTCGCTGCTAGTTTTAGAATCAGTATCCAAAAAATAATATATAGTAACATTAAGCGGTGATCAAACCTTTTGTTTCCTTAGTAAAATGTGTCAACGTGGTTATGCCATATAATAGTACAATCAGGATTAGCTTATTTTTAATACTAATACATGTCATGACTAGCCACTTGGTCGGATCGGATCTCTTCAATCTCTCGTCAGGCCAAGTACAGGCTAAACTGGAATGTTGCAATTCATGTGACCATTTAGACAACCAGGACACAGATTGTTCAGCTACAGAATCCCATTCTAAGACATCAGAGTTGCTACCAAAAGATAGCTCATTGGGGGAGTCTTACCCCTCTGGTGAGGTACAGTCAGCATAAACTATTACTAGGGCATAAACAGCATAAACTATTACTAGGGCATAAACATACTATTGCCCTTGAACTATATATAGGATTTATTTCTCTATTATTTCATAACTTCACAAATATACCATCTTGCAAATTATGAAATCCTACAAAAGCCAGTATAGAAAAAATAAGACAAACAAATATTAGAAAAAATAAACATACGACTAAGAGTTTCATAGCGAAATTCATAAATCGTAGCATGCAATTAGGATTTACAATGTTCCTTATTATTAGTTATTACTAGTTAAAAAAACAAAAAACAATAGTTTTCTTTATGAAAAGACATTGGAAATGTTAAAATTATCGTCTAATAATGTTTACATTGTTTGATTGTTTGATTGATTAATGGGGAGTTAAATAATAATTAATTAATAAAATGTCCTTTTTCGAACCAATATGCAAGTATCAGGAAGTTTCATCGGATGCCCTGCTGGCTTGGCAGGCCGAGAGAAGGTTCAAGGCATCTCCACGAATAGTGGCGATGGAGAGGAGCTTGTGAAGCCAAGTCAATTGACGATGGCCCCCAGAAAAAGAGATTGAACTCGAATCAATACATAATAGATATTCCTTTTACTATATAGCTTCATAAATTAATTGATAGGTACATACATATATACATATGTGTGAAAAAAAGACACAAGGAAAAAGATTAAACACAGTAATAAATTATCAAAAATTATAGCTTTATCGGTTTCGCTCGGATCAACGTACATCTTAAGTAAAGTAAAGATTTTAAATTTACTGAAATAACGGCAAAAACAGTAAAAAAGAAGACGTACATGCACAAAACATTCCGTTATGCATCTTCTTTTTTCCTATGTTTTTGCTGTTATTTCAATAAGTTTAAAATCTTCACTTTTTCTGAAGACGTTCGTTGATTCGAATGAAACCGGTAAAGCTCTCATTTTCGATGATTTATTCCTGTGTATAATTTGTTTTTCCTTTTGTCTGTTTTCACACATCCTGTTTCACGGCATTTCATTTCATGGTATATCGTGTATTTTATCCTCATATATACATATATAGAAAAGTAATACAGAACTATATATATGTATATATATATATATATATATATATATATATATATATATATATATATATAAATTATTTTATTAAAATCTATATATTACAGTTTCTATTAGGCGAACCAGGTTTCATTATTACAGACAGATGGTTTCTCGATTAAAAACCGTCCTTTCTGTCCGCTCCAAATCCTCAGCAACTCAGAAAACGAAAACAAAACGTCTTGTCTTCATAAATAAATAACGGCCTTTTTAAACGGTAAAAGGTCAATCTATGTCAATGTATGTGTCATGGTACGCCTCTGGAGTATGCAACCTATAGTTTTTAAATAAATAATTTGTATTTTAGCTCTCACATTTTTGCGATAGAGCATTTTATTGATTTCGTTTCAACATATCAGACGCCCTCTCTTTTTCTCTCTCTCTCTCTCTCTCTCTCTCTCGGTCTCTCTCTCTCTCTCTCTCTCTATATATATATATATATATATATATATATATACATTATTTCGTTATATCTCTAAAATTTCAACCCCAAAGTTGCTCAAGACGTACACTTTATTTGATCTAAATACTGTTATCCCTCGCTGAGAGTAAGCATTCAAATCCGATTGGTTGGCACATGCATGTACCAGTCACCACCCCCACACATTATTTGTTCAGTAGATGTACTTATACTAATTTCTAAGCCATAATCATATTTTGATAAGCCTACCGTTACTCTCAGTCGCCCCCTCTCTCTTTCTGCCTCTCTCTTTCAATGCATATATATATATATATATATATATATATATATATATATATATATATATATATATATATATATATATTGATCAGTCTCTGTGGGCTACAACTTTACCATTGTATATTTATACTCGGTAAGCTGTGCTTATAATAATGCGACTAGAAGATAGAAGTCAGACAAAGGCTTGTACATGTCAGGCTTTGCTACTGCACCAATATGCTGCAGTGCATGTCAGTTTTTATAATATTCCGATGTGCATTTATTCTTGTGCACAACTGTCACGGATATGCGGCATTGCCCTGCTGACTAATTAAATGGAATTAAATATCATGGAATTTAAATATTCAAAAAAATTCCATTGGTTTATTTGTTTTGAGGGATATAGACGGGTGGAATGGCATCACAAATATCCATTTTAAGACATTCAAAGCAAGAACTAATTTAGCTACCACAACTGCAAAGAACTTTTCTGTTCTTTCTCCGTGTGCCTAACATTAAACTGAGTTTCCATGACCAGGGTTTTTTTCCAAGAACTTCTCATCTACGATACACATTACCACAGGGCTGCTGCGCGGCAGGCTACAACATGGTCGTTTTCAAATCCAACGTCAACAAATACTGTTCATAAACCATCCTCATAAGTATTCCAATTTTGTTAATTCTATTCATCATTTTCAATCTTCTCATAATATTCTTCATCATTGAACTGACAATCCATTCATCTCATTAACCCTTATCCTCGAGTAGCTTTTGGCCTTGATAAATGGTGACTTATTAGTAAAAAACAAATCTCATTTTTGTGTCTATTATTGGATAGTAAAGAGTTTCGTTTGGTTGTTTTGTTTTACGGAATATCAACCCTGTTCTGGTTATTTAAGACCAAATTCATTATTTTGGTAAGTTCTTAATATTTCAAATATTTAGTAGATTCTATTTTGTATATGACTCGTTTGTAGATTCATTTGTTTTGTAGTCATATATATTTTGTAAATAAATAATCTGTAATTGATCAATTCTTTTTAACCCATAAATGGGACCCTGACAGGTACTACCACTGCGAGTTCGAGTGAACCTGGAAGTAACGGTTACTAACCCTAACCCTAACCCTAAACCCTAACCCTAACCCTAAACCTAAACCTAAACCCTAAACCCTAACCGTAACCCTAACCCTAACCCTAAACCCTAACCCTAACCCTAAACCTAAACCTAACCCTAAACCCTAACCGTAACCCTAACCCTAACCCTAAACCCTAACCCTAACCCTAACCAACCCTAAACCCTAACCCTAACCCTAACCCTAAACCCAAACCCTAACCCTAACCCTAAACCCTAAACCCTAAACCCTAACCCTAACCCTAACCCTAACTCTAAACCCTAAACCCTAACCCTAACCCTAACCCTAAACCCTAACCCTAACCCTAAACACTAACCCTAACCCTAAACCCTAACCCTAACCCTAAACGCTAACCCTAAACCCTAACCATAAACCCTAACCCTAAACCCTAACCCTAAACTCTAAACGCTAAACCCTAACCCTAAACCCTAACCCTAACCCTAGCCCCCAAAGCTCCAAAATTAGAGCCTCACCACTAGATGCAGCTTCGTGCCATATCCAGGTCGGTTGGGTTTTTAAGAGAGCTTGAGTACTTTATAGGGTTGGGAAATAGGGTAGGTAGCAAAGAAATAATAGAAAGAGCTGGGGAAGATGGTTGAGTAAGGGAAACACACTTATCTATTAAATGTTTTTATTTTATTGCCTATACAAAGGCTGACTTATTCATTCTCATCAACCAATAGATTTTACCGGTTTCCTCTAAGAGTTTGACCAACCTTATCTTTAAGTAGCTTAAAAAAATACTATTTACACTAATTACTATACCTTACGAATGCTTGAACTTTTAGAGCCTATAGTAGTTATTTCAAACGTTTAAAAAGGTTTCACAAAGTAAAAAATGTAGAGGGGACCCAAAAATGGTGGACCTCGATTTTATGATAACGTGGAGATCTGCATATGCAGCAAATACATTAACTTAACAAACATTTAAAATATACTCCTATGTGAAATAAAGAGGTGGGGATGAGGAGGTGGAGAGAGTGACGGGGAGAGGGGGATGGAGAGATATGAGAGGGGAGGTGCATAGAGAGAGGGATAGAGAGAGAGAGAGAGAGAGAGAGAGAGAAGTTTTGAAAGAAAGATGTTACACACAATGTTTAACTCTTCTATTTTGTTGTCCATGCCCCCAGACATTTAGTCAGGGTGGCCATGTTAGTCAAATAAAATAAAAATGATTAGATGGCAATTAAAAATAAAGGAGAAATTAAGGAAACCTGGGATATTGGGGGGGGGGGGGAATATGTTACCTAGGACTCTGAAAACCACTGATGATGAATAACGATGTATCATCATCATCATCATAGACTACCAAAGTAACCGATCTCTGGCTAGGTCTTTATTTATCCTTCTTTCTCTCAAGTCTATTTTATTATTTCTTCCCATGTTTTCTTTAGCCTTACCCTATGAACTGAACCTGCTACCTCAACTGTTCTATATGTACTAACCCAACAACTCTCATACATTCTTTAAACATACTATTAAAGTTTCTTGTTCTGCACACATCTCCCTATACTGTCCAGATTTAATGTTCCTCTGAGGTCATCAGAACTAAGCCTGCCTTTAAGACTCACATTACACATCCATTGTATCATTCTTATATCATTTCTCTCCATCGTGTTACCCCAGTTTAAAAAATTTTCTTTCTTTCGTATTTCCTTTTTTGTTTTAACTTCATGCGTTATTTTATATGAATATTAGTGCGAACACTGGCGGAGCATAATTTTCTTGCCGTCATTTTCGTAAGTAAATGATTTATTAGATGCGTCTATACATCTTGATTAGAGTCTCAGTCTGTTCGTCTGTGACTCTTACATTTGAAATAGGATTTTCATCTCTAAATAAATTAAATCAGTACAAAACGAGCAAGTAGTTCATAAGATTTTTTTTTTTAACATAGTTCACCCCAAACAATGCAGGCCACTACCATAGACGTAAGGGGCTACTGAGAAAAAGGGTGAGAGTTTGGGGGGGGGGGGGGGGTTCAACCTAAATTGGGAGCTGTGCAGCAAGATGTCTGTTTACATTAGTTTTAAATTTCTGCATATCAGTATCGTCAGGAAAACAGGGTGCAGGGAGGGAGTTCCAGAGTCCAGCAGCACGAGAAAAGAAGCTTTTGGAGTAGAAAGTTCTTCGGCATCTGGGGACCTCCACAGTGAATTGATGATATTTGGCAGATTGTTGGGTTGGTCTAGTGAATTTGCATCGTGGGGGCACCAGAGCAGCAATTTCATCAGAGCACAATCCATTGAAGTACTTGTAAAACAGGCACAAGGAAGCAACATTGCGGCGATGGGACAGGGGATGGAGCTTGGTGGATATTGAGGGACGTATTAAGTTAGCGACTCTTTTTTTAACCTTGTCTAAGAGGGAAGGACTAGCGGATGATGCCCAAGCCCAGATGTGGCAACAATACTCCATGCGTAGGCGAATGGTGGCTTTGTAGAGATATAGGATAATGTCAGGTGTGAGAAGTTTACTAGCACGGTAGAGGGAGGTAAATCAAGACTATTTCTACTACTTGATTTAAGTTCTTGTTCATCATATCTGCTACACAACATGAAAGTGGTTCTATAGAATTTACACGAATCGATCATGGTACACCAAGTCGTCAGTGCACACTGCCATTCATTCCTCCTCCTCGAAGAGTATCATTACAAGAATCATATGGTAAACGTTGGCAGAGAGAAAGAGTAAAATTCCAACCCTAGGATAGCTGTTACCAAAACAAGCTGCCTATGATGAGATATCTCCTGAGAAAAATAAATGGATTCTTTCGAATATCTCCAATTTTTACTGGATCTTACATACTCCTGAAAAAGGTTCAAGAATTCCAAGTTCTTTAATTGAAACCTTTTCCGCTCAATTCAAGGCAAAATCTTGACTGCCTATATTTAAATTTGATTTCTGCAACAGCGTTAGGTATTTGTATCTCGATGCATGTATATTAAAATAACTCTTTTTTTTTCATGTTCTCAGGAACTTGCAAGGTGTGTTATCATCAGGTGAAAGAACAATGTATTCTGTAGACAATGCCAAGAAAATTGACCTATTTTAGTATGATTTGTGCTTCAGTTGCCTTGGGCAGAAAATCGAGATTGCATTAAAACTTTTAGGTTCTAAGGTCGCAGTTGTGTTGAGCGTTGGAATTCCAGGCACAGTAGATTTAGCCTTTTTTTTACATTTCCTCATTTATGCAATGTAAAAGCAAATACATTTATAAAAAAAAAGAATGGATATTTTTACAGTGCAGATCAATATGAAGAATGAACTTTGTGCACTAGCGTCCAATAGTCTTGTGATGTCCGGGACCAACTCTTTGATTGTATGCACCAAAGACTCAAGTATAAGTCCTAGTACTGAGAAATATTTTGCGAAAGGGATATAGTTTGAATAGATGCCCCTTCCAATTTGGATGCCCGATGCCACCGCCCTGTCGATTCCCTTCTTCTGCACACTACAAGTTGTGCATTTAGCAATCAATAAAAATGTTATTTCAAAATAAAGTGTGACAGAGCAATCGACAGTATTTTATAGAGATGTTTGGACTCATCTAAAAATAAAAATATATGAAACCAAGTTGGCATAGAATCAAACACATTTATAGTTATAGAGTGGTTCAAGTTTAAGTTATAGGGTAGCTTAAGTTTCAGTTAAAGAGAGACTCAAATTTCTGTTATAGGGTGGCTCAAGTCACAGTTTTAGGGTGGCTTGTTTCAGTTATTGGGTTGCTTAAATTTCAGTTACATGGATTGTTGTGACCTTGAAGGGTCGATAATAAATGAGTCAACACGGTGATATATTTACAAGAGTGTGTATTTACAGAAGTACAGAATAGTATGTTACAGAAAGACTGCTCCGAGACTGCTTCCTCCTTCGTCATAGGCTCCTCTATACATAGTGTCTAGAAGAGTCCATATAGTCACAAAATAGGGTAGAACACTATCACACCATAACATCCTCTCTATATGGAGTCAATCTTCTTTTTTTTTAGGGTTTATTAGAATTAAGTCCGTAATCTTACATTTTCTTTTTGATCTTCGAGGTTCAGAACCTGTTTGCGGGATTAGTATCTCAAATGTGTCGAACACAACATCCAATAGTTCGTCCTCTGAAGTATTATTCTCGACAGCATATGAATATCGTTTCCTCATCTGGTTCATGTGTCTTTTGTAGGTAAACTTGGGTCCCTATACCATGTAAATCATGTTCCCAATCCGTTTATTTACTATCCGTTTGTAGGATTTATTGTTTTTGAATATTCGAAAGAAAACTTTTTCTCCAATTTAGAAGCGTCTTTTCGTGATATATTTTTCACATCCAAGTTTAGTATGAGTTGGCAATAATCTATCAAACACTGTTTTAATCTTCTTTGCCAACATTGCTTTTGCTGACGTCATGGAAGATGGAACATTGTTATTTGGGGTCAATCTATATATGTACAAAATTTCTTGAATGGGCCTTCTGCTAGATGTACCCCTTGCTTTCTTAAGCGCTCTTTTGAACGTATCCACGAACCGTTCTGCCTGCCCATTACTTTTTGCATAAGACGGCGCAATTGTGATATGCTCTACCACAAAAGTTTGATAGAATAGTTTAAATTTACTAAACGTGGATTGCGTTCCGTTGTATGATATAATACAGTCAATGACACCGAACCGGGTGAACAATTCATGTAAAAAATGAATGGTTATTTCCGTGGTTGTTTTCTTACATTTCAGTATTTAGGGCCATTTTGAGAAACTGTCCACTCCTATTAGGTAATAGAAACCATTCAGTGGGCCAGCATAACCTATGTGAATCGTTAACCACGATCGGTCAGTGCTTGAACTTCATAGGAAGTGTCTTCGCCGCCAAAAAACAACCTTTGCATAGTTTCACCACATTTTCAATGTCTTTGTTCATACTTGTCCAATATACATAACTTCCCATGAGACTTTTCATTCTCGAAATGCCTGGATGACCGACATGAAATTCTTTTAGCATTCTTTTCTGTAATGCTGCAGGAATAACCACTCGATCACTATACATAATTACTTCATTACAGATTGAATGCACTTCCAAGATTTGTTGGTGTTTTTCTTTTCATTTTTCATGTTTAAAAAAAAACCGTCGTCTAACGCCTTTTCTTTTATTTCTTACCGGAAGCTCCCTAATGACGTTACACGATGTTTTTTTTAAATTTCTACCTCAGTTTGTAGGGAGGCAATCACTGTGTCTTCAAGGGGTTCAGCATATTTTTGGATGTCTAGTTAATCCATTAGCATAACGAATTTGTAACGATGGAAGATTCTCCATTTTATAATTGTATTTGAGGAGAATTGTCCCCCATATCTGTAGTTTGCAGTATGTACTGGTAATCCGTTTTCTGGCCTATAAATCGTTAGTAGCAGCTTATGGTCGATTTGCAACACAAAATGTCTTCCATGAACAAAACGATGAAATTTGGTGACTGCAAAAATAATACCTTATGCTTTCTTTCTCAATTTCTAAGCAACTTTTTTCTGCCAGTAGTAACGTACGAGACGCGTGAGTGATAGATTTTAACGATCCGTCTTCCATTTTGTGTAATATGCAGACTCCAATGCCGTACGAGCTAACACCAGTGCTACCATGATTTCAAGATCTGCATTAAAAATAATTCTGATGTGAGAATTTTTTTTTAAAATGTTTCCTGGCATTCTGTCGTCCAGACTCAATCTTTTTCTTTTTTTAATAGGTCATAAAGATGAGCTTGCAAATTGTGCATGTTTGAAATAAGTACATTATAATAATTTGGTAACCCCATAAAAACTTATTTTTATCAAACTAGCTTGTTCAGGGTCTAGTCTTCTACCATCTTTGTCTATAATGTGACCAAGATATTTTATTTTTTCCATGAACATATAGCACTTTCCTTATTTCAATTTAAATCTATAGTCTTGGATTCTTTTAAATATTTCGTGAACATGATTTGTGTTGCTCGCTGCTTTTACTGATCACTAGAATGTTATCTAGGTGGACTGTCACAAAATTCCAGTCCACTAAGCAATGTATCCATTACTTTTTGAAAAATGACTGGTTCAACCTTAACCTCAAATGGTAATCATTCTAATGTACAAACCCCTATGGGTATGTATACAAAAAAAGCTTTAAGCACTCCTCATCCACAGGTATTTGTAGATAAGCATCACTTAAATCAACCTTTGAACAAAAATTTTCTTCAGTTGAGTTTAGCAAAAATCTCTTCTACACTAGGCAGATGGTAGTGGTAATCCTAGTGCATGGTTCAATTCTGTGGAGAAATCTGCACAAACACGGATCACTTTACTTTTTTATGTTGACTCTAAGCGAAGCCACTCGCTGTACTCTATTTTTGATGATATTCCTATTTTTTGGAGTCTATTTAATTTCTTGTCAATCTGCTTTAATGATGCGAATGGAAAATTTCTTTTCTTTTTTTAAAAACTGGTTGAATATTTGGTTTTAATTGACAGTCATTTTTTTTACATCTACGCAGCCCACCAGAGAAAACTTCTGAAAAAGGTTTCTTTTAATTTTTTCTTTTAGTCTCTCTGCTTCGGCATATTAAGTTTTAATATTTTGACAGAAAGAGTTTATGGGCATATTACATGATTGAAATTTCTCCATCCATGCTATAAGATTGCTTGAGTTATTCAATACGAACATTCTTAATTTCAAAGTATTTATTTTTTTTGTAAAGTTAGAGATTAGCTCACCTTCAAATTTTATTTTTTTCACGAGTGACGCTTTTTGCTATTTTTCTCAAATTGATCAAGGTATTAATAAATCATTAGAATATAATGTAGCAATGGACCCGTGGATTAAATAAAGGGTTCCGTTCAGGATTCTGTACAGATTCTCAGGTTCGACATAGAATATCCTAAATAATTAGGATATAATGAAACAATGTTTCGGAATTTTTTAGATGAGGGTTGATAATTTGTAGAATTTGGTATATTTGGACTATTGTTCTCATCTTGGGTGTTTTTATCACAACGTTTCGGCCGATGTAACCTCCGACCTTTTTCAGTCAAACTCGGGAATCTGGACGGAATTTCGAACGGTTCCATCTGCCATGACTGGGAAGAAGTCTTCAGTAATTCGCAATTCTTCGGATCGCCCGCACTGAGGATTGAACTTTCAGCCTTCAGATGACTGTCACTTCGAACTGAATTTTACTTAGTACTATATCCATTGCCCCACGGGATTGCGCCACGGTATTGAATTCCATACTAGGTCTGCTTAGTAAGTCATTGTCGCCTAACATATGTGCTGCTTCTTTGAGTCGTCTTACTCTACACCCTTCTTCTCTATCTATGATTTTTTCTTCATCCCATAAGGGTAGATGGTTTCCCTTTTCCTTCCATATGTGGTCAGCCATACCCGACTTTTTGATTTCGCCACGTATTACGACTTTCCGGTGTTCTTCTTTCCTTACCTTTAGTGGACAACATGTCTCACCTTTGTATACTTTTCCACACTTACATGTAATCGCATACACATAGTTCTTAGTCATGACTTTTTCCGTAGGGGGTTTGACTCTCACAAGATGCTTTCGGAGAGTTGAGTCGCTCCTGAATACTATCCTGATATTATATGGATTACATATTCTTTGGATTTTTTCCGACAAGCCCCTCAGATATGGTATACAAACTGTGATGAGTTCTCGGGTGGTGTCCTTTGGTGTTGCATCTAGATTTGTTGGAGTTGATGTCATGCTCTCTGGATAGTTGTTTCGGTGGAGGGTTTCTCTTAAACTATCCATTTCCTCTTGATATGTATCGTTGTTACTACATATTGTCTTTGCTCGATGTTGTAGTCACCGGACAATTAATTTCTTTACATTATATGGATGGGGGGAGTTGAAATTTAGATATTGTCCAGTGAAAGTTGGCTTTCGATACACAGATGACCTAAACCCCTGGTCAGTGCGATTTATCAGCACATCTAGGAAGGATAATTTGTTGTTATGTTCTTTTTCCATCGTGAACTGTATAGATGGGCGGAGAGAGTTCACATGGTCCAGTAATATTTGAACGTCCTCCTGATGAGGCCAGAGTATTCCTCGAAGTATTCCATGTATACCTTGGCCAGTACCTAACCCTAACCCATATACTAATCTTCTACTGTCTTTACTAATCTATTCTATTTAATGAAACGTATTTGTTTCATTTCCCAAAGAAGAAAAAGAAACTTTTTTTATTTCATAAATTAAATGAGAGAAAATTTATTTAGAATAGACTTTAGATAATGAAGTGTTGTTATATTTGTGTGTTTTTGTTTTGTTTCGCTGCACATGAATAGTTGCATTTTAAAATTAAAATAAAAAGTCGTAGGAATAAATAAACTAAACAATTATTTAATAATCCATATTTAATGATCCATCTTTGGGTTTGAGTAACAAGCAAGGATCACAGAGCCCAGGCGATTTCCTGTCTTAATGAGCTGGATCGAGCGATCAGCTTTTAATTATTTCAGAATTGAAATTTAAACCAAACCAAACCGAATGAAGTGAATCAAAATCAAGTGAGCAATCCAAAATGTAGTTGTTAAAAAGGTCCTGTTGGTAACTCCTAGCTGCATTTATCACTCTCTCCACCAGGCAAGTCATGCCTGTACATGTGCACAGTGTTTCACGTGTTAGAGACCTATCTGCTTACAGGTTTTATTTCCGAGTTTTGTTTCTTCTAGACTAATTGCCCTGCTAAAGGTTTCTGAATCTATCCTACTATTTTACTCATAGCTGGAGGGCATAGAGATGGTAACCGGCGAGTACTCTGGAATTGACATATTCTGATCAAGTTTTAATACCCTTGAGAAGGTATATATCGCTTTGGACTTGCATTTTGCATTGCCAACCTTTGATCTTGGGTGACTATATGTCGCATTATATCCATTCTATTTTTTTGTGTGGTGCTGCAGCAAACATGAAGAATCGAAACAAGAAACGTTTCTTCTTTGTAGCTTACAATTTATTGTAGTTGAAGAATGTCGACATTCTCTTGGTACACACAATACAAACGCAGTCAACTCCCCAGACCTCGCTTGAAGGAGCAAAGGGCGGAACATTCCCTCACTTCAACCTCAAGTCTCACTGTGTTCTTTTTTCTGATTCTCTCTCAATCGGTGACGTAATTCTCAAATTAACATACTTCAAAATACAAACAATGGAATGTTTATATATTCATTTTGTCTCAAACTTGCTATTATCAAAACAATCATAGTCGCATTCTAAACGTTTTGTCTACCCACACCCATTACCATACATCTCGTTACCATCTAGGTTATAATTCCTATTTACTATCCTGCTTTTACGATCACTTTCGTTACATATGGTAACATTCTTGGATTATTATTTTATTCTTCCTGGATTCAGGCGATTCTTCTGTGACTCGTTTCCTCGGTCTGTTTGGCACGTGCTTCTTCAAACTTCAGCTGAGAAGAAGCTTAAAAATAAAAATGCTGAACGACACATAACAAATAAAATATTGCTGCCCAATTCTCCACCCACCTTGCCCCCTATAAATCTGGCCCCTATTACAATAGTCGTTATGCTTCAGTGGTAACATGCCGTGTTTTGGGTGAATAAAAGTAAAGAAGAAGAAGAAGAAGAAGAAGAAGAAGAAGAAGAAGAAGAAGAAGAAGAAGAAGAAGAAGAGAAAAGAGGGACGCATGACCTGTTATATAGAGCTAAAAAAATCATGAAAAAGGTAAAAAGCAGAAAAAAGAACATAGCCATGGCATGGATCGACCAAGAAATAGTACTACAGAATCCTTTAAGCATGGATAATCAAATGCTTAAGGATGTACAAAATATCAGACAAGATTATCAATTTGATTAAAAAAGCAATTGGAACATGGAGACTGAAACTGACAGCAGGAGAACAATACCTAACTGCGATAAGAATACATAGAGATATCTTCAAAGGAGATTCTCCATCACCGCTTCTGTTCATCATAGCCATGATGACACTTAACAATATACTCAGGAAATATGATGTCGGACACAAGTTAACTGACACAGAACAAAGAATAAACCACCTCATGTATATGGACGACCTAAAGCTATTTGCAAAATGCAAAAAGGAACTGGAAAAGCTGATAAACATAACCAGAATCTTCAGCCAGGGCATTCAAATGGAATTCGGAATGGAATAGTATGCACTGCTAGAGATGATAAGGGGAAAACTGGAGACAGCAGAGGGTATGAAACTGCTCAACCAAGCAGAGATGAGGACACTAGGTGAACATGATACCTATAAATATTTAGGAATTGTGGAAGAAAACACCATCAAATCAAGAGAAATGAAAGAGAACATTGGAAATGAATACCTGAGAAGAATAAGAAAACCTCTAGAAACTAAATTATAAAACAGGAATCTAGTAAAGAGAGTAAATACCTGCGAAGTATCACTAGTAAGATATTCTGGATCACACATAGGCTGGACCAAAAAGAAACTGAGGCATTTTGACTAGAGGACAAGGAAATTAATGACCATGCAGAATGCACTACGCCCAAAGAATGGTACTGACAAACCCTATGGGTAAAGGAGAGAAGGGGGAAGAGAAATGGTAAGTACAGAAGACTGTGTGAATGACACAAAAAAAAGAATTTGAAACCCAGAACACAGAAAAGCTAATCACTGCAGCAAGAGACATCATCAAAACAGAGGAACAGAGACATGAGTAACAGACAAATGAGAAACAAGATGAGAAAAGAAAAGTGGGAAGAGAAACAGCTACACGGACGATTCATAAGAAGAAGATAAGAGGCTCACAAAAACACCTGGACCTTCCTACGAAAAGGATACCTTAACAGAGAAACGAAATCACTACTAACAGCCACACAGAACAATACGCTTATAACTAATCATATGAAAGTTAAGATTGATAAAACCCAGGAAAATAGTAAATGTAGAATCTATGGACAAAGAGACAAAATGATAAATCATATAATAAGTGAATGCAGCAAACTAGTCCAAAAAGAATACAAAAACAGGCATGACTGTGTTGGGAAGGTAGTACACTGGGAACTATGCAAACGACTGTATTTTGAAAATGTAGACAAATGATACAGATACAAACCGAATACATTGCTGAAAAATGAAAATTACAAAACCCTCTGGGGCATGGAGGTACAAACAGATAAACTCATTCAAGCAAATAGACCAAATGTCATAATAGTTAATATAGAAGGAAAACAACTGCAAAATCGTAGATTATGCCGTCCCAACAAATCACAGGGTAAGAGTCAAAAAGGCAGAAAAAACAAAGGAAATACACAGAACTTGCCAGAGAACTAAAAGGGATATGGAACATGAAGAAAGTCAATACAATACCAATAATCGTAAGAACAGTCCCGCAAAACCTGGAAAAAAGAATCTTAGAAATTGGAATCAAAGGGAAGACGGAGACAAGACAATGGACAGCAATGATTAAAACAGCTGAAATCTTAAGTAAAATCTTTGAATGCGGAAACCAACCAACATAAACCATGAACACTAAGCAGTGACATGGAAAGTGCAATAGAAAATTTGAAAAAGAAAGAAGACCATGCAAATGTAAGAGAACTGAAACAGGAAAAAATCTCATAAACTACTCCCAAAACACCCACACTCACACCCACACCCACACCCACACCCACACCCACACTGTGATGGCACCAACTTCGGCTGATACCACACAAAATGGCTGTGAAGAGTAAAGGAGGATAGAAAGACTGGAAAGAGAGCACTAAGCAGACCTTCACTGGAAGAGTGCGGATAGTACTGGGACCTTGGGCAGGCTTATTGCCACACAAATCTTGGCCAATGGTTGTTGCACGCAAGAAATCAATGGTAAACTCCTGTTGCGATAACACAAAATCATTTGCAATCGTTATTGAAAGAGTGGGTGAGATCATAATAGAAATGATCTGTTTTCTTCATTCTTTATTGGTTTCGTTTGTCTGTTTTATATAAATCTTTTTGGATTATTTAATGCCAAATTAGAATACTCATTGTAAATGACTCATTTTATATAATTAGTTGAATACGAGTTGTCATTTTATCCATATTGTGGGTTTCCCTACAATATCATGCATAAATGTCCATAAAAGATCTGATCAAATTTAAACTCAGTATAGCCAATTTCATGGTCCATTACATTATGCAATCATGCACCCTCATTCTTTATCCATTGATCCCCCTGGTGCTACCAGATCAGGCTGTCTGACGATACTGGCTTCCTGACTTAAAATGCACCAAACATTGATTGATGTTAATGTTTTTTTCCTTTCCCTTTGCAAAACTCAATCATGTTTTGCAAAGCAAAAAACAAAAACCACATTTTTCTTCTACAAAACAATCAAACCAAACCAAACACCATGAATAAATATTTGGAGATATACAAAGCTTGAAACATAAAAACTTTTACCAAAATGACCTGATTCGGCATTAAATAACTGGAAAAAGGTTGATATGCCGTAAAATAAAACAACCAAACCAAACATCATGAATTAATATTTGAAGATATAAAGAACTTGAGGCATAAAAACTTTCACCAAAATGATCTGATTCGATATTAAATAACCCCAAATAGGGTTGATATGCCGTAAGACAAAACAACCAAACTAAACACCATGAATAAATATTTGAAGATTTAAAGAACTTGAAATGTAAAAAACTTTTACCAAAACGACCTGATTCGGTATTAAATAACCCGAAAAGGGTTGATATGCCGTCAAACAAAACAACTAAACTAAACAATCCATTGATCCCAAAGTTATTTGTGACTAAAATAACTCATCTGCCTTGTTTAGAACTTGAACTCGACTTGCTGAGCCCAAAGTCATAAATATTTTGTCACTTTATTCTTCTAATAAAATTAAGTCTTGACCAAATCTCCAAGAATACTGATTGGTGATGTCAGCAAATTCTTAAAAACGGAACTGCATACAAGGTTGTCACTATTATCATTCATTTCATTGGTGATGTCTGTAGTGCCACAAAGTTGCAGGTTAGCAAATCAACGACTTACTCTGATTATCTTCCCTGGATGAAGAGGTTCTATGTTTAAAGGATCTAAAACTTCTTACGATCCCAGAAAAACATTGTGGTAGATTAGTAAATAGATATGTGAGACAAGCGAACGTGAAAAAGATACTAGCTTGTCTAAGCTACTCTATTTCTTTCTCCAATAGTTCGGCTTACCCTTTTTCCTTCTTCTTTCCTTTTCACTTCTTTCTTTTATACTGGGTGGAATGGGATTCACTAAAATCAATTGCTTTCTCCAAGGTTCGCACAAAGGCAACGGGCGTCTTCGAAATAAAAAAAAACATTATTTCACATAAAAGTGCGAACTTAACATTTTCGACAAATAAAGGTGCTTGTTCAAAACGATACAGTTAGCAAGCCAGTGTTATATGCCAATTTCTAATAAAACAGCGAACTCAACAACTGAAATCAGAGTTTGTCTGGTCGACTATTTGAAGATGATGACAACAACCAGTGTCCAACAAAGGGTGGAAACGCACCCCAAGAAACATTACGTGTGCCAAGCTGAAAATCCCTTAAACACAACGGCTTTCTTTACAATTACAGCCTAACCAAAAAAAGGTAAACACACACCAACACACACAAAATTGAATTTTGAACTTTGAACTTTGAACAAACATGCATATTTCTAACGCTTGTGTCTTTTCCTCATTCTGCAAATGCAAGATCTTTCAACTTTTTTAACAAACAATTTACTCACTCAAAATATCTTTCACATTCGTATAAATCTGTATAGATATAAACATGTTTTGTTCGTTAATCTTGTTTTTCTCTCTTTCATTTACAACACCCTGTTTGTGAATTTAGCACTTGCTAAATGGTGACCCATTCTCAAGCATTCATAACATGCAGTTTTGCCCATTTTCTCAGTCGCCACTTTATAGCACTAAATTGTCACCGTGTGTCTTGGTATATTTCTAAAGGTGTGACAGTCTTCAATAGCTTATCCAAACCAGTAGCCACACTACAACATCATTGACGATACTTCTTGCTGCATTGTTTAAATGTATTTTGGTAAGTAGCTAAACTGGATTTATCTATAAAATAAATACTACATTTTAAAAATCATGTACGTTTTCGTAATACTCTAAATCAGGATTTCTCAACCTTTCCTACTTCAGGGCACACTTGCAAAGTAATTAAAACTATGGGATGCTCTTTAAATTGCATGAAGCTAAAACTAGTTTATACCTGCTACGTGAGCTGTGTTGGTACAGTACCCAGTTATGTCAATTTCCATCTTTACCTAGCTTCTACTGTTTTATAGCTAGTACGAAGAAAATAATTTGTGAAATTTTGTGGGAAAAAATAGACTAATTAGTATTTTGAGAGAGTAAGTAACTACGATGAATGTATTTATGTATTGTTTTATTTGGTTAAAAACATCATAAATTATGTTTTAAAACAAAAATAATTCGCTTTGATCTAATGTTGAATACCCTTTATGTCTATTTTTTGTGGATTATCAATAAAGAAATGTCACTTAGTTAAAAAAAAACATTTCTTCTTTTGCTTATGCGTTAATCTTAAACTACAGTGGGGTCTGCAATAATGGATTTTTGTCCTCACTATACAGGCTTGCTCCGGGTGAAAGCCAGTTTTACAGAGATTATTGTGCAGGGAGTCTAACCATCTCATCATCGGCTTTCCTCTTGGTTGCTTCTCGGCAACTTCTAATGTAAAAGCAAGTTTCACGACAATATCGTTTTTGCCCTCAGCACATGTTCAAAATTATGTTATGTTAATTTCTTTAAATTTCTAAAACATATTCAGTTAAAAAAAATTATTTTAGATTTACATGAGATTCGAACTCAGGTACTGACCTTGTAAAAACTACTGCCTTAGTAATGTGTACTCTGCCTATTCCTTTTTTGCAAACCAATCACATGTTTCTATTTGAGTATGAACAGACAAACTCCAAAAACATCAATTCTTTTTAATAGTATATAGATCAACCATAAAATTTCCAAATAGGAAAATAATAAAAAATGGGATGAGGCAATTTCAGATTTATATGGGACTAGTAGGGCTACTCGGCATTGCCTGGAACCACTAAAAACAAAATAGAAGAGGTTAAAAAGTATAACATATTTCTATTAAGCATTCTATATATCTACCTCTCTCTCTATCTGTCCTTCTGTCGTTCTCTCTTTCTCCCTCCCCCATTTTTTCTCTCCGTCTCTCCAACCTCTCTCTTTCTCCTTCACCTATATAGAGTGAGAAAAATGAAACTTAGGAGGTCTCTAGAGCACTATTAAAATCACCCATATAAAAGTAAGGAGGCCTCCAGAGCACTACTAAAACCACCCTTTCCTAGTTTCTTGCCACCCCCTCCTCCCTCTCTTTGAAGAGAAATGATGTTGTCATTTTCTGCAGTTTGTTTCTCAAGGAATGAGTTAGCATTTTCTTTTCAAATTAGTGCATAAAAAAGATTGAAAATGTCTGACCCCGCCCCCCCCCCCCCTGACGAAACCTGGCCCAGTTAATCCTCAAAGAATACATACTTTTTTTATAAATTTTACATATTATTAATTCCAGGCAACGCTGATCAAGAATATACCAACTTTGTGGGTGTTTGTTTTGTAGTATTTAACTTTTAGCTGGACACACACACAACTGCCTTTTATATAAAGATAAAAATATTCTTATTTCCTTATCAATGCTTAAATATTTTATCTATTCTTACATTTAATGTTGGATTTATTCAATAAAAGTTTTTGAATAATCTTTTGTTAAAAAAATCAGTTATATAAATTTCATAAATTAATCTTTCATTAAATTGTTGTCTGAATAACATTTTTAAATTGGAGTGCAGATGAAGCAAAAGTACGGAATAGTTAACACTTAAGAACTCGCAAACAAAAAAATACATATAAAACGCATTAGAATTAAATTTTCTATCGAACCCGGCCAGTCTTAATATGGAAACAAATTGTAATATTTTTTTAAACGGTAAAAAATCTTACAAATCATTTCCAAATTTTTTTATTGATCTATGAGTTTTCGAGTGTTAACTTTTATGTAATTTTAGCATTTAAAAAAATCTTTCCACACATTAAAATTAGCTCGGTTCGGTAGAGAATTTTATTCTAATGCGTTTTACATAAATTATGTGTTGTTTCCTTTGTTTGTTTGTTTTTTTATTTATGAGTTCTCGAGTGTAACTATTCTGGACTTTTACCCAGATGGGAACTTTTCATGCCAACCCAGTTGAAAAACTTAACTTTAAGTATTTGATTCAATCTTTTGCATGCAAAATGTAAGAGAAAACTTAAGACAGAAAAAAACCTTTGCATAAAAGGCAGCACAAGGTAACAGAAAAAAATGTAAACGAATGAAATTGCAGAACACATCTGAACAAAGATGTAAGAATAAATAAGTTTAATGATTGGATGAAGATTTGCAAATGGCCGCCAAAGAAGAGGCTATCGATTTTTTTCCCGAGATGAAATGTGTATGCGCCAGTAATTAAGGAGAATCAGAAAAACTTTTTTTCTCTAATATGGTATTAGCTTTAATTTTGCATACACTAACATATATGTACACATATATTTACTCAGAAATATAAATGAGCATATAGACACACAGATTATATAAAATGCCATTTTTTAAATGCACACATAAAATCATATTTACATATGAGAGTTTGAATTACCTACTAGACACAATCCTCGAGTGTCTTCGGTCTCTCTATAGAAGGGTTTGTCAGGGCTACCTGACATGAGGATACTTTACCCTACAAGTAAACCCTGAGCAAATATTCAAAATAACATAGTATTCGAAGCCCAAATACGATCCTCTCCACACGGCTATACACTGGCTCATACGAGGAATGGTGCACCAGCTAAATGTTGTTACTTGAGGTAACATCACTATGTTACCTCAAGTAACAACATTTAGCTGGAGACTCCACTAGACTAGATGAATTCTTGTCCTGAATCCGGTAAGACCAAGTCACCACAAGAAAGATATACCCAGGAAGGGGCCCCTTGATTTCTGGGAACTTCGGTTGAAGTAAAATGAAACATACTCATATATTAAATCATAAGAGTTTATATGAATGAACACACTTATATATGTACACACCAAAACAATAATTAAATACATATATGTATGCACAGTATTTGTATTCGATTATATTTATATATATATATATATATATATATATATATATATATATATATATGTGTATCGAGGCAGCATTTTTTTCTTTAAGACACGTATTATTAAAAATAACCAACAATTTTTGTCTGGTTATTTTAGTGTTGATCCCTTCAATTTTCCGGATTAAAATCTTAATCTCGGGTCAGAAAGTACTCTGGACCAACATGTACACTATGGCAGTTTCATCAGCCAATTTCCTTCCGAGATTAAGATTTGAATCCGGAAAATTGAAGGGATCAACACTAAAATAACCAGACAAAAATTGTCGGTTATTTTTAATAATATATATATATATATATATATATATATATTTGTGTTATAATGGAATAATTCCAGGAGGAAATCCGGGTATGAGAGCTCAATGTGTTAAACAGAGCAAGAATAACATAAAATATAATAACACGAAATTACATAATTATCGATGCAATAATTTATTTCAACCTTGTGGTTTTATCAAGCATCCAATCCAGATAATTACATTTTTGAGACTGAAAGAAAACAATTAAATTCAACCTCGACAATTCAAATACAATTAGAGAGAGAGGTAGTAACAACCCATCTGATACATCTTTTTAGAGAGGGGGAATTGACTATGGAACAAATTCAATGCAAATCAGCTATATTTGAATGTTAAAATGGGAGATTGTGTCCATATTCTGCCTCCTAAAATACCTTTAAAATACTCCAAAGAAACTAACATTTAGGGAATATTAATCAATTGATGTCTAATATCTATTGTTACAATTTCACAATGATCAGAGGTATCTGAATTTTAACGAAAGGCTTTCATCCTCTATTTGCCTCCTTTGTATAAAACAAACTTAAACTAAATATAGCTCAAATTTGAACCCCTTATGTCTAGCTGCTGTGTTCAAAAATTCATAGTATTCACTTAATTAGTTTAGGAGTGAATCCTTTATGTACAAATATATAAATATATCAACATACCTAACTTTATTTACCGACTTTTTTTAGCGATTGCTTCCATTCTACAAAATTAATATTTCATTCTGAATAGCCATTTCCTTTTGTTAAGTGTGACAATATTTTTTTCGGAACAATAGAATGTAATTCCTTTTAATTCCTTTCATAAAATATTCTGTTCCACTAGAGATACCATCCTTGTTATCAACAGCAAATTTTAATTAAATGAACGCCTTCGTAGTTCTCAAGAGAAAATGTAGCTACTAACAGTAAATACTAACAATAACATAAGTCTGTTGTGAGACTGCATAACTCCGCCTGACAATGTAAGGATCGGCCAGAGTCTTATCTAGGCCTTACTTCTCCATATTGTATGACGTATTCCCGAAGTTAAGACACAAAAACGTTGAAAACTCAAAAACTATTTATCTGATCAGGCTGAAATTTTGCATAGTGGTTATTGTTATCAAAGTGCATCAGATGAAGACATCAAATTTGTTAAAAAAAGCGGAAGTTAAAATTCGGTCAAAATTTCGACTTTTCACAATCAAGGTCAAAGGTCAACATTATATAAGATGTGTGACTTCATTGACTACAATATGGGTAAAATAGCGAGTCTCTACAATGAACAGAATCAAAGTTATCGCCAAAAGTATGGCGTTCATCTTTCCATGGTCTTCACCTTGATCTTTGATCTGGATATCCCCAAATTAAAGTTTTAAGTTAGACCCTAACAGATATTTTGATCACGTTTGGTGACGATTGGTCAAGCGATGTTGTTTTGTATTTTAGCTTGTGAACCCAAGTTGTTGATCATCTGTGGAATACAATCACTCGAACGCCGTTGTTTATATAAAAGGTTTATTAAAAAGGACAGTCACAGAAAAACATCAGAGAGACAACTTGCGTACACATGAGAGAGAGAGAGAGAGGGGGGGGGTGAAAGAGAGACAGAGAGAAAAAGACAGATAAATATATGGATGGATAGCAACACTGTGCGCACTGGCCTTCCTCCTTGAAATCTCGCCAGCTAGGAGTGAGAAATTTCCAGCTGGGAGGAACGTTGTTTTGTTTAATTCTTGCTCTGAGGAAGCTTGCCCTTTAGGAGTGTCATTCCAACTCTTTCATACGAATATTATATAACAGTGGACACTAGGCTGTGCACAAACAAACAAACACACTTGACCGAAAACATAACATCCTTTGCAAAGTTAATAGTAATACATTTTCTCGTTTATTATTAATCTATATAATAAAAATATATGTACGTGTGTCCGCCTCGTGTCAATAATCACATATGCAAATTTATTTTTATGAGCAAAGAAGAGGACGCTTAATCTTATTAACTGATAATAAAAATAAAGGAAAGAATTTATGTCATTTTTAATAGACACAAAAAATATTCCCTTGTTCTTAATATATCTGTGACTAAAATAGGAATTAATCTAGGGCCACACAGATGCACTATTTACAGATTCAGGAGAGAGAGATTAGTTTGGTTTATTTAAAAAATAGTACTCCTATAGAAAACGCACCGTGTTTCCGTGACTTTGTGTCGTCAACGTTCGGGCAGGTCTCGGAAGCGTCCAAGAGTTGACGAGGCGAAAACTGCCAAACGATAAATTGAAGACTGGCAGACAATAAATTTAGACGAAGTAAATCAAAGTAAAATACATATATAAAAATAAAGACCGAAACAAATCATAGCTGACCAACTGTTATTAATTAGATTAATACCCGTGTTAATCAAATGTTTTTAAATAAAATGTTGTATTTTGTGCACCAAAAAGTTTAAAAAGATTTTTTTTATATATAACAACAAAACCACTGTTTTTAACTAATTTCTTGTTTGTATTTTTCATTTTTTTTTAATGTTTTTTTCTTTTTAACATTTTCTGGGTTAGGGTTTAGGGTTAGCGTTTAGGGTTTAGGGTTAGTGTTAGGGTTTAGGGTTAGGTTAGGTTAGGTTAGGGGTTAGGGTTTAGGGTTTAGGGATAGGGTTAGCCTTTCGCTAAAAGTAACCGTTGCTGACAGAACTTAATAAGTCCTTCGGGAGATCCAACACGCTGACACAAATCGTACAAATTCATTTTTTTTTTAACATGCTGCAGATCGTAGAAATTAATTGCTTCATAAAGTTATCGTCTGCTTGCTTGCAACCTGATTGTCTAATGCCTGCTGCAACCTGATTGGTTAATAGTTTCGTCAACTCTCGGGCGCTTCCGCGACCTGCCCAAACGTTAACGACACAAAGTCACAGAAACATGGTGTGTTCTCTAAAAGAGTACTTAAAAAAAATTTACTTGCGTATTGTTTTTTTTTGTATTTTTCTTTTGGGGTAAGTTTTACCTCGATGAGCTGTTTCAGTTTTTACAATAAGATTTACCTCGATGAGCTGTTTCAGTTTTTACAATAAGATTTACCTCGATGAGCTGTTTCAGTTTTTACAATAAGATTTACCTCGATGAGCTGTTTCAGTTTTTACAATAAGATTTACCTCGATGAGCTGTTTCAGTTTTTACAATAAGATTTACCTCGCATTTGAAAATCAATTGTTATTGATAAAAATAAATTACTTATTACTCCACCGGACAACGCCGGTAGGCCTGCGAATAAATAATAATTAAGAAATATAATAGTATTATTTAATATGGAAACAAAGGTGTAACTAATTATAAACCGTTGATAAACCGTTGCAGAAGCATGGGTGTCTTAAATCGCAGGAAGCTTGACAGGCCAAGGAAAACTTGGAAGCAAGTGATTAGACAAGATCGCGCAGAGTGGAATATGGAGACTGCTGACCTGCTGAACTATGAGAACTGGAGAGTGAGCTGATATAATATCAGAAAATGTCTGACCCCAACCAGGAAAAGTGACTTTAAATGAATAGAAGAAGAAGAAGAAGAAGAAGAAGTAGAAAAAGTAGAAGAAGAAAAACAACAACAACAATGACAAGAATTTTTTAGATGATGATTAATAATTAATATTATTCAGATTATTCAGACTACTGTTCTCATCTTGGGTGTTCTCACAACGTTTCGACCAATGTAACTTTGATCTTCTTCAGATGCAGCTTGTCAAATTCGGTAATCTGTATGGAATTTCAAATGGCACCATTACTGCTCTCGTTCCGTCAGCCATGACCGGGTGGAAGTCTTAAGCAATTCTTAATTATATTCTTAGAATCGCCTATACTGAGGATTTAACCTTTATCTCTAGAAGACTATAACTTAAAACTGATTATAACTTAGCACTTTATCCGTTGCGCCATGGGTCCAAGTGAACTAGCTGAAGTTCCAGTTTATATAGGGTTTCTAAGATTCATTTTCATGGACCTAGAGAAGGTCGGAGGTTACATCGGCTGAAATATTGTGAGAATAATATCCAAGACGAGAATAGTAGTCGAAATAATTCAAATGATATATACTGTGTTTACAGTTTTAACAGCAAACGTTTATTTCCCCTATGCCTTTATAAATGATTTTTATGAAAAAGAAAAGAGAATAAACATCAATTTGACCTTAGGTTGCATTTTTTTTTTCAAGAATAATTGGAATATACTTATATATACTTATAGAGTAACAAATGACACCAAATAATCAGTGCGTGACTGAATCGGTAACATATCTTCTAGTTACATCTAAAAATATATAAAATACTTTTGAAATTAGGTAGACACAAACGTATACTCCCACACATATATCTATTTATATAAACTTAGGTATGTGTATATGTTTATATAAGTGTTGGGAAAATCAGAACTTTTAAGGGTATCGGATTCAGAAATAATTTAACCCTAATTTCCGATTCCCAAAAGTATTCTTTTATTTATTTATTTTATTTTATTAATTTTTTGTTTAACACAGGGGCCGGTAAGTAGTAATGCTTTAATCGGTGGCAGCCATTTATTAAACAATCTGGACAGTATAAGGAGATGTGTGCAGAAGAGTAGACTTCGATGATATGGCCACGTTGAAAGAATGGATGAGAGTTCTTCAGTTAGTAGATGTCGAACAGTTAAGGTAGCAGGTCCAGTTCACAGGGAGGAGACAAAGGAAAACATGGGAGGAAGTGATAAAAGTTGACCTGGCCAGAGATAGGCTACTTTGGAAGTTCAATTTCTTTAAGCCGTCCAACACATGCCAGCATATAAAACGGACGTTAAACCTAGAAGTTGCCATGTTAAAATTAATTGGTTTAAACTATAACTTCTTACCTTCAACATAATCGACACAGGAAATGTATGTTGCTTAGGTGAAGGATGGACGAATAAATGTGGCACCATGTTCTGACCAGTGTTCGATGATAATGCTGATGATAATGATGCTGCTAGTGATGATGATGATGATGATGATGATGATGATGATGATGATGATGATGATGATGATGATGATGATGATGATGATGATGATTAACGTTTTTATTTAAACAGTGAATTAACGATAAAAACACTTTCAAATTGAGTGAGCAAAAACAAAAAGACAAACAAATTTAAAAGAAAATATGCATAATGATGATAAATTGTCTATTATCTGTTGGAAATAGTAAATTCGTATCTATTATTTATCTGAGCTCGTGTTTATTATTTCTAGTAATCATCATCATCATCATCATCGTCATCGTCATCGTCATTAGTTTAACGCCCATTTTACATGCTGACATGTGTTGGCCGGCTTTTAGAAATTGACTTCCAAACTAGTCTATCTCTGGTCAGGTCTTTATTTAAATTACATAACCGGAAATGCAACAGATTTTCTTTCGTTGAGACAAGATTTTTATAGGCCGGATGTCGTTCCTGACGCCAACTTAGTGAGATAATAGGGGCCAGTGCTTTTATCGAGACGCTATCTCTAGGTGATTGCCTACCAAGGCGAAAGAGCGTCATCACCTTCCCAGGTAACAATTATAATTCAGTATTCAAGCGAAAGTCAAAATCAGCAGAGGTTGTCTGAAGTATTAGTATTGTTCGTAAATAGACTAAATTCTAGCAAAGAATATTAAGGAAATTACGAATGAGTAAGCTTATATATATAATAATTTGAATTTAATTCATAAAACGTAGTCGTAATGTAAAAAAATAATAGATATGAAGAAATACGTAACCAACGAATGTAGATGCAATTTTGAAGAATTACATTTGTAAAAAACACTGGGTTTCATTGGATAGTTATAACAGTTGATTATCCAATGAAAATAAACGGTCGGATATAATATGTAATCGATTAAAACGATTAAAATTTCTTTCTTTTTTATCTGAAGAACACGTACTGAAAATGTCTGTATTTTATTTGCTAAACAGAATTAAATATCGATTTAGCAGATACAATGTTATTCAAGCCTAACTTTGAAAATCCAACTAACTTAATGATATATATTAGCAGCAAAGAAGATATATATGTGTGTGTGTTTTACTTTATAACTGATAAAATATGTAAGTGAACAACGCTATACAATAATGAATGTATTTTTATTAGCATATGTACACAGCTTTTACATAAAATATCGATATAACGTAATTTAACAATAGACAAACACATATACATTGAGTATTCAGTACAAGCAAACACGAAAACGTATATAGATGTTTATTTACTCGCATGCAAATATCATAAAAGAAAAGAACGGAAAAGCGGAATTATGCAAAGAAAAAGAAAAGAAAAAATAATAGAAGACAGATACATAACTAATTAAATATTAGATTTTTAAATAGCGCAAATTCCAACCGCAAAAGGTTTGTCTTTTAATATAGAAATTTAAAAAAGCAGACAGGAATGGAAAAAAATCTAAAAATAATCAAACATAATTGTATCTCTGATTCAATACAAATAGTGCATAAGATTATATAACATTATATAACAGTATATAACATCAGTAGCAGCTGGTTGGAAGTATTATATAAAAAATGAGATGTAAAGTAGAATTGGGATGAGCTAATTTTCATGAGGATGATTTCATGCTTAAAGGGAAATACATGTTAACTCTATTTATGTAAAGTTAGGTATGTGTGTATCTTTATATATATTTGTATGTATAAGATCACTCCTAAATTAATTAATTGATCATTATGATTTTTTTAACACAGTTATTAGGCGTAAGGGTGGGTAATGTGGAATATATTTAATTTCATTTAGTTTGAGAAATCCTTCATGAAAATTCAGATACCTCCGATTTTTGTGAAATTTTAACAATAAAGGCATAATATGAGCACAGCCTCTCATTTGAAAATTCAAATATATCAGATTTGCATTGAATTTGATTTATAGTCATTTGAGACCAATCAAGCAAGATTCTCTGAATTTCAATTTCTTAAGATCCTTAAAAGTTTCTCAAATCAAAATAATGTAATGGATTTTGATCAAAATTTGAATGAGGATTCTACACATAAGGTTTAGTAAAATTATATCTTGATTTTAATCTTCATAAGGGGACATAAAAGTGGTGCAAAACTGTTCTGTTTGAGGAATAAATGTTACCTGTCCTGTCTTTTAGTTGTGAAAAAAAAAATGTCTGCACATTTTTTTTATGTTTGATTTATTTGTCCGAAAAACGTAACATTTGTCTCCATCATTTTGTATGGAATGGGTTCACAACAAGGCTAGGCCTTGGTTCTCTAGTATACATATCATTTAGTTATCATCAGCAGCAGCATCCATTTTATAATTGTATTTCTCTTGATCAAGAATTTAACCTTTCCTGGCACCCTGCAATCCCAGTCTCCAAACTTAGCTGTCTTGATGATTGATTCCGTTCAAATTCCATTGTCTAAGATCCTTGTTGATGGTTTGCATCAAAGTTTTCTTGGGTCATCCGATTTTCCTCGAGCCTTCCACCTCAAAGGCTCTGAATTTTCTCATCCAAAAAATCGCTCCTCTTAACCTGGCCAAACCAACGTAGCTGGCTGATCATCAGCTCATCAAACTTTGGTATATTCAGCCTCGTCAACAGGGTATAAAAGTTGATATGCCAGTTCTGGTCCAACCCTACATTGCATATCCATCTGATCATTGCTCTATCATTATGCTGAAGACGGGCAAGTGAAGATTGGGTGGGGGTGCAGCACTCACTTCCATACAGCATCATGCTCCTTTCACAGCTGCTATATATTCTCCCCTCTGGCAGTGACAGGAATAGCTTGCAATGTCATGACTGGCAATGGTTTGTAGACATTACCCTTGCTAATTTTTACCCTTAACTTGCAGCCACCTCCAGCACTGAACATATCCTCATGATAACAAAAGAAGTCCACCACTTCGAGAGTGTCATCGTCCAACTTCGTCTCAGTTGGCAAACAAGTAAGTGTTTCTAACTCTTCACACTTAAATTTGAGTCTGGTGCCAGCTTTTTTTTTATGGAAATCCGCTCAAGACAAGGCATGAAGCCACTTGATGTAAGAAGCTAAAACAGATACTACTTCAAGTTTAAAAACTAGCCAACGATAAGTGTTAGATGGATAGATTCCGACTCAGAAAACAGTAATTCTTCCCTCTTTGTCAGAAAAATCATTCATGGAATGTGAGGACTAAAGGTCAAAATAAAGGGAAGCAAGGGTTAAGAAGCTACCAAAAGTAAACCCGAAGTCCACTTTCTACTCTCCTTTCTACTTTCTACTCTCGCACAATCCGCTACATTTTTGTGAACCAATAATGCACATAAACTGTATTGTATGACATTGGATCCCACTCGTTTCCTGCACGCAGCACATGGATATTGACCGGAATTTTTCAGCTGTTGAAGTTCTGGGCCATCACTGACCATCACTTTTGTCTTTCACAAATTCACCCTTAGTCTTTTGGCTTCCACTTTTTAGTATATAAAAACATAAAATGAACTAAGAAGAAAGGAATAGGAAAGAAAATGAATTTTAAGTAAAAAAAAGAGAAAAGAGTAAGTAATAAAAGACGAAAGTTGAAAGAACATGAAAGAAAAAGAAGGAACATAAAAATGAATGAGAACGAAATGAAACTAAAAAATCTCTAATATAGAAAAAAAAGATAGAAGAATATATTTTGAAAGAAAAAAGAAGAAAGTAAAAAAATGAAAGAAAAAGAAAGTGAATCTAAAAAAAGGAAAGAAAATTATTTAAAATGTCTGTAATAAAATTAGAATGTTTGATGCTATTTTTTTGTGTTTAGCTGCACACGTGCAGAGAATATATAATCATTCTCTGTACACGTTGGCAACCATTATTTTTATACTATGCACGTATGTCTTCATTGGTTTAGCAACAAAATACGACAAGTCTGTTAGAAAGAAAAGAGAATAGATGACTAACAATAACATTTAGTTTATTAACAGTTTGTCAGAGATGAACTTAAAATATAGAAAGACATGTAATACACAAAGGGAATAAATAGTATCGTAAATGAGGCTTAAACAAGAATTATAATGATTCGATGATTATAGGAATATGTGTGTATTTTTGGAGAGGTAAAATTAAAGTGTGTGCAAATATACGAAATACATACATTTATTCATAGGAAATCTCAACACATCACTCTCAGAATAATATGCAATAATGTCGTCTACTTCTTTTACCATAGTCTGAGAATAGGGTTACGTTATCAGAAAAATAACCTAGGTGGCAAAACTGTTCTGGTTTAAAAAGCATACTAAATATCAGAGCAGGTTTGGACGACGTCTGACCAGTTTGAAGGTTGTGCAAAAATTAGATAGAGTTACGTTTTCGGATTTCCCACTTCGTGAGGAACAAAAGTACCTAATCTCACCAGAACGCCCTAGCATTAAATCCAATTATCTCCAAGTGAGATAACTCTGGCCCAACACTGTTATATTAAAAAAAAGATGAAAGAATTTGAAAGGAAAAAAAAAGAAATGCTTTTCATCTTATCATAAAAAAGGAAGAAAAACATAAAGAAATAGAAAAAATGAAAACCTCCTCACACAGACTGTCACACATATATGAGAACAAGAGTAACAAAAGAAAATGAAGAGGAAGTGATTATTTCTATATGAATAAAATTATTCGACCACTTTTCGTGTGTCTGTGTATGTGTGTGGGTTTTTCGCCTCTGTGTAACTTACATTTTGTTGTTTTATAGGAGCTAATCTATGAAAATTATTAACAGAGTCGTTTTCTATGTGCCTTGTGATTGTATGAAAAACAACCAATCACAGGCCACCTTTTAGAACCTCCACTGAACCCCACGTGAGCGTGTTTTTCAAAATGTTCTTACTCTTTTGCTATGAATCCCCGAGACATGAAGTTCAGTTGCTGACAACACAGCAAGACACGTACGGTTGTATTCATCTGCATTAGTAGCACAAAGCTTCCTTTTTCTACAACCCAGCGGAACAAACTCAAAGAACAAGAAACTAAAGACTATTATAAGGACGAATCTCCTGAGATAAGTTCCCACAAATACCAATTATTTGCAAGACACTTTCTTCTCTTTCTTTCCTCTATTTTCCTTCTTCGAAGTGCAAGCTTTTATCACACTTTCATCTGTGTTTGTGTTCCTTTCTTCTCACCGGCGTCACAATATATTTCATACCAGATACCTAATTTGGAAAATCCCAGTAAATCTTAACATAAACTCTAAGACTATTTCCTATAATAATCTGCAACAAAAGGATCGCCAAAAAAAGAAAAATAAGGCCATTCTATAAACAACAAACTATATATATATTTATTTATTTAAATAACCTACACCATTGGGTGTAGGTTTCCAGAATTTAAAACACTGAAGAAAGAAATCGTAATAATGAAGATCGGCTGCTGAAAGTATTTTACTTGGAGCAGTATATCTACAAGTGAAGTGTCTAGCTGACAGGGGCAGGGGAGAGGATCGACATCTTTCTTTATGGGTGCCCGGAAGTTCTCTGTCTACCCTGAAACTTCCTAAAGGACTCCAGATGAAGTGCCTAAATGGTTTGGTTAAAATTAATGCGCCCAGGACTCTGATTGGTCTTATGTGTGGAAAGGAAACGCTAAAAATGTTTGAACATTTGTTTCGAATGTTATTTTTACCTACTTGTAATATTGAATAATGGCTTTTATAAAAAGAAGGTTCAAGAACTTCTAACATCGATAAAGACATTGGATCGAATGTGCTGATTCTAAATCTGCAGTTAGTTTGACTCTTCGATCACCTGTTTAACTGTGATGCCGCGACACACATACATACATACATACATACATACAGACAACTGTTTTGTTAACCTTCAAAACAAAAACAAAAATACACACCATGTTTGCTGACAGGTGCTCTAGTTACAAATAAAGACTTAATCCTAATCCAATTAGTAGCCACCGTTACTAAGTTATACATACTAGTAATAATAGTAAAAGTACATCTACTTAATTTTATCTACACCCCCCCCCCCCCCCGCAACTATACTGTTAAGAACTGGTCATATGCCGAGCCGGTGTTACCTGCCTCCTAACCCCAACTTGCTGGACATCCTCAGAAAGGATGTTTTCACCAGTGATCGAGAGGCCTCTTTAATTTTTATTCTATTTTTTTTAATGTTCACTCTATACTGCTTTGACTATTATATGATAGATACGGTTCTGTTCTCTTCTGCTCTCCTCCCCCTCCAGTAAGATTAGAGTGGTAGTGGTGGTGGGGAGGGGAAATCTGGTCACGTGACTTACAAAGAAACCGGGGGGGGGGGGAAAGAGATCAGTTAAAAAATGTTGTTGTTATTTTTTCTTTTTCTTCTTCTTTTTTCTTTTCTTTTCTTTCACAGAACGCCTAGTCATTGTCTGCCTGACTGATTACCGGTCTGATGAAGTTCATATCACGATTTGAACATGTTGGCAACTTAAGCGCTTTACGATGAGTTGCATCGCAAGAATAAATGTTTTCCACTCCAATAAACTGCTGAAGAATGTGGAGATTTCCAGGGAATGAAAGAAAGTCGGGCAGGTTAAGGAAAGCAGTGGGAAAATCTGTTTCCATTAGCCGAATTAGATTTATATATATATATATATATATATATATATATATATATATATATATATATATATATATATATATATATAGGCAGCAAGTCGTTATGTATACAGGTCTGATTGAAGACTACAGAATTTTCGCGTTTCGTAATTTTTAAATTACTTTCTCGAGACGGTGAGCAAGTTTCCAAGTCTCCGGTGGTCATCGGTGTAGTATGGCTCCGGGAGTGCATTTATCGACCATCTCAAGCGCTTTCGATCCTCACGATTGTGGTCAAGAGTTGTTTGTTTTTCATGAGATTTTTGTTGTCGTTTTTTGTGAGTTTTTTAAAATTATTTTCTGGCAGGAGGAGAAGGAAAAAAATATATATATAAAGTTAGGTATGTGTATATGTTTATATATCTCTATGTATAGGATTCATTCAGGACGGGAAAAATTAATTCCCTGGAGAGAACAGTTCTGCATCACTTTTATGTCCCTTTACAAAGGTTCAAATCAAGATATAATGAGACTAAACCTTATGTCTAAAATCCCCATTCTAATTTTGATCAAAATCTATTACATGATTTGGTTCTAGAAAATGTCTGCAATTTAAGCAATTACAGGGTCTTAAGAAAAAATTGAAATTCATGAAATCTGACTTAATTGGTGTTTAATGACTATCGATAAAATTAAATGCAAATCTGATATATTTGAATTTTTTTTAAGTGCCTATATTATGCTCCCTAAGAAACCTTTAAAATACTCCAAAGAAACTGAAATTTATGGGATATTTATTATTTATGTCTAATACCTATTGTTAAAATTTCACAAAAGTTGGAGGTATCTGAATTTTCACAAAGGGCTTCAACCTCCATCTTTGCTCGTAGCATAAAACTAAATTAAATTTTATCTATAGTCATTAAACATCAATTAAGAAAGATTTCTTGAATTTCAATTTTTTCTTAAGACCCCTTAAGCTTAAGTTTTAAATTTTAGACTTTTTTTAGAATCAAAATCATGTAATGGATTTTGATTAAAATTGTAATAGGGATTCTATACATATGGTCTAGTAGTATTATATCGTGATTTTAATGTTCGTAAAGGGATATAAAAGTTGTGCAAAACTATTTTAATATTTCCCGTCCTGGGACAGGTATTCTTCTAGTAATTAGCCAAGTCTCCGATAGTATCGACAGAACTTTCTTCGAATCTGAGAATCTAAATTCATGTATTTAGGGACTTTAATGTCTACCTTAGCGATTGGCTTAGTTTCTCGAATTCCACAGACCCAGCTGGTAATAGCATGCATAGCTTCTCGATTGGCCATTCCCTCACACAAGGTTTCACCTTCTCGACCTAGCAAGCCTTATTTCTGGAGCTATTCATTACAACACTCCTCAAAACTTGTGCGACAGCTGCCAATAGCCCACTCGGGAATGCTGATCATCTAGTAATAATGGTTGATATCACCATGAACTCCTGACCTCAGACAAAAGCGCCGTTACATGAAACAACAAGATACTACCAATAGGCTGATTGGGAATCCCTCTGAAATATCAGGAGAGATGTACCTTGGAGTAAAACTTTTTATTTTCCTGTTGAACAGTGTGCAAATGAGATAACTGAATAGGTCAAAGCAGGCATAGAAGCATTTGTTCCCAAATTCTATAGTAAGCCTCATTCGACCTGTGCAGCTGCTATTGTGAATAGACAGCAAGCATTCTGCCGACTCAATCGCCATAAGTCAGCTACAAATAGCATCAAGAAACTGTTGTACGAGTATAATAGATGCAGCTAAGATTTGATATAGTAAGATGTTTAGAAATCACATCATGTCACAGAAATTAGGATCTCTATAATAGTGTAGTGAACAATAAGCAATAGACAATTCCCCCACTATTAAAAAAACATGTTGTCGGTTCCACAGCAACAGAAAAGGCTGGATAGTTTTCCCTAAACTCTACTTTGGACTCCACAAACCATTCCCTTCCTGTATTTCTATTACGAACACAAACCACACTAGATGATCTTATCATTAATATAAAAAATCTTGACACCTCCAAAGCATGTGGACCAGATCTTATACCTGTTACAATAATGAAGAAATTATCTGTTGAGCTGGCCCCTGTCCTCTGCAAACTCTATAACAAATTCCTTTCAGAATTTTGTATCCCTTATAGCTAGAAAATTGTCTTTGTGGTACCAATTTTCAAGAACTCTGGCGAAAGACCTAACCAAAAAATTATTTCTCCATAAGTCTCCTCCCACTCTTCGTTAAAATCTTTGAATCATTATTCTAAGGGTATGAATTGTTTTGTTTTTAGGGGAGGGGGGTTAAATATAAAAAAAAGAATTCCTTGAAAGAAATCAAACCCTTATGTTTTGGGGCAGCTTGAATATTTAAAAAAACTGCTAAAAGATCTCTGTCGGCCATAATCACTTCTCTCTCTCATTATATATATAAATATATATATATATATATATATATATATATATATATATATATATATATATATATATATGCAAACATTGTTAAAAATAACAGAATTCGTCTATTTAATTATACCTTTTTTATCTTTTCAATTTTTCTAATGGTCTTTATTGTATTAAAATCAAAAAGATTAATCAATGTTCTATAGGTATTAAGAACGTTTTCGATTCTCCGTCGAATCATCTCAAAAGCAAATAAACAAAAAAGCTGGAGAAAATAGAGAATTTTAAAAAAAATTATTTAAGAAAGATTAGAAGAAAAGACCATGAAAAATATTGTACACAGATATGTATCCCCAATTGACAATAATAATAAAATTAGACATATTATTTACTATAAGAAATTTAAAACTCAAAATCTTGTAGCAAAAAACAACTCCTCCCAATTCAAAAACCACTAGAAAAAAACAATGTTATTTATAAGTCTAAATGCCCTTTGGAAGAATGTAACTCCCATAATAATAATAAAGCTCATAGCTACATTGGTTTTACAACTACTACTTTATCCCACCGCCTCACTATGCATCTTGTAAACTCTAGCTCAATTTACCAACATCTACAAAAACATAACTGCCCTTCCTTTGATTTAAGACAATTCTAGTTAATAACACTAAAAAAATACATTCCGACACCAATTTAAAAAAATTAAACATTTTCAGTTTCTCCTATCAAGGCTTTTTGCTCTCCACTAGACTGGGGAATGGTTCAGTCGAGTTTCGACTGTAGATGAGAGCTTAACGTATCGTGTCAAAGTTTCGGAATTAGGTTTTCCTTTTTTTGTAGGGGCGCTGGACTTTGTCATAACTTCCCATGTGAGTTCTTTTCATGCATGTGTTTTGACTTGCCGTAACTTTTGTCGGGAGCCCATTTTTAAAACTTTTTCTACCCCTTTTTTCCTGTTGATAATAAATTAATGATTCCTTAGTGAGCAACAGGGCGTGGAAAAAAACTACATATTCCCCTTAAATTCCATGGCGAAACACGTGTAGGAAATGATAATAGCATTAGATATATAAAAAATAAACATAAAAAATTTAAAAATGGCAGTTTTAAACATATTTAAAAAAATCTTTTTCTTTTTACAGGTATTCCCAGATATTGAAAGTACAGAGGTAAATTTTGGTTGTGGTGTTGACGACAGATGAAGAAATTGTAAGATCAAATGAAAGGTATGGCTATGGCTTGGTTTTTCCTTTGATATATATATATATATATATATATATATATATATTATACGTACATAAAAGTAATCCATGGATACGTGTTTCTGGCTCACAGACGTCATCAGCATGGCTAACTTACACAGAGATCGAACCCTCGATGTTGATGTCTATAGTCCAGCGTTCTACCACTGGGCCAATATTGAGCACTCTTTATAAGCCCTGTTGAAATTCTTTGGATTTTTATCCTGTGGATGTTTACTTTACATCGATTACTATATATATATATATATATATATATATATATATATATATATATATATATATATATATATATATATATATATATATATATATATATATGAGAGAGAGACATTCGGAAGTGTTAGTTACGAAAAATTAATAGAATTCGTTCATTTGTTTGTGTGTTGGTATGGAAGACAGAAAATGCAACGAAATACGTCTGTAAAACTAGTCTGTTACATTACAGAGCGAATCAGCTATAATTAATGTAATGACGATAATTCTAGAAAAATGTAGCATGACAGACCGATTAAACATTCAAATTCATAATTAGTGTATTCGTATATTATTGGTATCGACTATAATTCATATAATCTTAGTGTGCTTTTAGCACGAGCTAAATTATTGTTTGACGTTCCGTAAGTATCAGAAAACTAATAGAGAAATAAAGACGAACCGGTGCATAACAAAGTATGTATCTTATGAATAATGAGTTAAGTGGGAGAACCTAAGAAATAGTAAGTTCTCCTCCAACTTCCTCTGAATCTTACAAAAAAAGGCAAAAAGCAAAAATTCATTAGGATTAAATATTAACATTGAAAAATCGATTGAAAGTAAAATGTTTGTTTCTAGCGATACGGGTCAATATGTGCCCTATCGAACTGAGTCGTTACTAAAGTTATATAGATTGGAAAAACTAACTTTATTTTATACATAACATATATGCATATACATATATTTATTCATATGCATGTATATATATACATATGCATATATATGTAAATACATATACGCTATATATACAGAGGTTGAACAAAATGATGGAAACACCTTGAAACCCTTTCATGAAATCCAGTCTTGTGACGCTCTCGGTCTAACAGTTTTTGTTGAAACAAGATCATCCAGATGATTGTTAAGCTCTGCTGTAATTTTGGGTGCCGTGGTTTTGTGCTCTTTCTTCACGATCGTTACAAGGGCTTTACAATCTCTTTCAGACAGCTTCGGCTTTCTTCAAGAATTTTGTTTAGAGAAGGCTGTTTTCCCTTCTTTTTTCATAGGCTGTCATTACCTTCGAAACACTTCCTCTCGATATGGCCACCATCTCAGCCACTTCCGTTACAGTAGCACCTGCCATACGGGCACCAACAATCTGCCCTCTTTTGAAATCTGATAGATCTGTCGTTTAAATTTTATTTATTAATATGCACTATCTGAAATAAAAAATAAATTTAACCAATTAATTCAGGACAACAATCACCATAAAAAATGAAACCAACAATTTGCTAGTTTCATTATTGCAATTTTTTTTAGGTGTTTTAAAATTGATGCAAAATTCACATGGTGTTTCCATTATTTTGTCCAATCCCTGTATATATGTATGTGTATATGTATGTGTATATATATATATACATAAAAATCTGTGTGCATAATTGTTGATACTGTATGTTCAATACCAGTGAAAAGACAGGAAAAAAAGTTTATGTTGTATTATATAGAGTGAATGTCTTATTGTTTTTATACAATAACAACGGATTTCGGCCAATGGAATCGACTAGCACGTCCTGACAACCGACTGAATAGTTTCCATTGAAGCCAATTTTGAAAAGACGTTCTTAAGATTCTCAGATCTTCTATTGACAGCTAATTTACTCAAGCAATGCGGTGACCATTACTCAAAGAGAAGAAGAAAAATACAAAAGAAAATACAACTCTTCCTAACAGAAACTGATTAAATCTACCTCAACCTACACATGATTGATATCACACACACACACACACACACACACACATATATATATATATATAGTCTAAAGAAGCTCTGAGTCATTAAAAAAATGTAAAATGCAGTTTAAATCCCCAGACAAACTAACTAAATCCAAGATATTGCAGACTTAACATTCGTTGGAAAATTAATAAATGAAAAAAAATAAGTAAAAAAAAAAAAAAAGGGGGGGGGGGTAATTATCTAAGAGTGAAACAAAAACAGGAGACCTTAAGCGTCTAATATTAACACGGGGATCATCAGCTGTTTACCATGTAACTGTTTCGGAGATTTAAAAACAGGACAGTTATAATATTCATGGCTCTCCAATGGTACTGATTATACGACCATTTCCCCAATAATCAAGTGTCGAAATAATTCAGCTTAAAATATCACTAATATATACATAAATAAATAATAATAATAATGATAAAATAATAATACTAATATATTACCCTTAAGACTACCGTATGATATATACATATATTGCAAATATACCCGGTGGACCAAGTGCAAGAGAGAACTAAACAATTGCACTTAAAGGGGTGGTTAGAATCCTAAAAAGATCTCTCGGTTAGAGTATCTGAAACATGATTGATATAACACACAGACACACACTGGAAAGTTTGAATTACCTACTAGGAAAGCTTGAATTACCTACTTGACACAATCCTCAAGTGTCTTTGGTCTCTCTGCATAAAGGTTTATCAGGACAACCCGACATGAGGATACTTCAGACTACAAGTAAAACCTGACCAAATATTCAAACTAACATAGTATTCTAAGCCCAAATACCTGGGCACTGCTATACACTGGCTCATATGAGGAATGGTGCATCTTCTCCTAGTAATGTTACCTCAAGTAGCAGCACTGAGCTGGATACTCCACCAGACTAGATGAATTTTTGTCCTGGAATCCGGTAAGACCAAAAGACCACAAGAAAGATATACTATAGCATAATTAACTGGTCAATTAAGAAGAAGAAAATTAATGTTCTTAACTTCTTTACTAACTCAAAGTTTGAGAGGTAAAGAAGAACTTGAATGGAATATCCAAATATCTATGCATCTCATATAGAGATCAAGTGTTAGCCCCAGGAAGGGGGACCTTGATTTCAGAGAACATCGACTCAAGTAAAATGAAAAAAAAGTGATATATATATGTGGCAAATATACCTGGTGATCCAAGCGCAAGAGAGAACCAAATATTTGCACTTAAAGGAGCTGTTAGAATCCTAAAAAGATCAATCGGTTAGAATCTCTGAAATAGCAGGTGAATTTCTGGCATCTGATAGAATTCCCCATCTCCAGCAAAAATAAATAGAAAATAAAATAGAAAAGAAAAAAATGTATGAATGGTTTCAGTAACGACAAGTGTAGGTTCTGCTTCTCAGAAGTAGAGGGTATCAGCCACCTGACATTCAGTTGTAAGATTCTGCTGAGGGACAGCTACTATACAATGCAACACAATGGAATGTGTAAATATTTCCACTGGAACATCTGTAAAAAAAATTGAATATCCAGCAAGTTCTTGGAACATATACCAGAAAGAACTGTTGGAAATAACTCATACACCATCCCCTATGACTATCTAATCCCTACTGCTATATACTTAGAAAACGCTGTTAAACCTGACATCGTGATATGGAACAAGAAGAAGGAAGTAGCAACCCTCATTGAAGACAGTGTCCCTAATGATGCTGAGAGGGAGAAAATAACTAAATACTGAGTACAACATGAAAAGAAACTGGAATATTAGGAAGATCTCCATAATTCCAATAATCAAAGAATCAATCGGACTCATTAAAAAGAATTTCAAAAACTACCTGGCAAATATACACGATGAACCAAGTTCAAAAGAGATACAAACAATTGCGCTTAAAGAATCGATTAGAATCCTAAAAAGATCTCTCAGTTGGAGTGTCTGAAATAACGAGTGGATGCTCTATCCCTAGCAAAAAACAAAAAGATAAGAAAATTGGAAAAAAAAAGAAGGGAGTTTGAATGCCTACTAGACATTTTCTTCCAGTTTCTTCAGTCTCTCTGTACAGGGGTTTGTCAGGAAAACCTGACATGAGGATACTCCACCGCCCAATTAAACCCTGACCAAATATTAAAAATAACATAGTATTTAAGGCCCAAATAAGACCCCCTCAGAATGACCAAGGAATGGTGAACCTTCTCTTAGTGATGTTACCTCTAGTAACAGCACTTAGCTGGATACTCCACCAGACCAGATGAATTCTGGTTTTGGAATCAGGTAAGACCAAAAAAAGATCACATTAAACATAAACTATAACATAGTTAAGTGGTCACTTGAGGAGATGAAAATTAATGATCTTCACTGCTTTATTAACTCAACGTTTGAGAGATAAAGGAGAACTTGAATTGAACCCTCGGATATCTATGTATCTCATATCGAAATAAAGTGGAAGTGGCCCCTTGATTTCTGAAATGTAACTCAAGTAAAATCTAACTCAAGTGATACACACACATGGTGGAGGAAATTTTTATCTCTATTCAGCGTCAAACGTATTGATTACTTTCGGTTATCAGTATCGTAAAAAAGTATAAATAAATTAATAGCTTGATTTATATACGATACAATTTCTCTCACTGCCACTAGCAGTTTCGTTTAACTCAATTGGTAAAGCACTGGACGCCAACCACTGTTTTAAATCTTGCTAAATCTAGCCACACTGATGAGTCATAGAGACGACGAAACACGTGTATGTGGATATATATATATATATATATATATATATATATATATATATATATATGAATATAAATGATAATTTATTTCATTTTGACTACAAAATTGATTTTGTTTCACGAGAGCGATTTGAGGCACTCACGATCGTCAGGTCTTGAAATAATGTTATTTCAAGACCTGACGATCGTGAGCGCCTCAAATCGCTCTCGTGAAACAAAATCAATTTTGTAGTCAAAATGAAATAAATTACCATTTATATTCATATTTCTGCTCTATATTTTTATTGAGCACTCTCATAAACCCGGTTCTACTCCCCTGGATTTATACCCTGTGGATCTATACCATACCCGGATTATATATATATATATATATATATATATATATATATATATATATATATATATATATATATATATATATATATATACGCTAGTGGAGGAAATAATAATTTCTACTTAGCCATAAGGCAATACTCTTTCACAAACAATTTATTATTATTATTATTATTATTATTATTATTATTATTATTATTATTATTATTTGTTTGTTATGCTTCCTTGGGCATCTCCCCTTTAACTATCTTCTTAATTCAATTGTTAAAACAAAAAAAAATTAAAAAACTCTTTAAACTCTTAGTACAGTATCGTTCATTTCAGGCAGTGGATTAAGTCGTCTCAGGTGGTTGTGTTAGTTTCTATTTGCTTTTTCGCTTCCTCTCACCACTTTAAATGGCTTTGTCCAGGGGCTAGAAAACATGTGTTTTACTCGCTAACATTTGCGTGATGTGATGGAAGTATATGCAATTATATACAAATAAATACATATTGGTCTTTATTATATAGTGGAGGATATATATATATATATATATATATATATATATATATATATATATATATATATATATATATATATATATTAATTTTAAGTAAACAATATCAAATTATGTTTACCTACATACACTAGCGTTTCAAGCTTTCGCTCTCATCAGTGTAGTGAATGATAATCTCAGACGGTTGTAAGGTTCGAGCCCGGTTACAGAATCTCCCTAGACTCTGCAAGCAAGCAATATTATATTTTAATAAAGATGCACCGCCTTATAATATTATTTATAAAATTCCCCCTTTATAATATTTGCCATAATATTTTAATAAAATTTGAATAAAATTACACCTCTTTATAATAATTTAAAAATATTACACCTCCCTATAATTTTTTAATAAAATTACATCCACTTAAAATGTTTTAATAAAATAACACTTTTTCATAAGATTTTAATTAAATTACGCTTCTATTTAATATTCATAACATTTTAATTATAATTTTAATAAAATTTCGAACAAAAATTGAATTTAGATCCAGGCTAGCTACCTTTATACCACACTCTCAACATACTTCACACATAATATATACAAATAAATTGAATGAATACAAAAAAAATATATATGCATGTACCTATATATATATATATATATATATATATATATATATATATATATTTATGTTCATACACATATATAAATAAATAAATGAATAAATAAATATATAAACACAGAAATAAATTAATAAATGAATAAAAACATCCGTTTCTTTTCTTAACATTTTATGCATTTCATTCTCCAACAGTTTTATGAATAAATTATAATATATATGTGTGTGTTTATATATATATATATATATATATATATATATATATATATATATATATTATATACTTATAAATAATCAAATAAATAAATAAATACATCAAAACATAAATAAATAAATGAATAAATAAATATATATGTTTTTTTTCTTAAACATTTTACTCACCTCATCAACCAACAGCTATTATTTATTTTAAAGTAATGGACAAAACCACACTTTTTAATATTCTTACCACTATTTGCTTCAAGTCAATCATCCAAGCACATCCTGACCTAAATAATATTATTTCCCCTTTTTATTTTTAGTTTCCATACATAGGGTGTGATTTTATGTACGTGTTCTGTATGTATGTATGCATATATATGTATATGTTAAATTGTGTATATATATGTGTGCTTATATATATATATATGTAGGTATCAAATGTTGGACACATCACCTTCCCCACGCTACATCTTGTTCTCGCTCTCTTCCCCTCCCTCACTCTCTTCCTCGCTCCCTACCCCCCTTCTACACCGTCCTATTTCATTTGATTTTTAACCCTTTCCGCTCTCTGGCCTCAAGGTTAAATTTAAAAAGGTTCAATAAACATGTCTCATGTCCCCTCCTCTTTCTTCGTGGTTTAAATTAACTGTGACCACCATCAATATTTGCCTCCACACCTTCCGCAGTTATTTTAATGTCTCTCACCATCTCGATAAGCCCATAACTGATCTTATCATAAGCGACCTCTATTGGCTTACATAACACTAGCGGGAGAGAGAGTGGGAGAGAGACAGACAGACAGACAGACAGACAGACAGACAGACAGACAGACAGACAGACTTACAGGAATAGATGTCGCAGGTGTCTGTTTGTCGAGAAGAAGGTCAAAGATTATAATGCTTTTTTGCGGAGTGATAGTCAGCTTTTTCTCTACACTTCCCTTTGAAATCGTATTTATTACCAAATACATGGACATTTTTCCTTATCTGTTCTCTTGGTGTAAATATAACATTCTAAATAGAAGCGTCATCGAAGGCAATCACAATGCAAGAAATGGAAATATGCAGGTGTTGAGAAGGACGAAAGCTAAGTCATTTTTTTTAATACATAATCTTACTTGATTTCGTAACAACTTCTACACAGTGATCTAATGTGTGTAACCGTATTCCATAATATATTTCGTGGTACGACCTCTTTATCAAATGGTGGGTGTTTCAAATCTGAAACTCGTGATTAGATCATTAGATAACTGTGTAGCAGTGGTGACTAAAAAAGTAAGATTTTCTATTTAAAAAAAATGAAAAATTTAATTTTCTTTTTAAATCACTTTTTTTGTTCTCCTTCTCAACACCGTCGTAATTTCATTGTGATAGCCTTCTATGAATCCTCTATATGCATATTACACACAATGCTTCAAGCAAACTACATCACCTTATTATAGCATTCTAAGTTTAAGGAAATAGAAAATCATATAAAACTCCAATTAGTCTATATTATTATTACTAGCAAATATATTCTCTCTCTGGTCGCATATTTTTGCTAGTTGTTTTATTTAATTGCTCAGTAAAATGTGTTTTTTTTTTACAAAAAAAAAGAGAAAATCACCCCATCATTTATTTTAATAAATAAAACACGGAATAATAAAAACATAGTTTTTAAACAAAATTTACCCTTTATGGCGTAAAATGTAAAGCAAAAAATCCTAAAATCACTTAAGGTCGTAAAAAGATAATAATACTTGAAATTTTTCAAATCGAAAAACAAAGGTGTACCTAAAATTAAATCAACAATTAAAAAATAAAATAAAGTCAACACGATTCTAAATTCAGTTATTTAATTGCTCAGTAAAATGTGGGTTTTTTGTTTACAAAAAAAAAAAATTATTTTTTAAATTAAACAATTTGATTCAATAAATTTGTGCTTTAAAACATAATTTCTAATAAGATTTAAACAAAAACAAACCCAAAACGTTTTAATAAAAAAAAAACAAAGTAAATATATAATTTTTGGGCGACTCGTACGATAAATCTCAGAGAAGATGTTTTTTATATGCTATTAATCAAATAACGCGCCCTTGTTTTGTGCCCATCTCTCTCTCTCTCTTCTCTCTCTTTCTCCCTCTCTCTCTTTCTCTCTCTCTCTCTCTCTCTCTTTCTTGAAATAGAACTTTCTGTGCGTTCGAAATAGAATGTTATACTAAATAATCAGAGGGTGAGTAACCAAGTGTTGGAGTGGATGCCAGCTGTTCCATCATATTCCATTACAATCTAATTAAATTACATAACTCAATTATATAGATTTAAAAAAATAATGTCTTTAATTAATTCCATTTATTATTTATTTATAGTTTAACGTCATTTACAAAATATTGGAAAGGTGAACAATTTTTCATGAATAAATGAATGTTTCTGAAATCGGCCATTGTTTTGGCAACGACCTAATAAGAATAGCAGAACCTGTGGAAAGTCCACATTTGTATCTTTTATCTGTTGTAAAAAAAATATATTTCCATTCTATGGACGTCCAGCACAAACGCAGACCATACGATATTATTGTACCACCTTTGTTCAAACTGAAACATACTTATCTACGTACTCTGGTTAATGGAGTTTCAGAATATATCTGGTTATGGTTATCCTTGTAGGAGTTTGTGACATATTTCCGATCCTATGGACGTCTGGCGCGAACGCAGACTCCACAATATTATTGTACTGTCTTTGGACAAAACATAGGCTGCTCTTTTATCCAAGTCTTAAGGCCAAAAAAGAGTATTTTAGTTTGAGTTTCACGTTCGACACAGAAGTGTCATCAGATGAAATGTCTTTTAATTACTTTTTTTGCATTGCATCTTCTGCAATCGGGCGATTCCATCTTTTAAAAAGATATGGAGGCTGATAACGCACGCACGAACATGAAATTGTCTTAGCATATTATTATATAGGTATATAGGTATATTATTATTATTATTATTATTATTATTATTATTATTATTATTATTATTATTATTATTTAGTTTACTTTCATATAAAGACTATATGAAATTTTAATTTCTCCTAGCAGATACTGACATTATTTGACTAATAATTTTATTAAAATTGACGGAATTAAAAATCAGAAACATGTGTAACTTTTTTCTCACCTGAAACAACCCTAATATAAAGAAACAACCATAGTATAAAGTAATATATCACAACATCATAATAATAATATCTTCAACAGACAATTACATACAACATCCCCATTTACAAAAGCATGGAATGTGCTCGACTGAGCTCCAATCCTTGCTTCCTCTTTGTAAGCAATTCATGACAAGAACTAAAAAAGATTTTCCATTCTTTCTCCATGTGTCTAGCATCAGGCGCAACTTCCATGAACATAGCTCCTTTGCAAGGGCTTCCCTCCTGTTGAACAATTCATCGCAGGATTGCTTCCCTGTTGATTACAACTTCAAATCCAATGTCAACAAATTCTTGTCATGGATCGCCCCATAAGCAATCAAACGCAGTTTATACCATTGATCAATGTTAGTACTCACATAGTGTTCCTCATCTTTCGGCTAGCAATCATTTACGTCTCATTATCATTATCTAATACATGATATCCAGCATCTGAAGAGAGTTCAAAGACTGGCTACTTGAATGGTGTAAGGTCTATGGGATCTACGCTATGAAAGCCAACTAAAGAAGCTTAACCTTTTCTCGCTTGAGTGCCAACGATTACACAAAGATCTTATTTTGGCCTACAATTTCCTCGATGGTCATTACAATACACCTCAGAACCTATTATTCACTTCTGCACCAAATAGAGGTCTACACAGACACCACAAGAAACTATTTCACCGCTAATTTCGATTGAACCGAAGGAGGGACGCCTTCTCAATCAGGATCCCTAGATCTTGGAATAGACTCCCAAAAGAAGTAATAAATGCACCAACAACACATCAATTCAAGGTGAATTTGGACAGGTGCTGTGCTACTGTATCCTCTTCTGTGTAAATTTTTACCACCCTTTCCCTACATGACAACTGAAGCATGCTGGTTTTATTTTTTGCCAAATTAATTGAATTGAATTAACCCTTATCGTCGAATGGCTCTTGACCTTGATAAGTGGTGACCCAATAATAATTTTTTTAAATGAAGTATCCAATAACAATCAGACAAAACCAAACAGTTCACATAGACATCGTTTTTAAGCAGACATTTTGTAAATAAAATATACAAATAGAAAAAATAAAAATAAAACTACTCTAAAATGGAATAACAAATTCAGATCTAAAAAAATGAGAAGACAATAAATGAACATGAATGAATTCCTCTGACTTGCATATGCGAAAACTTGCCAATCATATCTGTGCTCAAATAGCTACAGAATCCTAATTTTGAAAATTAAATAAAGCAACTAATGGAAAAAGGAAAAAAACATTTATTTTTTTTTTTTTTTTTGTTCTTATTTTGCTAAGAAACAAAATATTGTAAGCTAAAAGATCATTTGGATCATTTGGATTATTCGAACTACAGTTCTCATCTTGGATCTTATTTACACAATGTTTCAGCCGATGTAATCTCCAACCTTCTTCCAGTGCATCTTGTCGAACTTGGGAATCTTTATGTCGAACTTGGGAACTTGTACGGAATTTTAACGAAACCTTTTATTTACTACGCGGGAGTAAATTGTTCTCATTGCGTCAGCATTAAAGTCATAGGTAATTCGTAATTGTATTCTTAGTATCACCCATACTAAGGATTGGACCTTCAACCTCTGCAAGGACCTGTGATACAAAGGATATCAGTGCTAAGTAACAATCAGTTCTAAGTGACAGTCCCCCCCCCTTGCCTGATTGCAACCCTATGGACTATTATGTGTGGGGCACAGTTGAAAAAGACACCAACCGTACCGCTGGCAACAGCAAGAATGAGCTGATTACCCGGATCAAACATCGTGTGGGAGGCTCAGAGCGATGTCTTTGATTGAGTTTGATTCAGCAAAAGCTTTTTTAAGAAATGCACTTTGAATTTTGAGAATACATCAATTATTGGCCAAGATATGACGTTTTTTTCTTTTGAAAAAGTATCAAATTTATCCCAATTATCCTGTACGTATATGAATAAATCTGAATATCTGAGCATATTACTACATGAATGCTGATTGTTTACTTGCTCTACAACTACAGCAGGATGTCGCACACGGCCGGAAGGTGGAAAAAAAGCCAGCTCCCCCAAGAGGACATTCTGGCTGGGTACAAAAATAGCCATGAACGTACCTGCCGGCATTCTCTGTAAGGAGTACCTCATACGATCAGTAACACCCATCCTTCAAAAAAAGAGGATGTAATTCTGGAAGGGTGCACCTCCTATTACTGAAGTGAACCATACCTCATCCCAACAAAGAAGGGTCTGGTGTTTCCTAACGTGTCGGATTGATTACCAAGGTGAACCTCAGCTGGTATGAAATACAACCACGGAGCAGCCGGTATGTAGCATCAAATCGAATTATGCTAAATGGTTAACATGTTGGAATGTATGCAATAGTCTATTTATCTCCCCATGAGAGCAAAGTTAGACACATGGTCGGTTTTTAATGTGGGGAAAATCTAGTTCCCAAAAAAGGGTCACTCTAGATTTGGACAAAAATAAAAGTTGCCTCAGTCTCCTCCACTAACCGAGGACAGAAAAGATGAAGTGCAGCATCAGAACAGATACTACACTTTAAAATGATTTTTGTAGTATATATAAAACTTTACATTCCATGTAAATTAGGCACAAGGCCATCAAAAGTGTGGGGAAATGGGTGTCGTTGGTCATCCTGTGTCTAACATGAAAAAATTGTCTATCCTACTCTTAACTAGAATCATCTCAGTCACCACAATACCACATTTACTCTAGGGGGCCGTCCTACTTAAGATATCCTCAATTGGTTTGAAATTTTTTATTTTTCAAAAATAAACACTTTGATCCAAGCCGAAAATATAAAAATTATAAATATAATTTGCATAAAAAGTTGTTTTAAAAACTGTTTTAGACAATAATTTTCCAGTGTTATTCATCTTTAATTTTATGGAATCATTTTGCTCTGTATAAGCAATAGTGTTATGTATATTAGAAATATAACTGAAATAAATGGTAAATACCTAAATATTTTAAACATTTTTCTGTTCCATTTAGAGTTCATTTTCAAGGGAAGTAATTCAAATGACAAGTTGACTTGCAAACACACGAATGAGAAAACCGACTACGACATAAGTTTATTTTATTTCCTTAATTAAAAAATAATTGTACAAATCCGTATTTATCCAAAGCAAATTTATTTTATGAAAACCAAAGTTTAAACAAAATTATAAGAATTCATTTGAATACTTGTGTGTACTTTTGTATTGATACTAGCATCATTTTAAATCCTCAGGCTTTGGGCTAGGATGAAAATGTAAAGTTTGTTCGGTGCTTGTTGCTTAAAAGTCCGAAAAAAAGATTTCTTTGTCTTTTACTGTTTAAGAGGTAAATAAGGGGCAGTAACTCTTATCAACTGTTGTTATTACATGTAACGTAATTTACAGAAAATTAATTAGTAATAAATGAACAACAAAGTATACAGCAATGGAAAATTTAAGAATTTATTGTGTTTATACTTGGGTTTTATACTGAATAAAATTCAGCAATTTGTTTGCAAATTTGGGCAAAAGCATTTACAGGTTTGAATTTCTGCCGCCACATGAATTCTGCGAGATAGGAATCCACCATTTGCGTGTGGGTGCCACATTCAATTTTATTTCTTTTTTTTTTTGCTTCACACCACATACGTTCAACGTGGTTGGTGGTGGCCCCGGTTTGTGGATCAACAAAATTGTACTTGTGATTCACAGGCAAATGATGGAATCCTTCGGCACCAAGGCGATCGTATGCTCGTAAAATCTGGCTCAAAATTACAATTAAGAGTTACTGCCCCTTATTTACCTCTTAAACAGTAAAAGACAAAGAAATCTTTTTTTCGGACTTTTAAGCAACAAGCACCGTTTGTTCTTTTCTTGATCAGGAAAGGGGAGATTCTTTTTGATTAGGGCAATTTTGTATTTTGTCAGAATCCAGAGTGCTCCTATGGGGGGGGGGGGGCTATATTTTTCCCACATTAAAAAATCGACCTTTTGTTCTAACTTTGCCCTCGTGGTTAGACAAGTAAATAGGGACACTCTTAACATCGTAGAGGATGTTAGCATATTATACAAAGGAAAGATGTCTGTCTGTCTGTCCAGATAAAGTAAAAACTACACAAGACACACCCAGAAAGCTGATATATTCTTTTTCAGCATTGCCTCGGACAAAATATAGGCATATGTTTTTAAATAGTCATTCGTTTTGAACAAAGGGGTTCAACATTTAAAGCTATTTTTTATGTTATTATGTAGAAATTCTTCAACGATTTTTTTTCAGTTGCCAGAGAAAGCGAGAGAGAATAATAGAGAGGGAGGATTATACAGAGAGAGGGGTTGATAGAGAGAAGGGAGAGGAGGTTGGAGAGAAAAGGAAGAGAGAGGGAATAGAGGGGATGGGATAGAGGGGAGGGAAGGGGGAGAAATGTAGAGAGGAGAGGGGAGAAAGAGGGGAGGAAGATAGAGATAGATAGAGAGAAGGGATAGAGAGGGGTAGAGAAAGAGAGAGGGGGTGGAGTGAAAGAAGTTTTAAAAGAAAGATGTTATACACACTTTTAACTCTTCTATTTTGTTGTCAATCCCCCCGGCAACGCCGGGTGACCATGCTAGTTAATAATGAAGGAGAATGTTTGCCGAGCGTAGTGTAGATGAGTGTATAACGAACTAGTGATAGCATTTCCCACTTCATGTCCTGTGAAGTAGGAGAAGGATTAACTTGGTGTCACATCAGCACCATGTTCAAAAACAAAGCTTGTCTTTCGTCAGTCATGTGCTGTAAAAAATCCATCTGTAGATCACTATGCCCAACAATCTTAGTGGTCCACAGTAGATCAATTTAATCTCAGCATCCAATTCTACGCACACACCAAAAAAAATAATCCGTTACTGCTACAGGTCGTCTGATAATCAGATCTTCATGTTGAAAACCGAACTTCTGTTTAGGGTGAATAGAATAACTCCAAGTCAGAATTACGTAAATAAACTGATATTTTGGGGGGTCTCCTTAAAAGTCTATCGTTGTTGATCTGTATTCAGGCTAAAGTAAAGCAGGGAGAGAACATAAAAAATAGTTGTCTTTGTGTAATCTTAAAAAGTAATTGACTCTAATTTGTATCTCTTCTTTTCTTTCTCTTTTTTCTTTCCGTTTTCTTTCTTTTTTCCATGCATTCACTCCTACTGTTTAATATTAGTAGTATTATGTTCTACAAAGTTAAGCATAAGTACAAGTAGCCAGGTGTAGTGGATTATATACTGTGATCTTAGGGGCAGCTTAAGCCACTGTGAACAAGCTCATGGCCTGGCAAGTCACTCAGTGTCAAATTCTGTGTGATTCGGCACTAAATATAGTCTGGCTTTGAGTCACAGTATCATTATGATCAAGGCATGCTGTACCGTGTTAGCCCAGGGTCTCATCCAGGTTTGAGGCATCAAATGCGGCACTATTGTGCCATGGATATATCTCAGCGTCGAATCTTGAGGGCCATAATGGTCTCATTCGTTCTGACCAGTGGCTTGGTCAATACCACTGTGCACTCGCTAATTTTGACGCTGCTGGTCCGAACTTTTATCTTGGTGTTGTTTTTCGTCCCACAAAGGGAATGAGTCTGTGAGCTGAAAGTAATGACTGAATATAAAATGAAGAAGACATTTATATGTTATAAAAATATACAATTTTTTCTTATTATACCAGCCACATCTGTTAAATCATTTTATTAGCCAAATGCTGTTGCATTATCCTCACAACATTTTCCCCCAATGATCAAGCACAAACCAGGTATTTAACCATTCAAAGTCTGCATAGCAAGCCGTTCATTTGGAAAGTTGTCAACAGTCAACTGCAGGGTCTCACCTCTTGACCTCTAGAACACACCAACCTCGAGGAGTTATTTCAAAACGAGTCTGAAGGTTTTTCATTGACTAACACATGACATGGAGCACAATCTCCAAAGTAAAGTCGTTTTGTGAACAACATTCGAGCGATATTGAAATTAATTATTCCAGTTAATTACTTTGACATTATTACGCATTGTACCACTACTAGATAGAAAGTTGGTTGTTCAATTTAATCATATGTTGCTTCACTGAAATGTGAGATGCAATTGAAATCTTAAAAATCTTCCATGTCATAACATGGAAGATTTTTATAATTTCAATTGCTGCTCAGATTTTAGTGAAACGACACATAATATAAGGTCCTTGTAGATAGGAGTGTTAAAACTGCCAGTTCCCCCCTGTGGAGATGGTTCAACAAGAACCAACTCCTAGCTAAAGGAATGGAGCTCAAGTAGTTGTCAATAAAAATATAGTGAACTAGCAAGGCTACCAGACGTTGCCCAACTGATAGTGTAACATAAAACAAGAGTTTAGTACATTGTATGTAATATATAATATAATGGAAATAAAATAAATTTGGCTAAAATTAAACATTAATTCAAGTGCATAAGATGTTATCCTCCTCCTCATCCTCCTCATCCTACTCTTCCCCCTCCTTCTCCTCTTCCTCTTCCCTCATCATCATCATCGTCGGTTTAACATTTATCCTTACTAAAAAAAAAGTAAAGGAAAAAATGTCCCAGCAACAAAAATTTAATGAATTGCAATACTATTTAATAATACTTGAAATGGATTGAACAATATTGCAAAATACTGATAATTGCTCGGCATTGCCCATGTATTATATGAAAAAAACACTAGGAGAATATTCATCCAAAGACAGATATAATTCCCAGGATGCTTCTTTAGAAACGTGGCCGAGACGAGATATGAAAGTGTTGGGGGGGGGGGATAATTCAAACGACGAAATATGAAAGGGGCAGATAATCCAAACTTTTGGGGGGGACAGGAGGATTTTTTTTTATCGAATTGAAAATGCAAAAAATAAAACTTCTGAGGATATGTTAAATTAAATAGATTTATTGAAATAAATCAAACATCAAATAAATAAACATATTTTAATTGAAATGTTAGGGTTAGGGTGTAGGTTAGGGTTAGGGTTAGGGTTAGATTTGCTCCCCCCCCCCCTCCAAACAAGTTTGACTTATCTGCCCCTTTCATATTTCGTCGTTTGAATTATCTCCCCCTTTTCAAATCTCGGCCAGGTTTCTAAAGAAGCACCCAGTTTTGCACTACTTTTATGTTCCCTTACGAAGATTAAAATTAATAAGTAATGATACTAAACCTTATGTCATGAATTCTTATGGTAATTTTGATCCAAATCCATTACATGATTTTAATTCTAGCAAATATCTCAAATGTAAGGTCTTAAGAAGAAATTGAAATTATGGGAATCTTGCTTAATAGGTTTCTAATAACTATGAGTAAAGTTCAATATAAATCTGATACATTTGAATTTTCAATTGAGAGGTGGTACCCATCTCATTCTCCCTAAAAACCCTTTAAAATACCCAAAAGAAACTGAAATTTGGAGAGTATGTAGTAATTGATGTCTAATACCTATTATTAAAATTTCACAAAAATCGGAAATATCAGAATTTTCACAAAGGGCTTCTACCTCTTCTTTGCCCCCTTTGCAAAAAAACTAAATTCAACTAAATATAGCCCATATTACCCACCCTTTCACCTAACAGCTGAATCCTGTACATATAAATATATAAACATATAAACATATCTAACTTTATATAAATAGAGATTAAGCTGGTCCTAATGACTTGGAAAGAATTGAGCAGAGTACACCACATGCTCTTCTTCAACTCATCATCATATCTTATCATGCCAATACTGGATCTATTATTGGGTATCAAGGTTACAGTCGATCAAATCTTGGTCAGTACAAGTTGGTCTCACCTATTGAGGTTGATGGCTGTCCTTCCAACCTTCGCCTCTTGCTCGGTTCAGAGTCACCCAGTCCTTCATTGGGAGATCTGTTCCATGTGGGAGATGTTCTCTGGGTTCTTGGATAGCTTCGTTCAAGTAGTCACTCCAATCTTATTGGACTACACCCTGACGACTGACGAGGTTCCTATTCACATAAATTTGTGTGCCTTATCCAGATGCATCTGTAAACCCAATTTCAATTCTGCAACTACTGAGCTGAGAAAGTTATGGATGTACATACAGACACAAAAATATTTAATATATTTCTAGGGAGGGGGCACTGTTCTATCATTTCTATCTTTTGAAATTGGAATTTTGTTTTATCAATTTCTTTCATTTGTCAAATTTTATATTTAACTAGACCACACATGACCCCTATTTGCTATATATATTATCAAATATTTATGAAAACGTTTTGGAATTTCTAAATATTTTCTAATTCATTTTTCCAAAGATCACTTTCCTTTGATAAGCTTAAGTTGGAAATAATGTTCTGTCACTCTTCTGAGTCTCGGTTCTCCTCTACTACTAAAACTCTGTGGATCTTGCTTGCTTCTCCCCGTACACACTGGATGACATCATCAAATTTATGACATCACTAAAGGATGATGTCATCTATCAAATAATAGAAAGAGAGAAAGAGAGAGAGAGAGACAGAGAGAGAGAGAGAGAGAGAGAGAGAGAGAGAGAGAGACACATTCACATACACACACAGAAAGAGAGGTGGAGAAAAAGATTTTCTTTCTCTGGACAACCTCTAACTCGAATATCTAAACCCTGTATTTGATGTTTGTTTTGGGTTTTTTTTAAAAACCTTTATTCACCCAAAACAAGGCCTATGACCACTAAAGCATAAGAGCTACTGTCATCGGAGTTTTTTTTTGGGGGGGGGGGAATATCCTTGGTGGGGAGCTGGGCAGCAAGATGTTTGTTCACATTACATTTAAATTTATGGATGTTTGTACGGTTAGAAAAACAGGGAGCAGTGAGGATATTCAAAAAGCAAGCGGTCTATGGAAAGAAGCTATCAGAGTAGAAAATCTTCTGGCATCTGGAGACCTGTACAATGAAGAGGTGAGATTTTGCTACTAGACGGGTAAGTTGGGATTATTTACGTTGGGGTGGTACAAGTGTAGATGTTCAAATCGTCTTCTTCAGTTGCGACCCATGAAAGACGGACAATTGCAGCAAAGCTAGAGAGTTCTTCGATTCCAGACACCAACAAACATCTCTGGTTGGTGTTCTATCCAAAGTCCTGTTCTATCGACGCGTCGCAGATTACTCTGTGGATATTTCGTCTCTGAGCTTCTTTTTCTTCTTTCCTTCTGGTGACTGTAATAATGGGAAAATTTAAAAACAACAAATAAGCCATTAATTGTTTCTGGAGTTTAGTTTATTTCTTTCCAGCAATTTACAGCAATTTGTTGCCTCTGATGACATCACATGATTTCCCTCTCTACATCCGGGGTATGTTGTATAGCAGCTGTATCAGGAGTGTCATGATATATGGCAGTGAATGCTGGGCCCTCGCGCAATCCTTTCTTGCCCGTCTGCAGGGCATGACAGATCCATGATCAGATGAATTTGCAATATGAAATCTGACCAAACCCAACACATCAGGTCAGGGGATTTGCTGAAAACACTGCACTTGCCCAGAATGGAGGTTATCCTAAGGATGAATCAATTGTGCTGGTATGGTTATGTGGAACGTTCATCCTCCTGGATAAACTGCTGCAGAAGCATGAATGTCATAAATCGCAGGAAGGTTAGCAGCCAAGGAAAATTTAGAAGCAAGTGATTAGACAAGATCGCGCTGCGTGGAATTTGAAGATTTCTGACCCGCTGAACCGAAAGAACTGGAGAGTGAGCATGCATAATATCATTAAACGTCTGACCTCTAAACAAGGGAAAAGTGATATTAAATGAATAGAAGAAGAAGAAAAAGAAGAAGTACATCTAGATGGGTTGTAATTTCCCGCCTCACCACCGTAGGGGTAGTGGACTTTGAAAAAGACGTCTACTCACTTTGATGCTGTAAACCTAAAAGAAAGAAGAATTGATCTTGCTTCTCTACCACGTACTTCCTGTCATGACGTCATATCCTGTGACGTAATCATAACTCTAGTCTGTTTACTCCAAATGGAATTTTCCTCTACTCTAGCCTCATGTGGAAAACTACCGTTCTCAACATTTTTTTCATGCAGCCGTCTTTTATCTTGTTACACAATATCGATACAACCCATTATGGATATATATTAGGTCATTACAAAATAATGGCCGATTTCAGAAACATTTATTCATGAAAATTGGTTCACCTTTCCAATACTCTGTAAATGATGTTAAACTGTTGCAGTGCTAACAGCAAGTGTCTGAGACATTTCTTTGACACTGACATAGATTTTGCTAAACAAGTGCTTGCAAATGTTCATTGTCAAGATTACACTGTCGTCCTCTACCTACTTACTCTTCAAGGCTCTCATCTTCACTACGGAATTTCTGAAACCATCTTCGTACTATCCGATCATGTGTGAATCCATCTCACCATACTCTATTGATATTGGCAAAAGTATCGAAAGCATTGTGCCTAAGTTTGAACTCATACAACATAAGAAGATGAAGATCATGTTTTGGCATGTTCATCATTGAGGGTCTTCTATGCTTCAAAAATACTTTCTATCTGAAAATAAGTTACAAATTATTATTGATATATAATTATTATTGTATATTAAAATTTACCAGAAATAAACTGCAAATTCTGTTTTAAAATACTTTTTAAACCCAGCGCTTTATTTTCGTAACGACTTAATAGCACTACATCATCAATTGCCTTTTTTAAAATCTGCTCACTTCTTTGCCCATGCACTTTGTGACTTTATGTTTGTATCCTATTTAAATGTCAATCTCACATTGATTTCTATTTCATTTTGCACTTGTGCAAGTCTGGCACAAGACTGCAGAATTCAAGCACTCTCTTCAGTACATACATTAAGTAATACCTCATATGCCATTCTTTGTGGGAGAATACATCCGCTATCACCACTCCTCCGTAGGACACATCAGCTGATAGGAAATTCGCTTCAGAGCAAAGGTCTGTTAAGCCGTAAATATTGATATCTCAACTCGAGAGAATCAATGAATCTTCTTAATGGGAAGATTGCTGAAAATCGTGACTATTCATAGACTTTCTATTTTAGTGATTTCTGCAAGTCGCATATCAATATTTATTTCCCTCCGTCTGTGGATCTCTCTCTTTATTGTCGGTTGTGTTTTGTTTCTTAGCTTTCGGATATATTTTTCCACTTTTTGTTTTACAGTCTCTCTAAATATTTTTCTTTTCTTAGATACATACTAGCATCTCTACAAGAAGGCCAGTTCTTCAGTCTGTCATGTTTAAATTTTTAATAGCATTTTCGTTGGTCTGTCACGTTTAAGTTTGAAATAGCATTTTTGTCAGTCTGTCACGTTTAAGTTTGAAATAGCATTTTCGTCAGTCTGTCACGTTTAAGTTTGAAATAGCATTTTCGTCAGTCTGTCACGTTTAAGATTTAAATAGCGTCTTCATCAGTCTGTCATGTTTAAACTTGAAATAGCATTCATAGACGAATCCAAGAATCTCTATACAAGCTTTTGTCTTAGATTTGAAATAGCATTTTGTTTGGTCTGTCAGGTTTCAGTTTAAATTACCTTTTCTTTGGTCTGACATGCTTAGATTTGTAAATATCATTTTCTTTGGTCTGTCAGACTTAGGTTTAAAATAGCATTTTGTGTGGTCTGTCAGTCTTTGGTCTGTCAAGCTTTGGTTTGAAATGCCATTTTCGTCATTAAATGTGGAGATTGAATGGACACATCTCATTTGAGATACGTCCAAGTATCTAAAAGAAAAAGCTCTGTCTGTTAGTTTGTCCGTCTCGTTTAAGTATAAAATAGTATTATTGTCCATTTTTTCCCCTAATCTCACACTTAAGTTTCAAATAATATTTCTGTCGGTCTGTCACTCTTAATTGTAACGTAGCATTTTTAGATGTATCTACCATGTATCTGTATAGGAGACTCTGTTCGTCAGTCTGTCATGTATAAGTTTTAAATAGCATTTGGAATAGTATTTTTGTTGGTCTGTCATGCTTAAACTTTAAATAACATTGTTAGATTTATCAACACATTCCTGTAAGAGGCTTGATCCATTGGTCTGTCATGCTTTATTGTTACTCGCAGGTCTACTCTGACCAAGAGTGGTAGGACCGGTCAGGTTCCCATCTCTGGGTTAAATAAAATCTATCATTTATAGATTATGTATTTACGAAATATACATAAACCATTCGTATACAAAACACACATTTTTACTGTTGGGGTTACCACTTATCAAGGCCGAGATCCACTGGGGTATAAGTGTTAATGAGATAGAATTATCAGCTCATACGTACCACACCATTTTGGCTTGGTACTATTCTTCAAACCTTGATTGAAATGAAACAAGCAAGTTTAAAAAATTCTCAACATTAATTTTTTTTTAAAAATACATATTTTGAAAAAGTTTTCGTAAGAAAATGATATTTTTTAAGAAATTATTATTTTTTAACAAAACATGCTTCTCATCAATCTCCCCTACTTTGTATAATAAACATAAGAATTGTCACACTACTGTTTTGTTTTTATTTACCAATATATATATATATATATATATATATATATATATATATATAATATTAAATTCTTTTTTCTATATTTGACCTAAGTACGACGTCGTTCAAAGTTATGGCTCTCATCAGCACAGGGAAATAACAATTTCAGACGGTCATAGGGCACGAACCCGGTTCACAGATACACATTGAATCTGTAAGCGTTCACCTAGTCCCATATATATATATATATATATATGAGAGAGAGAGAGAGAGAGAGAGAGAGAGAGAGAGGAGAGTTTAGTGTAATTTAGTTTTATGCTGGAAGTGAAAATTCAAATACCTCCGATTTTGTGAAATGTTAACAGTATTAGACCAATCTATATAATAAAGTAAAGTCAATGTTCCCTCTCTCTCATTGACCATTATAGCTTTCGAACCAAAACCTTCATATGCTAATCTATTCTGCCAAACACTTATGCCAATTCCTGAAGCATGTTTTCAGAAATATGCATTCGTTTCGTTCTCTTTCGAATTTTCTTACATTTGTTTCGGTTAAGCAACTTCCCATCCTCAGTCAGTCATACAGGAGGTCGGAGGTAATTTCACTCTCGCGCTAATATCTACTCCCATCGCCCTTAGTCTCACTGGGAATTGTTTTTAATTGGATTGCTTTTTTCCAAAACCGAGAGTATTATTTCATATTTTCCTTCTTACTATTGTATATATAATACTCTAGATGTTAAATCTAAATACAAGTCGCTCACTTCAAGTACTCTTTCTCCTTCCGGGCGTATTTTAGAATAATAGAATACAGGAATAGCGGTGTACCATTGCAAAAACCACAGAACCATCTTACATTTGTCATATTAAAAATACTTTTTTATTTTCTTTGACATTTCTAACATATTATGATTCATATCACAACAACAATTACATTCCGTGTCACATAATTTTTTTTTATTTTTCATCTGTACTTCTCAATTTTTTTCTATTTACAGACATTCAAGAATAAAGGATCACCAGAATATAACCAGAATATAATTTACGAACATATAACGAAATAAAATGTGTCTATTCAAGATGGCTGCTAATTTAGTTTTGATTCGCTTCCTACATCCTATTTTTTAAATCTCTTTTATAGCTTCGGTTTGGAGATATACTTCACCTACAAAGAAAAAAACTGATTTTGTTAGTAAATACCAAGGACACATCACCTGTTTACAATTCAGCATGTCTAGCATTCATTCACAGTCACATGTTTTCTTCCTTCATTTTTCAATTCCTTTTGGTATTTTAGTGTTTAGTTCGATTTTATTGTTTACATTTTTTAACTTGAGGTGTGTTTTTACCAACACATAACAAACAAATAAACATACGCTTCCAAATCTTATAAATGCCTATTGGTTTGGATGAGGTAATCTTTTCTTTTATCTAACATAATAGTCTTCTCACTCCCATCTCTTAATCAGACTTTTACATATTTCTTTTTTTTTTTTTTCGTTTTTTTCTTCTTTTTTATGTATAGTTTTCAAATTTTGTCCTTTTTTAAGCAAAACAAAACGGGTTGCCAATTAAACTTTCACTATAAGTCCGGGTTGCACCCCCATCCTGCTTAAGATAGCATACTTTTCCGGACTAGGCCAGGACACGGGTAAACTAGTTAATAAATATTCCCCAAATTTCAGTTTCTTTGAAGTATTTTAAAGGGGTTTTGATAGTCATAATATTGGCATAACTTCCTATTTGAGCATCTAAATATTTCAGATTTGCATTAAATATTTCAGATTTGCATTAAATTTAATCCATAATCATTAGACACCAATTAAGCAAGATTCCCTTAATTTCAATTTCTTTTTAAGACCCCTTAATCTTAAGACTTAAATTTAGACATTCTCTAGAATTAAAATTATGTAATGGATATGGATTAAAATTGGAATAAGGATTCTGGTAATGTTTATGTTGAAGATGATGATGACGTTCATACCGTGAATGTCAATAGAATCCACTTATTGATAATGATTAGTATGATAATAGCAGTTATATTAGCCATCATTAAGATTTCCTCATATCAACAAAGTTAACCTGCTATAATATGTTTAGTTAATATCGATATAAATAACGGAAGCCATCTTAAGCTGCCAGAAAATATCCTATAATTCAAAATTATTCATAGATGCAAACAGAACTCTGACAACGGCTTGACAGGAAAAGGGTCTTTCAAGTCCTAAACTTACACACGAAAATATCTGGGTTTTTTTTTTGTTGTTTTGTTTTTGTTTATACTTTCATTCTCCCCAAACAAGGCATATTGACACTGATGCGTAAGGGACTATTGTGATAAGGGCCAGATTTATAGGGGGTAACCTAGGTGGGGAGTTGAGCTGAAAGATGTTTGTTTACGCTGCTTGTAAATTTCTGCATGTTGATACAGTCGAGGAAACAGTGAGCAGGAAGGGAATTCCAAATAAACTATCAGAGTAGAAAATCTTCCGGAATCTAGGGACCTCTACAGTGAAGGGGTGGGATTTTACTGCTAGTCGGGTGGGTCAGAGGTATTTTCGTTGAAGGGGTACAACTGCAATAAGTTTATCGGAGCACATAGCATGGAATTACTTGTAAAATAGGTACAGGAAGGCAACACTGCAGCAATGCGACATTTCTTTTTTTTGCACCTTGTCCAAGAGAGAGATATAGAGAGAGAGTAATGCTTCATAGACGGCCGAATGGTGACTTTTTAAAGATATATTAATTGCCACTAAAACTCTCCTATACAGTTGTACAATCACCACATCAAAATCGTTGAGGTTTTTTATATCAAACGCCTACAATACATCCTGAGTATAAAAACATGACTGAATGTCTCACATAGAAATACTCAGTAAGACCAATTGTGTCAGTGTAGAGGCTACTTACCAACTTGACTGGCTCGGTCATATAAGTGGGATGCCAAATGAGACCTATCACATAACGTGTTCTATAATCAATTACAGTTTGGCTGTCTCAGAGATGTAGGCCAGAAAACACACGACAAAGATCAGTTAAAAGTTGCGGTCTAAATACATGCCAGCTGGAAGACACTGCAGCTCAATACTACACATCGTACATCTGTCGACATGGGTTTCATAGGCTCAAAAAGGGCCGGAATCATCAACTAGACACCGGAAACGTCTGAAGAGGCATAACATCAAAACTGGATCTACGTTCTCTGTTGGTCCGCTTACCCGTTGCACTTGTGGCAGAAAGTATGGATTACGGATAAGACTATAAAGCCACATGAGGACTCGTCAGTAACAGACGCAGAACAATTATCGCCGGACATGATGGACAACGAAGTAGTATATATATTTATATATAAAGAAAAGTCGGTCGAATTTTTAAAGTTAGTGCCAGATAGCAATGAATCTGACAAATGGATATTAGATTTTGCCTAGCCTTTTTTTGTTGAATAATGGTGCATGTTATTAAGAACAATAAATTTTGATTTAATTTGTTTGTTAATACAATTAATCTTGCTCGGAACAGTATATATATATATATGCATATATATATATACATATATATATATATATATATAAAACACAATCCCACAATACGGCCCGGGACTAACATATAGATAGCACCACTAATAAGAAAATCATATGATTTTTGTAATGTCTAATTGTTAAACGGCACATGTCAAAATCTGAGCCAAATCGGATTATTAGTTTACAAATTACAGTTATTTAAGTGAACCTACTGTTGCAGAGTTTCAAAACAATGAAAAAATCTGAATTTCTTGCATTGATAAAGCATTGCTTTCTGATGGAAAAAAATATTGTTTAAGCAAAGCAATGGCTTGATAAGTGTTATTCGACTCTGCTCCATCGGAAACAACAGTTAAGACATGGTATGCTTACTTTACACGTGGTCGTACAGATACAAATGATGCTGAATGCTAAGGTCAGACAAATTCGACAGTTGTCTTGGAAAACAAAATAAAAGTCCACAAACTACTTTTGGTCGATTGTAAATTGAAGTTGCGTGAGATAGCAGAGGAGTTGAAGATATACGGCAATGTGCCTCCATTTTGAATAAATATTTGTCAATGAAAAATTTGTGTTTAAAGTGGATGCCGTATTTGCTCAGTCGATCAAAAACAGCACATAGACGATTACAAGCGTTGTTTGCAACTGTATAAATACAACAAAAAGGAGTTTTTGCATCAATATGTGACAATGGATGAAACATGGACCACTACTTCACTTTCGAGTCAAATTAGCAGCCAGCTAAGTGGACAGTAGCAGGTGAAAGTAGTTCAAAGCGATCAAAGATGTAAACATCAGCAGTAAAGGTTTTGGCCTCCATATTTTGTTTATCACCTTCATAAAGAAAGAACCATCATCAGCGAATATTATGTAGCATTATAGGTTCGTTTGAAGGAAGAAATCGCCAAAAACCGGCCACAAATTAAGACGAAAAAAGTGCTCTTTCACCAAGACAATGCATCGTATCACAAATCGATCGCAACAATAGTAAAACTACAGAAATTGCACATAAATTGCTTCTGCACCCACCCTATTCTCCAGATCTCTCCACCAGCAACTACTGGCTGTTTGTAGACCTCAAAAGAATGCTCCAAAGAAAGAGATTTGCTTCAAATGAAGAAATGATTTCTGCAACTGAGACGTATTTTGAGGTCGAAGACAAATTGTTCTACAAAAACGTCATTGAATTGTTAGAGAAGTGTTGGAATCAATGTATCACCTAAAAGGCGACTATATTGATGAATAAAGTTGAATTTTGCTTAAAAGTTGTTTTATTAGTTAAACTTGTGACTCATTAAGTGATTATATAAAAAGAAAGTTACTTGTGAAATCAGTTGATTTGGTCCCCAAGTGGATTCAGAAGCTGGTTGCGAATGCTGGCACTCATATTGAATTATAAATAAAACCCCATGAAAAAGTGCAATCTTAATTCAAGCCAGCTGGAAGACATTGCAGCTCAATGCTACACATGGTCGACATGGGTTTTATGAGCTCAAAGAGGGCGGAATCATTAACAAAACACAGGCATAACACCAAAACCAGATCTACATTTTCTGTCAGCGCTTTCACTTGCTCTGTTTGTGGAAGACGATGTGGATCACAAATATTGCTGTACATGTATATAAAAGCTGTTACCATTGGTTATGAAAGACAATCAATTAGTAGTATGTATCAGAAGTGGTTATCAGCGCAGACTACTAGCTCAGCGTAAAATGTTCAAATAGCATGGATCCATATTTCTTTTTTATCTGTCTGGCGCCTGGTGCAGGACACACCCTGGCAGCCAGTTTCCTCTAAAGGAGGAAGTTTCTAGGGAATATTAAATTCACAAGCGGTCCTCAGTCGCAGGTGTATCCCAGGCAGGATATGACGATGTTATGTTTTGCAGTTATTTGGTTATCCTTCTGGTACTGACCAGGCTTAACTTCAGTGATCTAACGAGAATTAGTGTTATTATTTCTTCACGGTCAGCTATGGATGAAATAGTAGGGTCAGCTGGACTCTTCAGCCTCGTTAAAGCAATTAGTTTTAAAAAAAAGAATCCAATAGAACACCTGTGACTAACAAGGTCTTTGTCGAATGATGCATACCTTTACAATTATTACTTGACCACTGGAGAAAGCAGATTATGTTCTCCACAATTCACAGTCCACTTGAATCAAATTCATGTGGGTAGATCCTCTGATACGGAGTGTTACGGTTAGAAATAACCCTTGTTATCGAGGGACTAACATTACATATATATGGTAAGTTAAATCGCCAGCTACCATTACCAATAATAAAAAGCTCTTTGTAAAAATATATGGAGCAATATTCGGCAGCTAATAGTGCTCATATAAGCATTAAGATTTCAGTTCATCGTGTCTTGTTCAGATAGCCTAACTGTTAGAATCGCAGACTGTCAAAAGAGCAGTCGAGTTTCGATTACGGTTTGAAGCACTTGCCTGTCTAGCTACACTGAAGAGCTGTGATAAAGTGAAAAAGTCCATCTGTTATATATATATATATATATATATATATATATATATATATATATATATATATATATATTTGAAGAGTTTAGAATCCCAAGTAATGTTATAAGTCTCTGATATGTATTTAAATAAATTATTTTATTCATTTAATAAATATAAAATAAAACATTAATAACATTACTTGGTATTCTAAACTCTTCAAATAACCTTACAAATGTTTTCTAAGATATTCTAACCCTTCTCTCTCTATATATATATATACTAAGTTATGAAAATATATTTATGGCAATTAAGCTACACAGAGGCTCCCACGTTTCATCCCCGGGGGCAATCTTCAGGCTAAAATGCACGGAGTTAGTTTTGCCTGGTGTTTTTATATACACGGCTAGCTAGTTAACCAATCAGATTCTTTGTTGTTCTATTGGCCAATCGTTGGGTTTCACACGAACAAAGGTCCGGTTAGTTTTACGTCCCTATTTCCTGTTCTATTATTCTGTTTTCTATAAAGTGGCCTATATCCTGTTTTTTTGTTGTGTCAGTATAATGGGGGCACTTATTTTAACACGTTCTTTGTATTTCTATTTTAAGTTTTTTTAGTTTTTAAGTTGTTAAGTTTTAGTTTAGTTTAGTTTTTTTTGTTTTTTTTTACTTATTTGTTTGTTTATTTATTTATGTATTGTTAGCCTAAGGTAACTTTTATTCTGTGTAGGCAGCTGTTTGCTATCTCACTTCTACAGTTTAATACATTTTGGGAGTCTTTAAAGTTTAGGATTTCAAATTTCTCATTCAGACATAATGTACATGGGTCGTCTAAATTTCTACATATACTGACCTGTCGTATTATTTTCCATTCAATTATTGGTGAGCGTCGATTTCCTTTGAGCTCCCAATAGTGGTTTGCTAGTGCTGTTTTAATTCGACGTTCTCTGTTTTTAAATGTGCTTTTGGGGTCATAATATCTGGTTTTAAAATCTAGGAATGTCATACCCACGTAGTATTTCTTGTTATTCGGCCTTTCCTTGGAAAATAGTGTGGCTTGGTAAACAATACTTTTGGTTAGGCATTTATTTTGTAGTGGTAAAAGTGTACGGTTTATGCAGTTACATCTTTTAGCCTGAAGATCCCCCGGGGATGAAACGCGGGAGCCTCTATGTAGCTTAATTGTCATAAATATATTTTCATAACTTACTACCTAGCTCTACTTACGTATCGAGCACTGTTGAAGTAAATACTGAAAATTGATGCATAAAAAATTATATCTCCTTATAAAATTTGATGTGGATACATGAAATAGTAATATATATATATATATATATATATATATATATATATAAATTAAAGTTCATTTATTTTGTTTTGTTCGTTTGTTTATTTATTTATTTATTAATTTTTTTTAAAATCTGGTTAGAATTCAAATTCAACCAGTATTTTCTGCGAGACTGCGTCCCCACTGCTCCTTCATATGCACACTTGAACTTCAGTTGAGCTCTGTTCTGAAGAAGTTAAGAGTTCCCAAAATATTATATCATACGGAGTTTCCACCAGACCATCTTGATACAGGTATTACATAACATTGTAACATTGTGTAAGTAAACAGATATATGTGTGTTTGTGAAAAAATAAATATATATATATATACATATATATATATATATATATATATATATATATATATATATATATATATATATATATATATATGTGTGTGTGTGTATGTATACATTGTATTAAGGGTGAAACTATTTAACTTGTTACACCATTATATGTCATTTGCTCCAACTTGTGTCTATCCGTCACACCTCTGCATTGTATTGCCTTCTAAGTATCACATCTCTATATACAAGTAAACAATGCTTCAAGCAATCTACATAAACCTAATATATATATATATATATATATATATATATATATATATATATATATATATATATATATATATATTACATGTAGTATTTTTGTTTCCTAGATGTTAATCCAATGAAACTCCTGTGTTTATAAAAAATGCTCAATAACAAGTTCAACTGTGTTTTTAGTAAAAAATTTTATTTATACAAACATTTTTGGTTACATATGTGCATACATGTTTTAGCTGCACCCTATTCCGAGAGCCAACTTTCTCAGACCATTTTTTCTAAAGGTACGAGGAAGTTGGCTCATGACAGAGGGTGCAGCTGAAACATGTATGCACATATGTAACAAAAAATCTTTGTACAGATGAAAATTTATACTATATATATATATATATATATATATATATATATATTGCCAGTCAAAAGTTTTATAATGAAACCAGCAGCACAATGGTTTTTATTTATTACATTAAATACAAATTAAACCTCCCCAAAATACAAAAGCACTACTTTAACTTTTGATTAATTAAAATGACCCTGGCTGCTATCAGTACTTCACAGATTCTTGGCATTCATTTCACCAAAAACTTGAGATAAAGAAGAGAGTTCTTCCCAGGTTTGCCACAAGAGGTGCCAGTTGCACTTTTGGGTTGTTAAGATATGACTTTTCGGTCAAGTACATCCCCACCAGTTCAATGGAAATTTGTCCTCTGATTGTGCCAGCCAGGACACTAGTTGAAGGATGTGTTGTTCCTCTTTGCTTTTAATGTGCCTATGGCAGTGTTTGCGTCATTATCTTACACGAATTACTTGACTCACAAGCTGCATTTCAGATGGGTCCACATGATGCTGCGATATGCTGTGATTAATTAAATTATTACAAAATTCAAGAACACTTGTTTGACGATGAGTGGGTAGCGAAACTTACATAACTGGCAGATGTTTTTCGCTGTTAAATGAATTAAACATATCCTTGCAAAGACAACTTGAGCGTGTTTGCAATATGAGGTAAAATAGATGCTTCTCAAAAGAGAATATCACTGTTGACTGAAGAAGATTTACAAATGTTTATAAATTTTGATGAGTAAATGAGAAAAAAGGATATCAACCGGCATGTGGTATCTATTGTTCAACAGCATTTACAGTCAATTACAGAATTTTTGGTTTTTATTGTTCAGTGGAAGAAGATCCTAAACATGGAAATATGTGGATAATAGATCAATTTGCATCAAACAGTGAAGATAGAAATTTCAGCATGAATGAAAAAGAAAGTCGTTTTGATCTATCTTGCAATGACACTCTCAAAGCTAAATTCCAGTCATCCTTATCAAGACCTCATTTTTGGCGATCTATTAAAAATCAATAAACATTAATCTTTAGTTGATGGAACCAATTTTAGGTTTGTGAGTTGGGGTTTAAATCGGGAAGACAATCAGAATGACGAACTTACTAGGAAGAGTAAATCGTCTGGCCAAATCTGACTGAAATAGAAATGTTACATAAGCAAAAAGGGGTCACCATACTTCCACGAAATAATAACGGCTCAACAATTAAATAGATATGCAGTTTTATTTGCATGAACACAGGAACAAAATGATGGTAGTACAATAGGTTGATTAATGTTGACAAGACGAAATAACGTTATCCTGGAGTTCCTCGATTCGTTTATCGCAGGATCTACATCTTATCTATTTGAAATTAAGACTAGAACTAAATCATTCTGTTCATCACGTGGTTTCGTTCTCGCGCCAAAACGATTCATCGTGTATGAATCTTATTGAGATAGGCGTGTTGCTTGCCCATGCGATGAAGAGGCGATGGTTACATAATCTCAAGCCAAATCACAATCTCACCGCTGGTCATGTACACCAATACAAAATAGTTAGCTCATGCAACTGCTACAACTCTATGAAAAAGCAATCAATATTTACAAACGGTAAGTCACTGATATGGTATGCAACTTGTGTCGACATTTTTGCACCCTCGTCAGTGATAGAATCGGCAACAAACCCTGGGCATGCAGCAGCGTCAGCAGAGAACCACAAGCGGTCAAAATATGCCGATCTTCTCGACAGATTTGTATTTCAACCGATCGCTGTGGAGACGAGTGGAGTGATAGGCTCTGCCACGCACGACTTCCTCGGCAGCCTTGATCTAGTAATGACGCGCAACACTGGCGACAATCGCGAATTGTCTTGGCTACACGAGCGCCTCTCTATCGCCATTATTCGTGGAAACGCCTTTAGTTTGCTCTCAGCCTGCCAAACCAGCCGGACATTCGAAGAAAACTATTGACTGTGATACGATTATATATAAGGAATCGGGATTTCTTGATATTGAACTAAACAATGTCCAAGTGACAAATAAGGGATTTATTAATTATTTATTGAATTATTAATCTTCTAGTTTACTTTTTCAGTGTAATATATTTGTTTCTTATTTTTTATTTGTGATTAAATGATAAGATCATTCAAAAATAAAATAAAAATGAAAAAATATATATTTTGATACAATTTTCTAACAATATATTTCATCTGTCACAGCAATTAAAACTCGGTATCAGTCTTGCCTTGAAGTAAACACAGCTCTCTGTCTTGCAATGACGTCATTGTGTTATATAATGGGACGCATGTGTGGATGGACGTACAGTGAGATCGCTTAACTTGCACGATTTGTAACGAAGTCATCTCGTGCAAGTTTAGTGCAGGGTTGTTCTCACAGTCGCAGTGACAGTTAATGAGACCTTAGTTCAAAGTTGTGCGTCGATCACGAGGTTTCGTGACGTCACAGTTTCCCCCATGGGAAAACGAGATTGAGATTCAACAGTTCTCGAGTGGAAACCGACAAGAGAACAACGCATAGTCATGTAGCGATTACAAGCTAGGGGATTTCGGATCCCCCGAAATTGATAGCAAGCGATGTCCCCCATCTTCCTTGCTTTGCAAGTAACAAGTAGATAGAAAATTAACTAGTGTAAGCCTCTCTCTCTTCTACAACGAACTTACTCAGTGTCGACACTACAAGATAATAAATAAAATGGCTCTAAATTAAAAAGCAGAAGTCTTGTTATATTTTATTAAGTGTAGATTTGATTTCAGCCTACAAGGAGACCGCCGGTATGATGGAAGAAGCCAGCAGAGAAGTTAACGTGTGGCGAAGCAACGACAGACAGATAGCAGCCCAACACAAAGCAGACGATAACGACAATAGAGAAAAAAGGACGCACGGTTAGTACGAATAGTCCATACAACGGCGAGGCAGTGAAGAGTCGAGATTCACGGTAATACGAATAGTTTCCCTGCAACTGGGAAACGCGAATAGTAGAAACGACACATTGCCCCGTTTCGGGATCAACAGACGAGAGCTCTACCACGCCAGAGATTCCGACTTTACAATGTGTCATAAACGAGAAAATGTAACAATTGGAGCCAAAAATCTACAAATTGATTTCAAACAAACAGAAACAAATATCAAACTAGAAATGTGTAATACTTGAATAATGGCATTATTTCAATTTTTATTAATCTTCAGATTCAAAAATAATGAGTAACACAACTTATGTATGGTAAATATGTTGAAGACCTTATTTCGAAATAAACGAATGTAACATTAACCGAACATGACTTGCAAAGTCACATTCAATACATGTTGCTGTGTAGTTTTCTACCATTGATAACTAGTTACTGGATGGTTTAATAATTTTCGACAAACATGACATCGTAATGGAGAAAGAAATAGAAGGCAATTTTAAACTTGAAATAAACACAGCTCTATCTCTTTCCCCTTCTCTCTCTCTCTCTCTCTTTCTCTCTCTCTCTCTCTTTCTCTCTCTCTCTCTCTCTCTCTCCTTCTCTTGCAATGGCGTCATTGGAGCCAAAAATCCACAAATTGATTTCAAACAAACAGGAACAAATATCAAACTAAAAATGTGTAATACTTGAATAAACTTCAGATTTTCTATTTGTTTTATTCAAATAAGTACACGATAACTTTGCTACGATTAATGGGTGCATTTCATATTAATAAAATAAATGTTTTCCGATTATTATTACCTCTGCTAAGGAGGTTATGTTTGCACTCGAGTTTGTTTGTTGGGTTGTTACTATGTTTGTGTACAGCCTAGCATCCACATCGCTTGACCAAGTGTCACCAAACTTGGTCAAAATATCGATCATGGCCTAATTTAGAACTTATTTATATTTGGGATATTTTGATCAAATGCCAAGGTCAAGGTTACATAAATCATAAAAGTCACATTTTTGATGGTAACTCCATTGTATTCATCATAGAGACTCGCTACTTGGCTCATATTGTAGTCATTTACGTTCTGCATCTTGTATGAGCTTGAGATTTGATCTTGAAATGTTTGGTCATGGTCAAATTTTTTACAGTATTTCAACTTCCGATTTTCCCAAATTTGCTGTATCAATCTGATTCTCTTTGTTAACAGTAACCACCATGCAACATTTTAGTCTGATCCGATCCATAGTTTTTGAGTTATCAACGTTTCCATGACATAACTTTGGGGAATGCGTCATACAATATGGAGAAGTAAGACCCAGATATGATTTTGGCCTATCCTTACATTGTTAGGCAAAGGTATGCAGTCCTATGATTAACTTATGTTTTTGCTATGTAAATGTATTTTTTTTTAATTCATATTAGTAGTTCGCTAAATTTGAAAATGATGCATTTAGTGGTGCATGAAGTTCAAAAGGTTGGCGACCGTTGTTCTATTACAAACCTCTTATGTCACGGGTGCTTTTTTATCAATAGTTTTTAACCCATAAATGTTTATTATTTTTATGATTATTATTATTAGTAGTAGTAGTAGTCATAATAGTAGTAATAGTTCTATGTTTCTAGTTGTGTTTACACAATGTTATTCTATCTCAGTTTACTTGATTGGTTAGTGTTATCATCTCTATGATAATACGCTTAGGCATTTCATGTTCATACGTAGTTAAAATGTGATCGTCTGATCAGCAAAGATGATGATTGGTGATCAATATGATGTCGCTAAGGTAAGATACTCCGACTTTACCCGTTTTAAAATGAATTGTTCCAAAATCAAATTATGCCGTCCTGTAGACTAAAACGGTACAATTTCAAATAAGTGCATTTCAAAAAGTGACCTTCGTTTTATTGATTTGAAGAATATTTAGCTGATAATTATTTTTATGCTAAGAAGACAAAATATATTCATTGTTTTAAAAAGAATTAAATTGCTACTAAATAATTAAAAAAAAAAGAAAGAGACATATTCGTTTTATTTATTTAAAACATATTTAGCTGACAATGACAATTATTTTTAATTTAGAAAAAGGGTTTTTTTCCTTAATAGTATTGACCCTGACATTTATTATTTCAAAACGTATATTACTTTCTAACAGTAAATTATACAGATTGATGGAGAAAGCACCGTGAAACTTTCACATGATTCCACAACTTATTATTATTATTATTAGTAGTAGTAGTAGTAGTAGTAGTAGTAGTAGTAGTAGTAGCTACATTAATATTAAAATTAAAATAATCTAATGACACATCTAGCATCTCAAGAATGCTTCATGCCAAATTTGATACAATTCTGTGCGTTAGTTTTGGAGCCTATAAGTGACCAACAGATAGATGCATAGAGAACAAGGGCTCAGTCATGATGTACAAGGGTGAGTCAAAAGTGCTGCAATATTTTCATACACGCTAGTTTGAAGTGCATGTATCACGTGACCAAAGCCGTTCAAGTTGTGGAATGATACTTGTTGTAGTTGGTTCTTTATCACATTGTGTATTGCTTCACTCATTATATAATTTGAAACGTCGTCTAATTTGAGAACTTCTGCTTTATGAGTTCGAACTGAGCCTTGAAAATACAGAAGCAACAAACAAGATTCGCTATGTAAAAGCTCGTCTACCTACATACGAGTCAGATACGTCCTAAGATAGGGTACCATTGCCACATCTGGAGAGGTGCCACACAGAGCACTCTTTCCTTTCTTGACAGAGTACAAAGTCGACTTCGAAATCTAGTGGGGGTGATCTGTTCCCTTCTCTTCCCTATAATCCCTTTCTCACAAAAGAGACGTTGCTAGTCTCTCTCTACTCTGTCGTTATTTCCATAGAAGGTGCTCGTGAGCTTCAGTCTTTGGTTCCTCCTTGTAAGACATTCGCAGCAAGAACTCGTTTTCTACAACAAAAGACTTTTCTTTCTCCCTCCACGTGCCTAGCGTCAGGCTGAAATTCCATGCACAGATCTCTTTTGCAATCCCGCAGGACTGCTTCCCTGCGGATTACAACTTTGTCGTCTTCAAATCCAGTGTTAACAAATTCTTGTCCCATAAGTAATATTAAATTCATATCATTAATCAATGTTAGTACTCTCATAGTGTTCCTCATCTTTCGGCTAACAATCATTTCCATCTCATTAACCCTTATTCTCGAGTGGCTCTTGGCCTCGATAAGTGGTTACTGAATAGTAAAAAGAAAGTGGAGAGGCAGTTGATCATAATACAGTAACCGGATGGCTTCAGAAATGTTTATTGAGTTGCAAGAACTTTGACGATCAAACAAGTTCAAGTAGACCTGAAACTGTGCTCCAAGCCATAGAGGCAAATCCGGAGATTATCAGGAAAGCTTGGCATCTCACATGACATTACCGAATGATGCCATATAAATTTACAATTGCACAACTTTTGCCTCAGCTTTGTAGATACACAGTAGTAGTAGTAGTAGTAGTAGTAGAAGTATGTACCAAATGAACAGCCACCTTTGCACAGGTGTGCTAACATCACACTTTGTCATCCCACGAGGCCAGCATTCTACCATTGCTTTAAGACGCACAAAACTCTGAATAATGTCTGGAACGCCGGCATGAGGAAAGATAAATTAGCATTTTATATCGATTCTGCTAAAATCAATAATCATAGATCATTTTTTAATAGTTTCAAAACATCATTTGTTTCCTATGAATTACTATGTACTGTACAATTATTATTATGTATGGTAGTCATAGAATCACTAAGATGACAGTCTCAATTATTAGACAATCTTCATATATAGATATGTGTTAAGTGAATGCGTGGTGTTTCTACTTAATGGATATTAACCCATTTCGGGGGTTATTTAATGATAATCTTAGTGTAAACAACTGATTGAATATAAGTTTCTATTTTACTTATTCATAGGGGTAAATTGAGGTTCAACATATTTCCAATTAATTCAAAATAACAGCCGATTTTAAACTCAACAACATGAGGCCAATCACTCCCCACCGTTTGAAATCAATCAGACATAGAATTATTATTATAATATATATACTTAACAAAATTATGTTCTGAAAGTGATCCAATGTTTTGAAAAAAATTGTTTCATTGTATGACTCTAAATAAACATTGCCTCGAAGCAGCTGTAAACAACTATGATGTATTTGTGTCTACTCTTTAGTTGGAACATACTTTGAAAATGATTTCAATAGTCATATATATATATATATATATAAAATTGAAATATAAGCCATATTAGCAATACAAGATTAATTTTTTTTTTTTTTTTTTTTTTTACATTAATCCTATCGATTTCGGAATAAAATTCCTTCTTCAGGGGTGACCAGTATTGAGTCATTTTTTATTTTTTTCGTTCGACACCGGATTTGAATCATAACCGCCGATACAACACTGTGGAGACGTCGTACCAAAGACGTTTATCAAGTAACAAAGAAATAAGTCTGTTTATTCTTGATTTTGATGAAAAAAAAAAAATGACTCAATACTGGTCACCCCTGAAGAAGGAATTTTATTCCGAAATCGATAGGATTAATGTAAAAAAAAATAATAATAAATAAATTAATCTTGTATTGCTAATATGGCTTATATTTCAATTTTATTAACTAACCCTGCAATACTTTGAAATTTGAACGACAAACCCACACTTTTCATGACAGCGTGCCAACGCTTCTTTCGTTCGACACAGGATTTGAATCATAACCGCCGATACAACACTGCGGAGACGTCGTACCAAAGACGTTTATCAAGTAACAAAGAAATAAGTCTGTTTATTCTTGTTTTTTGATGAAAAAAAAAAAACTGACTCAATACTGGTCACCCCTGAAGAAGGAATTTTATTCCGAAATCGATAGGATTAATGTAAAAATAAAAAAATAAAAAATAATAAATAAATTAATCTTGTATTGCTAATATGGGGGAATCTTTAACAATAGCCCTCAAACTCGCGAGTCGCGTTCAAAAAGCGTTGTAGAACGTGGTCAAAAAGATGAATATGCAACAAATAAATGCGACGTACGTCGAGACTGGAGATTTTCCTAGTTAGCTATTCCATTTGTTTGTATTTTTACATAGGATAAATCAGTTTTTATTAGACATGAAAAAAAAAAAATTTCTGACAAGTCTTCTAACTATAAACAAAATGGCGTCGCCAATCTTGCTTGTTGTTGTCACGTGTGTGTGTTTTTTTTACCGGTGCTCATAATCAAAGCGGCGTTTTTTTGGGGTTTGCATTTTTGAAATTTAGTTTTATGAAACGAACATTTTAACGATCATTTTGGTCACAGCAGGTGTGCACCATGTACACGGTGTGAGGAATAACGACATAAATAAAAAGAAACTGCTTTTATTCCTTTTGTTTAAAATGTTGTTTTGCTTTGTTCTTTTGCTTGACTGAAATATGAAAACTTGGGGTTAGGGTTAGGGCTGGGGTAAGGGTTAGGGTTAGGGTTAGGGTTAGGGCTGGGTTAGGGTTAGGGTTAGGGTTAGGGCTAGGATTAGGGTTAGGGGTAGGAATTTTTTAAAGAAACAGGAAAAAAACATTACGGTGTGACGAATGAAAATAATATGTAAATAAAAGCACACTGACATGTAAATCAAAAGAAAATTATTTTATTCCTTTTGCTTAAAATGTAGTTTTGTTTTGTTCTTCTGCTTGGCTGAAAAATGCAAAAATTGCGCTTTGACTATGAGTCCCAGTAAAAAAAACAACCGAAACGAGAACGATGCTCCAGCCTCGTTCTCGTTTCGGTTTTTTCTATCGAGAAGCGGCCATTAATTTTTTTTTCACTTAACGTACGCTAAAACTATCAATTTATAAAAAATAGCACTTTTAACGGATTATAATCATTAATAATTGTCACAGTTAACTTGGAAATTCAGTTTTATCGGCTACGGTAACTTTTATTTGTTGTATATTTGTTTTTTTTAGCGTTTTCGTTTGAACATACCCCTAATATGGCTTATATTTCAATTTTATTAACTAACCCTGCAATACTTTGAAATTTGAACGACAAACCCACACTTTATATATATATATATATATAAACATCAAATCAGTCTACACTAATTAATTTGTGTTTCTGTACTAGGCGTACATATAATATCATATAAAGGAATTTATTTGATAATAATTGGAAATATCTTGGGGTGGAGTGGGGGAAATAGGCCTTATATTTTACATATAATGATATATGCGTACAACCTAAACGATACAAATACAATTCAACGACATTATCTCACACAAAAAACTATACAATCAGCCGAAATAAGGAAAATACTAACAACTAACACTGAAATCATCCATAAAAATAATTGTACACACAGACTTAAAACCCTCGAAGCCCTATACATTGAAATACTGCAACCCAAAATTAATAAAATATTATTTAATACCGACACTGATGCTCTACCCGTATGCCATAATTAAAATAAAATCGAAAATTAAATTAAGAAAGAAAAAAGACTATAAAAAGATAACAGCACAAAGACGAAAAATAAGACACAACTCCTGATGACGATCGTGAGATCGAAAGCGCTTGAGAGATGGCCGACGAAACAACACTTGGAGCCATGATGTTTAAATTAACACCTGAAATCAGAAAACTCGCTTGTCGCGTTGAGAAGCTAACAAGGAAAATAACAAAAAGAGAAAATTACGTAGTCTTCAATGAGGCCTGCATATATATATATATATATATATATATATATAGACAACAATTTGCTACATTCCAAAGACCAAGATTTTAGTCATCTTATCAACCATTTTTTCAAAACAAAAAACTTTGGTACAATTACGGATCCGTTTCGTTCAACAGAAGAACACCCGATATTTGTATGTCAGTCCCGGATCTGTTTGACAGAGATTCAGAAATGGCTACCTAGAAAGAGCAGCCACCTTGTAACATATATATATATATATATATATATATATATATATATATATATATATATATATATATAACATAGATCCATGTAACCACAATTACATGCTCAAATCGCGTTCCAAGAATTCAACATAACAACTGTTTGTATACGATCGTTTCAGCGACCATATATTTTATTGACATTAGATCTCATCGTTAGACAGCATCAATGGAATACATCTTTCTTTTCTATGTCACTTCTGGAGCGCAACTTCTGCTGTTTTAACTCTCCTTATTTTTAGATCTCTACAGCCTGTTTGCTTCGCATTACATATCCTACTACACTACAACCTGCTACATTCATGTCTGCCTCTCACTCCTACTTACTTCATTTGCCTGAACATGAGTATTTTTAACTCTTTCTCCTACTACTCACATCTGTATGTATAAATACTTGATTTTTACCTGAAGAATGTATCTTGAAACAGCCTTGAATAAATTCTCTCCGGGGTTAAATATCGATCCCTCCACACATGCCTCCTTGTTGACTTAAGTAGATCACATTCCTTACTCCACCTTAAAGTCCTGGAAGCTATATATATCAAGTCATTCAAACCTTCCCTTTGTAAACAAAGGGAGTGGCTTCTAGGACTCAATGTGATCCACTTGTGACCCTCCCCCCTTTTTTTTCCTAAACTTGCCACTGGTCTTCATTCTATTTTTTTAAAGTTTTTAGTCGTAATGTTTGAATTATTTCCATGTATTAACTCTGATGAGTGTGGCCGAAAGCCGGCTTAGTATATTAATGTATTTTTTTCTCTCGTTTTTACACTTTTCAATTTCATTCCACCCTCCCAAAAATGTCACAAACATCTATATTCCTTGCTTTAATATATATACAGGGTGTTTCAAAAGTCTTGGGAACATAACGATTTTTAATAACTCAAAAACTATTAGGAGTTGAAAAATGAAATTGGTACCGTTGGAAAGGTTAAAGTTTCAAGTTTTGTGGGGAATCTTCAAAGTTGCTCAATATGAGCACCATTCGTCACACGGCAGACATCTAGTCGATAGTCCATTTCCTGCCAAACGCGTTCCAGCATCTTGACGTCAATGGTTCCCACAACTGCCGTTACTCGAGCCTTTAGTTCGTCAATATCTCTTAGAAGGGGCGGCACATAGACTTGTTGCTTGACAAAGCCCCAAAGGAAAAAGTCACACGGGGTAAGATCTGGAGACCTAGGAGGCCAGGGCATGAGAACGTCATCACCTCGCCCAGATCTCCCAATCCATCTACCAGGCAGCCTTGTGTTAAGAAACTGCCTTACTCTAAGACTCCAGTGTGGTGGTGCACCATCTTGTTGAAAAATGAAGTCATCAGATTCTGCTTGTTCCAACTGAGCCATTAACCAGTCTTCCAGCATGTTGAGATAGGATTCACCAGTGATAGTTGCCTCTTCAAAGAAGAACGGCCCATAGACACCTTTCTTGGAAATTGCACAAAACACGTTCACTTTTGGTGAATCTCGCTCGTGCTCAAGAAGTTCATGAGGATTCTCAGTACCCCATATGCGAGTGTTATGCTTGTAAACTTTGCCATTCAGATAGAAGGTCGCCTCATCGCTAAAAACAAGCCGGTCATCAAAGCCGTTATCTTCCAACTTCTCTTGCATTGCAATGCAAAAGTCACGGCGAAGTGGCTTATCAGTGTCCTTCAACTTTTGGACCAACTTGAGCTTGTAAGGTATCATTTGCAGTCGTTTCCTTAAGACACGCCAGACAGTTGCTGGAGCAAGCTGAAGTTCCCTGCTGGCTCTTCTCACTGATTTACGGGGGCTCCGCTGAAAGGCTGTCCGAACTTGCTCAACTGCATCTTCTGAAGTTGAAGGGCGACCTGTTCGCTTACTTGGGCACAAACACCCATCTTTCACAAATTTAGCATGCCATCTGACAATGGATTTCCTTTCAGGGGCTTCTTTTTTAAATTTCCTGCGAAATGCACGCTGAACACATGTCCACGATTCAGTCTTTGCAAATTGGAGGACGCAAAATGCCTTGTCTTGTTTAGAGAACGCCATTACTGCACCTGGAAAGATAACACGAAAATCATTAGTATGACCAAAAACTTGATTAAGCAAGCTTTAAAATGGCACCAGTTTCATTTTTCTACCTGGAATAGTTCATGAGATATACGCATTTGTAATGTTCCCAAGACTTTTGAAACACCCTGTATATATATATATAATCATGGACGGCGGCACAGAAGGGGCAGGGGGGCTCAAGCCCCCCCCCCCCATTTTACGGTCATCAATAATTAAGTTGATATGCATGTGTTTAATTTTATCTAATTAGCTTATCTGTTAATTGATTGTTGGTCTTATATTGTCATCATTACAATATAAGACCAACAATCAATTTTATCTAAAATTTGGCGAAAACCAAGCGAAATGGGTGAGTTTTTGTTAAAGGTCCCTATTCTATAGGTATATTTACGGACTTTCATTTTCTTCTCCAAAAAATCGATACAGTATCTTTTGAGCAAAGTCCATTGAACGCAATTTGAAGTGAAGAACAGAGAAACAAGGCAAGTCTTCCAATTCCAATACATACATTTACACTTTTATACTTAATACATTTAAACTTTTATACTTTTTACTTTTGTACTTTTATATGCACCTCGTCAGTTAATACTTATAACTTTATGTATTCTCTATATTTGATCAACCTATTGATTCTTGAATTTTGTCATTTTTACTAGATATGTTTCAAATGAGCCATCAAGCAGTGTCGAAAAATCATTTTATGTCTAGATTAAATCCAAAATTGTGTATTTGGCCCAAAATGACCAAATACAGTTATTTGGGCCCAGTCCCCCAAAATTGAAATTTCTGTTTGTGCTTTTTTCACCAGAAGCGACTTGCTAATATGCTTCCAACAAAACCTCAACCACTATCAGAAGATCATTTCATGTCTAAATTATGTCAAAAAATGTGAATTTTTTTAATGTTTCTTTTTCTATCACCAAGAGAATTCCATTCCGCTTCTAACGAGCTCTCAACCGCTATCGGACGATCATTTTTAGTCAAGATATTGAATTTATTCCCATATTTGGCATTCTGGGCACAATGTGGGCCGGGCCCCCCCCCCCCACTTTTATAACTGTCCCGCCGTCCCTGTATATAAGCCCTATAACCTTAAATAAACTAGGAAATAACTGATGGCTATTAGGTCAATATTACTTGATACACATGTTATATTGCAAAGAAAGAGAGGTTAATGTGTGAGACCCCGAGAGTTGAAGGGAACCCATGTGACTATGATGTCAAATACAAATTAGGAGAAATGATCTCTTTTCTAAGTGACGAGTTGAGAAGTTTAAGTTTATTTGTTATTATTTTATTAATTTTTATATTATTATATTCTGTACTCACTTTCAAGTTGGATAAAAAATATTTATTTTTATAAGTTGGATAACAAATATTTTAAATATCTTTAATAAACTATTGTTTAATAATAAAAAATCATACAAAATCTTTCATACTCTTTACAAAATTTAGTAAAATAAAAATGTACTTGTTTATAAGATATGTCAATATATCCTCAAGTACCTTACATACCCTATATATATATATATATATATATATATATATATATATATATATATATATATATATATATATATATACTTTTTTCTGATATATTCGATTTTTGCAAGATAAATTTTAGATATTTGTGTAAGCCCTCCAGTCTGTAGTAGATTGGTACTATAAATGGATGGTAACATTCAACGCTACCAAGATAAAGCTCCTTTCCTTTATCAATTATAAGAAACCTCTACTACCACAGATTGCTATGGCTGATAGTACACACCCTGAAAGTCAAGTGTTCAAACTCCTTGGTTGCCAGCAACAAGAATTGGAATAAATAAATCAAAGATAATGCCAAGTCTGCTGCAAAGAATGTGGGTTCCCTATACTGGGCGAGTAAACTTCTCACACCTGCCAATATGCTATATCAAAAAAGAGTCTCTAACCTAATAGGTCCCACACTGTCTGTCAAGCTCCAGCCCCTGTCCCATCACCACAATGTTATATCCCTGTGCTTATTTTACAAGTACTTCCATGAAATATGCTCCAACGAACTTACTGTACTTGTAACCCCTCAACGTAAATACCCCGACAAACCCGACCAGCAGCAAAATCCCACCCCTTCACTATAGAGGTCCCAAGATGCCGGAAAACTTTCTACTTTTATAGCTTCTTTCCTCAGACTGGTAGCCTTTATAATTCCCTCCATGCTCCCTGTTTCTCTGACTATACCAACATGCAGAGATTTAAATGTAATGTGAACAAACATCTTGCCGCCGAAATCCCCACTTAGGATGCCCCCTATAAATCTGGCCCTTAATCACGGCAGCCCCTTACATTTCAGTGACAGTATGCCTTGTTTGAAGTAAATAAAACATTTTTTAAAGAAAAGCGTTAAATCTTTACCAGTGTATGTATCGTTCCATCAATCTCAACGGTAGCACCAGTATTTCAGTGAAAGTTTTTCTTTAATTATTCCGAAATGTCAGTCTAACTTTATCTTTCTCGGCTCATAACAGGTTCGACATTGGTTCATCTTGAATGTCTTTGAGGCAACAGGAATCGTTTTTATTTTCTCTTTTGACGGTTCTGACAATAAGACATCACTTCTTTGCAACAGATTTAGTCTTGTTTCAAACTGATTTAGACAGGCACTAGTCTCTCTTTCTTTCTCTTTCTTTCTCTCCCCCTCCCTCTCTCTCTATATATATATATATCTATATATATATATATATATATATATATATATATATATATATATATATCCTCTCTCTCTCTCTATATATATAGATATATATCTCCTCTCTCTCTATCATCCCACTATTTCACTCTATTTCTTAAACTTATTCACTCATGTGCTTTCTGTCTATCCCTCTTCCTCTCTCTCCCTCCCTCTCTCTCTCTCTCTCTCTCTCTCTCTCTCTCTCTCTATATATATATATATATATATATATATATATATATATATATATATATATATAGTAGGAGTATGTTTTTAAAAGGCTGTGGGCAATGCAAATTCCGGGTAAGATGTAAGTTGGAAGAAACAAAAACAATAAATCGAATACGAAATATGACTTACTATTTATTTTTTCTTAAAATCTTACATAACAGTGTTATATAATGGGACGCATGTGATGATGGACGTACAGAGAGATCGCTTAACTTGCACGATTTGTAACGGAGTCATCTCGTGCAGTTTTGGTGCAATGTTTTCTCATGATTCGCGGTGACAGTTGATGAGACCTCGGATCGAGGGTTGGGTCGCACCTGTGCGTTGATCACGAGATTTCGTGATGTCACAGTTTTCCTGGTGAGAAAACTGCAGTGAGATTTGAGTTCTTGATGGGAAGCCGACTAGTCAAGTCGCCTTAGCTATGTAGCGATTAAATAAAATAGGGGAATTCAGATCCCAAAAAATGAGAGCCAGACGATGTCCCCCTCTTCCTTCCCTTGCAAGTGATTAAGTAATTAGTTAATTAACTAGCGTAAGCTTCTCTCTCTCTGTTTCAACGAACTTGCTTCGGTGTCGACAAGCTAATAAATGAAAATAAATGGCTCGGAACTAAAAGGGAAGGTTTGTTATATTTTTTTATGTGTAGATTGATTTCAGTTACAGAAAGAACCCGCCGGCACAAAATTGTGACAACGACAGAGCGTTTGCAGAGAGTGGTGGCGGCGACGGGTCAGCTGCTAACAATAGCAGCTAGGGTGCAGACATTGAAAGCAGAAAGAGAAGAGACAGCAAGAAGAAAGGGAAATATAATTCCCGAATTGGGTTTACTGCTGTGTCAGCCGAAAGGGAGAGATTGAAGCCGGGACCGACTGACAAGACCACTCGACGTCGCCCGGATCGAGAAACGACATATCGTCCCGTTAGCAAGCGATGCCGTTCGCTGGATCAACAAAGAAGCTGTTGTACGACGCCAGATTCCGACATGCAAACGTATTATAAACCAAATATTCAACAAAAGCAAGAGTGTTGTTAGCTGTTTGTGTGATGTCCGGATGATTATAAAATCATTAATTTAATATTTCGGGAAAAGAAACTTCCCTTTGTCAAAAATAATTAAACCAGAAGAAATTTCTCCGATTGTGCAGAGAATCTGACAAAACAAAATGACTGCCAAAAGACAGAACTGCAGCGAAAACAGTCCCGCAGGGAATGGAAATTAAAGATTTTTTAAGGTTATGTTATATATATATATATATATATATATATATATATATATATATATGTATGTATATATATATAATGAGCAAATTACAGTAAATAATAATAGTTATAATTTCAACTATAAAAGGAAATTTATCTATATCAAATTGAAAGTTCTATTTAAGATATATGAAGTGAATTTTAAGTTTAGTAAAACATCAATTTGTAAAATATAAGGAGTGGGTTTTTTAAATACAAAGGAGAATTAAATGTTGCCTACTGTAAAAATGGAGAAAAAAAATGAAGGGTTACCAACTTTGAAGTGTGTGGACTGCTTCGCATGATGGGAACTCGATTTTCAGTGGAAAAAAATAACTTTTGTTCGTGGTTACATTTTTTATCGGTGCCATTCATTTGCATATGAGGAGAACAACTACTTGAAGAGGGACGAATTTGAGGAAGACAGACAGTTGGATTTTTGACAGCTAAAAGGGAACATTGGAGTTGAGTTGAGTTCCTTTAATTTCATTACTGCATTACAAGGAGATAGAAGAATATGAAACGGTTAAAATAAATCCGCAAAACACAACAGTTCTGCACTACTTTTATGTCTTCTTATAAAGATTAAAATCAAGATATGATGATAATAAAGCTTGAATCCTTATTCAATTTTGATTAAAATCCATTACATGATTTAGACTCCAGAAAATGTCTAAAATTTAAGACTTAAGCTTAATGGGTCTTAAGAAGAAATTTAAATTATAAGAATCTTGCTCAACTGGTGTCTAATGATTATGGAGAAAGGTCAATGCAAATCTAAAATATTTGAATTTTGCCCATATTGTGTTCCCTAAAAACATTTTTAAAATGCTTCAAATAAACTGAAAGTTTGGGAATATTTATAAATTAATGTCTAATATCTCACTGGGTAGAATTCAGGGAGGCCATCTGGCCTATAAAAATCTCACCTCAAATAAGGAACTGACTTCCAAAGAAATTCGGTTGCATTTCAGGCTCTGAATTTTAAATGTTGAATACCTGTGTGTAAGGTCTTATGAGAGTGTTGGGTTTCTTGGGAGATGTACTGACCTGTGTTGTGTCCCAAAAACTTGTTGGAGAAGTAAATCTGCTAGAATCATAAAGAATGAAAGGTGTATTGGATTGGAAATTAAAACGGAACAGGTTGTGTTGGTATTTTTATTGCAAAAAGATGAGTACATAAAATGATTGAAGTTAATCTTGTAAGTGAGCGAATCATACTGATGAAGTTGATGGTTGGTGAGAAAATGTTCCCAGCTATATCTGTTTATGCACCACAATATGACTTGAGTGAAGATGGTAAAGATGACTTATGACAGACTTATGATGGTATATAGTAGGGTTGATGAGAAGGAAATACTTGCTGTGGCAGGAGATTTGAATAGTTATGTTGGAAAGACCCCTGGTGATGTTGAGGGTGTACATGCATGGAGAAAATTGATACGGTGATAGGAATACATGAAAAAGAATTTTAGAATTTGGTCTTGCAATGGACATGTTAGTTGCAAACAGCCTTTTGAGGAAAAAAGGAAGCAATCCCGTTACGTATAGATCTGGTAAAGGCTCAAGTAGATTATCTGCTGGTTCGGAAAAAGGACAGAAAGCTCTTAAGTTATGTGAAAGTAATATCTGGTGAAGAAATCATCAAACAGCACAACTCGTTATTTGCAATTTCATGCTGAAGAAAGCACATGAGGTAAAGAGAAAGTTTGTCCCTAGGAGAAAAGTGGGTTAGGGTTAGGGTTGAATGAAGAACATGTGAAACGCTAGTTTAAAGACAAAGTGATGGAGAATTTGGCTACGAGGATGTGTGGAAGAATAATAGAAGATGCTGTAGGATACACTGTTGGATGTAACAGACCAGACTTGTGAGTAAACGGAAGGGCGTCGAAGGCATAGGGTAACATGGTGGTGGAATGAGGAAGTTGAACAGCAGAAACGAAGGAGTCAGTAGATAACGGTTTAGTGAATCAGAATGTGTATCTGGAAGTAAAGAGGGAAGCAAGAAGAACAATATAAAAAGCCAAGAAGGAAGGTGAGAAAGCCAGGTTTCCAGATATACTATGAAGGGATGACTAAAAGAATAAAGTATTCAGAATAGCTAAACAGATGGCAAAGACAAATATGAACATGATGCTGTTATCAGGAAAATAATCAGTCTTTCCCTTTCTGTATGCTCTTATTCTTGAGTCTATCCATCAGATATATCTAATTAGTTACAAATAAAACAACTAAAAGAAACTAAGCTAAGCTTTGTAAATTTGACCTGACTTAGTTTCATTTTTGAAAAATATTTTCTTCTGACCTTCTTTAGCTGTAAACACTGCATTAACTAAAAGATGTGTCTGTGTGTATTAGCATGCCTTTGTTTTGTTAGTGAGAGAGTATGTGTGTTCATTTTGGCTGGCATCGTGTGCATTTACGTGTGTGTATGATGTGTACATTTGTTTCTTTTTGAAAAACATTTTCTTCTGATCTTTAGCTGTAAACACTGCATTAACTAAAAGCCTGTATAAGTTACTGCGTTATTCTTTAGAAGTACCTAAAAAGAAAAGAATTATATGCACCAACAGTGATCAGAAAAAATTGAACAAACTTCTTTCAAGTTGTTTGATATTTATTCTTTATTAATACTTAGGGTTATATTGAGCTTTGTATGTAAGTTATGTCGCGTTGTTTGCCTTCATACATTCCAACCCTATTTTAAAGAAGAATTTTGGGAAAAAGTACCATAAATGTAGTCAATTAGTCTTTCATACTGTTTTATGTTTCTCCTCAAGTCAAATTAAATCCATTTTGGGCATTTTTTATGCATTTGGGAAGGTTATATGAGTCAAATATTAGGTCTTGCCAAAGTCCGTTAGTCCACTAATTCCGATTATGTAATTTATAGTGGGGCTTCTCAAATTCAATTTTTGACCACTTTAATGACCTCTTTTTGCATTGAAAATAGTTTCACTGCATTCCCCATAAAATTCTGATGAAAATTCATGCATTGCATGCCTAATTTGACCAATTCCTAAAAATGACACATTTTGCTCAGACCGCATCATATTGTTGCATTCGAAATGACAATGGAATGTTAGCAACAAATGAACAGGACAAGAGGGATGCTTGGAAATGCAATTATGAGAAATTGTTGAATACTTAGTTTCCATGGAACTGTGAAAATCTAGAAGTTGCAAAAGCAGTATCCGGTCCAGCTATAAGAATTGAGAAAGAAATGGTACAGGAAGCTGTAAGATGAAAAAAGATAAGGCTGCAGTGTCACAGAAATATTGAAGGCTGTGGGTGAAACAGGCATTGAGATGATCACAGACTTGACAAATCAGATTATAAAAGAAGAGGTTATCCTGAAAGACTGAGAACTTAGTACAATTGTGCAATTTACAAGATTACAGAGGAGCCACTTAATAGTGGTAATTACAGAAGCTTAAAATTAATGGATCGGGTCCTGAAAGTGATTGAGAGAATAATTGTGCAGCAAATAATAAGTCAGATAAGCATAGATGAAATGCAGTTTGGTTTTATGTCTTAGCAAAGTACCACTAGTGTTATATTTATCATGAGACAAATGCAAGAAAAAGAAAAACTTGTATTTTGCTTTTGTGGATCCTGAGAAAGCTTTTGACAGAGTGCCAAGAGAGGTTGCCTAGTGGGTTTTGTGTAAACTATGATGGTGCAAAAGAGTGGTTGGTGAAGGTGGTTCAAGCAACGTACAAAAATGCTCAAAGTCGTGTTAGAATTAACAGCACATTTAGTGACAGCTTTAACGTTAAAGTAGGAGTGCTTCAGAATTCTGTACGAAGTCCGTTGCTTTTCATTTGTGTCTGAGAAGCATTATCCAGGGAGTTTCATACGGGTTGTGCAGAAGAGATGATGTATGTTAACGATTTAGTACTTGCATGTGAAACAATGGAAAACCTACTTGTTAAGTTAAAGACTTGGAGGAATGCTATGGAAAGTAAAGGTCTGAGAGTGAACTTTACCAAGACAAAATGATGATCAGCGGTTGTAGTGTTGGAAAACTCCAAAAAGGAAAGTTCCCCTGCTCAGTTTGTGGAAAGGGAGTCAGGTGCAATTCAATCTTTTGCAGTACTTGTAAACATTTGGTACACAAGAAATGCAGTGACTGGTAGGTTGAGAAAGGATAACCTATTTATGTGCAAGAAGTGTAAGACAATGAGGATGTATGAGAACTCAGATGTTAACAAAGTATATTTGGATGGCGAGGCTCTTCAGGTTGTTAAGAAGTTTTGTTACCTTGGTGATACCATTGGAGCACAGAGTGGAGCAGGTACTAGTGTGATTGTGTGAGTTAAGAGTGGGTGGAGTAAGTTCAAGGAACTTCTGCCATTACTAACCAGCAGAGAATTACAATTGTCGACCAAGGGAACAGTCTATCACAGTGTGATAATGTATGGAAGTGAAACCTGGTCAGTGAGGATTGAAGGCATATGTTGCATGGAGAAAAACGATATGAGAATGATGCAATAGATGTGTAATGTGAGTCTTAAAGACCGACTCAGTTTTAACAATCTCAGAGAAAGATTAAATCTGGACAGTATAGGGAGATGTGTGCAGAAAGGAAACTTTGATAGTATGGCCACGTTGAATAGATGGGTTAGTAAATGTAGAACAGTTTGCCACTGAGACATAGGAGCCATATCTACAGGGGCATCCTAAGAGGGGATTTGTGGAGCGATATGTTTTTTCATATTACATTTAAATTTCTGCATGTTGGTACAGTCAGAAAAGAGAGGGCAAGGAGGGAATTTCAAAGGCTAGCAGTACGAGGAAAGAAGTTATTAGAGAAGAAAGCCCTCCGGCATCTGGAGACCTTTACAGTGATGGGGTGGGATCTTGCTGACTGATGGGTTGATCGAGGGTATTTACGTTGAAGGGACACCAGTGCAGCAAGTTCGTTGGAGCACATTCCATTAAAGTACTTGTAAAACAAGCACAGGGATGCAAAATTGCAGCAATAGGACAGGGGCTGGAGGTTGGTAGATAGTTTGGGACCTATTAGATTAACGACTCTTTTTGGACCTTGCCCAAGAGTGAGAGGCTAGTGGTTGGTGCACCAGCCCAGATGTGACAACAATACTCCATGCATGGGAAGATGGTGACCTTGTAGAGATATATTTAGGACCTATTAGATTAGAGACTCTTTTTTGGATCTTGTCTAGGAGGAAGAGATTAGTGGTTAATGCACCAGCCAAGATGTGACAACAAAACTCCATGCATGCGAATAGTGACTTTGTAGAGATATAGGATACTGGCATGTGTGAGAAGTTTTCTAGCTCGGTAGAGAGAACCCACTTTCTTTGCAGCAGCTTTGGCAATGTCTTCTATGTATTTGTTCCAATTAGTTGTATGTGTAATTGCCGTAGATCTTTTTGTACAGCAGTAAACTGATAACCTACATGTACAATGATGAAGATTTCTATTTTATTTCAAACCATTTTAATTTTATTTTCAGCCATGAAAACTGTGATTAGACAAAAATAACTGGTAACGGCATAAAAGAGTCATCAGACACAAATATACAAAATGAAAATATAAACATTTTATTGTTTGCATTTGAGGAATGTGGTAAAAACAATTTTCTGAATTACGACATCGATCGAAAGAGGATCAGAAAAAAAAAGTGTTAGACCTGTGATCAAAGTGAGCTGAGGTTCCACCGTTTACTCCCTTCAGCTATGGGCTAGGGGAGTTGACTGTACCTGTAAGGCAGGTGTGTAATAAGTAAATGTATACATTCTACTACAAAAACTATATTAATGAACAGTGTGTCTATTATTTGGTTGACATTTCTTCCGTGTAACTTTAAGTGGTCTGCTTTCTCAGTATGGAACCTCGCCTTAAAGGGAATTACTTTTCCAACTGGAGAAATCAAATTTTGGGTGGTCAAACCCCGAGCCAGACATTTCACCATTTGCATGCATTGCAACCCCACCAAACATGCAGCCATGTGTGTAATAAGTAAATGTCGATATTCTACTACAAAAACTATATTATATATCAGCTATAAAAAGACTTTTTTGGTTTCGATTCTTCATTTTTTTCTGCAGCACCTTTTCGCATTTTTGGACCAGAGTAAAGAACGAGGCATAACGCAGCACATGCAAGCGACACAGAACAAAGGAAAATTCAAACCAATTCAAACACGTGGGACGGGGAACATGTGACTACGCACACAAAAGATATTCTAATCGATATTTAGGAAAAATAACGATTTTATAAACTCTAAAGCTAAACTTATGTTTTAATTTACATAATGCAATAAATTGTATGTGAGGATAGAAAATCTAAAAACTCTTTGAAAGCATCAAAAGAAAATGGCAATTCTTGCATTTAACATACAGCTTAATAATCTCTCTATATATAAAGTTAGGTATGTGTATATGTGTATATATTTGTATACTTATATGCATACGATTCATTCCTAAACTAATGAAGCGATCATTATGAATTATGAAATATATATGTCAGTGAACATGGTGAGTGACGTGGGCATATTATTTTTCTGTAAACTAAACCATTTACAGGGGGTGTTCTCTAAACTGTATGCATATTATAACATGATACCACTTTTCGAACTTAATATTTTACAAACATATTTACCAGACAGAATACTGACAAAGCACTATAGTACATTTGTATATTTTTATTTCCTCATTTCAGTTTGTGAGCAGAAAGCAGATAAATAATTTCAAGCGAGCAGAGATACATATCACTTCCTGTAACTCCCTTCCTCATGTCCTGCCAAACATACATTGTCACCGATCTTGATTGTTGATTTCTTCACACCAAACGAGTAAGGTAATCGCACCCAGTGATCTTGGCTTTAAGTACACCTGACCTCATCACCAATATCGACTGTCAAATCTTACATTTATGCAAAAGAACACCTGTGGATCGAGTCACGTGACATCTATATAGTCCCCTAATTCAGGGAAGCAGACACAGTTTCACAGTTTCTTGCTAGCCATTGGTCGGACGACATCAATGAATAAGAAGGAGAAAAGACCTTTATTATTGTACATAGAGGATTGGGCAAAAGCACCTAAAAACACATTTTCAAGTCAAGTTGATATGAACAACTTTAAGCCGAGTTTGAAATACCGAACTGATTTCAGAGACTACCAACTCGTCTCACAGATAAGAATCCCATTGACAATGTATCCTAACAAACTGGAGTGAATATATAATACTCCAACTTGTCTCCTGCTTGCTGCGATTATCAACCCGATATCCTGATTTATGATTGTGTAGCAACGACCCTGTTATCAAGAACTCAACCCATTCGCACTCTATACTTATGGGACTCCTATTTACTTTGTTTAGTGATGTTTATTCCTTTACCCTTCTTTTCCTACAGAGAGAACTTTCACATATTTTGAACTCTTTAATTCTGTGGATTAACTTCTGAATTGCCCATCAATTTACTGTAAGTTGAAACCCTTCTTTCTCTCATAAACTGATATTATTTATATGAATGTATTCTTCTAAATCTCTTTTTCATTATTAGATTTTGATCTTTTGTTTTTATTTCTTTCCTGTAATTATGTAAATAAATATATTTTACTTTCTAACTTGGTTGTCTTATACGGTTTCACACTTTGCTTTACTTTCACCACTTGAATTGGTACACCCTTTCCCTGTGTTCTTTTTTATTATTTTAAATTAGAACCCTAGGACCTTGACTTGTATCTTGTTTATCATTATCGTTTTGCAAAAGCCTTTGTAGTCCTAATGAACACTGGCGCATAACATAATGTTTATATATATATATATATATATATATAGTAAAGTATAAAAATATATGTTTATATATATATATATATATATATATATATATATATATATAGTAAAGTATAAAAATATATTTATGGCAATTAAGCTACACAGAGGCGTCCATGTATTGAGCATTGTTTAAGCAAATACTGAAAATCTATACACAATATATTATATCACTTCATAATATGTGTATACATGAAATAATAATAATATATATATTTTTTCTATGTATAGGATTCACTCCTAAACTAATGAATCGCTCATTATAATTTATTGAATATATATTCTAAGCAACATGGTGAGTAGCATGGGCATATTATTTTTTATCATTTTATGGCTGTGCCCCCCCCACCCCAAAAAAAACAACTTTTAAAATAAGTGAGATACAAAAAAAAAATACTAGATGAAAGACCTGCTCTACATCAAATTTCGAGTTATATTATGTAATAAAATTTTACCTGGACTGGACTGGTGTGCACACGTGCATATAAGCATGAATAATATGTATGTGCGGGGTGAACTTCTAAACTATTGAACATATCATTATAAATTATGGATATGTATTCTAGACAACATAGTGAGTAACGTGGGCACATATTATTATTATTATTATATTTTCTAAATGCTAACATTTAGAGGTGGGTGTCCCCGAAACCACACCCTATTTAAAAAGAAAAGAATAAATTAAAAATTAATGCTATACATATTGCCTATACTTGTGTTGGGACGTGTATTCTTCTAGTATATATATAATTAAAAAAGTTTTATTTTTACCTGGTTGGCACAGTACAGATAAGAAATTGGGAAAATACGATAATGACTATATCGAGCTTTGGCATGACTGGATACCTCCCACTCTGCCGTAAGGAGTCGGATAAACATAAGCACAGACTTGAGGTTTATATTCATAACACACTTCTCTTGACTAGAGAAAAATAGTCTAGAATTAGATGATCATGTGTTTTAGATTTATCTTAGAACACAGCGTTAGTTTCTTTATACTTCCTCCACCGTTCTCCTTCGACCCAGGACTGTACACTCCTCAACTGTATCTCAGATAGTATTAATGCAGCACTCTCTTTAGATCAGAGTGCCCAAATACATGTATTTGGAGGTTTTAATGTCTACCACAGTAATTGGCTTGGTTTCTCAAGCTATACAGACACAGCTGGTAACATCACACATAGTTTCTCTATTGCACATTCTCTTTCACCGACTGTCACTTTATCGACCCGCCTCCCAGATCGTGAGGATCAGTAATCCACACTTCTTAGTCTATTTTGACGACCCTACCCAAGGCTTGTGTGACGAATGCTCATAGCCCACTTGGGAACGCTGATCATATTGTGATAATGATCCATATCATCCTAAACTTTCGACTTCAAGCTGAAGAGACGCCCGATGAAATAAAATCATTTCTTTCCCTGCTGAACAATGTGCAAGGTAGGCATTGAAGCACATGTTCGAACATAGAAATTCTATAGCTCCACAATAGTTCACTTCAACCTACGCAGCTGCTATTGCGCATAAGCAGAAAGCATTCTGCCGATTCACCCACCATAAGTCTGATGCACGTCGACAAAAATTTATAGCATCAATAAATCATTGCAAGTGTGAAATAGCTGAAACTACGAGTAGGTATACCAAAATGACCAGAAAACGCATTTTGTCACAGAAATTAGGAACTCGTGATTTCTGGAAATCTAATAATGTGGTGAATAATGGGCAATCAACAATTCCCCTGCTATCCAGCCACCATGATGTCGCCTGCACGATATCTGATAAGGCTGAATTGCTTGCCTAGCAGTTTGCCTTGAACTCTGCCTTGGACTCCACATATCACTCCCTTCCAAACTTTCCACTGTAAACTGAAGCCACATTCAATAATCTGGTTATCACCTCCCCAAGTCCAGGATATCATAAAACCCTTGACACTTTCAAAGCATGTGAACCTGATCTTATCATTAAAAAATGCTCTGCTGAGTTGGCCCCTGTTCTTGCTAAACTCTACAACAAATGCCTTGCCGAATCTTGCTTCCCTGGTAGTTGGAAAATTGTCTCTGTAGTACCAGTGTTCAATAATTCTGGTGAAAGAACTGATCCACAAAATTATCGCCCTATCAGTCGCTCTTTTCTGAAGTCTTTGAATCTAGCAATAGTCGACCACCTCGTTAATGTTAAACTTCTTTCTGAGTAAAGTATAGATTTAGGCAAACCCGTTCTACTGCGGATATCTTCAAAGTCATCTTGGAACGCATTTATAATACACTGGATAAAGCTGGTGAAGCTAGGGCGGTAGCGCTTGATCTATCCAAGGCTTTTGACAGGGTCTGACATGAAGGTCTTGTAATGAAAATTAATTTCTACGGTATTACTGGACGAGTATTCTAATATATAAAGTAGAGACGTTTTTTCCCCTGTACCTTCTCGGAGTATAGGAAAATAACCACATGCATCACAGGCTACTAAATTCACCACTATACTACACTTATTCACTCGAGCGTGTTTTAGTAAATGTGTTATTATTTTTTCTACCTAACACTAAATATTACATTTGGCCCACCATCCACGTCTCTCCGAAAAACCAACTCCATATAGGTGGTAGCAAAAACTTTTCTCCCTAACAATTCTGTGCTGTCACTCTACTCATCGACACCGGGAACTAATAAGCACAGTTTAATTTTCACAAAACACCCAGTTCTTATTTATTATTTGCCTGGTATTAATTTACTACATAATATAAAGCAATACGTAAAGACTTAATGACCGCTCCCGTTCACTCCGATGATTTTCCACAAATATCAGATTACGTTATTTCAAATTCTACCTATGACTTCTACATTTATATTCATTCCGGAATTAAGCGAATGAAATTAACGAACACAGTTCCTGTAACATTTATTCATTCATCATGGCGGCTACAATTTCTTGAATGAATCGACTTCCTATTTAATTCAATAAGCACCAAGATACTGGTAGACCCCGATACATTTACATTTTCAAAATCATACACCTTTAACACGCATATTATAGAAAACTAGCCCAAATCCAGTCATTTTCATCATCTACAAATGACATAAACCGTGTCATTGCTGAATTTTAACATAACACGCATGCCCATAATGAAGCTTAGCTTAATTGACCTATTTTCACATGTATTTTTAACTCGAAACGGTAACGCAATGGTTAGGAAGGCAGGTTTCATGATCGCCAGTTTCAGCGTTCGATCCCATTCTACTATACCACTTTTTTCTTTTTTTTTTAATTTATAGCATTTGCAAACACGGTAGAGTGGGGGGAGGGAGAAAAAACAATAGGCCGTTTCTTTTTTTATTCGACGTCATGCAATAGGTAGTACTTTCTCCCGTGCAACGTCGGGCGACAGGTTCCGTTAGTTAATATAATAAAATTCTTTTCAGCAACAAAAAAAAGATCCAAGTTGTCCTTGATGGTCGTACATCTAAACAACATGATATTAATGTGGGTGTGCCTCAGGGGTCGATCCTTGGATTGTTATTATTCCTGATCTTTATAAACGACATGTGGGATAAACAAACACATGCATATCCAAGACAATGGCTAAATCCTTAGAAAATTACCTCCAGTATGTAGTTGAATGGGGACACAAATGGATGGTAATATTTAATTCTATTGAGACAAAGCTCTTTTCCTTCAACAATTATAAGAAACGTTTTAAACCACATATTGCCAAGGCTAATAGCACCCTACCTGAGAGCTCATCATTCAAACCATTCAGCCTAACATTCACAGGCAACATGAATTGGAACAAATACATAGAAGACATTGCCAAGGCTGCTGCAAGGAAAGTTGGCTCACTCTACCGAACTAGAAAATTTCTCACACCTTCCAGTATCCTATATCTCTACAAGGTCACCATCTGCCCATGCATGGAGTATTGTTGTCACATCAGGGCTGGTGCACTAGCCTCTCACTCTTGGACAGGGTCCAAAAAAGAGTCACTAATCTAATAGGTCCCACACTATCTAACAAGCTCCAGTCTCTGTCTTATTGCTGCAATGTTGCATCCCTGTGCTTGTTTTACAAGTACTTTAATGGAATGTTCTCCTACAAATGTGCTGCACTGGTGCCCCCTCGACGTAAATACCCTCGATCAACCCGTCAGTCAGCAAGATCCCACCCCATCACTGTAGAGGTCCCCAGATGCTTTCTACTCTAATAGCTTCTTTCCTCGAACTGCTAGTCTTTGGAATTCTCTTCTTGTTTCCTGTTTCCCTGATTGTACGCAGAAGTTTAAATGTAATGTGAACAAGCATCTCTGAACTGGTATAAAAACTGCTATGATCAGACTTGTCAGCATTCTCCAGTACGGCTGCCTCAGGTGATCAGCCATAATCCTTCCCTTCTAAAGGAAGAGAGGAAGGTGGGTAACTTCTGTGCCAGCCACCCCAAAGATCAGGAGATAAGCGAAATAATGTTACTCACTCAAGAAAATGAGGCACCACTCACCTAAAAACTGTCTAAATGAAATCTTTAATATTTCTCCCCCATGATAATTTTTTTTGAAGCCATAATCCTGGTGCTCAGACCCAGAATATGCTAACTTTTCTGACAATTTAATCTCCTTAATTATTTCTAGTGAAACGAATAACATTTATTCAGTTATAAATACATAATTCAACATTTGACAAAATAAGATTTATATTTAAAAGTTAATGTAAACAATTACTTTGTGTGCCGTGCTATTCTAAATAATCTTTTTCAACTGCCAAATTTAAAAAGCCTGTATTCAGAACACCATGAAAGTTTCATTGGATGTCCTCTTGGCTTGGCAGGCTAAGAGCAGGCTCAAAGCGTTTTTTCATGTTTTTTTTTAAAACTAAAGAGTCACCACTTATCAAGGCCCTGGCCACTCAAGGATAATGGTTTCCTCAAATAATAGCCTGGAGAGGCGCTCGTAAAGCTCAGTCAATTCACAATGGTTCCTAGTGTGGCACATCATTAATAGACCCAGGCGGTTGAGGAATCTCGCATGGTGGGACCAATCCTCACCTTTCTAATATATCTTACATATCCCTTTGTTAGGTTGCTATTATGAATAATATCTTTATTTTCTCTTTTAAATATAAATCATGATACTATTTTGTTTTTGTGTGTTCATATCACGTTGGAGTCACCACTTAGGGAATTAGCCGATGTTTGTGCAGAGTCTCTCTTTTATACATGTTTGAATACAAGCATTTATAGATGAAACAAAGAAACAACACAGAAGCGATAATGTATGCAAAAACATCTATTCCTCGCAAACCTGAGTTTGCATTGACATTATGTCCATAAAAATGTGTACAATAAATTCTGAAAAGAATGTGCACAAGTGTGTATGAGTGTATGTGCGGAAGTTGGGCAAAATGTCTTACATACTGTGAAATGTGTGTGCATAGCACACGAGAGCTGGTGAGTGCGTTCATCAAAGGCCAAACCGGATGAAAGAGCGATAATTTTCTTGCACCTACCTTTTTATATCACGGATTGTGGCACTCTCTACCATCACAAAAGGGGAGATAATTCGGGTCTGAAACGTCCCCTGGTGAATGTATATGTGTGTAGAAAAGGGTAGGTAATGCTACAAATAACATTTTTGGTAATGACTTAATCACCTGTTGCTAAAAAACATGACTGGAGGAGGGGGGGTCAAAATAAACCTTTTCATTTGACAAAAATCGAATCTGAAGGCAGTGTTCCAAACTGAAATTTACAAAACCCACTAGATCAGAACAAAAAAATCTCCAGAAAACAACTAGATTTTAATTTTTCATACCCTATATAAAAATATTACGAATATACATAATATTTCGTGTTTTCTGTACATATTTTTTAATCGCATTTAAATTATTTGTCACTTTACTTTAATGTTATTTGTATTCAATTTAAATGTTAAAAAAAAACAAGGGGCGTAATTCATGAACTTGTTGTACGTTTGACTAATCGAGATATATAAAGTTTAATAGAAGATTTATAAAGTTGTGGGGGGATTAGGGTTTATAGGGTCGAGTGATCCCGAGGATATTTAAAAAGAAAACGCTCCAAATTTTACTAGCAAGATTCCAAACAAAATGTCCAAATCTAGCAGTGGGTGGGCTGCTAAATTGGCAACACTGCTAGGTCACCTGTTGCTAAAAAAAACATGACTTGGGAAGAAGGGGTCAAAATGAACCTGTTGGTTTTACAAAAAGCGAATCTGGAGGTAGACACAAATCTGGCATTTGTGTGTGTGTGTGTGTGTGTGTGTGTGTGTGTGTGTGTGTGTGTGTTAAGTGGAGTGTCAAATGATTTTTGCAGAATCTATCCCGGCTAGCTAGTTTTTAAAAAGGTGTGAATAAGAGGGGGGGGGGTCATAAGGTTAAATTCTAATAGCTCAGTGAATTTGTGAGTAGGTATCACTAGTTGGTTTGTAACAGCATGGTTTTAGGGGGGGGGCTAATAGAGGAGCCGGATAAAGGGAGGATTTAGGGGTAATAATCCTTCGTTTTCTTTTGTTATTTATTGATTATTAATCCTTGTTAGAAGAAACAAATAATTACAACAAAAAAAAAAACATACAAATATGGAAATACTTAATCCTGTACGCGATGCTGAGAATTATATGAAATAAAGAAAGGGAAGAAAGGTTTGTGTTGACAAACAAAATTTAATGGCGTGCATCGATCTTTTCCTACCTTACACTAATAAATAAATAGAATTACTCCATTAACTATTTTTTTTATATCTGCTCTTTGTTATATATGTACAACTATTCTTTATACAAAACTAGAAGAATTAATTCCCCCGAACAGAACAGTTTTGCACCACTTTTATGTACCCTTACTAAGATTAAAATCAAGATATAATGCTACTAAACCTTATGTTTAGAATCATTTTTTCTAGAAAATGTCTGAAATTTAAGGGATCTTAAGAAGAAATTGAAATTCTGATAATCTTGCTCAATTGGTGTCTCATGACTACTGATCAATTTCAATGCAAATTTGATATATTTTAATTTTAAAATCGTGGAATGGGTAGCGTCCCTAAAAACCCTTAAAAATATGCCAAAGAAACTAAAATTTAGGAATTATTAATTAATCGATCTCTAGCAGCAGTGTACCAGAATTAACAGTGATCGGTTAGTTAGTTTAAGAGTTCATTCTGTACATACAAATATATAAACACATACACCTACGTAACTTTATATGAATAGTTATATGAAGAAAAACTGTTTGGATAAAATCTGACAAAATTCTTAATCTAGATTGGTTTTAGAACTATATATATATATATATATATATATATATATATATATATATATATATATATATATATAAATATATATATATATATATATATATATATATAAAATAGTAAGTCTGTGTGTGTGTGTGTGTGTGTGTGTGTGTGTGTGTGTGTGTCCGCCTGATCTTTGTGTCTTATGTTCACCCAAACCGCTGAACAGAATTGCTTGAAAATTGGCATGTTGACTACTGACCTCTCAGTGAAGATCATAGGCTATATAACAAATATATCACTTCAACGCTGGAGGTCTCTGCCCGACCCCCCCCCCCCTTCCTACTGAAAACTGTTTTCCCTTAGATTCAAATGAAATTTAAACCATAGGTAAATGACCGAAAATGATGTCTATTCCAAAAATTTCAGCAAATTTTGATAATATTAAGAGGGTCCCCGGGGGCACAACCCCTCCACTGAAAACTGTTTTACCTATGATTCAAATGAAATATTTATGTATATATATAATCAAGAAGAACACCTCTCTGTCTGTACATGTTTGTCCCTAAATACGAAGACATACTAGGAAGTGTACTTTCAATATAATTGTATTCACATGCACAATTTTCATAATGAAAGTATTTTTGCGTCTCTGGCTGCCCCTTAAAGAAGCTAGTGACAATTTTCAAACCGGTTACACGATGAAATTAATCTATTTATTAACGTTAGTTTAAGAGTATTAACACATATCTGAATGGTGAGTAAGATATCTAGCTGATAGTGAATATATATAACATTGAATACGAATTTAAAGATAAATGATGTATCCTTAAATGATAATCTATCGTGATAATAGAAAGCTCAATATAGTGAATAGAGCAATAAATTCAGAAGGTGAATGATGAAAATAAAATGTTGTACAAATAAAATATTCATTAAAACATTGTTTAACAACACTTGAACTCTTTTAATATTTTTTTTCCAAATTTCTTTACCATAACAGCATTTTTGTTGGCTGTGATTGTCCTAACTTTAGGATCCTTTTAGCCAAAACAGTTTTGCATATATATGTATTAATTTTCAAAGTTTGGTGTTACCTGTTATATTTACATTACCGATTTTTATCCTCAGTTGAAAAGAATTTTACTTTAAAAATCCATGGATTAAGGATAATGAGACTCCTTGCTATTGAACTTCTGATGTTTTAATAAATATTGTATTTGTACAACTTTTTATTTTCACCATTCACCTTCTGTACATATATATATATATATATATATATATATATATATATATATATATATATATATATATATATATATATATATATATCAAATAGATCTTGGGTAAACTTTTTTGCAATCCAAGAATTCAACATAACAACAGTTTGTGTACGATCGTTTCTGAGACGATATGTTTTTATTAATATTGGTTATCTTCATCAGCACATGGTATATATATATATATATATATATATATATATATATATATATATATATATATATATATATATATAGAGAGAGAGAGAGAGAGAGAGAGAGAGAGAGAGATAAAATTGATTTTTAATAATCATCCGGACAACACACAAACAGCCAACACCACACTTGATGTTATGTAAAATTTTAAGAAAAAATAAATAGTAAGTCTCATTTCGATTCATCATTTTTGTTCCTTCCAGCTTACAACCTACCCGGCACTTTGCATTGCACTAAGCCTTCTTAAACATACTACTACTATTCGCAGCAATGCTTCAAGCAAACTACCATTCTCTCTTTCTCTCTCTCTCTCTCTCTCTCTCTATATATATATATATATATATATATATATATATATATATATATATATATAAAGATAGATGAAAGAAGAGTGAGTGATAAACATGTACGAATGTCCAGATTTATTTCAAACTTCGATTGTTCAATGCAAGGTATATTCTGTAATAAAATTATGTTTATTACTTTTGGTTTCATATTTGATTCATATTTAATTCATATTTATATATATATATATATATATACATATATATATATATATATATATATATATATTTCATTTTCATTAATTTGTTGATCAAGGGTGGAGGACTCCTATCATTTTACATGCGTTTATGTTTTCCATTTTTGTATTTGTCAAATGTCAAGATATGCATTATTTTTAGACAACAAACGTATTTTGAATTATAACAAAAGCATACGTGGATTTATCTGGATTCATCTTACCATCATTATATATACTAGCAAATATATGCTCCTTCCGGTCGCATATTTTTGCTAGGCTGCTGCGTCAGAAATGAATGCTCACCCATAAACAGATGGAGCCCCAGTCATATTTCTTGGGTGGTTAGACATTGATTTTCTTTGTTTCCGTCCAAGAATAGTTTTAGTTAAAAATTATTTTTTGTTAAATTTCGACCTCACCCCAATTTGTTTTACCCTCCCCCATAAATAGAAATATTTTTAGTTAAAAAAAAAAGAAAAAAACGAAAAATTTTACCCCCCCCCCCCCCAATTTTTTTTTACCCTCCCCCATACATAAGAATATTTTTAGTTTAAAAGAAAGAAAAAAAAAATTTGACCCCACCCTAACATTTTTTTATTCTCCCCCATACATAGTTAAGAAAAGAAAAAAAAATTGAGGAGGCGCTCGGTCATATCAAAGAACTCATGTTTAAATATGCTATTGAAGGCGCCTACGTCATATCAAAGAACCAGTTTTGTTATTCTTCCAAAATAGTTACCCATTTAGTTATGGCCGAGATATGTATTGCTTTACTTTACTTTATAACAAACCACCTTGTCTTAACAACGTAATGAAAATAAAGAATGATAATGTGAAAAAATCCTCTCACAATGACGTCACTTCCGAAAGGACCGGAAGGATGAGTCAGCAATTTATTTTTCCAAAATGGTCACCTATTTACTAATGGCTGGGATATGACTTGCTTAACTTCAATTTACAACAAAACACCTTGTCTTAACATAATGAAAATAAAGAATGATAATGTGAAAAATCCTCTCACAATGATGTCACTTCCGGAAGGATGAGTCAGCAATTTATTTGTCCAAAATGGTCACCCATTTACTAATGGCTGGGATATGACTTGCTTAACTTCAATTTACAATAAAACACCTTGTCTTACAACATAATGAAAATAAAGAATGATAATGTGAAATAACAGAACAGATACTACACTACCTCCACACACCTCAAAAAAGGAGGAGGGAATGCCTGGGAGGATGATATGAAAACAGAACAGATACTACACTATCTCCACACCTCTCAAAAAAGGAGGAGAAAATGCCTGGGAGGATGGTATCATGACTGAACATATTCTACACTACACTATGCCCCTGAATTGAGCATTTAAAGATAGTACATTAGTCTGAAATAGTATATACTATACTATTTCATAATAAGTACAATAGTCTTAAATAGTATAGTTTTGGCTTCAGACAGACAGACAGACAGATACATAAACTCCATTATTAATACTAGAGTTTCGGCTTCAGACAGACAGACAGACAGATACATAAACTCCATTATTAATAGATATATATATATATATATATATATATATATATATATATATATATATATATATATAATTACAGTATAGAAATTTATGAAGCCAAATAGCGATGTGTTTTTTTTTCTCTAAAATAAATTATTTATTTACCTTAGAGATCGAACAAGCTTTCGACTTTTAAAAGTCATTTTCAAGTTTAGACATTTTCTCATTTTTTCCTTCCTTGTTTGTAAATCATCTTTCCTGTTGGAGATATACCCCCCCCCCTTAGGCAGTAGTCCGTTGAGATGTTATTCACGGTTGGTTTAAATGCCATGTGCCACATGCGGTTACGTGATATGAGTTAATGAAATTATATTGGAACTTGGAAACATCGTTTCAAATTTGAATGACAGTATAGAAATTTAGGAAGCCAAATAAAAATTTATTTTTTTCTTCAAAATAAATTATTCATTTACTTTAATTCAAATTACCATTCGAGATAAGTGCAGAAATGCCAACAGGGGGACACTTACAGGGACCCGTTTCTGCAATCACATTTGTTTTCAAGCCACAGGTTGTATATCTATTATATCTATGTAAATATAAAGTTGATGAAATACGATGAAAAGTGAGACAAATACTAAAGAAAGCTAAGCTTCCCAAATCATGGGGAGATAAGCTAGCTCTAAAATCTCTACAGACTGACAGTAGTATAATAATACTACCATTAGATAATGGTGATATTACCATTAGATAATGGTAATATTACCATTAGATAATGGTAATATTACCATTAGATAATGGTAATATTACCGTTGTAATGGACGCAATGGAATAGTCTGTAAAAATTGCAAAGTTAATTGCAGATGGTAACTACTGACAAGCAAAAAATATCTAACTCTATTCAACATTGCAGTGAACTACCTTTGGGGAACATGATGAACCAGAACTTGGGTCGAGTGGTGGAAATAATCTTGACTTACCTTATTACTGCCATAAAATAGCCCGTCTTTGCCTAGCATGTTAAATCTAGATGTGAGAAAAAATAAGTACCCGCTGGAACAAGATTATTTATACATATCGACCACATGTGACCAGCATGAATTGGCATTCATACAAGACGGGCTTAATAGAAGTAGTCAGAAAGCGTTTTAACACTGGAAGGGCTAAGATACTTGAACGATAGATATCAGTATTGAAAACGGTGTTATTGAAGAAAAGTATACCATGTAACTAAGTTCCAGTGGCAAGCATTTGTTTCCGAGATCAGTATTGAAAACGGTGTTGTTAGAAAAAAGTCGACTATACGATCAAAAGCTAGTAACAAACACATTGTTGCATTGAATATGGTGTCACCAGAAAAAAGTATACCACGTAACAAAGTTCCAGTGGTGAGCACGTTGTTCCCATCATCAGAGACCATCTTGTCATCATTTTTTTTATTTCCTTCACTGCCACATATGTACGGTCTTTCCAAAATTCACCAAGATAGTATTCCTGTCTTCAAGCCCAATGGCAACAGATACTTGTTGAGCTGTCCTTTTATGTAACCAAATTTTGTCCATTCTATTCATCATTTTCAATCCTCTCATAGTATTGTTCATCATCGAACTGACAATCTCATTGAACCTTAACCTCGAGTGGCTTTTGGCCTTGGTAAGTGGTGACTCATTAGTATAAAAAGGGTCAGCATAACACCTACTGAGCTGCTAACTAGTCGATACAATCAATAGGAAATCAAGTAGGAAAATCAGCCGCACATTTAAAGTATTCCCCCCCCCCCCCGATTTCCTAAAACTGATAAAAGAGGTAGACATTCGTTCAAACCAAATGGTGAACCTTGTTGTAGTCAGTGAGTTCACCAAACTCTCAACAAATGAGACATTAACAGGATTCAAGACAACCTAGCTGTGGACCGATCCAAAGAAAACGTACCTGTATTCCATTGTCCAACTTAATGGAAATGCTAACCTTCTACATAGAAACCATGTACTTTAAAATGGGCCCTGAGATATAGCAACAAAGAGAAGACTTAGCTATGCGTTCGCCATTGTCACCAGTAATAGGAAATATCTTCTTCATTTTCTTCTTCTTCTTCTTCTTCTTCATTATTTTTTTCTTCATTTTCTTCTTTTTCTTCTTCATTTTCTTTTTTTTCTCCTTCATATTCTTCTTTTTCCTCTTCTTTTTCTTCTTCTTCTTCATTTCTTCTTCTTCTTCATTTTCTTCTTCTCCATTTTCTTCTTTTTCTTCTTCATTTTCTTCTTTTTCCTCTTCTTTTTCTTTTTTCTTTTTCTTCTTCTTCATTTTCTTCTTCTTCATCTTTTTCTTCTCGCCCTTCTCCTTTTTCTCCCCCTCCTTCGTTTAACGTGTCTTTATAATAGCCTACCTTAGCATGAACTGTCAGACAAACTCCTATAATATTCTGTAAACCAACGGCCGTCAAACAAAAGGAAAACAAAGCCCTTTTATAAACAACAAAATATATTTATTTGAGTGATCTACACAGTTGGGTGTAGGTAGCCGAAAGCTAAGACAGTGTCAGAGTGAAGAAAGAAATTAAGTAAGAAAGATCGGAATTAGATTCTAAGAGTGACCCCCTGACTCCATGACCAGTGATAAAAAAGAAATTGATTGTCAAATTATGAGCTGACTAGAATTTGAACGAGAGAGGGGATGATAAGGAAAATGTTAAAAATTGGGATTGACGGGTTAGTAGTATAAAATTGTGGCCAATGAAGAAAAGGTTAACCAATGGGCATCAAATGAGTGGGGCTAAGTTCTGTCTATCATCGATAGGGACAGTGTAAAACCCAAAATTGGAGGAGGTGAAAAAATAAAGGAATTGACGAATTGAATTGCATGAGATATGTATACCTAAATTAGTGACTGCCCCCACTCACCCACATTCCCTGTTGACCTCTGCTCCGGTCGGAACCTATTTCTATAGAAGCGAGATATTCGCATTTAGTTAGAGAGAACCGTCCAGTGTTGCTAGTACCCACATTGCCCAAATACCCATTGGTCTTGGTGTCTGTGCCCAGAACCCTCCAGTGTTACGCTAACCCACATTGCCCAGAGAGCCTCATTTGGATTTAGTCCCTGTTCTAGTTCGTCACGCAAAGAACTGAAATCCTGGCTGAAGAACTTAGTAGAATTTTCAGTGGCAATCATGATTGAAAATTTAGTAGAATTTTCAATACACACACATCGTCCAGGGAACTTGTTTTTGTTCGTTCCATACTATTTTTGATATCTTGTTTATGCCCGGCCATTGACTAGCGCCAAAACATTGTTCAACAAAATGCAACCTTCCGTGATCAAAGAACACAATGTAGTACAGAGGCATGCAAGCCTTGTGAATCGTCAACCAGGAGCAAAGACAAATCACAAATAAAAAAATTGGCACATGGAGGCCAAAATTGTTACATTTAATTTTTTGTGACACTTAATGCAATAATCATTATTTTCCTGCCAATTGAAGAGAAACAAGAAAAAAAGGAGACTAAAGAAATGTAAAAAGGAGAAAAAGAAATGTAAAAAAGAGACTGAAGAAATGTAAAAAGGAGAAAAAGAAATGTAAAAAAAAAGACTGAAGAAATGTAAAAAAGGGGGAAAATAAATTTAGAAAAGGAGACTAAAAGTGTTATGCAAAAAAAGAGATATTAATTCAAGTTCATTATCTGTTCAAATTCAGAAACAAATAAATTTACTTGTTCCTTTTTTTGTTTGTTTTATTTATTTTTGAAATATGGGTTTTGTGAGGAATTTTTAGAGAATTTATTTTTTGTGAGTTTTTCTCAGTCGAGACGAAATCAAGGAAATGTGGCCTGCATAGTAATGATACAACTCAGTAATTCACTTGACAAAATATAATTTGAATTTCTTAATCGCAATTTCTCCTTTCTTTCTCATTCTCTCTAATTCTGTCTCTTTTTCTATCATCTTACCGTTTCTATCTATCAATGTGCACGTCTATCTATTAATATATCTGTTTACTTTCCCTCTCTCTTTCTCTCTCTCTTTTCTCTCTCTCCTCTTCTCTCTTTTCTCTCTCTCTCTCTCTTTCTCTCTCTGTTCTCTCTCTCTCTTAATTATTATTTCACTCGGTTTACATGTTAAGTTAAAGACTTGGAGGAATGCTATGGAAAGTAAAGGTCTGAGAGTGAATGTTACCAAAACCAAAGTAATGATTAGTGGTTGTAGCGTTGGAAAGCCATCAGAAAGAGGAAAATTCCTCTGCTCAGTTTGTTGAAAGGAAGTCGGGTGCAACTCAATTTTTTGTAGCACATGTAAGCATTGGATACACAATCAGTGAAATGGGATTACTGGTACGCTGAGAGATAATAACCAGTTTGTGTGCAAAAAATGTAAGACGAATGAGAACTCAGATGTGGACAAAGTATAATTGGATGGCGTAGCTATTGAGGTTGTTCAGAAGTTTTGTCACCTTGGTGATACCATTGGAGCACAGGGAGGAGCAGGTGCTAATGTCATTTCAAGAGTTAGGAATTGATTAAATAAATTCAGGGAACTTCTACTATTACTATAGAAGTGAAACTTGGCCAGTGAAACGTTGAGGACATGCGTTGCATGGAGAGAAATAATATGAGAATGATACAGTGGATGTGTAATGTGAGTCGTAAAGACAGACTTAGTTCTGATGACCTAAGAGGAAGATCAAATCTGGACAGTATATGAAGTTGTGTGCAGAACAGGGGATTTTGGCCACGTTGAAAAGTAGGATGAGAATTTTGGGGTTAGTAGATGTAGAAAAGTTGAGGTAGCAGGATCAGTTGCAGGGCAAAAGAAACAATAAGAGGAAGAGATAAAGATGGATTTGAGAGAAAGAGGAATAAATAAAGACCTGTTTAGAGATAGATTAGTTTGGAAGACAATTTCTAAAAGCCGTCCAACACATGCCAGCATGTAAAACAGAGGTCAAACTGAATATGATGATGGTAAGTGAATCTCTGCCAAATTATTTTGATCCTTTGAACAAAAATAAATTTATTCTCATTCATAATTTTGTTCAATTTAAATAAGCCTAAAAGCGATGCAATTTCTTACTCATGGGAATCTCTGTAATAAGCATATCTGCTCTTTACCATTCTCTCCATGAAACATTAGTTTCTAGTGATTCTTCAGCACTTCTTGCTGGTCCGTTCCAGAACTTCACACTCTTGTTGAAATTGAGTCAAATCGCTTTTCTATTGTGTTTTAGATCTTTTGTTATTTGTTCCATCCTTCCCCATGATTATTCAATATTTTCTGGTTTTGTTTAGTTGTTTTATGGCAAACCAAGTTTTGGGGGTTATTTATGCCGAAAGACAATCCTTTCGTCTTTCAGCTAGGAGCAAAGTGTAGTATCTGTTCTGATGCTATGCATCATCTTTTCTGTCCGTGGTCAGTAAGTGAGAAATCTTTCTAGACTGAGACAATTTAAATTTTTGTCCTAATCCAGAGTGCCCCTTTTTGAAGAGTTGAATTTTCCCCACATTAAAAATTGACTGTATCCCCGTGGGGAGGCAAGCAAATAGAGACAATATCTATTCAAAAATTCATTGTATACAATTAATCGAACAAAAGTTGCGGGTAGTTCATACCTTTCCCAATAATATTAATGCATCGATGATCAGAATAGATATTTGAGAGGATTTGAAATGGGTATAGGCGATTCTGAAGGTCTGAGATATTGTCGAAAAATGACCGGTATGTCATTTTGAATTTCCTGTTTCGCCATTTTCATGTTACACACATCCTAGCCATACTATTAAGGTATTGATTTGTGGTGGTCATCTTTTGGTCATCACCTTTGCTTTCATTGCAACACTATTATTGCATCATGGTACAAAACTATAGACCCTATTTACTTGGATCCCCACGAGGGCAGAGTTAGACACACGGTCGATTTTTAATGTGGGGAAAATTCAGCTGTTCAAAAAAAAAAATGGCACCCTGGACTGGGGCAAAAATTTAAATTGCCTCAGTCAAGAAAGATTTTTTTCACTGACCGAGGACAGAAAGATGAAGTGTAGTATCAGAACAGATACTACGCTTTGCTCATAGTTAAAAGAGTATCTCTTCTGACATTGTTATTGTACTTATTTCATTGTATTATATCTGGCTGAGAGTATTAAAAGATTTGGACAAAAAAAACAATTTTTTAAATACAACAGAACAGGTTTCTTTTCGTATATAGCAACATTCAAGATAAAACAAGATAATATTATTTTACAACATTTTTTTTTATTTGTTTTCATACGTACAGTAATAATGTATATAAATTGTTCATCAAAATCATACATTAACATATAATTTAAAAAAAAATCACAGTTTCTGTTTTTCTTTGATAAAAATGAATCGTCGTGCAAACGCTGAAAATTGCATAAAAATATTTCCTGTTTTTTGTCCTCGAGACACGCTTATTTGTTTTTAAAGATACAGATCACGTTAATTCTAAATATGGCCATCATACCTCGTACCCCGAGTCGTTCTCCAAAACTGAAAACCTCAAGAAAAACACAAGAACCTTTCAAAGAGACACCATCTGCTGTAGGTGCAGCTTTACTACAGAAATGATTCTTCAGGAGAAAGAGAAGAGGCAACACTCTGGAAATTACAGAAACGCCAAATATCGGTACGGGAAGTGAGAGTCGAAACAGACAGCAAATAAGATAAAGATGCAACAGTACGAACAGTTAATGTTAGACGACACATGGAAAAGGGACAATCTAACATTACATTATACATATGTATGCGCATCTGTGTATATATGTTTGGAAACAGGAGGTCAACAATACATGATGACTATTTACCTCATCTGCAGGAGGTTAGACTCAAGGTCAGGCGGGTTTTGAAAAGCCAGCGCACTAGGTGAAGTGAACTCTGGCCTACAAAAAATGTTTCAGCCGTCTTGTCGGCATTCCCCGGTAGGACACCCAAGGCGATTAGTAATAAACTAACCCCTTTTCAGAGAAAAGGTAAAGCCTGGGAAGATAGACCTCCTAGGACTGAATAGAACCGTACTTCAGCCCAACAGCAACAAAGTCACTGTTAGACTGATTGTCAATGACGTATCCCCGACTGGTACGAACAACGCCTACTCTGTGCCAGGTAAATAATAGTTTCTCGCCTTTCGTTCATAATGTGAGAAACTACTAGTCCCCATGCGTTGTTAACCCCATCTCTCCAAACGTAGATCTATATAAGCTCTGTCACTAGTATTGAGCACTCTCCCCTATAAATACAGCAACGCACACAACTATATATACACGAACATACATTTAGAATACATTGATACGACTTCTCTGCAGGCAACTTACCAAAATTCAAAGCAGAATCAAAGGGCCATTTGGTCATCCCTGCGGAAATTAGAAATAGATAGAGCAAGTGTTAGGGTTAGGGTTAATACAGAGAAGAGTTATTGGATGAGTCAAAGTGCATCTATTGAAGAAGCGAGGCGCTCAAACAAAAAGGCAAATAGTTTTAAACAATGTTTTCTTCAATGATGAACACGTTAGTGAATCTGAACCGAAATTAACCAAAAAAAGAGAAAAGAAAATTATCGAAATGATATCGACCAGTCTGATATCGGAAAATAATTATTTCTATTGTCTTAAATGTTCATCCTTTGAAATTTGAAAGCTTTTTTAGATATCTTGTAACTGCGTAATGTTCATGGATTTGAAGGTCTCAATTTCATGGCACGATAAATATTCCTCTTTTTGACAGAAGAAAATAATCATTTTATAACAATTGAGACGACACATAGAAAAAAGCAAACGAACACTACATTATAAATATATATGTGCATCGGTGTATATAAATTTTTTGTGAAAACAAATGGAGCGCTCTTCAGCAGTTGACAATGTT